>CM062804.1:1536021079-1536756940 GCA_031772625.1 Pinus tabuliformis
AAGAGGGTTGGTGGTTAATCGCAGCTTCAATCGCTTCTAACTGCTCTCTCACTCTCCAGTCTAACATGTTTGGCCCCTGCACATCAAAAGATCAATTAGAAATTATTGAGAAAATTGGTGGTTTTTGAGAGAGTTAGGGTTTTGAAATGCGCCCTGTTGCGGAAGACGCACCCCGGCTTTTTAGCACAGGGCGTCCGTACGCAGCTCGCCTGAAGGCGGACTGCGTCCCCAGACCTTTTTTCCCGTGGAGAAAAAGTCGGGGACCCCGCGGCTCACCCGAAGGGCACCTGCGTCCGCCAGGGGCGCATTTTTGAACCCAAAACCCCCCAAAAATGAAACAGAGACCAAAAACAAAAAACTAAACGGATAAAAATGAAGAGTGGGATGTGTAAAATACCTCGGTGAAGCGCGTTCGATTCCGACGGTCAGATTTTCCGCAGCAACCACGGGAAGTTTCTTGTCAAAAGCTCCTTTTTCAACCTCAACAGTGAAACGGTAAAATGACATGATAAAAGGTCTTTTATAGGTTTTTTGGATGAATTAGTTCATTTTTTACCATGAAAAGATGTTTTTCAAATGATTTTTGCCTATTTTAAACAGGTATGAGTAATGTTCGCTTTTGTGCAGACGAAGGATTTCAAGGGAAATTGTAATTTTTCACAAACAAAATTTCAGAGTCATCTTTAAAGGCCTCTTTTCTGACGCCTAAAACATGAAAAGATCGCCGAGTGTTTCTTTTTCACTCGTTAAAATGAATTAAAAGACGGTCCCCTTTTAGCTCTTTTCTGACCGTAAAATCAGGAAAAGATTGCGGGTATTTGTCGGTTCAAACTCGATAAGGAAATAAAACGACGTGTCTTTGATCGCTTTTACTTTTCAGGTCAACGATACTATTATGAAAGTACTCCTTGGTCGCAAGATCAAGCGGTTCCCCCAGGTATTATTTTATACTTTTTCGGCTCTGAGGGACACAAAATACGAAAAAAGTTCAACGTGGAGTTTCCTTAAGTTTTCAGACTCTCTAAAATTGAAAAACGCCGAGTTTCTCCTATACTACTGGCTCGTTAAACTTTTACAGTAAAGGACCTGTTCAATTACAACAGGAACGAACCACTCCTTCCTAGGGTTCGCATTAAACTAGGTTGGACTCGTCCGAAGGATGAGCTTATAATCAAGCATATGTTATCCTCCTCAAGCTTGTTAAAAATATAAAGTACTTGCCAGAAATGGTGGGGAAAAAAAGAGAAGAATGAACCATTTGTCACCTTTTTGCCTCAGAAGAAACTTTATACCGCTCTTGAACACGACACTTTTCATTCACCCTGGGTTGAGAAATCTTTTACCTCACAGTTGACTAAATCACTTTGAAAATCTTTAACCGGGTTCAGGGATCAACTTTGAGTTATTCGTCACCAAACCATCTGTTGTTCCGTTATTGTTCAAGAGGTCTGCAAGAAAACTTTCATCTGCAAAAATACTTGTCATCCATTGACCATCCCTAGTCAGTCCTTACAGCAACATTTCTTCAACTTGAACAATGATTTCGTTTTGCAGGCTTGCCTGCAACGGGTCGCTTTCTATCGACATCGACCGCATTATCTAGAAAGATGACTTAGGAATCGACAGTACCTTGAAGTCTGCATGCATCAATGGCAGTTTCTCGCCTTTGACGTCAGTTTACATCATTGACTTTCGATCAGAGGATTCCGTGAAGTGTTCGACATCAAAACATCTATTCACATTTCACGGGTTGTCTTGGTACTTTGAGAACCATTGACATTACTGGTGGTTTCTCTCACGCTTGTTAACATTTTACATCATTGACTGGTAATCAAGTGGTTTCTACCATGTTCGACATCGAATCATTTAATCACATGGCTAGAATCGTACCAAATTCGGGAAGTAGAATGAAACCCTGGATCTAGTTCTACCATCCAGGCTGCAGGAGTTTTGTATTCATTATCTATGTAGACTAATCATAAACAGATGGCTCATCCATACTTGTCTACAAAAGTCTATAAAAATGATGTATGCAAGAGTCATTTCCTGTATCAGAGTAAGTTAGTCATTAGTTAAAGTTTTGAATCTAGTATGGGAATGCCTTACTCAGTGAGATATAATCTTATCCATTTTTTTGTGTTGAAAATTGCAGGTTCCATCCAGCCATCCACAAGGCAATCCTTGAAATGATAAAGCCTTCACCCTTCCTAGAATTACAAAACCCTATTCTATTCCCAGGCTTCGCACTTTAGGGCAATCTGTTACACTAAAAAATGTCACCTTGACTACTTACAGTTAGTATGGCTCAAATCAACAAGTCATGCTACCCTCTTAGGCAAGTCTCATGCCTCTGTTATCCATCTCAAACTCAAAGAAGAGAGAAAGTCTTGTAAAAATCATGTTTATCTCTGGGGTCGCAGTTTCTCTCTAGCCTTACCTGCGGGGACGCTGACCATGTTCACAAAATCTGCGTCCATGGACGCTCTGTATGTTAAGGGACAGGTGCGTCCCTCTGTAAAAGGCAAAATGCGCGAGTTTTATCTTGAAAAAGTTACTTGTGGTTACTTCTAGAACATTCTAGAGGTCGGTTTGATGAAATGGATGCGCCTCCAGTTGGTTCATGTATCTCTATTAAGGGGGAACTTATCCCATCAATAAGGGAGCTATCCCACCCATAGAGGGGGATGATCCCATTGATAGTGGACCTGAATAACCTCTTTACAGCACTATAAATGAAGGCATTGAGCCAGAAGGAGGAGGGTTGGAGCTATACATTTTCTTTGGGTAAATGCTGCAGGATTTAGGTCTTCCATTAGAGCCTTTGTGAGGAGAGATTGTCTTCACTTGATTCTACTTGGGAGAGGGTGAGCTTTGTCAAAGTAGAGGAAAACCCTTGATGGACCCTGGGAGGAACTTGCACAACACCAAGGCCAGGTTGTAAGAGTTTCTTTGTTTCGTTATTAATACAAACTGGTTTATTTTTCTCAATAGCTTGTGTTAATGAGTTATTTCATGTGTTCCTTGGTCTGCATGTTGAATATATGTTTTATTATATGAAATGCAAGTGCTTGGTAATTGTTTGATTGTTTGTGGTTGCAGGAATTGACTTGAAGGAGGAGCTCATCCGGATCGTCAAGAACGGACTTCAACAACAGCGTTTTGGAATAAGGTAAGCCTAAACACTTGTAGTTTTCATGTTGTAAAAGGTGTATTTAGAGAAAGATCACTCCATTTTGTCTTGTTTGTCATTAGAATGTCTTAGACTTCTAGGAAGGTCAGTCGTGTCCGCACCCTTGACAGATTCCGTGTGACAAATTGGCGACTCCGCTGGGGAATCCATTAATGAGAGAGTCTTTTCCTTTATATGAACTTTGCTTTGAGAAAATCATTTTTATTTTCTGGTTTTTGACTGTGAGAATTAGTATTTGGGTGGCTTAGCTTAGCTTTTAGTTGGCTTTAGTTTTTCTTCCTTTTTCCAGAAAGACGCAGTCTCTGTGTGCTGCACAGTGCGTCCTTGGACGCGCTGTTGTCGACTGCACAGTGCGGGGCGCACCTGTGACAACGGCTGGCCTGCGTCTTCCTGTAAAAGTTAAGAAAATTCCATTTTTGCTTAAATTACTTTTAGATTTTGTTTTTCCTTAGTGTTTTCCGCCCAGATCCTTTAGTACCCTGTCAAGAATTCTCACCTGAACTCGTTTTGTGAGCTTTGAGTGTTTTAGTGGTTTTCAACGAAGTTTAGACCTAGGGTTTGATTTTTGGAAGGCTTTGTAGTGACTTTGAGCTTAGAAAGTTGTCCAGCCTTAGATATCTCTGGTTAGTCAACCTTCTTAGAAGTGAGCCTGCCGTAAAGTCTCCTTGTTTGAGCAACTTGTCATTTGAGTTGTTTTGGGTCAAATTTCGAATTGCTTGTTTTTAAAGTATTGATTTCCATTTTCAAAAGGACAAAAAGATTAGAATTTTGTTTTGACTAGTTTTTGGTTCTGCAATAAGCTAGTCCTTGATTTGATTGTGATCAAGTAAAACACCTTAGAAATAATCATTGTTAGTTTTGGCCTCGTTAAGATTGCTTAGAGTAAATTTGCCTTTAGTTTGCTTATGAGTGCATTTTCATAGATTTTAAGAGTTGTTAAGATTGATTTTTGGTTATATTAGATTTATTTGCTTTATTAAAAGAAAAATACAAAAACATCTTCTTAAAAAGTCTTGTTTCAAGTAGCTTTTTGTTTTCAAAAGAAGAAAAGAGTTTTTTCGTGCATGTAAAGAGAAGTTATGTTTTTATGCTTGGAAAAGAAAAACGAATTGTTTCTTTGATTGTCTTCAATTAAGAAGTTGCTTTTATAAGGATTGCATTCTCTCAACTTTTTAGTTAAGCAATTCATCGAAAAAGTAAAGTAGTGGATAAATCATTTTAGGTGCATTTTGTAGTGGTTTCGAGTCGAGTCAACACACCACTAGTTTCACTTCCATCACCTTTTGACTTAAGAAACAACCTTAAAAGTAACGCTTAAATTAAAATCAATCTAGTAATCTTTATTTTTCTAGGGCTCTGAAGCACCAACATAGCTTAGGCTAGGGTCTTGGAGTAGGTGAGTACTTAACTCTCCAAGACTACAAAACCAAACAGATAGTCTATCTTGAGTAGAACAAATCCAATTGTTTCAGTTACATTCTGGGAAAGCTCCTCTTAAAGGAGAAACACGAGCTCGTGTCCGAACCAGTGAGGGGATCATTCCTCCCTCGTTGGGAACGACGCCAGGCAGTACGTATTACAAACGGTAAACCTCGGATTAACCATTGTCGAGGAGCCAGGGGTCACTTATCGGTAAACCTTGGATTGTTGTCAAGGAGCCGGTAAGGGGATTGGAGCTTGCTACTCTGCCCTTGCGTGCTGTCGGAGTTTAGACTGTTCCCCCAGGTGTAATTGTTGTGATTGGTAACCTTAGTGGCCATAATATCTAGGATTCTACCCAAGGTGACGGTGGAGGGAAGGTCCCACTGTACCTGGAGCAGACGTCGGTTATACTCACTTGGATTTTCTGGGGGGTTCGCTTCACTTCTTCGAGACGGTTAAAGTGGAGGAACTTGGTCCAGTCTATTCATTAAGCAGGTTGCCGGGGTAACTGTTCCACCCACTATTTCTGTACTGAATCCTGCGAGGTTGGGCCTAATCACCAACTAGCGCTTTTGGTCCGGAAGACTACTGTTTGTGTGTGGTTTGACGCTCTAGATTATTTAGGCGTGTGCTTCAAATTTGATTGGTTCTTTAGAAGACTTTAGGTGGTTTGATTTGAAATTTTTTACTTTGTTTCGTGTGTTGTAGTTAAAATCTTTAATTGTGGCGGAATTACCGAGACAGTCCCGTAGACTTCGGGCAAGTCTCCTGAGATTGTTTACCGGATAGATTTGTTAAGAAACTCCGTAAATCGCGGGTGAATCTCCTGAAAACATTCCGGGTCATTTAGAAGGGTTAAAGGTCCTTGTAACTCCTCCTAGTGGCAGTAGAGTAGGTTCACCTGAAGAAGGAGAATCTTCTTTGGTAGTCCATCCAGATTACCAAAGATTAGAAACAGGTTACAATCCCGAAGCTGTTACAGTTTCCGAGCTTGCTGGTAGTTTTTCATCTGCCAGTGAAACAGGCGAAGAACCTGAAATTTCAGAACCTGTTACTCCAACTCCTAGTGTTCCTGATTCACCAAGAATAGAAAGAATTATCACCGAAAATCTTCCTGTTGGATTAATTGCTATAGAAGAACTTGTTCCAGAGGAAGAAATAGGCGTTTCTGATTCTGAAGATCTAATTACCCTTGATCTAAGGGAGCGTGAATCCATCTTTTACAGTCCTCCTAGAAGTGATCTTGGTACCTTGCATTAACCAATTTTTTAGACAACTCAGTAGGTTTTTCTACACCTCGTACTCCGGTTCCACCCAGAGGAATTCATTCTCCTGTAAATATGTCTGGTCAGTCGTCTGTGTTTTCGCAAAGTCCTGAATCATTTTTACATGGCGGTCCTTCTGTTCCTACTGGGTATCAGTCACTTTCTGGTACCTTTGCGGGAGCATCTCCTCAACCTGTTGATCATGGGTTATTAGTTGGAAACAGTGGTAATGTACCATTGAGTATAGGTGAAGTTTATATGATGTCAGGTTCAACTCCCATTAACCAACCTCAAGGTGGCCAATTACCGCCTGGGGGGCAACCTTCGTTAATGCCTGGGGGCAACCTCAAGGTACTTCATTTGTGACTGGGGGGCAACCTCAAGGGTATCAACCCCAAGGGTATCAACCCCAGCCTCAATATGTACCCCAAAGTCAACCTCAGTATCAGTATCAACCTCAAGGATGGCAACCTCAAGGATGGCAACCCCAAGGGTATCAACCCCAAGGGTATCAACCTCAAGGATACCAACCTCAAGGTCAAGGTCAACCCCAGTATTCGTATTTACCTCAAGGTTATCAACCTACGGGTCAATACCCTGGTCAAGGTTATCAACCACCTCAAGGGCAATCATATGGGACTACACCTTACAGTTATCAACCCTATCCTCAATACGGCTATGGATCTCAGTATCCTCAACCTGTTACGAGTCAATACCCTGGAATGTTAACATGGGATCCGTCACAGGGTCAACAGATGTCGCAACCAAGTATACAGTCGGTACCTCAAGCAGGACAACCTGCAGTTCCTGGTCCACCCCAGCAACCGCAACCTGTCCAGTCAAGTGTTCAGACCCCTGTAACTTCTGTAGTTACTCAGCCGCCAATTGCACCGAGTACTCCACCTCACACGGCTGCAGCAGCTACCGCTTCATCTACCATGCTTACATCTGGAGTATCGGCAGCTCCGGTTTCTACTGTCCCTGTAACCGCTCCTCAGACATCTGTACCGTTGTCTGGACCCACGGTTCAAACCACAGTCCAGATGCCTGCAGGTCAACCTGGTACAAGTACGGTTGTTACTACTCAACCTCAATTTGTTCAACCTCCGTACCAGGGACAGTATCAACCTGGTCAAGCTGCCCAACAACCGTTTTACCAGTATCAACCGTATCCTGGGTACAATTATCAACCACCTCAACAACCCCAGTACGGTCCGGTTAATCCTGGTTTTCCAGGAGGATATAATATCCCCAATGCGAATCCTGTTCCTAGTTATCCTGGATATCCTCCTCCTGGGGCTGGTATTGTGACTCAGAGTTTCAGAGATCCTAACCGGCAGTTACCATTTATTGCGACTTTAGATTTACCCGACTTGACGCGCCTAACGAACGATCCAATTCAATATCTTCCGTTCTGGCCGCCAATGCCAAATAAGTTGCCCAGCGATATACCCAAGTTCGAAGGTAAGTCTGGAGAGGATCCGTCTAATCACGTGATGACTTACCACCTCTGGTGTGCATCAAATTCCATCTCAGATGATTCTATCCGCTTACGTCTTTTCCAGCGTACACTCATTGGTCTCGCAGCCAAGTGGTACATTGAGTTGCCACGGGCTTCTTTTTACAACTTTAGCCAGTTAGCTACTTCATTCTTAACTCATTTTCAGTTACCAGTCAGATACGATAATGGTACGGAATTATTAACTTCGCTAAAACAATCGACATCCACGTACATTTCTGATCACATCCATGAGTGGAGACGTCGAAGGAGATTAGTGAAAGTTTTTATCCCGGACCAAATTTTAGCTGAATGGTTTGTAAAATCATTATTACCAAGAATTACTGAAGATGTAGCTAAGGCCGCGTAGTTACTGAGGAGCAAGTCATTGCTCAGGCACAATACCTTGACTTAGTTTACACTCAGTCGGGTACGTTACACGAGAAAATTCCGGATCTTCCAAAGTCAAACCAAATCGCTGCTGCTCCTTCGGGATCTCATGCCGCTGATGGTATGATCGGTATCGTGACTACGAAGAGTAAGAAGAAGTCTTCCAAGACCTCCAATACTCCAATTATCACTTTGCCTGATTCTCCGACAGGAGAGTCTTCTCCTCCTGAACTTACCGCCGACATTCACGCTGTAGAGTCATCTACGGCCAAATCCAAAACGGTGGAAAGAAGAAAGGAAAGAAGAAGGCTAAAGCAGACAAGGCTCCAAAGGAGAAAACGGAAAAGTCGGAAACTAATGACGAAAAGCGCAAACCTCGTTATCCTTGTCTCATTTGTGAAGAAGATCATTTTACGAGAGACTGCCCTCATCGGGCCGAGGTAGTGAAAATAGTTAAAGGTTCTCCGACTCCTGCTGTGTTAAAGAATCCATTCCCCGAGCAGGAAAATAAGATGATAGGTTCTTCTTCGAATGCCAGTGAAGAACCCATTTTGATGATGTCTCATGTCAGGATTGCGACTCGATCGCAAGATTATGGTAGTAAGGCTCCTGTTGATGGTAAAGAAGCAGAATCTTCTAACTCTAACCCATCAACCTCAGCTCCTGGTTCCGATCCACTACAGATCGAAAAACCTAACCCAGACTTAGTGATTAAGCCGCCCGCCAAGGGTGTACTTCGAAGGTCTGCTTTCAATCCACATGCGAGAGCAGCCCAGAATTACAACATTGTTGAAGATTTAGCTGTTTCACCTTCAGCAATGTCGGCACTCGAAGTGCTGCAATCATGTCCAGCGCAACGAAAATTGCTTTTGTCGGCTATTGGAGCTGTCGATGTTCAGGACCCGAACCTAATGATCTTTGATCTAGAAAGTAGTACACCGCGTCTCCCCCATCAAATGGCTTTCCAAATTCCAGTGATAGTCAAAAACAGATTCATCGGACTGTGATTGATGAGGGAGCTTCTACGTGTATTATGTCGATTCAATGTTGGAGATCGCTTGGTTCTCCTTCGTTGAACCAATCCCCCACCATCCTTAAGGCCTTTGATGGCCGTGGGTTCCGTCCGTTTGGTATTCTACAAGAATTGCCTATAGGGTCGAAGGTAAAACCGTTAGTCTGGATGTGGAAGTGGTTGATGCCCCTCTAGACTACAACCTTCTTTTGGGTCGAAGTTGGTCATATGCTATGACAGCGGTCGTTTCATCGGTCTTCAGAGTCATTAAGTTTCCACATAACGGTAAGATCGTGACTATTGATCAGCTGACATACTTTTCATCCGACCCAACCTCTTTAGAAACTATCCAGCATGTTGGTAAAACGACAATCCCTTATAGGGACATTGGTGTAGGTTTAGTTAAGGATTCCGGTTTACTGGGAACTTTTCCTCTCCCTCCACTCAATGCAGACCCTTCGTTCGCAACAATTCATATGATCACGTCAGAAAACATTATTTATGATGATCCTTGGTATGTTCCCTCTGACTCTGAGCTAGACTCACTCGGTGATGTTATGCCGTTGAGTCCGTATGAGATTGCTTATGAAGCTCTTATGTCTTTTACCGACTTTCATTCAACCGACCAAATGAATGTGGTCAGTGAAGAGTCACTTTTCACCTCACCCTTAGAACGGATAACGTTTCCCGAAGAAGTGTCATCTGACGAACAACTTCGCGAAATCCTAAGTGTAGATGATCTACCATGGGACGATCTCCATCACAGATCTTCGTTTTTACCTAAGGATGATGCTTTGAAAATGATTTTTCATCTATCTTTACCGCTGAATATGTCAAAGACGCTCAGGATCCAACGAAACATTCTGATTCAGAGCTGAATTTAGGGAATATTTCTCGTACTATTCCCATTGATATTTCAGTGAAGCCCGGAATCAAGGAGAACATTCATATAGGTGCCGCATGTACTGACGAAGAAATTGAAACTTACAAGGCCCTATTCCAAGAATTCCGCGACGTGTTTGCCTGGTCCTACGAAGAAATGCCAGGAATCGATCCTGCCATTGTTGTTCATGAAATCAAAACCTACCCGGATGCTAAACCCATTCGGCAACGGTTGCGTCAGATTCACCCTCGAAAAGCAGCTGCAATCAAAGCCGAAGTCGAAAAGCTGTTGAAAGCAGGTTTCATTTATCCGATCCCGTTAACGGATTGGGTATCGAATATTGTTCCCGTCAATAAAAAACAAGGAACAATAAGAATGAATGATTATATAGGGATATCAATCGAGCTTGTCCAAAAGACAACTATCCTACGCCTTATATCGATCAAATTATTGATGATTGTGCCGGAAGTGAGATGTTTTCCTTCATGGATGGTTTCTCAGGGTATAATCAAATCAATATTCTACCTGCCGATCAACCAAAAACGGCATTCATTTGTCCATGGGGGACATTTGCTTATTGCAAATTACCTTTTGGCCTTAAGAATGCCGGTGCTACTTTTCAACGGGCCATGTCTTATGCATTTCATGACATCAAGCACATTGTGCAACCCTATCTCGATGATTTGCCTGCTCATTCTTTACACCGAGCTGATCACCTTGTCCATTTACGAGCAATCTTTATGAGGTGTAGGCATTATCGAATTCGGTTGAATCCCCACAAGTGTGTTTTCTGTATAGAAACAGGTCGATTGCTGGATTTGTTGTTTCCAAAACCGGCATTCGCGTCGATCCCTCGAAAGTCGAGGCTATCATCCAATTGCCTCCTCCTTCGAGTTTGCGCCAACTCCAAAGTTTGCAAGGGAAAGCAAACTTTTTACGCCGATTCATCCCTAACTACGCCGAGGTCACTAAAGGTTTTACACGGTTGTTGAAACAGAATGTACAATTCTTTTGGGACGAGATTGCTCAACAATCTTTTGATGCACTGAAACACGCGTTGACCCATGCACCGTTATTGCATCCTCCCAACTACAACCAGGACTACTTCTTATACCTCGCAGCTTCGCATTCCACCATTGGAATGGTGTTAGTTCAAGAAGATGAATTCAAGGCAGAGCATGTGATATATTACCTTAGCAGAACCTTAAATCCAACTGAGTTAAAATATTCGCATGTGGAGAAATTGGCCCTGGCAGCCGTTCAAGCTGTCCAGCGTTTTCGTCACTACATTCTTCTCCGCAAAACTACTGTTATTTCGGATTGCAACCCTATGATTTATATCTTGACAAAACAACTGCTAGGGGGCAAGTACTCTAAATGGATCGTCATCCTGCAAGAGTTCGACTTGGAGTTTGAGAAGTCCAAGTCTAAGAAATCTTTAGTCTTCGCGGAATTGATGTGTGATTTCCCGAGTGCTGACACAGAGACTGTGGCAGAGGAGTCCATTGCGGACGAATCTTTGTTTCTTATTAGCACTGTAGATCCGTGGTATGGGGATATAATCATCTATCTCCAAACCCAAACCTTTCGGCCTGAAACTTCCAAGGAAAACCGTCGAAAAATTCGGTTTCAATCCCAGCAATACAGAATTATTGGAGATACACTTTATCGCCTGGGGGCAGACTTAGTTTTTCGACGTTGTTTAACTCACGATGAGGCTGAGAGAGTTTTGAATGATTGTCACTCTGGAGCATGTGGCGGTCATATGTCTGGGTATGCCACAGCTCAGAAGGTGTTGCGCGCTGGCTATTTCTGGCCGTCTATGTTTAAAGATTGTATCCTTGCCGTCAGAAAATGCCACAACTGTCAAGTGTTTGATCGCAAGATGCGCGCTCCACCTGCTCCTCTCCACCCTATAATTGCCGCTGGTCCATTCGCCAAATGGGGCATTGACTTTATTACTTGTAACCCTCACTCGGCCGGGGGGCATGCGTATATCATCCTTGCGGTTGATTATTTTACTAAGTGGGCCGAGGCGATGCCTACATTCGACGCAAGCGGCAAGACAGCTGCACTTTTCGTATTCAATCATATCATAACTAGGTTTGGTGTCCCACAAGCAATCATTACGGACCATGGAAGCCATTTTCGAAATGTCATGATGACTGAACTTACAAGCCAGCTTGGTTTGCGCCACGATAGCTCTACACCTTATTATCCGCAAGCCAACGGTTTGGTTGAGTCAATCAACAAAGTTCTAGTCGTCATGATTCGACGGATCATTGGTATCCATCGAACGAATTGGCATAACATGTTATTTTCGGCACTATGGGCATATCGAACTTCAGTGAAAAATTCAACAGGTTTCACCCCTTTCAGCTAGTTTATGGCTTAGAAGCTGTGTTACCTATTGAGTGCGAAATCCCATCACTTCAAATGGCTGTCGAATTACTTCCAGCTACTTCCGAAGAGGAGAAACGGTTGTTATACTTAGCTAAATTAGATGAGACTCGACGTGACGCTACTTTAGCTATCGAGACTCACGCGAAACGAATGAAAGCTCAGTACGATAAAAATGTAACCCCTCGAAGTTTTTCGGAAGGAGACCTAGTACTATTATATGATCAAGCAAACGATAAGCTAGGTGCTGGAAAATTCGTTCCCATGTGGCATGGGCCCTACATTGTAAAGCGAAAGCTAGCAAAAGGGGCTTATGAGTTAGTTGATTTTGATGGGGACTCTTTGGGCAAACCCAGAAATGGACTTTACCTAAAGAGGTATTATGCTTAAAATGGTGGATGGAGAAATTTTTAGATAGGTTAGATTTCTTTCTAGCTAGCAAGTGTGTTAGTTTAGTCAGTGTGCTTAGCTTAGCAAGTGTGGTTTTTCGTCATTATTTTGGCTCATCTTGGTTTTACTCTTGATATTGTAGATGTCGACGCCTCTCCAAACATACATTGGATTTGCTGATGGTGCTTGTCGTAGTACACGGAATATCTCTTCCGCAGCTTGGGTTATCTATTCGCCCTCTGACGAGTTAGTTTCTATGCATGGGGTAAGCCTCGGTCAAACAACGAATAACATTGCAGAATACAGTGCAGTGGTTGAATTATTATCCGAATCTATTTCATTTGGAATTCGACGTTTGATAGTGAGGTTAGATTCTGAACTTGTTGTATTACAGCTTAATAGAGTTTATGCCATTAGAAATCCTGTGTTATTAAGGTTGTTTTTGAGAGTGCGTCTCTTGGAACGTGAATTTGATTACATTGAATATCAACATATTCCAAGGTCTTTGAATACATTAGCAGATGCAATTGCTTCTCAAGTGTTGGACAGACATTTATAATAATCATGCAAGTAAATTTAAAGACATTTCATCATACATGTTAAACAAGATAAGCCGATAATAGTGATATATAGATATAGATAGAAGTGTGTCCAAAAATATATACATCGTCTTCGATCATAGGTTTAACACACCTTATGATCGGCAAAATGATAGTGCAAAAAGTCAAAAATGTCACATGTGACTACAAAAGTGACTAGTCAATCACTGGTGGTGCTCTCTGTACGACACCACTGCGCGGGCTATCTTGCGCAGAAATCTCCTAAACGGTCCAGGGACTGCAACCACGAAGCGCTGAAGCCTCATTGGAATGTCATCCATAGTAGTCTCAGGTATATCTGCCGTGAGACGCTCTAGATCATGCTCCAAATCGGCTAGTACTTCTGCTGTCGCATCCTGTAAGGCCGGTGCCGGTGCAGCTGGATGTCGTCTGTCGTAAGGCCGGAGATTGGCTGGACGCTGTGGTCCAACATCTGCATTTTTAAAATTTTACTGTTACGTTGAGACGATATATATGAAAAATAAAAAATACATAATTAGAAAACTTGTGAAAATGAAAGTACCTCTGTCATCCCATTGTTCTCCCTGTGGAAGAACCATGTCCGGATCACCTCTGAAATCCATTCCGGCATATGGAAAGTCTTGTATCACAAAAAGCTGGCCCTCTAGCCAGTCGAAGTAACTGTCAGAGAATCGAACCACTGCAGCACCCTCGTCAGGATGCCGGGCCATCACCGCAACCCATCGAACAAGCTTTGGCTCCCGAGGACCCAAGTCATCAACTGTGAGTTGCTGAGGGATCAGCATAGGAACTCTCTCCAAGGCAAAGCTCACGACTAGAGGCCCATATCCAAAAGTCTTTAGTCGTCCGTTCTTTGCCTTGGTTAGTTGGCTCTTCATATGAGCCGACACAGCTTCGCACCAGTTGAAGATGGTGCCTTGGTAACAGTCAACTGCCATCCGCATTTGGGATCCGGAAGCAATGTGCAAGGCGGCCGCGCCACAAATCCTAGTGACCGTAAATGCAATAACTCTAAGTTCCGCCAGAGCGATGTGCTTTATCTCCACGCCCTTTTTATGGCGAGTCCCTGGTCTGCACCACTCCTCGCGGAGATCATCAAGGGATTGGCCACCCGGCCTGGTCCCCGCAAGGTTGAGTTGCTCACCTCTGTTTGGCAAGCCAGTGAGAAAGTATACATCCGAGGGCTCTATCTCGAGCTGGTGCCCTCCAATGTAAAAGCATTGATCTTGAACGTTCCATCGCTCAACTAGCCATTCCAAAAATCTTACCTGGCCCCTCATGCCCGGTATGGTCCAATATTTGTACAATCCACATGTTCTTAAGGCATCCAGAGAGGGTTGGTGGTTAATCGCAGCTTCATCGTCTTCTACGTGCTCTCTCTCTCTCCAGTCTAACATGTTTTGGCCCCTGCACATCAAAAGAGTCAATTAGAAATTAATTTGAGAAAATTTGGTGGTTTTTTGAGAGAGTTAGGGTTTTGAAATGCGCCCTTTGCGGAAGACGCACCCCGGCTTTTTAGCACAGGGCGTCCGGACGCAGCTCGCCTGAAGGCGGACTGCGTCCCCAGACCTTTTTCCCGTGTGAGAAAAAGTCGGGGGACGCGGCTCACCCGAAGGGCACCTGCGTCCGCCGAGGGGCGCATTTTGAACCCAAAACCCCCCCAAAAAATGAAACAGAGACCAAAAACAAAAAACTAAACGGATAAAAATGAAGAGTGGGATGTGTAAAATACCTCGGTGAAGCGGCGTTCGATTCCGACGGTCAGATTTTCCGCAGCAACCACGGGAAGTTTCTTGTCAAAAGCTCCTTTTTCAACCTCAACAGTGAAACGGTAAAAATGACATGGTAAAAGGTCTTTTTATAGGTTTTTTGGATGAATTAGTTCATTTTTTACCATGAAAAGATGTTTTCAAATGTATTTTTGCCTATTTTAAACAGGTATGAGTAATGTGTCGCTTTTGTGCAGGACGAAGGGATTTCAAGGGAAATTGTAATTTTTCACAAACAAAATTTCAGAGTCATCTTTTAAGCCCTTTTCTGACTCCTAAAACATGAAAAGATCGCCGAGTGTTTCTTTTTCACTCGTTAAAATGGAATTAAAAGACGGTCCCCTTTTAGCTCTTTTCTGACCGTAAAATCAGGAAAAGATTGCCGGGTTTTTGTCGTTTCAAACTCGATAAGGAAATAAAACGACGTGTCTTTGATCGCTTTTTACTTTTCAGGTCAACGATACTATTATGAAAGTACTCCTTGGTCGCAAGATCAAGCGGTTCCCCCAGGTATTATTTTATACTTTTTCGGGCTTGAGGGACACAAATATACGAAAAAGTTCAACGTGGAGTTTCCTTAAGTTTTTCAGACTCTCTAAAATTGAAAAACGCCGAGTTTCTCCTATACTGGGCTCGTTAAACTTTTACAGTAAAGGACCTGTTCAATTACAAACAGGAACGAACCACTCCTTCCTAGGGTTCGCATTTAAACTAGGTTGGACTCGTCCGAAGGATGAGCTTATAATCAAGCATATGTTATCCTCCTCAAGCTTGTTAAAAATAAAGAGGTACTTGCCAGAAATGGTGGGGGAAAAAAAGAGAAGAATGAACCTATTTGTCACCTTTTGCCTCAGAAGAAACTTTATTACCGCTCTTGAACACGACACTTTTCATTCACCTGGGTTGAGAAATCTTTTACCTCACAGTTGACTAAATCACTTTGAAAATCTTTAACCGGGTTCAGGGATCAACTTTGAGTTATTCGTCACCAAACCATCTGTTGTGTCGTTATGTGTTCAAGAGGTCTGCAAGTAAAACTTTCATCTGCAAAATACTTGTCATCCATTGACCATCCCTGAGTCAGTCCTTACAGCAACATTTCTTCAACTTGAACAATGATTTCGTGTTGCAGGCTTGCCTGCAACGGGTCGCTTTCTATCGACATCGACACATTATCTAGAAAGATGACTTAGGAATCGACAGTACCTTGAAGTCTGCATGCATCAATGGCAGGTTTCTCGCCTTTGACGTCAGTTTACATCATTGACTTTCGATCAGAGGATTCCGTGAAGTGTTCGACATCAAAACATCTATTCACATTTCACGGGTTGTGCTTGGTACTTTGAGAACCATTGACATTACTGGTGGTTTCTCTCACGCTTGTTAACAGTTTACATCATTGACTGGTAATCAAGTGGTTTCTACCATGTTCGACATCGAATCATTTAATCACATGGCTAGAATCGTACCAATTCGGGAAGTAGAAGTGAAGACCCTGGATCTAGTTTCTACCATCCAGGCTGCGAGGAGTTTTGTATTCATTATCTATGTAGACTAATCATAAACAGATGGCTGCGTCCATACTGTGTCTACAAAAGTCTATAAAAATGATGTACTGCAAGATCATTCCTGTATCAGAGTAGTTAGTCCATTAGTTAAAGTTTTGAATCTGAGTATGGGAATGCCTACCTCAGTGATGATATAATCTTATCCATGTATTTTGTGTTGAAAATTGCAGGTTCCAACCAGGCCATCCACAAGGCAATCCTTGAAATGATAAAGCGCTTCACCCTTCCTAGAATTACAAAACCCTATTCTATTCCAGGCTTCGCACTTTAGGGGGCAATCTGTTACACTAAAAAATGTCACCTTGACTACTTACAGTTAGTATGGCTCCAATCAACAAGTCATGCTACCCTCTTAGGCAAGTCTCATGCCTCTGTTATCCATCTCAAACTCAAAGAAGAGAGAAAGTCTTGTAAAAATCATGTTTATCTCTGGGGTCGCAGGTTCTCTCTAGCCTTACCTGCGGGGACGCTGACCATGTTCACAAAATCTGCGTCCATGGACGCTCTGTATGTTAAAGGACAGGTGCGTCCCTCTGTAAAAGGCAAAATGCGCGAGTTTTATCTTGAAAAAGTTACTTGTGGTTACTTCTAGAACATTCTAGAGGTCGGTTTGATGAAATGGATGCGCCTCCAGTTGGTTCATGTATCTCTATTAAGGGGGAACTTATCCCATCAATAAGGGAGCTATCCCACCCATAGAGGGGGATGATCCCATTGATAGTGGACCTGAATAACCTCTTTACAGCACTATAAATGAAGGCATTGAGCCAGAAGGTAAGGAGGTTGGAGCTATACATTTTCTTTGGGTAAATGCTGCAGGATTTAGGTCTTCCATTAGAGCCTTTGTGAGGAGAGATTGTCTTCACTTGATTCTACTTGGGAGAGGGTGAGCTTTGTCAAAGTAGAGGAAAACCCTTGATGGACCCTGGGAGGAATTTGCACAACACCAAGGCCAGGTTGTAAGAGTTTCTTTGTTTCGTTATTAATACAAACTGGTTTATTTTTCTCAATAGCTTGTGTTAATGAGTTATTTCATGTGTTCCTTGGTCTGCATGTTGAATATATGTTTTATTATATGAAATGCAAGTGCTTGGTAATTGTTTGATTGTTTGTGGTTGCAGGAATTGACTTGAAGGAGGAGCTCATCCGGATCGTCAAGAACGGACTTCAACAACAGCGTTTTGGAATAAGGTAAGCCTAAACACTTGTAGTTTTCATGTTGTAAAAGGTGTATTTAGAGAAAGATCATTCCATTTTGTCTTGTTTGTCATTAGAATGTCTTAGACTTCTAGGAAGGTCAGTCGTGTCCGCACCCTTGACAGATTCCGTGTGACAGTTTGTAGGACAACCTTTGTAAGCACTAGTCGTCCAGCTAAATTCGAAGACCCACTTGTCCATTTCCTAATTTTATCCTGCAGTCTATGAGTCACTGGCTCCCAAACTTCCTTGCTTAGAGGTTTATCAGTGAGAGGTATTCCCAGATATTTGGATGGTAGCTGATCTCTTTGAAAGCCGAAAATTCTGGAGAGATTTCTCTGAATAGCAATGTGAGTATTAAAAAAGAAAATTTTTGATTTGGTGAGGCTTACCTCTGTACCAGCAACCATAGCAAATTTTTTCAGGATTTGTTTGAATGCTTTAGCTTCCTTGACCATGGGTGTACCCTGTAGCATAGTATCATCCACAAATTGTTGATGAGTCCAGGCATCCCTATTCAGGGTGAGTTTGAGACCATGGATTCTATCTTTTGTGTAGGTGGATTTAATGGCTCTGCCTAATCCTTCCATCATGAGAATAAAGAGGAAGGGGGAGAGTGGATCTCCTTGTCGGAGGCCTCTCAAAGGCCTAAAGCTTTTGGATGGAGAGTCATTAAGCATGATTCAAAAATTAGCTGTAGTAACCAAGGCCATTATCCATCTTATCCAATTGTGGTCGAAGCCGTTTGCTATTAGTACTTCCCTTATGTACGATCAGTTGAGCTTGTCATAAGCTTTCGCTAGGTCAAGCTGTATGATCATCCCCGCTTGCTTATTTCTCTTTAGAGAATGCACCACTTCGTGAGCTTGAATCATGTTGTTTAGAATCTGCCTTCCTTCCACATAACCAGTTTTCTCCTCAGACACAAGCGTAGGAAGTAGGGGCTTCAGTCTATTAGTAATTACTTTGGAAATAATTTTGTACACCACATTGCATAAAGCTATGGGTCTAAATCTATCTCGTGTCATAGGTTTTTCCTCCTTTGGAATCAAAGGTATGAAAAGAAGTATTAAGTGCCCTCAAAACAGTTTTGGATCTTCTCGAGTCCTCCACAACCTCAAGGATATCTTGCTTGACTATTTCCCAACATGCTTTGAAGAAGTCAACATTGAACCCATCTGGTCCTAGAGCTTTCCAATTTTTCATTTATTTAATAACTTCAGTAACTTCCTCTTCAGTCACTAACTTGTTAAGGTTGTAATTGTCTTCCCTGGTTACAAGCTTTAGAATATACTTTGTGAATTTGTTGATAAATTGTGATTTGTCTATGAGAAACTCCTTTGCAATGCTTTGGAAATGTTGTACCAGAGCACATTCCATTTATTTGTGGGTGTTGAGCTCTTTCCCTTGAGTGTCTCTATGTTTTGAAATCCTATTATGTGCCCTGTGATCCATGGTTGACTTGTGAAAAAACTTGGTGTTTCGGTCCCCTTCTTTAAGCCATTGCACTCTCAATTTTTTCCTCGAGAAGATCTCCTCTTGCTGGCATCTGTCATCCCATTCCTATTGTAGAGTGTCAGCTTGCTTTTTTCTTTCCTCAGTAAAGCCATCTGTGATAAGGATCTGATTGATTCCTTGTAGTTTATATTCAACCTCTCTTTTAGCTTTGAAGATATTGCCAAACTTATTTATGTTACACTCTTTAAGCTTGAGTTTGATGTGTTTTAGTCTTTGTTGTAGGAGAAACATATTAGTGCCTTGAATGGGAAAATCTTCCAACCACCATTTACCAATGTTACTAATGAAGTCAGGGTGGGTGAGCCAGACACTTTCAAACCTCAAAGGCTTGTTCCTCGGAGTACTTATAAAAGAAGCTTCAAGTTGGATAGGCCAGTGATCTGAGCTCCAAAAGGAAGGATTGATGCAGTCAAGTCAGGGTCAGTGAGAAAGAGGTCCTCCGAGATTATAAATCTATCTAGTTTAGAGACAACTTGAGAATCCCCTCCCCTTTTATTGTTCCATGTGAAAGTACCATTTATTGTCTCCGTATCCACTAGCCTCATGTCGATTAGGAATTTCTGGAAGGAAATGGAGTCTCTACCTAGTGTTCTGGTCCCACCTTTTTTTCTGTAAGAGATTTGATCATATTAAAATCCCCTCCCAGAATCCAGGGCATAATAGGATGTCTCCCTCTGAACTCCTCCAGTGAGGTGAGAATCCTGAGTTTGTCTTCTAGTTTTGGAGGACCATAGACATTTGTGATCATATATATTTCCTTATCACCCAAAGGTTAGATCACCATTCAAAGGTAGTTCCTAGATGCCTCAGAATCCATGATTCCAAGTTTCTGGGGATTCCAAAGGGTGAGAATCCTACCTACCGTGTTGTCTGCTTTAACTTCTAGATACTCATACTTAATGAGCCATTTTCTATGTATCTCTCTGATTTTATATATTGAACATTATGTCTCTTGGATAAACACCATGTCTGGTTTTTCTTCTTTTATTCTATTGCTAATATTTCTTTGTTTCCTTTTTCTTCCTAGACCCCTAATGTTCCTGGTTGTGAGCTTCATTATGAAAGATTTGTAAATGATTAACTAGTAAGATCTTTCATCTTACCTGAGTTAATCATGAGTGTCCCACACTCTGTCAGTAACTCATTCTATCTTTTCCTTCCTCTTTTCCTTCCTGGGTTCTTGGAAGTGTGTCCTGATGTTGCCTCCATCATTTTAACCCCTCTATTTTCATGGTTTCTTTTGATTCCAAAACCCTTTGCTTGAGATATACAGGGGAAGATATGTTGTACTCTGTCAAACTTCTCTTGTGGTAGAGAATCAACCACTTTGGTGGTTCCCTGCTCCAAGAACTTTTCTAGATCGAGGTTCTCCCTCTCAAGAATCTCTTGTAGTTCGTGGTCCTCTATTCCCACTTCATTTGGGGTCATCTCATGGTCCCTGCTAAGCTCCGTGATGTTTAGCAGATCTTCCTTTAGTTTGATGTTCTCAGGTGCATCCTCCATGCTAGCATCTTTTTCCTTCTTTGGAGGATTATCCTCTGATGCTTGGTTCATCGCATTGTTCTCATCTTCTTCTTCTAAAATCTTGAAACTATTATGACTTGGGTGTTTATCCTTGCTAGTCTTCCTTTGGTACTTTTTTCCTCCTTTCCCTTTGCCTCCCATCTTGGTAAAACCTTTGGGGTCTTTGCCTTTGTTTGTTTTCATTATTTCCGCCAGTTTGTTTAAAGGGAAATCTCTGATGAGGTGCCCATGCTCATGAAATTTGCGGCATCTGAATGGGACATGTTCATAGTCCACCGCCTACACCCATTCTTCATCATAAACTTCTAGAATGATTTCATCCAGAAGTGCTCCTGATAGGTCCATTTCTACACATATGTGCACAAAGGAGGTGTATTTTCCTCACAGAGTTGCCTCTAAATTTTTTTAAAAATGACCTAATTTATTGCCTATGGCCTTTAAGGATTCAGGAAGGCAGTAATCTAAAGGTAGGGAGTAGATTCGTATCCATATTGGTACTGATGTGAATGTCTCTCGTTCCAGGACAAAATTCATCACCCATGGTCGCATGTAGAGGCCATCCTCCACATAGAAGTATGATCCTCCTTCGAACACTCTGCCTTTGTCCTCTAGGTTTGTGAATACCACTATGAATAAACCCTTGGACCCAAGGTGGAGGGTTATTTCCCCCTTTAGTTTCCATTGGTTTCTTATCCACACCTACAATGCCTTCTCCATTGGCCATATCCCCATAAATTTACATATAATTGTGTATGGCGCCATGTGATCCCTGTGCTCCTGTAGCGCCAGATTATTTAAAACAACCCAAGGTTTAATGGCTGACCTGGGTTTGTAGAGTCCTGTCACACTCCTTTTCCTTTTTGACTGCTACTTTCTGTTCTCTTCTCTCCTCTAACTTCCTCATGATTCTTTTCCTACTCATGAGAACTGTTGTTTTCTAGCTTTTCCATGCTAATCCTCTCTGTTCCTACCTCCATTGGATTTTTGAAGCAATTCAAGCCCGCTTCCTTGTTTCTGTTCACCACTACGTGGTTGTAGGAGGGAGTAGAAGTCCCCCTTCTCACCCTTCCATGGTAACCAGCAAATCCCCTGTTGTTCCAAACCCTCGTTTTGTGCTTTCCCCCACAATGCTCCCGCGAATTCCCCCCTTTGATCTTTACTTTCTATTCAAACTAATAATTAACTGATAGTCATAATTTATAATTAAATAGTATGATATGATTAATATTATAGGACACAACTATAGCGTCGGACTGTGAGGGGCATTGTGACAATATATGTACACTTCTCATTATATTAGACAACCATCTCTCAGAGTGTGATATCCATCTAACCAAATGTACTCCCATAGGCCATTGTGGGATTGAAATTTTTTCTTTCAGTGGACAAGTGGTAATATATTTTCTTAGGCCTTAGTGTTCTGCTTCCCTAAAGTTTTGACACTACTCACATCTAGCTCCTTCATTCAACCAAGTGAGGTACTCATCTTGGAAAGTTGAATCATTTTGTCTCCAAAATCCAATATGATGTTGGATCAATCTCACAATCCTAAAAACATAGGTCATAATAGCGAGGAACTTTTATTGTCAGAAAAAGAATATCCAAATTTAATGAACTTGACTCTTTTATAACAAGCAATAAAGATATTTTTTACACTCATATTTTTTTTTTCCATTTGTTTTCACAAGTTATCTATTACATGATATTTTTAACATGTAACTTAGTTGGTATGATTGTGACTAAGGTTCTGTTGAAGGTTGAATACTAAGTTCCTAAGGTGTTATTTTCTATGGTGATGTTTTATTTTCTTTGTTTATACAAGTCATCTTGCCACATAGTGGCCATTATTGAATGTTGAGGTATAGGTCGTATAAATCTTTTATAATCTACTTTATTTTATATTAAAGTATTCATCATCTTTCATGTCTTATACTCTACATTGTATCTTTTTTCTTTTTCAGGAGAGGAACTCAATATTGGTGGTAAGCAACAAAAATTGAAGAAAGAGGAGAACTATAACACTAAAGCGACAAATGAAAAATGAGAGAGAGAAGAGAATCTCTCTAGTGATACCTTTAGATCCAATATCTTGCATAAGACACACTCATAGAGACTGATATTCAAGCCTTTAGAGTTGGTGAATTCACTTGCAATGCTTTGAGAACATAGTGATAATGTTTTGAAATAATGAAACAATATTTCATGTGTAAATTGTAGTCCAACCGATATTAAGTTGGAAACTCATATTGTAATACTTGATATTTTATATAATAAAATTTATATGGTTGAAATTATTTTTATTTTCACTTGATATTATTTATTCTTGTAATTAACATATGTAACTTTGTGTTACCATATTAGATAAACATGCACATTGTATGACATTTTTTTTTAAATTTAGTCACAAAATCATACTAATTAATTTTAGCTAATTAATAATGAACATATAAAATCAATCTAAAATTACCAAATTAGTAGTTTATATTAATTAATGATCATAACATGAATACAATGAATATATGACTAAATTAGTCATTTATAATGATTATGAATGAAATGAATAGAAACTACTAATTCACTTGTTTATATAATGAATATGAAAATACCAAAAAATGATAAATGACTATGCAAATGATAATTTTTTTATTAAAATTATGACTAAATTTTGCATATATATGGTTATTAATAGCTAATTTATAGTACCTTATAACATAACTAAAATTTAGTCATATTTATTTGGTCATTAATTGGTTTCAAATAATGACTAAAATTTGCATATATATGACTATTAGTAGCTAACTTACAATATCTTATAACACGACCAACATTTTGGTCATATTTATTTGGTCATTAATTGGTTTTCTTGAGGATTCATATAGTAATACATTTTGTTCTATATTTTTTCATTAATTGCGAAAATTAATGACTAAACCAATGAAAAATTTATGACTAAATATAGTACTAGATGGTAAAATTGAGAAAAGAAATTAATGCCTAAGCTCAAAATGACTAAAAGTTGGTCACGTTATAAGATACTGTAAATTAGCTACTATTGGTCACCGATTGAAAAATGACCATTTATATGCAAATTTTAGTTGTTTTTTAGTAACTAATTAGTCATTTTGTATTAGTGTTCCTTGGTTGTCTGCCAACTTAATGATCCACTCGTATAACTCAATTGGGAAGGAACATAAGAAGACTTCGTGTATTTTTGTGTATAGGTATCTGTCCAACCACTGTTCTTTCGTCAATCACAGATTCTTATTTTCTTGTGCCACGAATTCGTGGAAATTTCCATCCAACCAAGTTTCAATTTCATTCTTAGTTGGATTCCAATGATATGACATCACACATCTCTCATGCAGATCCCGGTCTCGGAAACAGAACCATTTGTTGGCTTGATGGGCCCTGACCCAGGTTCAATTTTAGTCAGCCAAGCAAATCCCTACACTATTGGCCCTTTCAATATCAGCCCACGGAGCGCAGACTGAAGTTTCAACCGAAGCAGTATGGGGGGATGCAAGAACCAAGTTTCCACACCCTGAGATGGTTGTGATGTCGATCTACACTTCCTGATCCTGCCTTCATGCAGATCGATAAGCCTTTAGGGATTATCAATGTTCCTTCTCTTCCATTCTTTAGTACCTCCGCGAAGTTATTCAATTGATCTTTGCGCAACCCTAACTAGAGGTCTAGGCACTTATGCACCCCTATGGCTACATTAATGTATAAGTTCCCAAGTTATCTAATCTACCATGCATTTACAGTTATCTCTCCATAAACCTATATTCTTACTCTCATTCAATTAACAGATATAATCAAATACATTCGTGAATCAAATAAGAATTATAATGTAAACCCAAATCATAACATAATATAATCAGATGCATTAAACAAAGACAAGATACACAATTATTTGCAGAATACTTCACTTAATTGATATCTCATGTTCAGTACAGACTCTATCCACCCTACGCACATAGCTACAGGGGTACACACACTCAGCTGTGGACTTCCACCCTAGGTCTCTGCACACTTAGCTACAGAGCCTCTACCTACGCTAAGACCCGAGAACACTTAGGACTCCTTACCCACAAACGCTTTCTTCTATTATTACCTCTTCCCCTAGAATCTTCTAAGACTCCCTTTTTATATAATCCCATTGTCCGCGGACCATGGGTAGATCTTTATAGCCGACATGAGACTTTACAAAACAAGGGAGGACAACCCTTTACAACTCTTGACATATTCGCACTCCTCGATGACAAAATGAGGAGACTTTACATATTTATTACAAAATTTGGGCTTTCTACCCCAAAACATGGGCTTTTAGCCCCAAAACTGACTCTTGGGGGAACCCGTTCCCAATAGGCCCCCAAAAAAAACATGGTGACTCGCCCTCGAGTCGCTCTACGAGCGCAGAGATCTTGGCGTGAAGACCCCCCATCTCGACCTGTATGACTGCTACCTCAGCAGTGTACTACACGGCTGCCTGCTTTATCTCCTTGACCAACTGCTCTGTCACTGGCGCTGCACTGTCAGCCTAAAGCTTCTACTGAGTCTCCTGTAGACTAGCCAGCTTGCCTTCAATGGAGGTCGTGATTAAGTAGGCATCATCCAACCAAGGCTTCAAGTGCGCCTACAACACTGATAGAATGATCCATAAGATCACAAGGCTGCCCTATTGAGGACAAAGTCTAGCTATGATGTTTGGTGGAAAGGCGGGCGAGCTAGCCCTCGCAAATTCGCTTAAGGCATGCTTGAAGCCTTGCTTGGACGAGGCCTACTTGATCATGGCCTCCATTGAAGGCAAGCTAGCTAGTCTGTAGGAGACTCAGCGGAATCTTCAGGCTGACAGTGCAAGGCCAGCGACAAAGTAGTTGGTCGAGGAGATAAAGCAGGCAGTCGCACAGGTCAAGTTGGGGGGTCTTCGTGCCAAGATCTCTGCGCTCGCAAAGTGACTCGACGGCAAGTCACTATGTTTGTGTTGGGGCCATGTTGGGAACAAGTTCCCCTAAGAGTCAATTTTTGGGAAGAAAAGCCCAAATTTTGTGATAAAGATGTAAAGTCTCCACATTTTGTCGTGGCAGAGCGTGAAGACGTCAAGAGTCGTAAAGGGTTGTCCGCCCTTATTTTTTAAAGTCTCATGCTAGCTGTAAAGACCTACCCATGGTTCATGAACCGTGGGATTATATAAAAAGGGAGTCTTAGAAGAGTCTAGGGGAAGAGGGAATAATAGAACAAAGATTTTGTGGGTAAGGATTCCTAAGTGTTCTTAGGTCTTAGTGTAGGTATAGGCTCTGCAGCTGAGTGCATGAGCCCCTGCAATTGTGTGTGCAGGGTGGATAGAGTTTGTACTGAACTTGAGATATCAATAAAGTGAAGTATTCTGCAAATCACTGTGTATCTTGTCTCTATTTAATGCATCTGATTATATTATGTTACGATCTGGGTTTACATTATAATGTTTATTTGATGCACGAATGTATTTGATTATATATGTTATTTGAACACAAGAAAGAATATAGGTTTACGCGGAGATAACTGTAAATGCATGCTAGATTAGATAACTTGGGAACCTATACAGTAACGTAGCCACCGAAGCGTGTAAATTCCTGGACCTCTGGTTAGGGTTGTGTGAAGATCAGTTGGATACCTTCGCGAAGGTACTAAAGGAAAAAAGAGAAGGAACATCGATAATCCATAAAGGCTTATCAATCTACATGAAGGCAAGATCAGGAACTGTAGATCAACATCATGACCATCTCAGGCTGTGGAAACATGATTCATGCATCCCCCCATACTGCTTCAAGTGAGACTTCGGCCCACGCTCCACGGGCTGATGCTGAAAGGGCCAGTAGTTTAGGTATTTGCTTGGTTGACTAACACTGAACATGGGTCAGGTCCCATCAATCCAACAGACCTTAAACAATCAATTTACCTACTTTCGCGCATCAACAAGAAACCCTAGATTGGAGTTCGCGTAGATCTACTTAATTTGTTTAGAAAACATAAGAGAAATATTTTGTAACTTTGCGAAAGCGGCTAAGCATTCATTTCATACATTATTAAGACAGATTCGGT
Organism: Pinus tabuliformis; assembly: GCA_031772625.1. Taxonomy (NCBI): domain Eukaryota; kingdom Viridiplantae; phylum Streptophyta; class Pinopsida; order Pinales; family Pinaceae; genus Pinus; species Pinus tabuliformis. The sequence continues at coordinate 1,536,047,771 of CM062804.1, forward strand.
GAATTCGCGTAGCATTCAATAATTATTTCATAAAAAATATCATTAATCAGAAACATATAACGTAGACAGATGCAATGGAAAAACACAGTAGTTCTTCAAAAAGTTGTCTTTATTGATCTTTCACTCATAGGTTATAGACTCTCTACCCTGCACACACATTTGCAGGGGTCCGCGCACTCAACTTCAGACTCTACCCAGGCCTGCTGCACACTCAGCTATAGGAGCCTCCCTTTCTTTGTCTAAGCATAGGAATTAGAGCCTTCCTGCGTTAACTCTTGCCCAAGACAACAAAATCTCTTCAATGTACACAAATCTCTATCGAAAGTTATCTCTAAGACTCGCTAAGACTCAATTATTTAGAGACTTTCTAATACAATACCACGGTCCCTGGCTCATGGGTGAGTCTTTAAAATCGACCAAAAACAAGGGGCTAAAACCCCTTTGACTCTATCTATCTGCGCGCTCTGCATCCACATTTCACGAACGTTGGCGCCAGTCCAACACTTCACGCGCTTGCAGGAAGGAAAGGCAAAATTGATGTAGATCCAGGAGTTGCAGAAAAAGTAGTCCTTACTTAGAGGTTAGCTTGAGCCTTGGATAGAGGAGGCCTTCTAGCTTTCACATAACATTCATGATAAGATTAAGGCCATGCAATAAACCTAGAGGACTACACAACTTGTAGTAGAAGGGCCAACCACTTAGAAACTGGTCCAAGAGGTACAATAAGAAACAAAACAGAGTACCATGGAGCTTCAGCCATTGACCAAGGGATTTAGCGAAGTCTGCCAAAAAGTGGAACAACCAGCTGATTGACTTGAGGGTGAGTCACGATCTTTATGGTGGGGGCCCATTGGGATGGGATCCCCAGTGGTAGAATTGAATAAACTAGTCATTTTTTGTAAAGAATTTTGTAAAAGATGTAAATTCTCCACGAAATGTGGATGTGTAGTGTGCAGATAGATAGAGTCAAAGGGGCTTTAGACCCTTTTTTTTGTTCAGTTTTTAAGACTCACCCATGAGTCGGGGGCAATGGTATTGTATTAGAAAATCTATAAATAATTGAGTCTTGGTGAGTCTTAGAGATAACTTTGGATAGATATTGGTGTACGTTGAAGAGTTTTTGTTGTCTTCCACAAGAGCTAAGGAAGGAAGGCTTTGTTTCATATGCTTAGACCAATAAAGTGAGGCTCCTGTAGTTGAGTGTGCATGAGGCCTGGGTAGAGTCTGCAGCTGAGTGCGTGAACCCCTCCAGCTGTGTGCGCAGTGTAGAGAGTCTACAACATGTGAGTGAAAGATCAATGAAGATAGATTTTTGAAGAATTACTGTATATTTCAGTTGCATCTATTTATGTTATATGTTGTCGATTAATGATATGTTTTATGAAATAATGATTGAATGCTATGAAAATTCACTAAATCTATCTTAATATTGTATGAAATGAATTCTTAGCCGCTTCCGCGAAGTTACAGATTATTTATCTTATGTTTTCTAATTGAATTAAGTAGATCTACATGAACTTCAATATAGTGTTGCTTGTTGATGCACGAAAGTAGTTAAATCGATTGTTTGAGGTCTATAAAGACTAATCGTGGACCTTTGCGAAGGTCTAAAGGAAACTTTAACTTAGTTACAATAGTGAGCCTAGAAGTCTATCCATCTGCGTGGAGGCAGATCTAAGGGGCTGGAAGACATCACACCAGGCTCTCAATGCAACAACTTGGTTCTTGCATCCCCGAATATTGCTTCGGGTGAGACTGTAGTCTATTCTACATGGGTTGTTGCTGAAAGGGCCAGCAATGTAGGGATTTTTTGGTTGGCGCAACTAACTCTAAACCTGTGTGAGTATCCCTTAAGCCAACAGATCTCATAGTTTCTTGGCTTGTGTTTTATGGTTCTACAGGTTCTAATTTTTTCAGTTAGAGCTAGGATTAGAGATTTCAAGCCAAAGAAGAAGTGAACCATATGACAGATTCCAAGTAGGTTTCTTCCCCTCATCTGCTTACTTTAAGGAAAACATTGGGTCTTTTGTTATTCTGTTGTTCTAGGTGAGCCACCAAACCTAGGGGAGATATTTTTGTCTATAGCCATAAACCTCGTATAATGAATTGGTGACTCTGCTAGGGATTGGTGTATTCCCTCGGTGGTTTATTTGTCCATTGTGTTTTATTTACCTCTTTCATAAACCTTTGTTCCTTTAACGAGCCAATAACATACCTAAGAAGTGATTGCATTAAGTCTTGTTTGCATTTTTTGTGTCAGAATCCTTTCTCCCAAGACCAACACACCCTCTGTTCTGCTGACAAAGCATTCACCCCACCTGGGCCTTCCTTGTTTCTACATTACACCTCACTTGGGCCCTCTCTGTACTTGCATTACAAAGCACTGGTGCCTCTTCTGCACCTACGTTGATCCCTGTTTTTGCACAAAATTTAACTTGATTGATTAGTGTTGATTTGATCATCCTACTTCCATATGACCTTCCTTGAGTCTTGAGTGTCTTGTGGTCTCTCTAAAGCCTCCATTTGGTTTTCATTTTTGTTTGATTGCCTTTGGTAAGAATTGCTTTTTGTTTTTCCTTATTCTTATCATTTGGTCGCTTGCAACTTGATTTTGTTTGATCATTGATCGCTTGGATGAAATTTTGTTCTAGTCCTCATTTTGAAAAGTGCATTCGAATCAATGATTAGAATTTACATCTTATTTTTCCTCATTTTCGAAAATTAAGTGTGGTGGCAAGAAAAAAATTTGCATTTTCATCTAGGGTTTTGTGTGTGAAATTTGAATTCCCTAGAGTGAAATTTCATGTTTTTTCTTTAATTTTTGAAAAAACAATTCCCCCTCAATCACGGGGGGTTTAACTGTGTATGAGTGTTCATCGAATTTGAGTGTCATCTCTTTCGCTTTTGAAATTTTCAACCAATTTCATGGAATCCCAGATTACGTTTGATTTCATTGGAATCCTCCTATGTTTGTTTTGAAAAATTCTCTTGCATAGATCACATTCACATAATTAGAATTCTCATTTTCATAGCTGGAAAGTAAATTGTGCATAGATTACATTTGCGTAGTTTTCAAGGGAATCATACATAGATTACAATGCATGGTTTGGCATATTTTAATCCTTTGAATTGAATTGGAATAGTGAAATTGAAATATTTAGTTAGGAAGCTCTTGTTGGATGTACATTTGATTGTTGCATCATTGTTTCCACGTATTCTCTACACTAGATAACTTTCATCGAAATTGAAAACAATTATTTTTCTCATATTAGTTGCATCATAGGTGTGTTCAGGTGACATTGAAGTTTGAGCTTTGAAATCGAAACATAATTCAACATCAACTCTTAAATTCATTTCAATAAACCTAAGGAGCATTTGAAACTTAATGACACATATAGAGGTCTAGGCTAGAGATGTGTTCCAGCGTCACTGAACATAGGAGTTGTCGATTTTTTCCAGTGTTGCATCTTAGGGGTGAATCTTGTTCCATGTATGTGAGTGTATAGGATTGTACTCCATGTACCTTTAGGTATATTGGTGGCACTCCATGCATGTAAAGTGTATGGGAACACTCTCATCGAATATTTACGCATTGGACAACACTACTACGAATTGCACTCTGATGTAGCGTTGTGTATATTTTAGGACTCCCTAATAGGTTTCTATCCACCCAGAGGTAACCGAGTATGTCTCCTTGTAAATCGTGAAACATTGAACACAACATTCAGGGAGATTGGTTGTGATACATTAAGTCCTTGGTTCATCAAGGTGTATATTGCAGTTCATTATTGCTTGGTAAACCTTTTACCTATAACCATTCGTTTATTTTGTGTCTTTAATTTCTAAAATCAATTAATTACCCACGAATTAACATCCTCCTCATCGAACAACTCCTTAGTGGATCTTAGCTTGAGACTAATGGAAAATTTCCTTAGTCAACCAATAAAGGGAAACCCTCTAATGAGAATCATGTTCCTTTTCCTTCTCAACCATGATCTCCAGCTTGTTACCAAAAGCTTTCTCTGAATCCTCCACTAGTTGTGGAAGTGATTGATTAGAATCTAAATCCAATCAATCTCGCTCTCTCTGAACATGAATCCCATGAGTCCATTCCCGACCAACCATTGTTTGAGAAAATGGTTGACTCTATTCCACCTTCAACTCATCGTACCTTTCCTGTAGAGAGTGAACTGCATAACACTCATGCTCTTCTCGTTTATTCAATTTCCAATGAACTAGGGGATAGTTCTCCTATTCACTTGGCACAGGGAGGCAATCCTTCCATTCCCATGGAATAAGGGAGAATTTATCCTGTTCCCATGATAGAGAGGGACAATCCTCCCATTCTGACATCACAAGGGGTCAATTCTCCCTTTCCTATGGCACCCCCTACAAGTAGTATGATCACTTCCTTTGATTGGAGGCGACTAGAAGGATATTGTCTTCCCCCTTACGTGCCCTTCCAAATCATAGTACACGCTTATAATGTGGCTATACCTAGCACAATCATAGATGAAGGCGCATATGTCAGTATTTTGTCTTCAACTGCTTACTAACCTTTAGGTTCTCCATAGCTTATGCCTATTACCCAGAATCTGTTGGTTTTTAATAGAGGAACCAATCAACCATTAGGGATCCTTGCTAAGTTTCCTATTACTTTGGGAGGAAAGATTGTATATAATGATGTGAAGGTATTTCAAGGCCCTTTGTATTGTAGTTTATTCCTTATAAATGACTATGTTTGTGTCATGGGAGCTCTTGTCTCTTCACTCTTTCGTGTGATGTGTTTCTCACATTAAGGAAGAATCATGACTATTGACCAAATTTCATTTGTTGGTCCTAATTTGATTCCCAATCAAACATCTTCCCTAAATGGTCCTTATATGCAAGTGGTATCTTCCCCAACATAGTTTAATTATGTGGCAACCTATCCCATTCACATACCTCCTGATGAAGATGAGCCTTCCATTGTCTGCTCAACTTCTTTCAACCTGGATCTAGTAGGTGATATGGTGAATCATTTATAGGCACATTAGGGCCTGATCTTTCCATTGGATCCTTTGATACGTATCCCTTGCAGAGCTTTTTTATTCCATCTGATGAGAACCTCTTATAAGCCATGGTATCTTGCAGGCCCTGATCTAGATCAGAGCAGACTTCCTTTTCTTGTGTTAAGCTTGTTAAAAAATGAAACAAGATCTTCTGAGTAGAGTTCCTTGTCTTTTGTCAAGATCATTAAAAAATGAAACAAGGTGTCATGAGAGTAGCTCTTTTCATGTGTCAACCTCATTAAAAAATGAAACAAATTCCCTTTCAAATAGAGTCTTTGATTAGATCATGTAAATTCTCAATCGATTCTTTCACTTGATCTCATAAATGAACCTTCATTCCATCCACATGTTAGTACCCAATAATCTACTTAGGTGAATGAAATGAATTTTGGGGGGCAGGTACCTCGAATTAAGTCATTATGCTAGGGGCATGCAAACTTATTTCAAGCATAGTTTTCTTTTGTTTCAAACGCATGTAAAAATAAAACCACTCTCAAGCATTTTTTTCTCATATTTCAAGCTTGTGAAAAAATGAAACCATCTTAAATTAGTTTCAACCATAGTTTCCCATGTTTCAAGCTTCTGTGAAAAATGAAACCATTATCATTCTCATTTTATCCCTCTAGATGAGCCTTTGTTTTCTCATTCCATTATCACCATTTTCTTGGTAGATCATACGCTTCACTTGGTTGTTTTTACCATTTCTTGAGGAACCAACACGATGAGTGGGCTTATTAGCAAGCCTCTTAACCTTTGCAAGTTTTGAGCAGTTCCATCATGACCAGAACCAGTTGCTATACTTTATACAACTCGTTCCTCCAAGAGGAGTACTCTTTCAACTCTTTTCATACTTCCAAAACATGAAAAGATTGTCGAGCACTTGTCTTTTCAAACTCGTAAAAATAAATGAAAAGAGATATACTCATTATAAGTTTAACCCTTTTCCGGACTAAGATAGAATAACTATGAAAAAGGAATACATTAGTCAAACATGGATAAGAGGTTTTCTTGGGTATTGTTCTCTACCTTTTCGGATCTAATGGACTACCTATGAAAACGGACATATAGAGTTTTATTTTTCACCTCTTTTTCAAACTCTCTAAACATGAAAAATATGTCTAGTTTTACCTTTGTTGGACTCTTTAAAACATAAAATAATGACGGACTTATCAAACATGACAAGACGACATAAATCCTTCTTAGGGTTTGTTAAATATACTCGAAGGGATTCATCCGAAGGATGGACTTATAGACCAAGCATATGTTATCCTCTTCAAGCTTGTTAAAAAATAAAGAGGTAATAACCAATATGGTTGGAGAAATTTGGAAAACAAGCTACTCCATTTGTTAATGGTAGCAAGTTTCTCTTGAACACGACACTCTTCCACTTCTTCTATGTGGCTATTGGGTTGGGTAATCTTCTTGTCTTTCGATTCATCATACCTTCATAAAACCTCCATCTCCATTTCAAGTTTGGGTCAATGCTTCCAACTCCATTTTAGTGTTGTCATTGTGTTCAAGAGAAGTCATCCATTTGATATCTGTTACAATACTCTTAAGCATTTATTTGATATTTTCCTTTCCTGATCTAGTTCCATATCAACATCATTTTGTCTTAATCATGATACCTGTTTCATGTCGTTGATGGGGGATACATCAAGGCACTCTTGTGACAAGTTTCTTCTTGTCAACATCATCACATTTTTCAAGAAGTTGACTTAGAAATACCCATAGGTACCTTGGTTCTTGCATACATGAAAGACAAGTTTCCTCACTCTCAACAACAGGTTTACATCAATGGCCTTTGACTGAAATATTATGTGTGGTGTTCGACACCAACTCATCTATTCACACCATACGGATTGTACTTGAGTACCTTGAGAGCCATTAACATCATCGGTGGTTTATCTTGTGTCTATTAACGATTTACATCATTGGCCTATAATAAAATGGTGTCTACCACGTTCAACTTTATCTCATTGATTTGCATGGTTAGACTCATACATTCGTTGGTTGTGTGAATGAGATAGAAGACCTTTGATCTAGTTTCCAGCATCTGGGTTGCGATTTTAGGATTATGTAAATATCACTATGTATGATGGATATGATCACACTGATAGTCATCCAGTCGTGATTCCACCATCAGCCATCAGTGGACATGTATTTTGATCATTTTACATGTAATGTTAGCTTATGTGTTGAGTATGGATATGCCTCCCTCAACAAAAAGATAGCATGATGTAAATGTATTGTAACAGAAGATGACGCTCGCCAGTTGTTCTTGATCCCAACATGTCACAAGGTAAAGCACTTTTGTCATCAATCATCACCTTTAACTTTGCACTTTAGGGGGCACTCTGTTATAGGCTATTTTATCTCACCTAATAAATCATCCTCCTAATGGGATCAATCAACATCCTATTCCCCCTTTACATCATCATTGCACAAATACCTATGCATGACTCTCTCATTCCCCACAGTTTCTTCCCTAAACTGCATCATCTGAGCAAGTTTTAGGACCAATGCATCCTAGCCTCTTACTAGAAAACGTTCACCTATAGGTTGCTCCATTGTGGCCCGCATTGATCACCTACAAGTTTCTCCCCTTTGCACCTAAGTTGGTTCTAGAAATTTTGGAAAAAGAGAAAGAATCATGAAGCCTCCATTTCTAGAACATTCCAGGATCTGTTGAAACCATTTAAATCAGATAAAACTTTCGAATCCTATCCTATCCTACCTTGGAGTTTCCATCCCTTATGCTTAGATATCATCCTCCCATCAAGAGTGGATCTCAATCCTAAGATGGGTAAAAGGATAAGAACTCCAAAGTAACGTCACTCCTCTATATATTTATAGCCTTCCATATGTAAGAGGTTGGATTTTTGAGAGTGATTATACCCTTAGGCTGTTGTGAAGAGAGTTAGGCTTTCATGCATTTGAGGTCATTGGAGGTACACTTTGTGACAGATGAAGGACAAATCAACAACTTGGAGGAGCTCTTTTACAAGATTAACACAGATTTAAGGTTATAATTCACTCCATTTATGTCAATACAAAGAGCTCTCTTTTTTCCTATATGTGATGTCGTTATTTCATATATTTTAATACCATGTCGATTTGTTGAATGAAGTAGATAGATGATGCTACATAGATCTCATAGTTTCTTGGCTTATGTTAAATAGTTGTGTAGGATCTATTGTAACCATTTAAATCAGATAAAACTTTCGAATCCTATCCTATCCTACCTTGGAGTTTCCATCCCTTATGCTTAGATATCATCCTCCCATCAAGACTGGATCTCAATCCTAAGATGGGTAAAAGGATAAGAACTCCCAAGTAACGTCACTCCTCTATATATTTATAGCCTTCCATATGTAAGAGGTTGGATTTTGGAGAGTGATTATACCCTTAGGCTGTTGTGAAGAGAGCTAGGCTTTCATGCATTTGAGGTGATTGGAGGTACACTTTGTGACAAATGAAGGACAAATCAACAACTTGGAGGAGCTCTTTTACAATATTAACACATATTTAAGGTTGTAATTCACTCCATTTATATCAATACAAAGAGTTGTCTTTTTTCCTATATGTGATGTCGTTATTTCATATATTTTAATACCGTGTCAATTTGTTGAATGAAGTAGATAGATGATGCTACATAGATCTCATAGTTTCTTGGATTATGTTAAATAATTGTGCAGGTTCTACTTTTCGTAGCTGGAGTTAGGATTGGAGAATTCAAATCAAAAGGAGTGAAACATACGACAAATTCCAAGTAGGTTTCTTCCCCTCATATACTTATTTTATGGAAAACATTGGGTCCATTGTCATTCTATTGTTCTAGGTTAGCCACCAAACCTAGGGGAGATATTTATGTTTGCAGTCATAAATATTGTATAGCACTGGGGTAAACATGAGTTGAGGGTAACTGTGATAAGACTCAACCTCCTATTTGACCTTAAGGAAATAGAATCAAGAACTTAAGAACTTCCTAACTTCCCTCAGGTGCTACAGGACCTCTAGGAGCAACCCAACCCCTCCAGGTGTTCAACCGCTAAGATAACTCTCTTTTCCACTAACTTAGAGCCTCAGTCGCTCCCTTTTCATGGCATGCCAGTGATTTTAGCCCTCCAGTCACACTAATAATCCTACCTCCATGCGAATGTCGACTTTTCCAAACAGTTCTATGCTAGCGACCTAAAATTTTGAGTCACTTTTTCAGGGCCATGAGTCAAACCTCTGCTCAAAACTCAATGAAACTTCAATAAATTATAAATTACATAGAAACAAAGCTTATAAACCAAAAATTAAACTAGGACTTGACCTGACCTCTCCCAACTGAGATTGACATTCCATCAAACATGGTGAACATGCAACCTATAGGGCATTAATGCAAATATGAACATAATGATCTGAAAAACTATTTGAGGATAAAAAGAAAGGAACAATGCCTTCTCACAATAGTTGTCATAACACCAAATAGGTCTTGCATTCATTATCCATACATTCATTAGTAGAAATGCGTTAAGAGCCATACTTAGATCTATCAATTAACCATTCTTATAACTAACATATAACTAGACAAATAATAATGAGAGAAAAACCATTAAGCCACATAATGAAAAGTACATTTAATCACCAAAAGCAAGAGGAAGTTAGCTCTTATTAACCATATGAAAAATCCAACCAAGTCAAGGACTTCCACGTACCACCCGACCATAGAATGGGTTGAACCAAATATTTCTTTCATCCAATCACCCCGATGCCATATTCCAAGCATGAATGTGGGATCTCATAGGATAAAAACATCCATAAATAACAAAGGGAATCCAAAGGTTAAACCACCTCCACCCTCACCATATCGCGATCTCATATAAACTTGTCCCAATATCAGAAAGCCAAACTGAGCTTGGATGCCTCAAAATTCCTTCACAATCCCTTGAGGAATTTTCCTATCTCCACCCACTTGTTGAGAGTTGCGCGGAGAAAACCATCTCCACACCCAAGCCTTGGGATTTCCCTGAGACCACCTCACCTGGATTCAAAACCTTCTAGAAGTCCACAGCTAAACCAAGAAATAATCCCATCACACCATGGCTATCCAGAAATGGAAAGGCAAGGTTGAAACCACTGTCAAAAACTTGGCAAAATCCATGTCATTGAAAATAAAGAAACCAAAATACGCACATGCATATGCCATGCATGCAAAAACTAGCTAGGAAACTATACATGCAATATGTTACCTGTAAGTATTCTTGCTGAAGCTACCTCATCCAAACTTTCCTTGCTTGATTATTACTTTCCTTTGCTTTCCTTTTCCATCTTTTACTTCCTTGCTTTTCTTCTCCTCCTGGTGCTCTTCTCCTTTCTGAGACTAACTCCAAAACTGAACTAACAAAAAGCTACCAACTGATGCTCTCATGTCTTTTTGTTATTGATTCCTTCAATTTCTTCATTTTTCCTCTATTTTCCTTCAATTTCCTCCTCACATGCAACACGTGACCTTTCACCTCCCTTTTCTCCTAATTTCCTTTATTTTCATAAAAAAATCCAATTAATGCATCTTTGTCTTTTCAAAGCCTTTGCCAATGCCTTTCCCAATTTCCCTTAGCCATAAATACAACAAGTGATGCCCACTAGGATATTTTGCCCAACACTCAACTTGGAATAAGTGTCCCTTGACCTTCGTCTTATTTTTCCTTTATTAACTTTTATTACATGAACTTTTAACCTGGGGTCGTTATAAGATATGGTTTAGTTTCATATTCCCCTAACACAACCAACCTTCCAACACGAGGGAATTCCATCACCATCCTAAAAATGAAATTCGATGATCTACTTCTACAACTTCAAAACAATAGGAAATGTTGATCCCAACATAAGTTCTTCATGCATGAACTAACTACATTCCCCTTTCCATATTGTTGGCAGGTGATAGTTCAATCCCACTACAATCCCTTTTCCCTACTAGTGGAAAGTGATAGTTTGTTGGGATTTAGATATTTAGGTGTTAACATGGCTAAAAAATACTCATTGTGACTTTGAATACTTAGTGTGTTTGTGATAGGTTTGAGATTTAATTCTGGTCTTCTATAATAAGAATAGTAGGGTGAATAGTGATGCCAATATTGATATGCCCTTGAGTATATGTTACCTACATTGGCATAAATTGTTGCATTTAGGGAGGCTTGTGTATTGGGTTTATCATTGTCTTGGCACGAAAGTGAAGCATTGGAACAATATTAGACATATTATTCCTCTCAACATATGATATTATGGCCAATCCTATAAACACAAATTCATATGGTCAATTAAGTCTCCTCTCCTTAACAACATGAGATTTTGAACAACAAGGAATGGAGGTTGATCATCTTGGTTTGAGGTCTTCCTTAAAACACCATAAGAGAGAAAATGTAGCCATCGATTGTTATCCACCTCCATAGTTCAATTTTTTTTTAATTAGTTATACTTGTTTAGATTAGGGGTTCAATGTTGGAAATGTAATACTTAGGTATTGTGAAATTTGGATTATTCACTTGTAGGGAATGCAAAAGTCCTCAAGTGAACATGAAGAGTTATAAGGAGTTGAAGAAACCTCCTAGAAGATGAAATCAAGAGTCATAAGAAATTGTATTTATGTGTATCATATGACTTAAAAAAGCATCACACACTTTCAAAACTTGACTTCCATTTTAATGTGTTCTTACAATATTTACTCAAAACAACTTTGATTTATTAGACTTTAAGAAAGACAAGGAATTACTTTGCTTCTATTAAAATTTTACTTTATGTTCAAAAAGTTTTAGGAGAAACATTACTAACTCACCATTGCAACAAGTACTTTAAAATTTATATTTAATTTAGGTATAAGTAGAAAATTTTAAGTGAAATTGATTTTCATCTTCAACCATCTTAGTATAACAAAGATAGCAAATTATTTTAATCCACGGTATTTTAAGGTTTTTCCAACACCCTCACTCATTATGGAACCCATGAAAATTTGTTCTTATTTTAACAAACTCGATTTTATTATTTGTTATACTTTTGATCTTTTACATTAGAATTGATCACCTCCTTATATTATCTTAAATTTATTTTGTCATCTAATTCATTATCTTACCTCCTCCTTAAATTAAATTTCATAGTATTTTTAATATTATAGTTATTCTATAAATTGCCATTTCCTTTATTTCCAAATTACTAAGTAATTTTGATTGGATTTTGAAGCAATATACTAAAGCTTATTTGGTTTCCTCTTGTTCATTTTTTGTTGCACATTAGGTACTTAGTCATAATCATACTCTCAATTGGGGAAAAGCTCATGCCTAGGAGTATAAAGAGTATTGAGATTATAAATTATAAAACACTTTTGGATTTAGTTATATTTATCCACAATTATCTACTAATACTACAACCCCAAATTTCAAAACCATATAAAATAATAGGTGGGAAGAGTTTTATTGAGGAATTTCTTCTTATCCATAGTTAAAAGTCCACAAACTTACAATTATTTTCAAATTCACTCTAGACTTTCCACTCTCCATTTGTTATTTTTTCAATGGTATAATTCTAGTGAAGCTTCTCATAAAGAGAAATGTTGAAATAAATATATATATATATATATATATAATCATTGAGTCCAAATTATTATTGTCATACAAAAAATTAATACAAATAATCTTTTTAAATTTAATTAATATAACTTTTGCTTTATTAGTATTCACAAGCATGCCCATATTAAAGAAAAAATATTTTTAAAAAAATCAACAAAATCAAACTAACCTAACTGATTTTTTTCTAAACCACCATCTAATATATTAATGTACATGTCATAAGGCAAAAATAACAAGGAATAACCTTACTACACTTCTATGTTACAATTATTTTTTTCCAATAAACAATATTAAAAAATAATAATTTTAATATAAGAAAGACTCTTCCATACATTATATATATATATATATATATATATATATATATATATATATATATATATATATATAGATATATATATAATTTTAAGGTCACGGCCAAGTCAGACATCAAATTGGTGTAGCAATTTGGCTAAATCTACAAAGGCATACATAATCTAACCCTCTTGTTTTAAACTTATAACCTCTTAGAAAAAAACATATACTCTTAACCATTACAGTAATATATATATATCTATATATATATATATATATATATATATATATATATAATTCCAAATTTAAAAATATATATATATATATATATATATATATATATATATATCTTTATTGAAAATATCTCTCTGAATTACAAAGTGCCAGATGTTTTCTTGACTTCTAAGTCAATTTTATCTATCCGTACCATTGATATTTTTATTACGTTGTTGACTGAATGTTTATGAGAGCTACCCACCTTATTCAGCTGTTGATGCGTAGGCTTGGTAAATTCAATGGTAAGTGATACTCCTCCAACACTAAGTACGTATGTCCCGGCAATTAAATTGTTAAATTTAGTGCCCATGGTTAACTTCATGTGACGGTTCCTGGAAGTGCTGGAGATATAGTTGAACCGAGAGTGTAAGGTCCTCGGGCGTGAGCGCGTTCGGGCACCGGGCGAGTCACCGTGCACGATGGGCGCGCGGGTGAATGACGGGCGCGCAGGTGGGCGCGCGGGCACACGAAGTGGGCGTGGGCTGCACGACGGGCGGGCGAGGTCTGCACGACGGGCGGGCGCGGCGACACGGGCATGCGACGAAAGATGCGACGATACTTGGAGCGTTGCGACACTTAGCGAAAATGTGTGGAACGATGGAAGGTTTATACCCTCAATGCGTGGATGAACATATGGGCAAGGCCGACATATGGAGGGGCGCACACAAGGGTGTGTTGTGACTGTTTTGGGGGTCGGCTGGAGAGCCACCGCCCACACTACCAATGCGCAGAAAGGTGTATATATAACCAAGCGTTGGAGTCATTTGGGACAACAACTCGCACTTGGAGCTCGCACAAGGAAGAGAGGTAAAAGAGTGCGCAGATTTAAGAGGTAGTGCGCATACCTCATGCGCAAGTCTTGGAGGTGCACTTGGAGTGTCTCTTGAAGCCGGTTGTGGGTTGGGCAAGGTGTGCCTGGGTTAGTGCGGATGTGCAGATTGTGTGTAGGACTTGGCAAGGGTATCTAGGTGGCTCGGGTGAGCACCGCCCTTTGTGCAAGAGGTGCACAAGATTGTAAAAAGGCAAGGTTGCCTCTCTTTGTAAATTTGGTTAAGTGTGAGACTTGGTTTGGCCAAGACACACTTGTATATTGTAAACTGATATTCTTAATATATTGTCGGGCAGACTCACATTACGGGGAGTTGCCCCTCCCCTTTATACTGTTGCAATTGTTGATGTTCTTGTTATAATTGCTATGGATAATGAATGAGTATGGGCTTCATTGGTATAAAGGATAATTGTATGTTTACTTGGTTGCGAAACACAAACTAAGTAATGTTAAAGTGAAAGTAGGCGTAGTCCATGAATGTTAGTATTGGTGAAAAGAAAGCATTCGGTGGTGCCGCACCTTGCTACAAGCGGTTGGAAGACTACCGCAGGTGTAGGGGCGTGACAGAGAGAGCTGGGCAATAAATTTGCGTATATAAATGAAATAATTTTCAGCTTTATTCCTCTTGATGCTATTTGCGTATATAGAGCATATGTAAAGTTTATAAATATAAATATAAATAAAACAATTTTCGGCTTTATTCCTCTTGATGCTAGATAAATGACGTTGACGATGAGCATTTGTATACGTCTTGCTTGATTTTAAAGTCTTTAAAGGACAATGTTTTGGGCAAATACAATGAATCCATGGAAAGAGCTGAGATACTTCCTTCACTTTTGATGTTCTTATTGTAATTAATTATTTATAATAAGAAATTGTATTTATTTGTAAAAATTTACTTTTATTTTGTTGTGTTTTTATCACATTTATTCAAAATCATTTTGGTTTATTAGATTTTAAGAAAGATAAGGAATTATTTTGCATTTATTAAAATTTTACTTTTATGTTACAAAAGTTTTAAGAGAAACATTACTAACTCACCATTGTAACAAGTACCTTAAAATTGTTAGGATATTCCGACACATACGAAATAGTTAAGTATAACTTGGTCTAGTATAGAGTTAGGTAAAGTGTGTTTCTTTACTATGTACATTTTGTAACTTACAATTCGATGGTCATGATATGTAGTGATCTGACGGTTCATTCTCTCCTCGGTATTACCGACACTTGATCCGTGGCTTAACACCCGATTGGTCCATGACCTCTATTTAAAGAGCATGGAGGGTCATTTGTAGGTTAACCGTCCATGAGAGAATCTTATGTAAATTTTCATTCTTTTATTAATAAATTGCCTGAAGTGGCCGCGTTGGCTCAGGCCGTGGACTGTTTCCCTCTTTGAGGGTTTTAACCACGTCAAAAGTACTGGTGTATTGATCTGTGATCTATTTGTGAGCGGTGTCCTTTGGTGTTCTGTCTGAGGAACTTACCCTGTAAATTCCTACATGGTATCCAAGCTATTTGAGGGTCGCGTCCGTTGGTGATCCAAACCTGAAGCCGGTAGAACTGCATCCGACTACCGTTTCCTAGATCTACTATTTCTGACTGCTTTCGGGCCAAGAGGACTACTTTGTTGTGTTGGGAGCATCTGTTCCAGTGAGGAACCCCTTTCGTTTCACTCGAAAAGGTTTCTGGTAGCCCTAGCTGCATCATTTTTAAGATCTGGAGGTATACAGTGTTTATTTGCAGTTTACAGTTATTTTCTCTCTGTTTATTTCGGTTTCGGTTTATTTAGCTTTTTTTTATTACCGGATCTATACCTTTCATTTATGCGTTTGCTCTTTGCCCCATGACTCTGTGCGATCTGGGCAAATCAGAAACAGAAAGGAAGGATTTTTTTCATGCGTATGCTCTTTTCTGCTGCGCCTTAGTGTGATCTCTGAAAATCAGAAACATTGAGGAAAATATTCGGTTTCCAGCTAAAGCTAACTTTGAGCTGCAAGGTTTGTTTTTGAAAATATTTAGTTTTTGGCTAAATCTAACTTCGAGCCACAAGGTTCGTTTTTTTTGTATGTCCGTGTTGGGTTTTGTGTTTTTTGTTTTGTAGCGAAAAAGAGCTTTCTCAAAGAAAGCACGCAACCCAAAGCTTCAACCCACCCCCCCCCCTCTCTCTCTCTCTCTCTCTCTCTCTCTCTCTCTCTCTCTCTCTCTCTCTCTCTCTCTCTCTCTCTCTCTCAAAATTTTTGTGTATAGCTCACTTGGTCCAAAGCTAATTTATGAGAGTAGAGGTCTTGAGTTCAAGTCTCCTTTTTGTGTGGGCAGATTTTTCATTTCCGCACATTCCCGCACTTCGTCGGCATCTTCATCAAATTTTCTTCAAAAAGCCATAACTTCTTCATCCGGAAGCCGTTTTCAGAACCATTTTTTTTGAAACAGCCTAATTTTTTGAGATCTTTCCATTGGAACACTTAGTTTCAGCATCTATAGCTTCAGTTTCTGTTAAAATGGAAATTCCATGCCAAGTTACTCTTGATAGCACCAACTACTTCCAATGGTGGTCCTACATTGTGGATTTACTTAGAATTAAAGGTCTCTACAGAATAGCCACAGGCCAAAAAACCAAACTGAAAGATGAAGATAAGGCAGCTAAATGGGAAAATAGGCAAGATCAAGCACGTGGGTTGATAGGGATGTCTATTTCTCCAGATCTTAGATTCCATATTGCAGAACTTGATACTCCTGATGAAGCATTGAAATACATTACTAAAGTTTTTGGAATAAAAAATGAACTTAGAGCCCATCAACTTGAAAATGAGTTGCTTACATTGGACCCCAATAATTTTTCTTGCATTGAAGATTTTTTGTCCAAGTTCATGACCCTTAGACTTCTCTTGGAAGGTGTTAAGGTTAAGAAAGAAGACAGTAACCTTATCTATTCCATTCTTACTAAGTTGGGACCAGCCTACTCTGTGTTTGTTTCCACCTTCCATTCTACAAGAGAAGCCTTCATTTCTCAAGGACAAGACTACAAGTCCCCTTCCTTTGATTCTTTTTGTGATTCTTTAATAAGAGAACAAAAAAAACTCTTACACCTTGGTCTTCTTAATCTTGGAAACTCTTCCAAGAAAGCGTTAGCCGCCCAGCAGCAACCAAATCCAAAGAATCCTAAGAAGTTGTATCCTAAAAGGAATGGTCCTAAACCAAACAAGGGTCCTAAGCAATCTCAGCCTCAAAATGAAAAATCATTTCAAAAAAATGATAAGACAAATAAAAACAAAGGGAAGAAGACTGATAGACATTGCAACTTTTGTAATCGAGATGGCCACTTAGAATCCAAATTCTTTAAGAAGATGGAAGCCTTGGAAGCAGCAATGAAGAAGCATAACATCCATTTGGAGCACTCTTCAACTTCAACTTCATCTTTAGGAATGGCACTTTCTGCATGTGGTTGTCAAGCATCTCGGTCTGGCTATGCACTAAATGTATCTTCTTCTTCTCATTCTCATGAGTGGCTCATTGATTCTGGAGCTTCTTATCACATGGCCAAAAACAAAGCCATGTTTTCTTCTTTAAATGATTGTAACACCAAAAATATATATGTTGGTGATGATAGATCTCTTAGTGTTGTAGGGACTGGAACTGTTCATATAGACAATGGTCAGTTTAGTGATGTATTATGTGTTCCAACCTTATCCTGCAACCTTCTATCTGTATATCAGATAACTCATTCAGGTGAAGGTAAAATCGTTGAATTTTCACCTCATGATGTTGTAATTAAGGACCTAAGAGATCCTAGACAGATTTTAGCTACTGGCATTGCTGATGATTCTACAAGGTTGTATAAGTTTCACAACTTTGGGTCATCAAATCTTCCCTCAGTATTTGTTGCTCATAACGATGAAGTGAGCAAACTTTGGCATGAGCGATTTGGTCACTTAAACTATCGCTCCCTTCAAATCTATGTAAAGAAAATATGTTGACAGGTCTTCCAATGGTATCTTGCAGAGATGGTGTTTGTTCCGGATGTGTACTCGGAAAACATCATCAGGATAGTTTTGAAAAACGTACCTCTTGGCATGCCTCAGCCCCTTTACAACTCGTGCATAGTGATTTATGTGGTCCACTTCCAGTTGTTTCATTCTCTGGCTACAAGTATTTCTTAACTTTCATTGATGATTTCTCCAGACGCACTTGGGTATACTTCTTAAAACTCAAGAGTGAAGTATTTAACATGTTCTTGGCCTTTAAGGCCTTTGTTGAAAAACAATCTAGACATCAAATTCTTAAGCTAAGATCTGATAATGGCAGAGAATATTTTAACAAAAAATTCATCAACTTTTGCACTGAGAATGGAATTCAAATGCAACATATTGTTCCATATACTCCACAACAAAATGGTGTAGCTGAAAGGAAGAATCGCACCTTAAAGGAAATGGCTAATTGTATGCTTCAATCTAAAGGACTTAGTCTTAGTTATTTGGCAGAAGCAATTAACTGTGCAAATTACATAATAAATCGCACTCCTACTAAGGTTTTAAAGAATATCACTCCAGAAGAAGCATGCAGCTCAATTAAACTAGATGTAAGTCACTTTCTTGTTTTTGGAAGTGAAGCATGGGCCCATATTCCAGATGAGAAGCATAAAGCATTAGAACCTAAGAGTGAAAAATGTATTTTTTTTGGATATTCTGAAGATGTCAAAGGATATAGACTTATTCCACTTAAGTCCAAAAATGTTATCATTAGAAGAGATGTAAAGTTTGCTGAAAATATATCGGCCTGCGAGCCTAGTTCGGCGGATGTGCCACCTCTCCCTATCTCTTCTACTTTTGAAAATATTTCTTCTTCAGATGATGAAAGTGAGGATGACAATCCTCCCCCACCTTCTCAGGATCCTCCTTCAGCTCCTCAGCTTCCAAAATGGGTCCGTGCTACTCGGGATGCAGCAGGTGATCTTGTCGGTGATCCTACAGATCAGCGACGTACACGTTCTCAGTTTGATAGAGCCTCTTCTTTACTGGCTCAAGCTTCAGTGAATTATGATCCTGACACCTTTGCAGAAGCTTCAGGCCATCCAGATTGGGAAGCAGCTATGAATGAAGAATATCATTCATTATTGGCAAATGATACATGGGATCTTGTTCCTCTACCAAAGGGACAAAAACTTGTTAGATGCATAGAACCAAGTATGGACCAGATGGGAAAGTTGATAAACATAAAGCTCGTCTTGTTGCTAAGGGTTTTTCACAAGTTGAAGGCATTGACTACACTGAAACCTTCTCCCTTATTGCCAAAATGAAATCTATCTGCCTTGTTCTTTCCCTTGCTGCCTCTTTCAAATGGGAAGTCCATCAGATGGATGTTAAATTTGCCTTCTTGCATGGGGACTTGCATGAAGAAATCTATATGGAACAACCTATTGGCTTTATACAAACAGACTCCAGCCTTGTATGGTCTCAAGCAAGCTCCTCGAGCTTGGTATGCCAAAATGGATAGCTTTCTTTTAGAATCTGGCTTTTCTAGGTGTCATTCTGACAATACTGTCTACACCAAGAAAGTGGGCAAGTCTCTTATCATTCTTATTCTTTATGTTGATGATCTTCTCCTGACTGGTAATCATCCCAACCTTATAAACCATGTGAAGTATAGCCTTAAAAGGAAGTTTGAAATGACAGACTTAGGACACTTACATTATTTTCTTGGTCTTCAAGTCTTGCAATCCAAGGAAGGTATTTCCCTTTCCCAGTCCAAGTATGCCTTTGATATTCTATGCCATTTTCACATCGAAGACTGTAAGCCAGCCCCTTCTCCCTTTCATTCTGGAGTCAAACTTTCAGTCACTTGTACTTCTCCTGAAGTTGATGCTACCTTATACTATCAACTTGTAGGAAAACTTTTGTATCTAACCCATACTCGTCCTGACCTTTCCTTTGCCGTTGGCCTTGTTGCTCGGTTTATGCAAAACCCACGTGAAATTCATTGGAAAGCAGCTAAAAGAATAATTCGTTATGTTCGAGGTACAGTTCAGTTTGGGATTCATTACAGTGCTGAAGCATCTCCTCTATTGGTTGGTTTCACTGATTCCGATTGGGCTGGTGACCCTGATGATCGGAAGTCTACTGCAGGTTATGTGTTCACTCTTGGTTCAGGACCTATTACATGGGCTTGCAAGAAACAAGGTGCCATTTCTCTTTCTTCAGCAGAAGCAGAGTATCTTGGTGCCATAGAAGCTAGTAAGGAAGCCTTGTGGCTTCGTCAGATCCTGTTAGAGTTTGGCTTTCAGCAGCAGCATCCGACTACACTTTGGTGTGATAATCAAAGTGCCATTCAACTATGCAAAGATCCAGTCCAACATTAGCACAGAAAACACATTGAACTGCACATGCACTTCATCAGAAAGCTCATCCACGACCATGTTATTGAAGTGCAATATTGTTCAACAGATGATCAAGTTGCAGACATCTTTACAAAAGCTCTCACAGAGGCAAAGTTCACTAAACTTCAATTTATGGTTGGAGTTCAGGAAGTTGTCACTAAGGGGGGATAGGCTCTAGTGCCTCCTTCCTTCTCCTATTGTGTCATATTTGTAAATCCTTCAATCCTATCCCAAATTGTTCTTAAGGGGGGATGTTAGGATATTCTGACACATAGGAAATAGTTAAGTATAACTTGGTCTAGTATAGAGTTAGGTAAAGTGTGTTTCTTTACTATGTACATTTTGTAACTTACAATCTGACGGTCACGATATGTAGTGATCCGACAGTTCATTCTCTCCTCGGTATTACTGACACTTGATCCGTGGCTTAACACCCGATTGGTCCATGACCTCTATTTAAAGAGCATGGAGGGTCATTTGTAGGTTAACCGTCCATGAGAGAAGCTTATGTAAATTTTCATTCTTTTATTAATAAATTGCCTGAAGTGGCCGTGTTGGCTCAGGCCATGGACTGTTTCCCTCTTTGAGGGTTTTAACGACGTCAAAAGTACTGGTGTGTTGATCTGTGATCTGTTTGTGAGTGGTGTCCTTTGGTGTTCTGTCTGAGGAACTTACCCTGTAAATTCCTACAAAAATTGATATTTAATTTAGGTATAAGTAGAAAATTTTAAGTGAAAGTGATTTTCATCTTCAACCATTTGAGTATAACAAAGATAGCAAATTGTTTTAATCCACGATATTTTAATTTTTCCAACACCCTCACTCATTATGGAACCCATGAAAATTTGTTCTAATTTTAAGAAAGTTGATTTTCTTATTTGTGATACTTTTGATCTTTTACATTAGAATTTATCACATCCGTATAATATCTTAAATTTATTTTGTCATCTAATTCATTATCTTACCTCCTCAAATTAAATGTGATGATATTTTTAATATTATAGTTATTATATAAATTATCACTTCCCTTATTTCCAAATGACTAAGTAATTTTGATTTGATTTTGAAGCAATACATTGAAGCGTATTTGGTTTCCTATTGTTTATTTTGTTGTTGTACATCGCATACTAAGTCATAGTCATGCTCTCAATTGGGGGAAGGCTCATGCCTATGAAGAGTATAAAGGGTATTGAGATTATAAATTATAAAACACATTTTGATTTCTTTATATTTCTCCACAATTATCTACTAATGTTACAACCTCAAATTTCGAAACCATATAAAATAATAGGTGGGATGAGTGTTATTGAGGAATTTATTCTTATCCATAGCTAAACGTCCACAAATGTAACCCACTTATATGATTACTCTAAGTCTGCGATAACGCCCCCATTTCCTACATCATTGGGGGCTTATAATAGGATTATAATTCTACATTTAACTTATTCAGATCAATTCTAAACTTAATTTTAAAACTTCCTTTATCTTTCTAACATAAATATATGGAAAATTATTCTCAAGCATCTTCTTGGATACTGTTGTACACATGATTCACCCTAACATGTATATTGATCAAGTTAACCCATTCATTAAGGGTAGTGTAAATAAATAATTAGAATATTGACATTTATTCTATTAAAATTTTAACAACCTATTCTGCAATATGATTTTGGGTACTTTTCACATTGTATTATTTGGTTTATGTGGAACCATAAAAGATTCTCAATGTCCAGCTGGAAAGTGCGACATATGAATAATCAAGTGTTGACCTAGATCTGTGTGTTGCTCGATCCAATGGTATAGGTGTTAGGGCTTAGATCTCACACCTATGGTGAGAAAAGAAGTTACGATGGTAACTATCTTCATTCCCACGGCGGGACCCCTACTCATTTTTCATTTTGTTTTTTAGGGGAAAATATGCTCTGCAATCTTAAGTTCCTTCCACGAATGTTCACGATCATGTATAGTGTTGAGGTAAGGGTTTTTATTTTAACAAAAATACATTATCCTCATGCTCATATTGTTGATTACTAATTGTAACTATTATTTTATCACCAACTAACGCCTTGCCACACTATCTTAATAGGGTATTCCTCTTTCTGGGAGGGTTGTGGTCTAGGGAATGAATCAATACATAAGTCTTTACACCAGACACCAAGTTGATTTTATTAACTCAAATTACCCCACATCCTTCCCTTGTGGATAGAAGAAGCTAATAAATTAGTTTTTTCTCTTTTGACTAATAGTAGGTATATGGGTTTTTATGCAAGGTGTCCACGGGGTTTTGGGCATTCCAACCATCACATGTTCTCAACTAATCCTTGCCCAATCCTTCCTTCCTAGGAAGTTTTCTTGCTTGGGAGTATCGTCCTGAATGCGAATGAGCTTGAGGTATACACACTAGGCCCGACACCATGGGGGTTATCTTCCTGCGAGATCAATCTACTCCAAATTTTTGTTAAAGCTCATATACATCTACAGAAAAGCTATAATTAATTCTTTCACTTTAGCCAATGGGTTCCCTTAACCTTGCAGGGTTCTACGAACTTGTGTCTACTCCCATTATTACAAGTAATATTTTGATGGTCTCATCTTATTCGTATATGATTATGCTAACAAAAAATGTTTACTAACCCTACTTCTATTCTCTAATAGGGGTTAACATTTCTCTTTATATTTTGTTGTGACATGTAAACGGTTTTCCTCTTTGAGGCTAGCTGGTTCTCACGAGACCACTCTCAATCGTTGAACTTGTATATCAACCTCTTAACGAACAACCCTACCAGGTTTCTTGGTCCTTGCCATTGTTTATTTGAGCTCTAAGTAAGTATGGCTATGTCATGGATAACCGTAGGCTATTTTTGAGGAAATGGTTCAGTTTGATAGGCTATTTGCAGTTGTAACACATGTATTATTTATTATGATTGCAAAACATTTTTTTACTTTATATAATCATATTAGTTAAAAAGAACAAAACTAGCATGAAGCATCATGGTCGGTTTTATGTAGGAGCTCCACTATTCAAGGGTTGGAATTTACACTTCTTGCTACATATATATTTTTTTGTTTCTAATTATATATATGTATGTGTGTGTGTGTGTGTGTTAGTGTATAGATGTTGAATCTTTCTTGAAATTCTTCTAACATATAATGAAATGTTGAGACTAAAGTCGGTTTAAGGATTCTAAATTTTTCTTCGGGTTTGTTCCTGTTTGCATGTTCATTTGACATTGCAAACATAAACTTATAAATAGTTTGAATTGCTCCCGCAATATAGTCTCTTACTCTATTTTATGAAATTGATTTGTATATAAGGATTTTACTAGTTATTTAATTTTTCCAAAAATAGAAACGATTCCACTTCACAGTTATATCTCTCTGTTACTCTCTTGTGTTTACCTTTTTAGAGTATATTATTTTAAGAGGGGTGATTTCTAGTTTAGTTGGCCTACCAGCTTTTCCCTAAGACTACTCTAATTCATAGGTTGATATGAATTATCACTAGAGAAGGGGACTCTTCCTGGCTATTTGGCCCTAACCATCTCCAGCGAGGAACTAACACCCTGGTGCACAATCTTAATCTAGTATTTAGATGTAACAAATAAGGTTTCCTAGATTTTCTATTGAACTAAAAATACTTATTCACCAGAGTTACATTTCACATTTATACACTACCTAACAGAGACAAATCACGAAGAAAAACTTCATAAAAGTAATTAATATTTTAAAACAAGAAGTTCACTTTATATGCTTTGTTATTTTCAATTAGATTATCCGACCACAAACTCTACCTCTCTTTATAACCAATATACACAGTGTTTTAGAAAATTCATATTACAGTAAATACAAATAATAATCTATGTTCTGGAATTCACAAATTAAAGTACTTATCTTTCTTCAGTGATGTCTCTAGGAAATTTACAAAGGAAAAGACCATTCCTTCAAACCAATGAGAGCGGAGACCACCAATTTTCTCCTCGAGCTAGCTTCCACTTCCAGAACAGTTGTTTGACAGAGACTTAACAAGGTTTGTCTAATGGAACCAATATTGTACTAGTCCATCCCAGGAAGATATTTACTTAACAAGTCTAGCTTAGGGAATTCCACTGGCCCCAACCATGTCAAGAATGCCCTAATTAGTAGCATCTTGCCATCCCTTAATAGTTTCATGTTCAATGGAATTACTATTATTTCCTCTCCCTTCTTAGTTGCCTTAGGTTCCTCTCGTACCCTCTTGGCTTCTTTCCCCCAACTAAGATAATTTATCTCTCGGATCAGAGTAAATGTCTCTAACTGTCTGGTATGTGAAACTTTCACTTAGTGAATTTTCCCCATAAATTTCCTGGCTAACCATAACCAAATTTTAATTAAAACTTTAAACATTAAATTTTCACCAGGCTTTCACACAGCCCACAATTTACTGAATTACTGCAGTAAAAGTAAACTAAATATTTACTTTTCATTGAGGGATGTTATATCTTACCCCCTAGATAGAAACAACATCCTCGGTGTTTCTTAGTCATTAAAAAAGGTTAAAATGTGCCTTGCGCATAAAATCTTTATTCTCATCTTTCCCGAGTAGCCTCTCTTGGCTGAAGTGCTTCCACCGTGCTTAACTTGGATAATCGCTTGCTTCTACAACATAATTTTCTCTGATTGAGAATGCGCAAAGGTTCAACCAAGGTTACTCCATTCAATATGACCTACATTCACAATTTTTATGGTAATTAGTTCCCATCCATTATTATTTAAGAACATATATATTATTTTAATATTCATTACCAACATTGTCAATTGTTGTTTATATGTCCAACAAAGGTCATCAATAAGCATCACAACCCAACAAGGTTAGTAACCTGCATTCATTAAAAATTAGCAACATCATTGTAACTCATCATTGTAAATTCTTTTACTTACCCACCGGCTAGGCCAACTGACAAAACCCCACCAGGTGGTTCTGCTATAAGATTTAGACCACAGATGTGTCAGTTTTTCCGATACTAATTGCCTAACAATGATAATATGTTCAGAAATCATTTATCTTTATCTTATTTTAAATGTTGCATGCGCACTAATCATACACGAGTAGAGTTTAGGGTAACTTCCTTCTCTTGCCTTACTCAAAATGGCTATAATGTTGGTTACTTGCCCAAGTAGCTTAATCATGTATGTTTTGAGTTACTTTACTATTTCCTTCCAACGTAACACCAAAAGTCCCCTTGTAGGTTTTCCAACTTAGGCCTCTTGTCATGTTGTAATGCAGATGGTGGATAAACATTGTATGCACTTTGCTTCTATACGTAATCATAGAATTTCTCTCTTTGAATTTGTATGCCTTATTAACTATCCCACACTCTCTTGTTGATATAATATAGATTTTTTTTTAAATTTCATTTCCTAACATGTCATACACTTCATTTGATCAACATGGTACATAATCTATTTATGCTATAGGATCTTATGGATAGTAAAAAAAAGGAACAATAGTCTTAATTATTCATTTCACAAAAGTCATTCTGGTTATTCTTATTCTTGGCATCATCGTTCATCATTGTCCTCGTTCCAAATTCTTGGCATCATAGTTCATTATTGTCCTCATTCCAAGTATTTTATAGCTCTGGGTTTCAACTCCTTTTATGGTGTTGTGTAACTTTATAACATTTTCTACCAGTTTATAGTACCTCATCTTACAACACATTGTCGATTGTAAACTACACAATTGGCATACTTTCCTAGATGTTTTAATGCCACAAACCCTTATATGTCCTAGTCTCTTCGATACTAATATAAAATTGCTCTTAAATTAATCTCCAACTTTCATATTCTATATATTTTTTTATATATCTTATTTTTGTCGTGACAGACACATTGTTGTGTTTTGTTTATGGAATCACATTCATGTAGCCTGTCTTAATAAGATTTTAATTTGATTCATATATTGCATAAGTCATAAGTCTCATGTCTAAGTGAATATATATATATATATATATAGATATATATATATATATATATATATATATATATATATATATCACAACACAATATTACCAAGGTTGTAGGACAATTGCTTGATTTACCATTTTCACAATAAGTGTTACCTTTTTTTTTAATAACCCTTTCCTTTTGTGCTTCCCTAGTACCACTGAGTCATAAAAGCACAAGATAATATTAATGGAATCACTGTGATGACTTGAGAACACACTTGGAATAATATGGCATACTTAAAATCACCCATAAATTCACATCACCAAATTTCACAACAGTACTTCTCATCCCTGCCTCCCCCATTAGTTACCCTTAACTTTCCTTTTAGACTTCACATCTCTTCTGTTATGCAATTATTGATTGAGGTGCCTAGGAAATCCTCTTCCTCTTGTGCCTACAAACCTCAACTCATTCTCTTAGTGTGGTTATCTGGACATGGTATTTATAAGCAACAATTCATTCTAGTCAGTTATTTGACCAAGCTTAGTTTGTGTGTCTGTAGGAGTTGTATTTGAGGTATTAATATGGGGTAAAATTGACTAGCAACATGTTTCCTTTTCCAAGCCAACAGACATAGGTAACATTTCTGCTAATGTGTTGTCAACATTTTTTTTTTTAGATTTTGCGAAAATGAGATTGCACATCCCTCAGTTATCTTACATGGTTATATGTTCATTTCTAATAACAATTTTACTTGAACCCACTAACTATTCCCTAAGGTATGTTAAGACAAATGAGTATTATGTATATTTAATACATCCGTTCATTGTCGTGTGTACCTCACACATATATATACATATATACATATATACATATATTCTTATGTTGTCCTTTTCCTGATATTGTCCAAAAAATTTCAAAGAAAAGGTATTAAGTCCTCATTAAAAGTCCCCATCCTAATTACAACTGTATTATATATAAATATGGTTCTCCTGCAATTCTACTAAATTTCTCCTAAGATTTAGCATGCATTTACTCTTGATTGCCTTATTGTATCAATTTATCTCAAGTCTTTAGATATCATAACTACAATTATTAGTCATTTCAATTAATCAAAATTCTATTGTCATCTTGTTTCAATCATACCTAGCCTTCCCAGTTGTGAGGTGGTTACAAAATAGACCATCCAAAGAATCATTCTAGAATTTTGTATTGTGAGTCTATAACTCACAAAATTTCTTGAGTTTTGTGCATTCACGAGGCACATAAATTTCTAAAAATAGTTGGATTCATTTCCCATATTTAGGGTTGTTTCACTCCTTAACAAATTTTCAATTCTGGTCTTAGTCACTTTACACTTGTTAAATTTTGATGAAATGCGGGTTTCTCTTCTAGATGTCCACAACATTGTTCTATATCTATTTGGTGTCGTGAAGTATCCTAGATATGATTACCACACTCCTTCCACTTAAAAGTTTTAGTTATATCAAGTATTATTTCCGAGATTTTTTTTCATCCATCATATCTATCACGACCTATCCTCATGTCATTGGTCCTAGATCAGGTACCGTATCAAAAAATTCTACTACAACTTGCAAAGAATTGATTGTTTATGGTCCTCCATGTTGATGGCTTGTGCTAATTGTTTTACTAAGATAACCGTTCTTTCTGTGGCTTTATTTTAAGAACTTTTTGTGCAAAAGGTCATTAATTCCTTTACCAGTTTTAGACTTTATCTCCATCAATCATGTAAGTTGTATCAACCATGATGATTGTATTGGACTCATTCATACCTAAGGTACACTATTAACATATAAAATTTTGTCCTTTTAATGCCATTATTATTGATATCTTCCATTTTAATTGAAAGGATTCTAACCATTCCACCAATCACCCATCATTGACTCATTTGGTAATCATAGGCATCCTTTACACCCATTTAACTTGGACAAGAGTTATTCTTAAATGTGCTCAACTGACTTCCTTGGGGTACATCAGTATATTGTGTATTTTGTTGTATATATCACAAGGTTCTTAATTTTTATCTTTTTTATAAGCATTCAACACGTCGAGGGTTTTTATGTTGTTACTATAGCTTTCAATTTGCAAATAAGATTCAAAGTTTTAGGTTATCACCAATGATTTCCTTCCCTCCTCTTTTCAACAAAGTTTATAAACTATGTAACCTTAACAAAAGGATTTTGCAACTATTAACAGGTACTTGTCTTGTAGATAATTCCAGATTCCTCAAAATGATCTCATAGGAAACATCCACTTCCCTTCTCAAACATATCCATAGTGTAGGAATGCTACTTTTCTAAATTTATCAGTATTTATCTTCTGATTTTTTGGTGTATACACTTCGCCATCATTCCCCATCATGACCAACAATAATGGAGTATGATTTGCTTAGTTATCACTTACTATCATATAATCCTTCCATCAATTGTTTGTTCTCCTAAATGCTCAATAGGTCAGTTTTATAGGTACTAACTTCTTTTAGTATTTTATAACCGAGGTTACCCATATATATATTTTTTAATCCATTTTTCATTGTCAGTTCTTAATAGGGGATTTTCACCTTCAATTTTTAAATAACATAGTGAATATGGACTGATTGTGCCCATATCTCAAAATTGAATTAGGTAAGGGTCCTGTAAGAGAAGTTGCCACATTTCCAATTCCTCCTACTATGAAATACAACATGGTTTTCTACTATTGGCCCCTTAAACAGGCTGCAATGTAGAACCCTTCAACTCTAATTTTACTTGTAACATCCACTTATATTATTACTTTAATTCTACCATAACATCCCCATTTCCTACATCATTTGAGCGTTATAATAGGATTGTAATTACACATATAACTTATTTAGATGAATTCTCAACTTAAGTTTAAAAATTCCCCTTATCTTTCTATCACATACAACAATGTCATTGCACTTATATGGAAAATTACTCTCAGGCTTCTTGGATACTGTTGTACACATGATTCACCCTAATGTGTATATTGATGAAGTTAACCCATTCATTAAGGGTAGTGTAAATAAATATTCAGAATATTGGCATTTATTCTATTAAAATTTTAATAACCTATTCCGCAATATGATTTTGGGTAAGTTTCACATTGTATTATTTGGTTTATGTGGAACCATTGAAATTTCTCAATGTTGAGCTGGCAAGTGTGGTGTATGAATAATAAAGTATTGACCTAGATCCATGTGTCACTCGATCCAATGGTATATATGTTAGGGCTTAGATCTAACACTTGTGGTGAGAGGAGAAGTTATGATGGTAACTACATCCCTTCCCATGGCACACCCCCTGCTCATTTTCTTTTTCGCTTTTGAGGGAAACAGCTACTCTGTCATCTCAAGTTCATTCCAGGAGGGCTCACAGTTGTATAAATTGTTGAGGTAAGGATTTTTATTTTAACAAGGATACATTATCCTCATGCTCATATCATTGATCGTTAACTGCAACTATTATGTTATCACCAACTAAAACCTTGCCAAACTATCTTAATAGGGTATTCCTCATATAGGGAGAGTTGTGGTCTAGGGAGAGAATCCATACCAAAGTCTTTGCACCAGATGAAAAGTTGATTCTATTAACTCAAATTGCCCCACACCCTTCTCCTATCAATATAAGAAGCTAATAAATCAATTTTTCTCTCTTGTCTGATAATAGGTATATGCCTTTTTCTGCGGGGTATCCACAGGGTTTTGGACGTTCCAGCCCTTCACAGGTTCTCCACAAATCCTTACCCATTCCTTCCTTCCCGCGAATTTTTCTTTCTTGGGAGTACCGACTTGAATGTGAATGTGTGAGAGGTATCCACACTAGGCTAGACACCATGGGGGTTAGCTTCCTGCGAGCTCAATCTACTCCAAATTTTCTTTGAAACTTATAGACTGTTGATAGCTAATCATTAAGATTGGGTGAATAAATATAATTGATGTAAACAAATAATAAGAAATATGAACAGTCATCGAGAGATGAAGTGAACAATCTCCCTCATGTATATAATAAAGACCAACTTAAAGGAATAATATGAATTGATTTGGTGTAGTTACTACCTGGCCTGACATGGTATCAGAGCCAGCTCCATTTTTGGCATCTCCTTATAGTCTTGTAACTCCCTTCTACCATTTTCTTGCAGTCTGTCCACTGCCCCCTGTGGAGTCTGTCTACTGCCCCCTCCACAGTCACTGCCCATTAAATGCTGCCACTATTTAAACGCTGCAAATCTCTGACATTATTCTCCTCACTCCTGTGACAGGGTCTTCGATTCCCTGGATGTGCATTGATTTCTTTACTCGCTCTCCCTCTAGGGATTTTTGTCATTATCTACATATCTGGTGCCAATCACATTTTCTTCTTTCCTCATATTTTTTTGGTTGAGGTGGTACTCCAAAGACTTCTTCTCTTTGGAGACAGTTAATCATAGTCAGAGTTTCCTTTGCTGCAACGCTATAGGCGTTACTCTCCTCATCATGCTCTTACTTCAGTTGATCTATCATTTCTTTTTGCTTCGATTAGATCAACTAAAGTACGAGTAGCTATACGGAGGAGCAATGGTATCATCCCTGGTCTGACTAGCTACGAGCAGCATCATCCCTGGCTCAAGTAGCTACGTGAAGAAGTAGTATTTCAATTTTGAGCCTTTATTTTACAATTATATGCTCCTTCTAGTTTTGGTTGATGAGGGCCTTACATCTTCGTGTTGTAGTGGTCATGGTGCTTGGTAGATTCTTATAGCTTATGAAACATGTATCTGATTATTTTTGCATGTCTGGGCTACAGACTGCATGGAGGCTCCAGAGTTCCTTAGATACGAATGTGATGTTCTGTGTAATGCTTTTGGGTGTTCTCCAAAAGGCAGTGTTGAATAAGTTTGTGGCCTTTGGATATTCTTTTTACATCATTTTAATACATGCGCGCCGGTAGCCATACTGTTTTCCCACGCTGCCTCATTGGATGTGTGTGTTTTTTAGAAAATGTCAAATGCTATTGAAATAACCATAAGGGCTGAGCTCTTGTAAAAAAAATCAAAAGCACATTTCTTTTACATCAAAATCACATTTTCCCAACAGAAGTATTTTTTTTTTTTTAATACAGTACACAATTTTTTTTACTAGCAGAAGTTTTTTTTTACAGTATGCATTCAATCATATCTATTATGGGAATAGTTCTCACTAGCAAGGAGAACTATCCTGAGTGGTCCCTCATGATAAAACACACCCTCATTTTCAATGAGTTGTGGAAAGGAGTGTGTATTAGAGACGGAGACAAAGAGCCAGAACAGCCTAACTCAGACAAAGAACTTGCCATTTGGGAAAATAAGAACAACAAATCTTATGCATTAATCACAACATCTGTAAATGAAGAGGTGAGTCACCATAGTTCACCATTTTCAACTGATTTCGAAGCCTTACAAAAGCTGAAAGAACTCTATGAATCACATTCTGCACTTGAAGTTGTTCAACTCATGATTAAACTCTTCACTCTTGAATTGCAAAATAATGATCCTCTTGCTCTTGCATCCGAAGTAAAGTCTATAATGCATGATATCAAAGTCACTAACGTCAAATTGGATATTCCTCTCATCGCTTTTCTCAAGACACTTTATCCTACTTACTACAATTATCTTGAGTCATTGCAAGCAAATGGAAATCTCAAAGATATTACCTTTGATTCTCTTGTGAAAAAATTTGCTGAAAGAGAGAAAGCTTTTGGAAAGAAGACAGCCCCTGAATCTTCTGAAGAGGCTATGTGCCTTTCTCATAAAGAAAAAAATCCTCCTCAAGATCCTTCCAAAGGAAAAGGTGGTCGAAGAGGAAGAGGAAGATATTTCAGAGGCAAGGGGGGCAGACACTCTCAACAAGAAAAGACATATTTGCACTGCATACACTGCAAAAGAAATGGATCACATGATACCTATACATGAAAAATAGCTTGGGACAAAATTGAGTAGCAAAGAAATCAACCCAAAGGTAAAGCTAATGACAGAGACAAAGGTAAAGCACCTGGATCTGCTCATTATGTGGTGGCACAATGTAATATTGGAGTAAATGAAGATTTATTTAATGCTTCACTTGCTTCTTGGGAAAATGATTAGTTGCTTGATTTAGGAGCAACTTGCCACATGACTCATAGAAAAGATTTTTTTGAAGAATTTACTGACAATGTTGATGGAGTAGTATACTTTGCAGACCAATCAAAAATCAAGCCATCAGAGCTTGGCACAATTAGGCTTAAATTGCCTAGTCTTCCAGACTTTCTTCTGCATCATGTTCTATATCTCCCACAGCTAAAGAGAAACTTGTTGTCCTTGGTCCACATCCGCCAGCAAGGTCACTCCATTCATATGTTTGATGGCAAGCTTGAGGTGAGAAAAGCATCTGACCACTCACTTGTCATGAGGGGAATAGAAGAAGAAAGGCTTCTCAAGCTGCAAGGTACCTCTACTCATGCACAACATTTCTCATACAATTCTCATTATGAAGAAGGTACACTTCCATCAAGTTTATTATGGCATTCTACATTTGGACATTTGAACTATGACAGCCTCCGCTTGTTGAAGAAAAATGGTGTTGCTAGTTTGCCTACAATTCCTAGGAAATTTAAGCAATGTGATGCTTGCATTCTAGGAAAGCATAGCAAACAGTCTTTTCATGATTCACATTCAAGAGTACATAGAAAACTTGAACTCATTCATTCAGATTTATGTGGTCCAATTCCTGTTCCTTCTGCAAATAGAAATAAATATATGATGACATTTATTGATGACTACACCAGAATGTGTTGGGTTTATTTATTGAAGAACAAATTTGATGCTTTTCAAACATTCAAGAACTTTCATAAATGGATTGAAAATGATGCACAATCTCATATTGGGTCTATTCACACTGATAATGGAAAATAATACACATCAAATGAATTTGAAAACTATCTTCGCCAACATGGGATCAAACATCAAACAATTGTACCTTTTAATCCCCAACAGAATGGTGTAGCTGAAAGAATGAATAGGACAATATTAAATATGGTATGCTCCATGCTCTTCTTCAAAAATGTAAAAATAATGTTTTGGGCTGATGCTGTTCTATGTGCTGCATATATAAAGAATAGATGTCCATCTAATGCTATTAGAAACAAGACTCCATATGAAATGTGGTATGGGAACATTCCTTCGGTAAAGCATCTCAGGGTCTTTTGTTCCACCTATTATGCCTTGATACCAAAGGTACATAGAAATAAACTTGGTGCAAGAAGTCATAAGTGTATCTTCCTGGGGTATTCAAACACCTCCAAAGAATACCATCTCCATGATGAAGTCAATAAAAAGTTTGTTGTATATAGAGATGTAATTTTTCTTGAATCATCCAAAACTGACAATGTTGTTGAGCGGCAACTTGATCGCTTGGATAGATTCGCAAATGCAAAATCATTTCAAGAATTTGATAATAATATTCCACATCTTGAATGGGGGATTCCTATACTAGATCAACATGTGGAATCATCTTCTGAATAAATCTCTCCCGCATGAAACTCCAACAACAGATGATGCTTTAAGTGATGTGATTGATAGAATTGGGAGACTTAATCTTGATTCAGTCCCAACTCAATCAATGGAGTAGCCTGGACCATCTGAGAAAGGTCCCCCAAAGTGGTTGACAAAGACACTTGAAAGTGTTCATCCTAATGAGGTTGGAAAGACAGGAACTAGAAATTCAAACCAGCAAAATGGAGGTGATGTAGATGACTCTAATTCACCTGTTGATATAGATGTTTCTTATGATTGTGAATTGAACTTATCTACAGATTTTGAACCAACTTCCTTCAAAGAAGTTGCTTCTCATGATGAATAGAAAAAAGCGATGCAAAATGAGTATGATGCCCTCATAAAGAATGGCACTTGGAAGCCGGTTGATCCTCCATCAAGAACCATACTAATTGGCTGCAAGTGGGTCTACAAGAACAAGTATAAAGCTGATGGCTCACTTGAAAAGCACAAAGCCAGGCTTGTGGCAAAAGGTTTTGCACAAAAGGAAGGGGTCGATTATGAGGAGACTTTTTTCCCCATAGCAAAATGGGCTACCATCCGGACACTCTTTGCCCTAACCGCTCAGAACGATTGGAAAGTCCATCAAATGGATGTAAAAAATGCTTTTTTGAATGGAGATCTAAAAGAAAATGTTTTTATGTCCCAGCCTGAAGGATTTGCTGTGAAAGGACATGAACAAAAAGTATGCAAACTTGTGAAATCCTTGTATGGCCTCAAACAAGCACCGCGAGCCTGGTATACGAAACTAACTGAGCATCTTCTGAAACTCAATTTCAAACATTATGATCTTGATGATGCAACTTTATTTGTCAAGAAAGTTGGAAAAATAGTTGTATATATTATGGTATATGTAGATGATCTTTTGATGACAGGGAACAATGAAAGCTACATTGCATCCATAAAGAAGGAATTGGGGAAAAGTTTTGAAATGACTGATTTGGGCTATGTTCATTACTATCTTGGTATTGAAGTAAGTCAACATCCAAGGTCCATATTTCTTTCTCAAAAGAAGTACATTGGAGATCTGTTGAATAGGTATGGCATGACAGAATGCAATCCTCTTACTACTCTAATGGAACAAAACTTAAAGCTCACATCTATTGAAGGAAAAGAATTTGAGGGTGCAACAAAGTATAGATAGCTTATAGGAAGTCTCAATTACCTAACTACTACCAGACTAGACATTTTGTTTGCTGTTGGAATCCTCTCCAGGTTTATGCAAAAGCCTTGTGAAGGACATTGGTCTGCTGCAAAAACAGTTCTAAGGTACTTGAAGGGAACTCAAGACTTTGGAATCAAGTGTACACAGGTGGACGACTTCAGTTTGATTGGATACTCCGATTCAAACATTGATGGAGACAAAGAAACTAGGGTATCTGCTTCAGGATATGCTATGAGTCTTGGATCAGGAGCTGTATCTTGGAGATCATGTAAACAATCAGTTCCAATAGATTCCACAATAGAAGCAGAATATGTGGTAGTAGCTGAGGCGACAAAAGAAATTGTGTGGCTCAGGAAAATTCTTGAAGATTTGCAGGTAAAACAAATAAAATCAACTCCACTCATGATTGACAATACCTCTGCAATAAAGTTGGCCAAGAACCCAAAGTTCCATGATCGAACGAAGCACATCAATACTAAATATCATCTGATTCAACATCATGTTGAGGCCAAAACAATCCATCTCTGTCATTTTTCCACTAATGAGAACATTGCAGACATCTTCACCAAAGCACTTGGAAGAGAAAAGCTTGAACGGTTCAGAATGATGCTTGGACTCACCAACATCCCTTCAAATTAGGGGGGGAATGTTGACACCTAATCATCAGGATTGGGTGAATAAATATATTTGATGTAAATAAATAATAAGAAATATGAACAGTCATCGAGAGACGAAGTGAACAGTCTCCCTCATGTATATAATAAAGACCAACCTGAAGGAATAATATGAATTGATTTGGTGGAGTTACTACCTGGCCAGACATAGACATTTATAGAAGAACTATAATTAATTATTTCACATTAACCAGTGGGTTCCCTTGACCTTGCAAGGTTCTATGAACCTGTGTCTTCTCACATTATTACAGGTAATCTTTTGATGGTCTCATCTTATTCTTCTATGAGTATGCTAAAAAGATTGCTTACTGACCCTACTTTTATTTTCTGATACAGGTTAACTTTTATCTTTACATTCTATTGTGACATGTAACCAGTTTTCCTCCTTGAGGGTGGTTGGTTCTCACGAGACCACTCTCAATTGTTGAACTTGTAGACTAACCTCTTAACAAACAACCCTACCAGGTTTCTTGGTCCTTGAATTTCTCTATTTGATCTCTGAGTAATTATGGGGTATATCATGGATAAACCTAGGCATTTTGTTGCGAATTGGTTCAATTTGATCATTTATTTGCAGTTGTAACACATGACTTATTTGTTGTGATTGAAAAACCTTGTTTTCCTTTATATAAGCATATTAGTTTAAGAAAAAAAAAAACTCACATGCAACATCATGGTCAGTTTTATGTAGCAGCTCCACTATTCAAGGTTTGGAGCTTACACTTCCTTGTTGTATATTTTTTTTTTTGTTTCTCATAGTATACATACATACATGCATATACATACACACACACACACACACACACACACACACACACACACACACACACACACACACACACACACACACATATATATATATATGTTAATGTCTAGATGTTGCATCTTTCTTAAAATTATTCTAGCATATAATGAAATGTTGAGGCTATAGTCGGTCTAAAGATTTTAAATTTTCTTCGGGTTTGTTCATGTTTTCCTGGTCATTTGACATTGCGAACATAAACTTATAAACGGTTTGAATTGCTCCCACAATATAGTATTTTACTCTATTTTATGAAATTGATATCTATAAAAGAATTTTACCAGTTATTTAATTTTTCCAAAAATAGAAATGTTTCCATTACTTAGTTATATCTTTGTGTTGCTCCTTTCTTACCTTTACCTTTTTAGAGTATATTATTTTAATAGGGGAAAGTTCTAGGTTAGCTGGTCTTGCCAGCTTCACCCTAGGACTACTCTCATTCATAAGTTGATATGAATTATCACTAGAGATGGGGATTGTTCCTAGCTACTAGACCTCAGTCAGCTCTGACGAGGAACTAACACCATAGCGTACAATATTAATCTAGTATTTACATGTAATAGATAAGGTTTCTGATATTTTCTATTGAACTGAAAGTACTTCTTCACCAGAGTTACATTTCACAGTTGTCCACTGCCTAACAGAGAGAAATCACGAAGAAAAAATTCACAAAACTAATTAATACTTTAAAACAAGAAGTTCACTTTATTTTTTTATTATTTTCAATTAGAGTAGATGGCCACAAAATCTACCACTCTTTATAACCAATATACATAGTGTTCTAGAAAATTCATATTACAGTAAATACAAATAGTAAACTATGTTATGGAATTCACGAATTAAAGTACTTATCTTTCTTCGGCCAGGTTTCTAGGAAATTTACAAAGAAAACGACCATTCCTCCCAGTTAATGAGAACGTTGACCACCAGTGCTCCGCTGAGCCAATTTCCACTTCCAAAACAATTGTTTGATAGAGACCTAATAAGGTATCTCCAAAGGAATCAAGATTGTACCAATTTAGCCTAGGAACTTACTAACTCAACAAATCTGGCTTAGGGAATTCCACTAGTCCCAACCATCTCAAGAATTCCCTAATTGGCAGCATCTTTCCTTCCCTTAACAATGTCCTATTCAAGATAATTAATTTTCTTTTCTCTCCCTTCTTAGTTTCCTTAGGTTCCTCTCATACCCTCTTGGCTTCTTTCCTCCAACTGAGATAATTATCTCTGGGGATAGGGGTAAGTGTCTCTAACTATCTGGTAAGTGAAACTTTCACTTAGTGACTTTACACATAAATTTCCTCGCTAACCATAACCAATGTTTAATTTAAACTTTAAACATTATTTTTTCACGAGGCTTCCACACAACCCACAATTTACTAAATTACTACACTAAAAGTAAATTAAATATTTACTTTTCATTGAGGGGTGTTACAACAAAATTACAATTACTCTCAAATTCACTCTAAGCTTTCCACTCTCCATTTGTTATTTTTTCAATAGTATAGTTTTAGTGAAGCTTCCGATGAAGATAAATTTTGGAATATGTGTATAAAATCACTTTGTCCAAATTATTGTTATCATACACAAAATTATTAGAAATAATATTTTTAAATTTAATTATTATAACTTTTGTTTTATTAGTATTCACAAGCATAACTATACTAAAGAAAAAATATTTAAAAAAAAATCAACTAAAATTAAACTAACCTTACTTATTTTTTCTAAACCATCATCTAATATATTAATGTACATGTCATAAGGGAAAAAAAAACAAGGAATAACCATACTACACTTTTATGTTACAATTATTTTTATCCCAAATTGAAAAAAATAAAAACAAGATATCTTAGTGACAATATCTCTTTGAATTGCAAGGTGTATGATTTTTCATGACTTCTCATTCAATTTTATGTACTTGTACCATTGATATTTTTATTACGTTGTTGAAAAAATGTTTTCTAACACAACCACATTAATTATTGTCGTTGATATAACTGAAGGCTTCATCTATATCTACCATTGATAAATATATAACAATAGAAATAATAATAATAATAATAATAAATATTGCAATAAAAATATTATTATTATCAATATAATTATAATAATTATTCATTTTTATTTAATATTAAATGTTGTTTATTATTATTTAAGTTAAAATTTTGTAATATAAATTAATTATTTAATAATAATATTAATTAATTAACTAATTAACTAATTATTAAAATTAACAATATTGCCTACGGAGTTTTGGATAAACGTTGATCGGGTGTTTTCTTAAGGCACTCCTTGATGTGAAGTCACCGGTTCAATTCCCCGCCCTGATGGGGGTGATATCTTGGACATGATGAAGATGTAGTCATACCAAGCTCACAAAAAAAATTAATTAACAATATTAGATATATAATAACAAAACTAATATTAAAAAAAATATTACAAAAAAAATATTATTATTAATAAGCTAAGATATTTCAAGGAAGCTAAGATATTATAAGAATGTGATCAACCCCACACTTAATAACCAAAATTATCTTTTTGTGGTAACCAACACTAAGAAAAGAATTAGCATCGATAGGATAAGAACTAATTCTCATGAGCTCCGAAGTGAAACTGGGCGGTGGACTACTCCCAAGGCTCCCTGGGAAGATAGAGTTTGTCAGATTTGTGACACTAAGAAGGTGGAAGATGAAAAGCACTTCCTTTTAGATTGCTTGGCTCTTACTCACATCCGCTCTCAATTCCCTAACATCTACCACACTTCCAACCTTGTTGAATTATTAAGCCAGCCCAACTATAGCGATATTGGAGTGCTTATTTCCCTTCTCTTTGATCATAGAAACAAGATTTTGAAGAATCGCAACTATTTTTTTCTTTTCTTTTCTTGAGGTCTGATAGGCCACATTGGTCTTAGTGGATGTTCATCATCATCATTGTCGTCATATTTAAAAATATATTATTTTCATTTTAAAATAATAACTATTAATTATTACTAAATAATTATTATTATTGAGATTATTTTTATTAATTAAAAGTGCTACTATTATGAATTAATATTATTATTAAATAATTAAATCAAACAAATTAAATTAAATAATAATAAATAAAAAATATTAAATAATTAAATTATAATAATTTAATAATAATAAATATTAATTAATAATTATTTAATAATAGATAATTAATTAATAATTTAATTAGATATTAATAATTATTAATGAATAATAATTTATTTCTTTATCTATATTAAAAAACATACATAATAATAAACCCTAGGGAATAATAAACCCAATGGATTAACTCTAAAAACCCAACGGAGAAATATTAAACTCAAGAGATTAATATTATAAACCCTAGCTATATAAACCCTATAATAAACATGATTGGCGATGTTTTACCATGGCTGATTCTCATATTGTGACAATAATTTTGTAACAATGTGACAATTGGCCATGATTGATTTTCATATTGAGACAATATTTGCCACAATGTGATATTGGAAAATCTTGTGTTTCCTCCTAAGAGTGTTATAGACATTTTTGTGCCTTACAGCATAGAGCATGAAATGTCAATAATCTAAGGGATCCAAAGTCCCTAAACAAGTTGTTCTTACCCTTAGAGGAACAAGGTCAGCAAACCACGGCATTGCAAATCAGTTCTCCACTGAAAAACACTCAAAAACAGGTCAGTTTTGGATCATTGCAGCTGCTCCACTAGGCATCTGCGCTGCATAGCAGGTACAACAAAGGCTACCTGCGTTGCATAGCAAGTAGAACAAAGGCTACCTGCGTTGGGCGTACTTGGACATGTGGAGGAATCTTTTTCTCAAAGTGCCAGTGCCCAGGAAGCTTCTAAAAAGACACTTGATGATAAGATTCGCCTAATGATGAGTTAAGAGCTTCTAAAACTCCAAGTGGAAGACAGAAACTCCGAGTGAAGAACTGAAGAACAACTGGAGTTGAAGAGGACAACAAGTCACACATCAAGCTGACTTATCTTCACTCCAAAACTCTATATAAGGATCTCATCCCATGGGATCTGGGGGCGGAATTTAGTGCAAAGAATTGCTGTTGGTTTACAGTTGTGAGCATTGGGTGATTGCTTGAGGGAGGTGAAGAAGAGATTTCTCTCCGTCAGGAAGGTGATGCTGGATTGGACCTCTCATGGTTGTATCACCGCCTGAAACTTACTTCCATATATTAATAAAGCATTTGAGGTTCTTCTATTCGCATGTGTTTCAATGATGTATTGTCTTACTTGCGTATTTGATTTATGCTAATCCTTGAATCAGTTATGCATGCATACTTCTTATAGTCTCCTTTCTTTGTCTTGTTTGCAGGATCTCGTGTAGCTGGGCCCGTGAAAAGACTTGGATCTGGGAGCAAGCGGCAAACAAAGGAGATTGGATCGACCATTTGCGCAAGACATCGGTAAGTGGATCTCTTCCTTCTATCTCTTACATGTCATAAAGAAGAAACTTTAGATAGCTTTGCTTTCAGCTGTTGCTAAGGAACTGTCACCCTTAGAGTGGGTTAGGGTCATTCCGAGTTGGATACTTTCCCCCACAACAGACTGGCGACTCCGCTGGGGAGCGTGTCTTGTTGGTAGCTTGTGTTTTTTGCTATTCATTTCTTAAACAAAAGAGTACCGAATCGAACTGCATGCGAGTCCTTCGAATGCAAAGTAGAGGGTAGCTACTCTAGCCCAGTGTTGGGCCTGTTTATGATTTGAAGAGCAGATCCACAAGGACTCTTTTTAGCTCTTTGTGATAGTGTTCATCTTCCTTTAATCATCCTCTAGTGTATACTTGACTGATAGCCTCTGATTTGGCCAAAAACCGCTCATTTTTTAGAAAACTGTGAGCCAGAATCTGAGAGAGACGAGAGTTGTCTCATCAGTGCAGCTGCAACAAAGGCTACCTGCACTGCAACGCAGGTCCCGAAGGGGCTACCTGTGCTGCATCTCATATTGACAGTGCAGCACCTGCGCTGATCCAGTTTTGCCTTGTGCAACTTGGATTCTCCACTGTCTGTTGCCCAGTTTTCAATATTGTTTTTGCAGCCTGTTGTCAACCTGTATACCCAGCTGAAACTACATTTCTTTGCCTTCATTCCGCCTCAGTTGTATGAAGAAACCGTGATTGTTCTTATTGTATTTCTTGCTTTCATTCACTGTTTCCCATAGCGAAAGCGAACTAGTCTTGTTATGACCTCTTGGATCTAGACCTGTGAGAAAGTGTCGTTGTGATTCTAAGAGCTAGTTTATTGTTGTTCATAGCTGCTTCAGCATTTGCTTTCGTTATATGGTTCGAATTTCATTATTTCTTGTGTTGAAACGAGTGAATCTTAAGGTGTTCTTTTGATTATTGGACAAAACTTTTTTTCTTTCGCTTGAAATTGAATTTGAAATTATACAACAGCTTTCTTTTTGTAATACATCAACATTAAGGAAGAAGAAAAGAAATACTTGCATTGTGCATGTGCATTTTGACAGTTTGCATGTCGATTTAGGAAAAGTGCATCAGTGTGTGCTCTATGATCTGTTTGAAAAGATGATGTCTTTCTTTTCCTTCAGTAGTTAAGGTTTTCATAAGTTGAAAGAATTGAAAAAAGCTTGCTTATCATTCTTAGACTGCATTTAGGAGTTGTCTCATACATCACGTGGTGATCCATAAAGGCAAACTGCTAAGCAAGATCAACCTAAAAAGAACTGAATTTATCTAACAACGCTTTGAAACATAACGAAACACAGTAGAGGTCTAGGTAGAGACGTGAACCGGTGTCGTTAAACATAGTGACTGTTGATCTCTACGAAGGTGGGTGATTCCTCCTGAGGGACGATAGCACTAATACGGATTTGTGCCCCCGCGTACCATCGCGTATATTGGGGGACCCCTATAGGAATAAAGCCTTTATCCATAGGAAGTTGTGTCGGCCGCCCTACTGATCGCGATGCAGTGAACACAGCATTCACGAAGATCGACCACTCGTACCGTAAAACGTATTCTGTGGTTTCGCGAAAGGTTTGGCACACCCTTGCCTAGAACTCTAGAGTAGTTTCTTTTGGCCTTTTTCAAACTCTATAACTGAAAAAGTCCATCCGAGCATTTGTCACTTCGGGCTCGTTAATACATTGAAGGAGACTAGAGTCATCTTTAGCTTTTTCTCGACTCTTAAAACATGAAAAAGCAAGTTGTGTCTTAAAAGCGTCTAAAATTAATTCAATTCGAAAACACATTTTACCCTGTGCATTGTTGGTTGATCAAGTAATCCGCAATCGTGGAAGAAAGTCAA
This sequence comes from Pinus tabuliformis, assembly GCA_031772625.1. Classification (NCBI taxonomy): domain Eukaryota; kingdom Viridiplantae; phylum Streptophyta; class Pinopsida; order Pinales; family Pinaceae; genus Pinus; species Pinus tabuliformis. Next base: position 1,536,090,629 of record CM062804.1, read on the forward strand.
TCGATGAACCGTCGTTCACGGAGGAACACGAGACAAACGTCTTTGTCCCCGGAATCGAAAACAACCCGGGCAAAGCGACCTCGTTCAACTGGTTCCAAATCTCCTGTCAAAGTTAGAACAAGTGTTCCAATGACATCTGAGGTTCCAGTTACTCCAAACATTTCTGGAAACCCTGCCCCTATTGAAGAAGTTCAACAGCCCCAGAAGGAAAGTAACACTGATCCTAGTCTGAAAGCAAATACTTGTGTTACTGAATCAGGTCCATCAGTGATCGGTTCAGAGAGTCTTTCTCCTCAAACAACTGTCGTTGTCGAAACAACCCCTTCTTCGGCACCAGAGATATTCTACGGACCTGACGGTCTTCCTCTTCCACCCGGTCTGATCGCAATAGAAGAGATTGTAGAAGATCCGCAAGCAACTACTCCAACACATTTTGGAGCAGGGATCACTCTACTTCCTACTGCATCAGAAGCTAGCCTATCACCCAGAGAAGTTCCTGAAGAATCACTAGGCAATCTACTGGGTAGACTCAAAATGTCTGAACAACCGTCAACATCTAGGACTGTGCCAAATGACACAACGACAACAGAACTCCCTGCAGTCATTCCGACAATGTTCGTCGGCACACCATCTGTCCCTAACTCTCAACAGCTTGCGGGGGTCCCTTCGGGGGCCATGACGACAGTATGGTCTGTTCCTGTTTGTTCTCCCGGGATAATACTCGGTAACTCCTATGTTGGAACTCAACAAATCGATCCTTTCGGGAATCCATTTGGGCAATCCGGTCCTCGAGGTGTAATAAATCCTCTCGGTTCCGGACCACCACCGTATGGGGGGAAATATGCCTTTTCATTACCCCCTCCGGGAGGTTACCCATACGGGAGTTCACAACCATATTCAGGTTATACTGGAATAACTACAAGTGGTTGGATACCTATGCTACCCCAGCAACCAAGAGTTGTGTATTCTATGCAACAACAAATGCCTGTGACGAACATCCCGACGACACCAGCAATTGTGACTGTGTCGCAAGTTCAAACGATACCTGTTGCATGTCAACCTCAGTTTTCTCAGGTTGTAATGCAACAACCCTTTGACCCTGCAACCCAACCGCAATCGCCGACTGGCGGGGCAACACAAGCACAAACGGGTACCCTTACCCCTCATCTTGGCCCAGTGGTAAGCATCGCACAACAACCAATGGTATCACAACCATGGTTGGTGCAGTATCAACAACCGCAGTTCCAGCAAGTGTACCAAGGTACCGAGCAGCATATTTTTGCGAACAATGGACAACCGTACCTACAATACGGTCAAAACCAACCACTCTATGGTGGAGTAGTCCATCAACCGTATCAATCATATCAGCATCAATTACATTATGCTGGTACGCAAAGACCAACCGCTCAGGCGATTCCGTCGTATCCTGGGTACGCTTCGCCTAACCTGAGTCAACAGCTGCCATTCGTGGCAACTTTGGAGTTACCCGATTTACATCGGTTGACAAACGATCCGATTGCTTATGCCCCTTGGTGGCCAACGATTCCTCACAAACTTCCCTCCGACATTCCTAAATTCAATGGAAATCCGGGTGAAGACCCGTCGAATCACGTCATGATTTTTCATCTGTGGTGTTCATCGAACACTCTGAACGATGATTCGATAAGACTTCACCTCTTCCAGAGGACATTGACAGGTCCGGCAGCCAAATGGTATATAGAATTGCCAAGAGCCTCTTTCGACAATTTCAGTTCCTTAGCCACGACTTTCTTAACCCATTTTCAATTACCTATCAGGTATGAAACAGGAACCGAGATACTGACCAACTTCAAACAGACGACAGCTACTCACATATCTGATCATATACATGAGTGGCGTCGCCGTCGTAGGATGGTGAAAACATACGTTCCTGATCAGCTACTAGCTGAATGGTTTATAAAGTCACTGCTTCCAGCCATAACGGAGGATGTGGCCAAGGGGGGAGTCGTAACAGAGGAGCAAGTCATTGCTCGTGCTCAATATTTAGACTTGGTATATACTCAGTCTAGCACGCTCTATGACAAAATACCTGATGCCCCCAGACCTGAATTTTCAATTCCTCCCCCTCCTAAATCGAATATTGACTCTCATGCCGGAGATGGCGTGATTGGCACTGCAAGCGCGAAGCCGAAAAAGGCTTCACCTCAGAAAGCCCGTAAGACTTCAGATCGAAATGCCCATGAAGAGATTCTTGCTTCGGAAGTAAATGCCATATCAGCAGATAAAGGCAAAGAAACCAATCAACCAGGAAGCAAGAAGAAGCAAAACAAAGGGAAGAAGAAGCAACAGGATGACCCGTCACCTGAAAAAACTTCTTCGAACTCTCCTGAGAAAGGGAAAAAGAAATGGCCCTGTATGATATGTGACGAAGATCACAAGACACCAGACTATCCATACAAAGCTGAGCTCAAGAGATTCTTTAAAAGTCCAAAGAACCCAGCTGTGCTGACTGATCCATTTCCCAATCCAGGTCAAAATATGTTTGATAGTGGAAATGCTTCCCTGTCGCAAGTGCTGATGTTGTCGATCTCTAAGCAGCAAAATGATGCTTTGATTTCGACAAGGAACAAAGATTATGGGAATCCGCAACTGTCAAACGAAAAAGGTAAAGATCAACCTAGTAGTTCGACAACAACTTTGACAGAAGTTGTCCCACCCATAATGCCAGAATTAACGATAAAACCACCTAAGGGTGTAGTACACAAGTCGACTTTTAATCCTCGTGCCAGAGCGGCGCAGCATTATAACATAGTGGAAGATTTGGCTCAGTCGCCATCCGCTATGTCGACTCTAGAAGTACTACAAAATTGTCCATCCCAAAGGCAGGCATTGTTATCGGCAATAGGGGGGTTTGATCCAAAGGATTCCAATCTTGTGTCCTTTGATCACAAAGGGTATGACCCTCAGTTACCAGCTCAGCTAGCTTTCCTGATTCAAGTGAAGGCCCTCAACAAAACTGTTCACAGAACAATTATTGACGAGGGAGCATCGACATGTATTATGTCAATGAGCTGCTGGAAAATGCTAGGGTCACCAACCTTGTCGAGATCTTCGAAAACACTAAAGGCTTTCGACGGTAGGACATATACCCCTTACGGTATCCTAAGTAACTTGAAAGTTGAACTAGGTGGAAAAACAGTAGAGATTGATGTTGAAGTCATAGATGGAAATCTAGATTACAACATCCTACTGGGAAGACCATGGATTTATGCCATGGTAGCTGTCGTGTCGACTTATTTTAGGAAGATCGCTTTCCCGTTTGAAGGAGGGATTACGGTCGTCGACCAACAGAACTTCCTCCTTAATGGTTCACAAGTTACGGGAAGCATTCCCATGATCCATGAAAGCGACCATTCAATTCAAGATATAGGAGTAGGACTGTTGAAAGACCCCACGATGATGGGGACTTTCTCGCTACCAAATCATATGTACATAGGAAATGTACCGTTGGTGGCCACCTGCAACATGATATCTTCCACGAAGGTCGCAAAAGACAAAGTCATCATGGATCGGGCAATGGTGTTACACCCGAGCCCAATCGAAATATTGTAGCAATCAATGTTTCAGGCATGGGAGGCGAGCCCAAATCAATGCTCGTCAAGCGTCTGGGTAGATAGGTCAGGAGAATGTGGTACCCCTTTGGATCCTTGGTCACGAGTGCATGCAAGTGACGAAGGAATCCTGCAGTCAATGTTGATTGAGGGGGAACCATGGGATGATAACCACCATCGTTCCCTTCCTCAGGAAGATACTCAAGGCGACCTGTATCACCCCTCAGTATTTGAATTCCTAACAAATACTGTAAATACGATGGATTCCGAGAGAAACCTATCCAATATAGAAGAGACTATAGCCATAAATATCTCGACCAAAACAGACATTGTAGAGAATATTTATGTTGGCAAAGGTTTTTCCCCTTCAGAACAAGAAATATATAAAGCTCTTTTCCGCGAATTTAGAGATGTCTTTGCTTGGTCATATGATGAAATGCCAGGCATTGACTCGAGTATCGTTGAACATGAAATTAAGATGTATCCTGATGTCAAACCAGTAAGACAACGGCTTCGGCAGGTGCACCCCAAGAAAGCCGTTGCTATTAAGGCAGAAGTTGAAAAACTCCTCCATGCTGGTTTCATCTACCCGGTTCCTCTAACCGATTGGGTATCGAATATTGTCCCTGTTATGAAGAAACAAGGAACAATACGAGTGTGCGTCGATTATAGGGATGTAAATCAAGCTTGTCCAAAGGACAACTACCCTACACCCTTCATCGACCAGATAATTGATGAATGCGCCGGATGTGAAATCTTTTCGTTTATGGACGGATTTTCCGGGTATAATCAAATTAATATTCGCCCACAGGACCAGTCAAAGACTGCATTTATTTGTCTGTGGGGAACCTTCGCTTATCGAAAATTACCCTTTGGTTTAAAAAACGCAGGGGAGACGTTTCAGAGAGCAATGAATTATGCTTTCCATGACATCAAGAACATCGTTCAACCTTATCTCGACGATCTTCCGGCTCATTCGCAAAAGCGGACTGATCATCCGCATCATTTAAAAGCAATATTTCTACGTTGCCGACACTACAAGATAAGACTCAATCCGCACAAATGTGTGTTTTGTGTTGGTTCTGGTCATTTACTTGGCTTTATAGTCTCCAAGGATGGGATTCGTCTCGACCCTTGCAAGGTGCAGGCAATCATTAATTTGCCTCCACCTTCAAACTTGCTTCAGATTCAGAAACTCCAAGGGAAAGCAAACTTTCTGAGGAGGTTCATTCCAAATTACGCAGAACTTGCTAAAGGTTATACCCGTCTCCTGAAAAAGGATGTACCTTTCGTCTGGGACCAGGTTGCACAAGCTTCCTTTGATGCTTTAAAAGAAGCGCTAGTCAAAGCATCATTAATGTACGCCCCAGACTATCTAAGGGATTTTAACCTGTATCTGGCTGCAGCAGATACGACCATTGCGATGGTTTTAGTTCAAGAAGTCGACGGAATTGAACACCCTATATATTACTTAAGTAAAAACTTAAATGATACGGAAAGTAAATATTCTCATGTTGAAAAGCTAGCATTGGCGGCTGTTCAAGCGATACAAAGATTTCGGCACTATGTCCTCTTTAGGAAGACCACCGTATTGTCAGATTGCAACCCCATGACTTATATACTGTCGCGACAGTTGCTTGGGGGCAAATATTCAAAGTGGATAGCTATCCTTCAAGAGTTTGATCTGGAATTTGTGAAATCCAAATCAAAGAAAGCCTTAGTTTTCGCAGAATTATTATGTGATCTCCCGTCATCAAAAGAATCCATCGTGGACGAAAGCTTGTTTCTGATATCAGCAAGTGATGAGTGGTATGGAGATATAATAGTTTATCTCCAAACCCAAAAGTTTCGGCCAGACACCTCTCACTCAGAACAAAAACGCATTCGATACCAAGCAAAAGACTACATGATCGTCGGTGATACGCTTTACCGTCGTGGTGTTGATACGGTTCTGAGAAGGTGTCTAACCCATGAGGAAGCCGAAAAAGCCCTGAATGAATGTCATTCAGGCACCTGTGGGGGGCATCAATCTGGATATGCTACAGCACAAAGAATCTTATGAGCAGGATACTTCTGGCCAACCATGTTCAAAGATTGCATAACTGCAGTTAGAAGTTGTCATGCATGTCAAATTTTTGATAGCAAAACCAGAAGACCCCCCACTCCTTTACAGCCAATAATAGCTATGGGGCCTTTCGCCAAGTGGGGCATCGATTTCATGCAATGTAACCCCACCTCGACCGGGGGGCATGGGTATATTATAGTCGCAGTTGACTATTTTACCAAATGGGCCGAGGCGATGCCTACATTGGATAACACTGGTGAAACAGCAGCCCTATTTTTTTTTTAATCATGTGGTCACTAGATTCGGCATGCCACAGGCCATAGTAATAGATCATGGATCGCATTTTCGCAATCACATGATGGTTGAATTAACTGCCAAACTAGGATTGTCTCACGACAGCTCTACTCCGTACTATCTGCAAGCTAACGGACAAGTTGAAGCGATCAACAAAGTCCTGAAGCGCATGCTGCAAAGGATGGTGGGGGTTCACAAAAGAAGATGGCATTTGATCCTGTACTCGGCTTTGTGGGCCTACCGAACATCGGTAAGGAATGCCACTGGGTTCACACCGTTTCAACTGGTGTATGGCCTGGAAGCGATCCTACCAATCCAGTGCGAAATTTCGTCCCTTAAACTCGCAATTGATCTCCTCCCCGGAACCTCAGAAGAAGAAGCTCGTTTCTTAGAGTTAATCCAGTTGGATGAAACTCGTCGTGATGCCGCCTTGGCCAACAAAGCCCATAAGAAACGAGTCAAAGTGCAGTTCGACAAAAATGTCAAACCTCGTGTCTTCTCGGAAGGTGATTTGGTCTTGCTTTATGACCAAGAATCCGATAAATTGGGAGCTGGGAAATTCAAGTCCTTATGGATGGGCCCTTATATTGTTAAAAGTGTGTTAGCAAAAGGTGCCTACGAGTTAGTAGATTATGACGGAATCCCACTGGCGCAACCCCGCAACGGGTTGTACCTTAAGCGTTACTATGCTTAAATAGTAACCTGTATGCTTTTGTTACATTTTTGTTTTCGCTAAAGCGTTTGTTCCGGTTTAAGTAATCCGCTTTTTACACTTATTGCAGATGTCAAATCCATTGGAACCGTGGGTTGGATATGCTGACGGAGCGAGTTGTAGTTCGAGGAACCTATCCTCTGCAGCATGGGCGATTTTTAACCCAAGCGGCGAGTTAGTGAGTTTCAGGGGGGTATGTATTGGTCAATCAACAAATAATATCGCTGAGTATAGCGCGTTGATAGAGCTCCTCTCTGATGCCATCACCCATGGCATACGCCGGCTAGTCGTCAGGCTAGACTCACAGCTCGTGGTACTACAGCTCAATGGTACCTACTCTGTTTGAAATCCAGTTATTTATCGCAAGTTCCTAAGTGTTAAAATCTTGGAAAGAAAGTTTGATTTTATCCAATATCAACACATTTCCAGAATCTTAAACACATTAACCGACTCATTAGCAAACTATGTGTTAGATAGACATCTGCAAAATTGATAAAAAGAGAAGCATCATCAATGTTTCATACATGAATCACATAAAAACTGGAATAAACTCCGAAAATCAAAAATATACATAACTATTTACGGTTTACATGTAATGTTCTGTAACCAAGACAAAATCGGTCATATGACCCCAAAACTCAAAAATGGTTGGGGGGCACCCTAGCCTAGTGATGCTCATGATAACATGCCACGGCCTGTGCAATCATGCGCAGAAGACGAGACCATCGTCTGGGAACACCAACAGTATGTCGCTGCAATCGTAGAGGCAACTCGTCGATCCGTACATCCGGAATCCCAAGGGTAAGACCCTCGACATGTTCCTGCACAGCTGTAAGAGTCTCGGCCAAGTCAAGGTCATGGAGAATAGCTCTCCCAGGAGCCTCCCCTGCGGGGGCAGCGGCCGGAGCTCTCGGACAAACTGCTGGACGGACAGGGCCCACATCTGCATGCACACATGAGTTTGATTAGAGCCTTGATAGAGTAAAGCACAAGGACATTATAAATAAAAACAGTAAACAGTGATAAGGTCAAAATATTTACCAAGATCACCCCACTGCTCGCCATCCGGTAGTACCGAATCTGGATCACCTCGGAAGTCCATGCCAATATATGGATACTCAGAAAAAGCCATATCCTGCTGCTCAAACCACCTAAAGAAGGCATCAGTAAAAGTAATCTTAGATTGACCCGCATGTCTAGCCATGTGGTCAACCCACCTCTGCATGCGTGGCTCAGTAGGAGATGGCAAGTCGAGAATAATGTACTGAGGTTGCATCAGGGGTATCTTCTCCAAAGCGAAGGCGGTCAAAACTGAACCGAAGCCAAAATTCTTCAGTTTCCCGTCCTTTACTTTGGTCAACTGGTTTTTCATCTGAACTAGTACTGCATCACACCAGTTAAAAACTTTCGGCTGAAGACACTCCAGGGCGTGCTGCACATATGACCTGTTGGCAACATGAGGGGATGCACTACCGGCCATCCTACAAATCGTGTACAGAATAGACTTGAGAGACCTGTCAGTGACATCACAGATAGAAATATTGCCGTCTCTGCTCGGCTGAGATCCCTCCCTGCAATACTGACGGATATAATCTTTCACGGAATCACTCCCTCGGGCCGAACCGGACAAGGAAATGGGGGCACCCCGCCTTGACAACCCAGTCAAGAAGTAAATGTCCACTATGGTCAAAGGGATGGACTTGCCCCTAATCTGGAACACTTGGTTAACAGGATCCCAAGCATCAAGCAGGTACTGCAGTAAACGTATCTGTGCCCTCATGCTAGATATCTGGAAGAATTTTAGCAAGCCACAGTTCCGCAACGCGCTCACGGTAACAGGATCATGGAGGGCAATCATGTCCTCCTCTTCATGCTCTCGTTCTCGCCACGTAAGAGTCATTCTGCTCCAATAAACTCTGCAAAACAAACAAGAGGAGGAGTAAGATCCCTGACTCAGTAAAGAAAATGGCAAAAATCTCATGAAAAATTGTGCAACCAAGATGTTTTCTGCGCCCAACGCAGGTAGGGAAGGGTCTCACCTGCGTTGGGGCACAAACAGCCTTTGAAGATGAGAACCCCAACGCAGGTTTCGATATAGGGAACCTGCGCTGATGGCTGAGCGCCCTAGAGAAACCCCAGGGGCTCATGGGGGCAGGAAAACAAGCATAAAACTGAGAAATTAAACCATGAAAAGATAGAGCTAGGGTTTAGCTCCTACCTGGTGGAAACGGCGCTGAAAATCGTCCACAGAATCTCGCGAAATCAGCTGGTGAAAAATCAAGAGGAAGAGGCACCTCCAAAGCTCCAACAAACCAAATGCACATGAAATGGTAAAATGAGAGGTAAAAACATCTTTTAATTGCTTTTTACGTAGTTCGAAGTGAAATATTAGTATTTTTACTTCATGTTATCCGTTTCTAACAAAGTTTGTTGCAGCAATTGATGATACAGTACTATCTCTGAAAAAGAAGAAGCTAGTCATGGTAAAATATGAATTTGATCTTATCAACCGAGCAGTTTTCACAAGTGTTCATGCTCGTTAAAAAATAAATGCACATGTGAGCAAGCTTCCCCCAGAGTTCAAGCTCATTAAGAAAAATGAACCGGTAAATAACCATTTGAGACCGTAAATTCATCAGCCATAAAAGCCTTGGTCGTGTTTGTGTACCGTCACCTCCACTTTTCATTTGGCCGATCATTCACATCCACTTGATTGTTTACCTATTTTGAGGAACAGCTGCGAAGAGTGATTTCACCTAGCCATCCTTGTAATACTGCCGTGATTGGAAAATTCCAACCTGTACCTGGAATCTGCTGCTACCCCTGTTTATCACTCGTTCCTCAAAAGACGAGTCTTCTTTGAGCTCTTTTCACCGACTCGTAAAAAAAATGAAAAGTTTGCCGAGTTTTGGCCTTCCAGGTCGTTAAAAGGACCGGAAGAGCTATCCCTCCTCTAGATTTTAATCTTTTTGGACCTGAGGGATTAGTGCACAAAAAGATCGAGTGCTTGTCTAGTTCGGCTCGATAAAGATATCGAACATTCATCCCTTCTGTATTGTTTTATACTTTTTCGGACTTAAGGGATTAGATGACGAAAAAGGACCCCTGGAGTCCACTTTATGTACCCTTTTCAGACTCTCTAAAAATGAAAAGGATTGGGTTGTCGTTGTCACTGAGCTCGTTAAAAATATTAGATAGCGACAAACTTGTCTTTAGACAAGAACGAGTTTCCCTATCGCTAGGCTCGTTAAAACATAGCGATGGGCTTGCCCGAAGGGCAGGTTATAGATCAAGCATATGTTATCCTCCTCAAGCTTGACAAAAATAAAGAGGTACTGGTCAGAAATGACTGGGGAAAAATTGGGAAGAACCTCAAAGCTTAATGGTAGCAAGTCGATCTTGAACATGACACTTTTGCCTCCGTAAATATCGGGTTGGGTTATTATCATTCACCGGTCCCTTCACCATGGTCTCGCCATACCATCCATACATGGGGTAATGCTACCGATCCATCACATCAGTGTCGTTATATGTTCAAGAGATGTCATTCAGAAAGTGTCAACCGGGTCCCATCCACTACCATACATCATCTTTCATCCTTCCATGACCGCCACCCTGAATCATATTTCACAGATCGTTTTCACCATCATCACTAGCTCCGTTCTGTGTCACTGATGTGGGATTCATTAAGGCCCTCCTTTGACGGATCACTTCTTGTCGACATCAGCTCATTATCCAAGAAGTTGATCTAGGAACACCCCCTCAGTACTTTGAAGCTTGCATGCCTCAATGGCAAGTTTCTCACTTCCGGCTATAGGTATACATTAATGACCTTCGACCGGGAGACTTTGCGTGGTGTTCGACGTCAGATCCTATATTCACGCCACGTGAATTGTGCTGCAGTACCTTGAGGGTCATCATCATTATCGGTGATTCCTCTCGTGCTTGTTAACAATTTACATTATTGACTGGTAATCAAGCGATGTCTTTCCATGTTCGACTTCGAGAAATTCTCACATGGATCGACTTGTACTAGAGTGAAGATCGGACAAGTTTGGAGACCCCGGATCTAGTCTCATCCATCCGGGCTGCGATATATATTCAGGAGATAAAAACATAGACATGTGCAGCAGATGAGCATCCTACTAAAAGGATGATAATTAAAAGCAGAGAATTATCCGTCTCTTATCAGACGATCGTTTGTTTATGTACGGAAAATGTATTTATAAAGCTGATCATGGGAAATGCCCGCATCAGCTAGATCATGAAAAGAAAGTATGAAAAGATAATGTATTGTATTGTATTTTGTTACAGTTCACCTCCCGGCGATTGAATGAACTTCGGATCCTCCTAATAAAGCATTTCACCCAATAAACGACCTCATACTTTAGGGGGCAACTGTTATAGACATTTTTGTGCCTTACAGCATAAAGCATGAAATGTCAATAATCTAAGGGATCCAAAGTCCCTAAACAAGTTGTTCTTACCCTTAGAGGAACAAGGTCAGCAAACCACAGCACTGCAAATCAGTTCTCCACTGAAAAACACTCAAAAACAGGTCAGTTTTGGATCATTGCAGCTGCTCCACTAGGCATCTGCGCTGCATAGCAGGTACAACAAAGGCTACCTACGTTGCATAGCAAGTAGAACAAAGGCTACCTGCGTTGGGCGTACTTGGACATGTAGAGGAATCTTTTTCTCAAAGTGCCAGTGCCTAGGAAGCTTCTAAAAAGACACTTGATGATAAGATTCGCCTAATGATGAGTTAAGAGCTTCTAAAATTCCAAGTGGAAGACAGAAACTCCGAGTGAAGAACTGAAGAACAACTGGAGTTGAAGAGGACAACAAGTCACACATCAAGCTGACTTATCTTCACTCCAAAACTCTATATAAGGATCTCATCCCATGGGATCTGGGGGCGGAATTTAGTGCAAAGAATTGCTGTTGGTTTACAGTTGTGAGCATTGGGTGATTGCTTGAGGGAGGTGAAGAAGAGATTTCTCTCCGTCGGGAAGGTGATGCTGGATTGGACCTCTCATGTTTGTATCACCGCCTGAACCTTACTTCCATATATTAATAAAGCATTTGAGGTTCTTCTATTCGCATGTGTTTCAATGATGTATTGTCTTACTTGCGTATTTGATTTATGCTAATCCTTGAATCAGTTATGCATGCATACTTCTTGTAGTCTCCTTTCTTTGTCTTGTTTGCAGGATCTCGTGTAGCCGGGCCCGTGAAAAGACTTGGATCTGGGAGCAAGCGGCAAACAAAGGAGATTGGATCGACCATTTGCACAAGACATCGGTAAGTGGATCTCTTCCTTCTATCTCTTGCATGTCATAAAGAAGAAACTTTAGATAGCTTTGCTTTCAGCTGTTGCTAAGGAACTGTCACCCTTAGAGTGGGTTAGGGTCATTCCGAGTTGGATACTTTCCCCCACAACAAAGAGGTCACAGGGTCAAAACAAAAGGGGGGTAGACTATGTATGCCTTCATAGGCTTAACAGTCAAATCACTATGCGGAGGTGGGTCCCTTGTCCCACAAACAAGGGGATCTCATACACCAATTTGGTGTGTGTCTTTGTCATGACCTTAAAATTCAATAATACTAGTAATAATAAACCTAAGGGATTTATATTAAACCCTAGGATTAATAATATAAACCCTAAGATAAATATTATAGACCCAAGTTGTATAAACCCTTAGATAAATATTATAAACCCTAAAATATACTTGCTTGACCATGGTTGACCATGGTTTACCATTAATATTATTCTCTGGTTTTGTTTAATATTAATATCAATATTAATATTTATACCTTGATATTAATTAATGCCTTGAGTTTATTATTCCATTTGGTTTATAATATCAATCACGGTTAATCATGGAAAACCATGGTCTAACGTCATATTCTAAAAAACATTTTCTCGATATGAAAATCAATCATGGTCAAACATGGTCAACCATGGTCAAACATGGTCAAACATGGTCAACCATGATCAAATGGTGCATTGTAGCAAGGATTATGTCATTATGAAAATCAACCATGGTCAACCTTTTTTGTTTTAGAATTTATAATATTTATCTTAGGATTTATATACCTTGGGTTTATAATATTAATCCCTTAGGTTTAATATTATTCCCTTCGGGTTTTAGTGTTAATCCCTCGGGGTTTTAGTGTTAATCCCTTGGGTTTGTATTTATTTATCAATCCCTTGGGTTTATTAATCTAAGATATCATATTCCTAGAATATAATTTTATTCACATGGTTTATATATTAATCCTGGGGTTTAATATAAATCCCTTGCATTTACATTCATGGTCAACCATGGTCCATTGTTGCATTGTCACAAATATTTTCTCAATATGAAAATCAACCATGCTCAACCATTGTCAATTGTCGTCAATCATGGTCAACCATGGTCCAATGACACATTGTGACAGAGATTATCTCACTATGAAAATCAACCATGGCCAATAATGGTTAACCATGGTCCAACATTTCATTGTGACAAAGATTGTCTCAATATGAAAATCAATCATAGTCTACCACAGTCCAACGTTGCATTGTGACAAATATTGTCTCAATATGAAAATCAATCATGGTCAACCATGTTTATTTTACCATTTATAATATTTATCATAGGGTTTATATATCTTGGTTTATAATATTTATCTAGGTTTTATCATAACATTTTCTAAACATGAAAATCAACCATGGTCAATCATAGTCAATCATGGTCAACATTGGTCAAACATGGTTGACCACGGTTAATTATGGTGAATCATGGTTAACCTTGGTCAACAATGGTCCAAAGTCACATTGGTGACAAATATTATCTCAATATGAAAATCAACCATTCTCGACTAAGGTCAATCATGGTCAACCATGGTCCAATGTTGCATTGTGACAAATATTGTCTCTCTTGAGAAATGGCAACAAGAAATTCTAGTTTAATTTGTCATTGAATTAAACTGTCAATTAAATTTGAATTCTATTCTCATAGCAACTTAAAATAGTTAAATTAAGTTTATTAAACTTACTTAACTTAGGAAATTCGAGTTGGAAGTCTTTTGGAAGTCATGTATATGTTCTCCCTACTTTGTGAGAGTCCAGTATGAGTTACTTGTGAGTTGTAAAATAGAAGACTCAATATCATGAGTCAGTTCAACTAAATTAGTTCTCAAGCTAATTGAGACAACTAAGAGAACAGTCATTGGTGACACTAACGAACTCCACCATGTTGGCATTATGTTTCTGGTATGGCTATATGTTACAAATGTTGTACTTGATGGCAACTCCCGTGGCAAGGCCCTCAATTTGTTGAAAATAAAGAAGTACGTAGGAAATCAGTTCAGAAGGTGCGTACCCGCAGGTACACCATGCAGGGACTGCGTCCAGATACGCAGGCCAGCCGTTCAGGAGGTGCATCCCCCCAGTGCACACATTTCAAGGTAGAGAAAAGCACACGTGGGGTTTCTTATGTTTTACTCTTGGTATTTAGCCGACGTTTTTGGGTTATTACGGTGTCGGCTCGTGGTATTGTTCCATGATTTTAGGAGGAGCTTGCCTATATAAAGCAAAAGAGATCACTTGGCTAAGCATCTTTTGCAATTAAATATCTTTAGATCTGAAATATTGGGTTATGGTCTTAAAAGCTTGATCTATATGAAAGGGAAGTTGAAGGCGAATCTGTGAAGGGTGATCTCTCGAGCGCATGATCAGATCTGAGCAACTGTGCCATTCTGGTAGACTGCCTATTCGGCCCTAATCAGAAGGATGCAGGTGTTTAACAGAAGAGCTGCGTGGGTACACAGTGCAGAAACAGGAGATCTGCGTGGGGATGCAGAGCAGAAGAAGGAGACCTGCGTCGGTACGCAGAGCAGAAGAAGGAGACCTGCGTCGGTACGCAGAGCAGAAGAAGGAGAACTGCGTGGGTACGCAGAGCGACTAAGGTTCAGGTGCGTCCGTGCAGTAAAAGTACGCGGCGCGATAGTATTTTCAGGTGCGTCCGTGCAGTAACAGTACGCGGCACGATAATATCTCTGGGTGCATCCCTGCAGTAATAGTACGTAGCGCGGTTCAAGGAACAGTGCGTGGGCACGCAGTTCGGCAGAAGGATCCCTGCGGGTATACGCAGGAAAGCAGAAGGTGAAATGTGTAGTGACGCAGGCCACAGAAGGGAAAACTGCATATCTGTCTTAAAATGTTCTGTTGACTAAATTTTTCTATTAATAAGGTGTTCTGGGTTAGTTCTGTTATTGCTGATCTGATAACTGTAGTGGTTTGTAACTTTTATGTACTTGATGATCATTTGATGCTTTATGAAAAGAAGTAGGGGGTTGTAGCTCCCTTCCAGGAGAGACTGGAAAACGAGAGAGAGAGAGAGTTGTAGCTCTCTGCAGGTTGCAGCCTGCGTACTGGTAAAGGACTGCACCAGTACAAAACCATTGTAAAAGAAGTTTCTAATTTGAAAGAAGATAGAGACATATTGCAGCAGGTGGTTTTCACCCACATTGGGTTTCCACCTTACATCTTGTGTTCTTTGGTGTGACTATCTGTTTTCTTTGTTCATGCTCATTATTTTATGGTACTGACATGCAAAAATAATTCAAAGAACAAATAAGGAAGATTTGTTAAAAGAATTAGATAATACTGATTCACCCCCCCTCTCAGTATTATTGTCAACAATTGGTATCAGAGCAGGTCCTTCAGAGAAGCTTGATCGCTTGAAGGTAGATCGTTCATCATGAGCAACTACGAGAGAGAAGCATCAATCAGGCCACCGGTTTTTGATGGGACAAACTTCAATTATTGGAAGGTAAGAGTTACTGCCTATCTTCAATCTCTTGGTACAGAAGTTTGGGACATCATAGAGACATGCTATGCTTTCCCTTTAGCTACTCCTACAGATGCAGCCGAGAAAAAGAAGTATGAAACAAATGCGAAAGCAGTCAGTACTCTATTAGGATGTATATCTCAATCAGAATTCATGAAGGTAATGCACTATAAATCCGCAAAAGAAATATGGGACAAAATTGTCACGAGCTATGAAAGAGACGAACAGGTAAAGCGTGCTAAACTTCAAACTCTCAGAATTCAGTATGAGACTCTCAAAATGTATAATGATGAAAGTGTGGCTAACTATTTTCTTCGGGTAGATGAGGTTGTTAATTGTATGAAAAATTTGGGTGAAGAAATAAAAGAGGCTATTGTGGTTGAAAAGGTCCTAAGATCATTGTCCCCCAAGTTTGAATCTAAAGTATCTGCAATAGAAGAAAAGGAAAATCTACGAATTCTTACTATGTCTCAGCTACATGGGATTCTAACTACTTATGAAATGAGAAAGGGAGGTCCATCAGACAGAAGAGAAGCTGCTTTCAAGGCATCAGGCAAAGGAGATTATTATGAAGCAAGCCACGTCCCAGAAGAAGAGGAAGAAGAATCAAATTTCGTCAGAAATCTTCAAAGGGGTTCTGGAAGGTTTAGAGGTAAGTTACCTTTTAAATGCTTTGCTTGTGGAAGAGTAGGTCATTATGCTGCAAAATGTCCTTATAAGGATAAAGGAAAGGAACCTACTAGATGGAACAAGAAACAGAACGCAAATAAGAAAAGCTACTACACTCATGAAGATAGTGATGGTCTATCAAACAGTGATGAAGATGAACAAGGTAATGAATATAAGTTGTTAATGGCATTTGAAGATGATGATTATATGGATGCTATAGATGTGGATAACCTTTATGATGAAATTACTAGACTCAAGAGATGTATAGAAGAAAAGAACATGATCATTGATACTCTACAATTTCAAATTGATGAGAAGGAAAAACATATTGAAAAATTAGAAGGTGAAATTGTTGGTCTTAGAAACGAGATTGAGAAAACAAAAGCTATTAATCTCAAGTTTGTCAAAGGATCTGAAACTTTGGATGAGATTATCAATGTGCAGCGGTCTCCACTAAACAAGACAGGTCTGGGCTATAATGGAGAAACTTCTCAAGCATCCACCTCAAAAAGTTCTCTTGATGCAGCAAGAAGAAATGAGCAAAAGAACAATGAAGATCATCAGGTAAAGCAGGGACGAATTACAAACAGAAACTATCAGGGGCAATCCATCTTAAGGGTGAACAAAAGCTACAACCAGCCACAGGTAAAATCTTCTCAATTTGGTTCAAGAATAGATGAAAATAGAAATTACAATCAGTTGGCTGGTAGATTCGATAACTGTAGAAGTTTCCTCAATGGACAATGCTTTTCTTGCCATAACTTTGGTCACAAAGCAGCTCAATGTGTTGCATATAAAACAATCATGACTAGGGAAGCTCAAAAACAAAGAAGTATGACAGGGATTACAAAAAGGACCTATAACAACTTTTCAGTTCTTGAAAATGAAGTTGAATGTTCTATTTGCAATAACTTTGGTCATGAAGACTCTGAATGCAGAAGAAGGTTTCAGCAGAAAAAGGAACAAGCCTCAAGCACCAAAACATGGAGAATAAAGGAACCTCAAACAGAAAGATGTGGGATAGCTTTTTATGCAGAGGGACAGGAAAATCTATGGTACATTGACAGTGGATGTTCGAAGCATATGACAGGTGATAAAGAAAAACTTGAGTCTTATTCTGCTTTAGAAAAGGGAAAGAAAGTCTCTTTTGGAAATGATGCTCCTGCAACTATAAAAGGAAAGGGCATTGCTCAGTTAAAAGAAAAGGTCAAGGCTGGAAATGTTTTGTATGTTGATGGTTTAAAGCATAATCTTCTAAGTGTCAGCCAAATGTGTGATCAAAGAACCGAGGTTATATTCAGATCAAATGGATGTCTTGTTCGTGATCTTGATACAGGTAAAACAGTGATCAAAGGTAAAAGAACTCCAAATAATCTGTACATATTTGAAGAAGGACAACAACAATGCTATCTGAGCAAGGATGATGAGCACTGGTTATGGCATCGGAGGTTGGGGCATCTAAGCTTTTCACAAATAAGGAAAGCATGCAAATATCAGGCAGTTTGTGATCTTCCAGATATCAAAATTCCTGACAACACCATATGCAAATAATGTCAGTTCGGAAAAAAAACCAGAACTAACTTTCCAGAGAAGGAAGGATTAGCTAGCATGCCTCTTGAGCTAGTTCATACAGATACATGCGGTCCATTCAGGAAAAGAACACCTAGAGGAGAAGAATACTTGATATTATTCATTGACGATTTCTCCAGGTTTGTCTGGCTAGGACTTATGAAGCACAAAGATGAAGCATTCGAAAAATTCAAATCCTTCAAAGCCTTGGTTGAAAATGAATCAGGTCACAAAATTAAGTGCCTCAGATCCGACAGAGGTGGGGAGTTTACCTCAAACGAATTTTTCGATTTCTGTGAAGAACATGGGATAAGAAGAGAATTCTCTACAGCTAGAACTCCTCAGCAAAATGGAGTTGTGGAAAGAATGAACAGAACAGTCCAACAAATGGCTCGTGCTATGCTTGACGAATCAGGAACTCCCGCAACTTTCTGGGGTGAAGCTGCACATGCTGCGGTTGTTATTCTCAACAAAACAAATGTCCGGGTGAACAGCACTCAAACTCCTCATGAGCTCTGGAGTGGTAAGACTCCTTCGGTAAAGCACTTCAAAATCTTTGGGAGAAAATGCTATATCAAGAATACTGATGAGCAGCTTGGCAAACTTGAACCTAGAGCAGATGAAGGCACTCTTCTTGGTTACTCTCCACATAGCAAAGCATACAAATGCTACAATAAAAGACTTGGCAGAATTGTTGACAGCATTGATGTAGTGGTTGATGAGAAGGGATACATTCCTAGGAAAGTACATCATGAAGACATCGAAGAAGATGAAGGCTACCCTCAAAGACAGAATGATGAAGACGAAGAACCTCAAGAAGAACCTCAAGAAGAACTAGAGGAGCAGACAAGAAGAGAAGAAAAGACTCCATCCAGATATGTTCAGAAGAATCATCCAGAATCTCAGATTATGGGACAGAAAGAAGCAGGTGTACAAACAAGAAGAACAGTTGCAGAAGCTTCAAGCTATTTGGCATTACTCTCCTCTACTGAACCACAAAGTGTGAAAGAGGCATGCAAAGATGAATGTTGGGTGAAGGCAATGGATGAAGAACTTGAGCAGATCGAAAAGAACAACACTTGGGAGCTGGTTCCTAGACCAAAGGATAAGAATGTTATCGGAACAAAATGGGTCTTCAAAAATAAATTGAATGAAAATGGGGAAGTAATTAGACACAAAGCCAGACTTGTTTGTAAAGGGTATGCGCAGCAAGAAGGAATAGACTTTGAAGAAACCTTTGCTCCTGTTGCAAGACTTGAGGCCATCCGAATGTTCCTTGCGCTCTCAAGTTTTCAAAACTTCAAAGTATTTCAAATGGACGTGAAATCAACCTTTCTGAATGGAGATTTGGAAGAAGAAGTGTACATTGAACAACCATATGGGTTCATTCTTGGAAATGATCCAAATCTTGTATGCTGATTGAAAAAGGCTCTCTATGGTCTCAAACAAGCTCCAAGGGCTTGGTACTACCGTTTGGACAAATATCTTCATCAACAAGGTTTTTCAAAAGGATCGGCAGATAGCAATCTTTATATAAAAGTTGAAAATGACAAATTGCTAATACTTGTTGTGTATGTAGATGACATCATTTTTGGGAGCAATGAAGAAGCTATGAGTCAAAACTTTGCCTTGGTCATGCAGAAAGAATTTGAAATGTCCTTGCTAGGAGAACTGACATATTTCCTTGGTTTGCAAATCCAACAAAAAGAAGGAGGAATCTTTTTATCTCAAACCAAGTATCTCAAACAGATTTTGAAGAAATATGGTATGGAAGATGCAAAACCAGTATGTACACCCATGGTCACAGGATGTAGCCTCAGTGCAAATGATGAATCTGCAGCAGTACATCAACCAACCTACAGATCTATGATTGGAAGTTTACTTTATTTGACAGGTACCCAACCGGACATCATGCATGCAGTTGGAATAGTTGGAAGATTTCAGGAAAATCCGAAGGAGACTCATCTTCAGGCAGTGAAGAGAATTTTCAAATATCTTCAAGGGACTCAAAATTATGGTTTATGGTATCCTAGAGATACAGATCTTACACTTCATGCTTATACAGATGCAGATTGGGCCGGAACCGTGGATGACAGGAAAAGCACAAGTGGTGGTGCGTTCTTTATGGGTTCCAGACTGGTATCTTGGTTCAGCAAGAAACAGAGTTCAATTGCCTTGTCTATGGCTGAAGCGGAATATGTTGCTGCTGCATCTTGTTGCACCCAACTCCTTTGGATGATGCAGACTTTGCAGGATTTTCAAATCACTTGTAAACCACCAATCCCCATCTTATGTGATAACACAAGTGCAATCATCATCTCAAAGAATCTTGTTATGCATTCAAAAACCAAGCACATACCAATCAAGTACCATTTTCTCCGGGAACAAGTACTTGAACAGAAGGTCAAGTTGGAGTATGTTCCTTCTAAGGAACAAGTTGCTGATATTCTCACCAAACCATTGCCTAGGGACACTTTTGAATACCTCAGGAAAAAGCTGGGGGTTGTTGATGCATCATCTTATTGTTGAACCTTTTCTGATTGATGGTACAGGTTCAGGGGGAGCATATAATGCATTGTTGGCATTATGGAGCATGGTCAGAAGGAGATCTTGGAAATAGCTGCAATATGTCTCTATCTCTTTCATGGTGGATTATGGTTCTTTGTTGCAGATCTGGTTCATTTTCAGGGGGAGCATGATCTTAGGGGGAGCATACCCCTTTGCCCTTGATGTCAAAGGGGGAGAATGAAGCTGAGGTTTGTGAGGTTGCCATCAAGTCCAAAGGGGGAGATTGTTGGCATTATGTTTCTGGTATGGCTATATGTTACAAATGTTGTACTTGATGGTAACTCCCGTGGCAAGGCCCTCAATTTGTTGAAAATAAAGAAGTACGCAGGAAATTAGTTCAGAAGGTGCGTACCCGCAGGTACACCATGCAGGGACCGCGTCCAGATACGCAGGCCAGCCGTTCAGGAGGTGTGTCCCCCCAGTGCACACATTTCAAGGCAGAGAAAAGCACACATGGGGTTTCTTATGTTTTACTCTTGGTATTTAGCCGACGGTTTTGGGTTATTACGGTGTCGGCTCGTGGTATTGTTCCATGATTTTAGGAGGAGCTTGCCTATATAAAGCAAAGGAGATCACTTGGCTAAGCATCTTTTGCAATTGAATATCTTTAGATCTGAAATATTGGGTTATGGTCTTAAAAGCTTGATCTATATGAAAGGGAAGTTGAAGGCAAATCTGTGAAGGGTGATCTCTCGAGCGCATGATCAGATCTGAGGAACTGTGCCATTCTGGTAGACTGCCTATTTGGCCCTAATTAGAAGGACGCAGGTGTTTAACAGAAGAGCTGTGTGGGTACGCAGTGCAGAAACAGGAGATCTGCGTGGGGACGCAGAGCAGAAGAAGGAGACCTGCGTCGGTACGCAGAGCAGAAGAAGGAGACCTGCATCGGTACGCAGAGCAGAAGAAGGAGAACTGCGTGGGTACGCAGAGCGACTAAGGTCCAGGTGCGTCCATGCAGTAAAAGTACGCGACGCGATAGTATTTTCAGGTGCGTCCGTGCAGTAACAGTACGTGGCATGATAATATCTCTGGGTGCGTCCCTGCAGTAATAGTACGCAGCGCGGTTCAAGGAATAGTGCGTGGGCACACAGTTCGGCAGAAGGATCCCTGTGGGTATACGCAGGAAAGCAGAAGGTGAACTGCGTAGCGACGCAGGCCACAGAAGGGAAAACTGCGTATCTGTCTTAAAATGTTCTGTTGACTGAATTTTTCTGTTGATAAGGTGTTCTGGGTTAGTTCTGTTATTGTTGATCTGATAACTGTAGTGGTCTGTAACTTTTATGTACTTGATGATCATTTGATGCTTTATGAAAAGAAGTAGGGGGTTGTAGCTCTCTTCCAGGAGAGACTGGAAAATGAGAGAGAGAGAGAGTTGTAGCTCTCTGCAGGTTGCAGCCTGCGTACTGGTAAGGGACTGCACCAGTACAAAACCATTGTAAAAGATGTTTCTAATTTGAAAGAAGATAGAGACATATTGCAGCAGGTGGTTTTCACCCACATTGGGTTTCCACCTTACATCTTGTGTTCTTTGGTGTGACTATCTGTTTTCTTTGTTCATGCTCATTATTTATGGTACTGACATGCAAAAATAATTCAAAGAACAAATAAGGAAGATTTGTTAAAAGAATTAGATAATACTGATTCACCCCCCCTCTCAGTATTATTGTCAACAATTGGTATCAGAGCATCAAATGATCATCAAAAACAAAGAAGTATGACAGGGATTACAAAAAGAACCTATAACAACTTTTCGGTTCTTGAAAATGAAGTTGAATGTTCTATTTGCAATAACTTTGGTCATGAAGACTCTGAATGCAGAAGCAGGTTTCAGCAGAAAAAGGAACAAGCCTCAAGCACCAAAACATGGAGAATAAAGGAACCTCAAACAGAAAGATGTGGGATAGCTTTTTATGCAGAGGGACAGGAAAATATATGGTACATTGACAGTGGATGTTCGAAGCATATGACAGGTGATAAAGAAAAACTTGAGTCTTATTCTGCTCTAGAAAAGGGAAAGAAAGTCTCTTTTGGAAATGATACTCCTGCAACTATAAAAGGAAAGGGCATTGCTCAGTTAAAAGAAAAGGTCAAGGCTGGAAATATTTTGTATGTTGATGGTTTGAAGCATAATCTTCTAAGTGTCAGCTAGATGTGTGATCAAAGAACCGAGGTTATATTCAGATCAAATGGATGTCTTGTTCGTGATCTTGATACAGGTAAAACAGTGATCAAAGGTAAAAGAACTCCAAATAATCTGTACATATTTGAAGAAGGACAACAACAATGCTATCTGAGCAAGGATGATGAGCACTGGTTATGGCATCGGAGGTTGGGGCATCTAAGCTTTTCACAAATAAGGAAAGCATGCAAATATCAGGCAGTTCGTGATCTTCCAGATATCAAAATTCCTGACAACATCATATGCAAATCATGTCAGTTTGGAAAACAAACCAGAACTAACTTTCCAGAGAAGGAAGGATTAGCTAGCATGCCTCTTGAGCTAGTTCATACAGATACATGCGGTCCATTCACGAAAAGAACACCTAGAGGAGAATAATACTTGATATTATTCATTAACGATTTCTCCAGGTTTGTCTGGCTAGGACTTATGAAGCACAAAGATGAAGCATTCGAAAAATTCAAAGCCTTGGTTGAAAATGAATCAGGTCACAAAATTAAGTGCCTCAGATCCGACAGAGGTGGGGAGTTTACCTCAAACGAACTTTTCGATTTCTGTGAAGAACATGGGATAAGAAGAGAATTCTCTACAGCTAGAACTCCTCAGCAAAATGGAGTTGTGGAAAGAATGAACAGAACAGTCCAACAAATGGCTGGTGCTATGCTTGATGAATCAGGAACTCCCGCAACTTTCTGGGGTGAAGCTGCACATGCTGCGGTTGTTATTCTCAACAAAACAAATGTCAGGGTGAATAGCACTCAAACTCCTCATGAGCTCTGGAGTGGTAAGACTCCTTCGGTAAAGCACTTCAAAATCTTTGGGAGCAAATGCTATATCAAGAATAATGATGAGCAGCTTGGCAAACTTGAACCTAGAGCAGATGAAGGCATTCTTCTTGGTTACTCTCCACATATCAAAGCATACAAATGCTACAATAAAAGACTTGGCAGAATTGTTGACAGCATTGATGTATTGGTTGATGAGAAGGGATACATTCCTAGGCAAGTACATCATGAAGACATCGAAGAAGATGAAGGCTACCCTCAAAGACAGAATGATGAAGAAGAAGAACCTCAAGAAGAACCAGAGGAGCAGACAAGAATAGAAGAAAAGACTCCATCCAGATATGTTCAGAAGAATCATCCAGAATCTCAGATTATGGGGCAGAAAGAAGCAGGTGTACAAACAAGAAGAACAGTTGCAGAAACTTCAAGCTATTTGGCATTACTCTCCTCTACTGAACCACAAAGTGTGAAAGAGGCATGCAAAGATGAATGTTGGGTGAAGGCAATGGATGAAGAACTTGAGCAGATCGAAAAGAACAACACTTGGGAGTTGGTTCCTAGACCAAAGGATAAGAATGTTATCGGAACAAAATGGGTCTTCAAAAATAAATTGAATGAAAATGGGGAAGTAATTAGAAACAAAGCCAGACTTGTTTGTAAAGGGTATGCGCAGCAAGAAGGAATAGACTTTGAAGAAACCTTTGCTCCTGTTGCAAGACTTGAGGCCATCCGAATGTTCCTTGCTCTCTCAAGTTTTCAAAACTTCAAAGTATTTCAAATGGACGTGAAATCAGCCTTTCTGAATGGAGATTTGGAAGAAGAAGTGTACATTGAACAGCGAGATGGGTTCATTCTTGGAAATGATCCAAATCTTGTATGCAGATTGAAAAAGGCTCTCTATGGTCTCAAACAAGCTCCAAGGGCTTGGTACTACCGTTTGGACAAATATCTTCATCAACAAGGTTTTTCAAAAGGATCGGCAGATAGCAATCTTTATATAAAAGTTGAAAATGACAAATTGCTAATACTTGTTGTGTATGTAGATGACATCATTTTTGGGAGCAATGAAGAAGCTATGAGTCAAAACTTTGCCTTGGTCATGCAGAAAGAATTTGAAATGTCCTTACTAGGAGAAATGACATATTTCCTTGGTTTGCAAATCCAACAAAAAGAGGGAGGAATCTTTTTATCTCAAACCAAGTATCTCAAACAGATTTTGAAGAAATATGGTATGGAAGATGCAAAACCAGTATGTACACCCATGGTCACAGGATGTAGCCTCAGTGCAAATGATGAATCTTTAGCAGTACATCAACCAACCTACAGATCTATGATTGGAAGTTTACTTTATTTGACAGGTACCCGACCGGACATCATGCATGCAGTTGGAATAGTTGGAAGATTTCAGGCAAATCTGAAGGAGACTCATCTTCAGGCAGTGAAGAGAATTTTCAAATATCTTCAAGGGACTCAAAATTATGGTTTATGGTATCCTAGAGATACAGATCTTACACTTCATGCTTATACAGATGCAGATTAGGCCGGAAACGTGGATGACAGGAAAAGCACAAGTGGTGGTGCGTTCTTTATGGGTTCCAGACTGGTATCTTGGTTCAGCAAGAAACAGAGTTCAATTGCCTTGTCTACAGCTGAAGCGGAATATGTTGCTGCTGCATCTTGTTGCACCCAACTCCTTTGGATGATGCAGACTTTGCAGGATTTTCAAATCACTTGTAAACCACCAATCCCCATCTTATGTGATAACACAAGTGCAATCAGCATCTCAAAGAATCCTGTTATGCATTCAAAAACCAAGCACATACCAATCAAGTACCATTTTCTCCGGGAACAAGTACTTGAACAGAAGGTCAAGTTGGAGTATGTTCCTTTTAAGGAACAAGTTGCTGATATTCTCACCAAACCATTGCCCAGGGACACTTTTGAATACCTCAGTCAAAACTGGGGGTTGTTGATGCATCATCTTATTTTTGAACCTTTTCTGATTGATGGTACAGGTTCAGGGGGAGCATATAATGCATTGTTGGCATTATGGAGAATGGTCAGAAGGAGATCTTGGAAATAGCTGCAATATGTCTCTATCTCTTTCATGGTGGATTATGGTTCTTTGTTGCAGATCTGGTTCATTTTCAGGGGGAGCATGATCTTAGGGGGAGCATACCCCTTTGCCCTTGATGTCAAAGGGGGAGAATGAAGCTGAGGTTTGTGAGGTTGCCATCAAGTCCAAAGGGGGAGATTGTTGGCATTATGTTTCTGGTATGGCTATATGTTACAAATGTTGTACTTGATGGCAACTCCCGTGGCAAGGCCCTCAATTTGTTGAAAATAAAGAAGTACGCAGGAAATCAGTTCAGAAGGTGCGTACCCGCAGGTACACCATGCAGGGACCGCGTCCAGATACGCAGGCCAGCCGTTCAGGAGGTGCGTCCCCCCAGTGCACACATTTCAAGGCAGAGAAAAGCACACGTGGGGTTTCTTATGTTTTACTCTTGGTATTTAGCCGACGGTTTTGGGTTATTACGGTGTCGGCTCGTGGTATTGTTCCATGATTTTAGGAGGAGCTTGCCTATATAAAGCAAAGGAGATCACTTGGCTAAGCATCTTTTGCAATTGAATATCTTTAGATCTGAAATATTGGGTTATGGTCTTAAAAGCTTGATCTATATGAAAGGGAAGTTGAAGGCGAATCTGTGAAGGGTGATCTCTCGAGCGCATGATCAGATCTGAGCAACTGTGCCATTCTGGTAGACTGCCTATTCGGCCCTAATCAGAAGGACGCAGGTGTTTAACAGAAGAGCTGCGTGGGTACGCAGTGCAGAAACAGGAGATCTGCGTGGGGACGCAGAGCAGAAGAAGGAGACCTGCGTCGGTACGCAGAGCAGAAGAAGGAGACCTGCGTCGGTACGCAGAGCAGAAGAAGGAGAACTGCGTGGGTACGCAGAGCGACTAAGGTTCAGGTGCGTCCGTGCAGTAAAAGTACGTGGCGCGATAGTATTTTCAGGTGCGTCCGTGCAGTAACAGTACGCGGCGCGATAATATCTCTGGGTGCGTCCCTGCAGTAATAGTACGCAGCGCGGTTCAAGGAACAGTGCGTGGGCACGCAGTTCGGCAGAAGGATCCCTGCGGGTATACGCAGGAAAGCAGAAGGTGAACTGCGTAGCGACGCAGGCCACAGAAGGGAAAACTGCGTATCTGTCTTAAAATGTTCTGTTGACTGAATTTTTCTATTGATAAGGTGTTCTGGGTTAGTTCTGTTATTGTTGATCTGATAACTGTAGTGGTCTGTAACTTTTATGTACTTGATGATCATTTGATGCTTTATGAAAAGAAGTAGGGGGTTGTAGCTCCCTTCCAGGAGAGACTGGAAAACGAGAGAGAGAGAGAGTTGTAGCTCTCTGCAGGTTGCAGCCTGCGTACTGGTAAAGGACTGCACCAGTACAAAACCATTGTAAAAGAAGTTTCTAATTTGAAAGAAGATAGAGACATATTGCAGCAGGTGGTTTTCACCCACATTGGGTTTCCACCTTACATCTTGTGTTCTTTGGTGTGACTATCTGTTTTCTTTGTTCATGCTTATTATTTTATGGTACTGACATGCAAAAATAATTCAAAGAACAAATAAGGAAGATTTGTTAAAAGAATTAGATAATACTGATTCACCCCCCCTCTCAGTATTATTGTCAACACACCAGTGCTACTCTAGTTAACTGAATATTTACTCATCAGAAACTCATGCATGTCAATTCTGAGAACGACCCAGTTGAGACTAGAGTGTAGGGACAATGTACTATTTTCTTTAGATTCTTCTAAGTTCCACTGATAATGCATGCAATCGGGAACTGATCATTGATGGATTGCACTATCTTTAGAGGTTTTATTTCCCTTTAAATACAAGTTATCCTTCATAGTAATTACACATTGGAATAGAGACTTGGAGAGCTTGTGAAGAGGCTAAGATTTGGCCTTAAGCTTGCTTATGACTTGGAGATTGAATTTTTTTTAGTGTTGGGATTGTTCTAGAGAGAACAAGCATTGTAATTTCATCTTGATTTTCCAGATTAATACAAAACGAATAGTGGGGTTTTGAGTTGTGGCTTTCCCCGGATATTTATTTTGTTATGTGCCTTTCATTCTCTTCCTATATTGATTATTTCTTGCTCGATGTATATGGACTTCCACTGTAAAGAGTAGAAGTAGATTCTTGTATCTTGCTTTAGCAAATAGCATTAGCTTATGAATCTACAGGATTTCCTACATGGTGTTGGAGAAAGATTTTTTTTGGATCGAGAATTTGTAGAGAAGATCTAAAAATTTATGTGCAAAATTTTCAGAAACAAATTATAGATCTGGATTCCTTGGGAAAAGGTACCGAAATTAAAAAAAACAATTGGTGAATTGGAGTTTGGATGAGGGAGATATTGTTGATTTAAAATCAACTCTCTAGAGGAGATTTTGAAGTTTTGAGTTTTTGGGTTACAGGTGAAAGTCGAATTTTCAATACATACTTCAAGATCGACAGATGACGCTCCATGGGTTGAGTCATGAGTATGCCTTAGAAGGAAGCTCAAATTTCATAGCCTGGAGGTACAGGATGGAGGCTATGCTAGAGGAAAATGGCTTGAAAGAATTTGTTGAACAAGAAATTCCTAAGCTAGAAGCTACTGATGCATAAAACTTGGCTGAGTGGAAGAAGTGTTTGGCGAAGGCAAGGTGGATAATCCTTGAGTGATTTTTATATCATATTGTCTCAGTCTCCATGGAAAGGAAACCGCCCATGCTATGTGGAAAAATTTGATGGACTTGTATCAAAATAACAGTGATCAAAGGAAGTTGGCACTAAAGGATAAACTTCGTAAACTCAAGATGGAGAAGGGCAAGACGATTCCAAAGTACTTGACCAAGTTCAATAAATGTTGGGATGAACTTGGTTGTGTTGGAATCATGGTTTCTAAGGAGGATATGGTGAGCCTTGCTCTTCTTGGACTCCCAAAGAGTTGGCATAGTTATTAGGGCTCTGTCAATGGTCGGGAGAAGCTACTAGAATGGGAATGACTATGGTAGGATTTGATGTAGGATGAGATCAGGAGGAACACCAGGGATGGCTCTCCATCAAAGACTGATGATGAAGAGAAATGTTCCTTAGAAATTAAGGCAAGGAAAGGAAAAGGTAAAATTTCCCATTACAAATCAGATTCTTATCATGGAGGTAAGAAGAAGGACATGAGAGAAGTTAAATTTTTTCATTGTCACAAGATGGGAAACTTTTCTACAAATCCTCCATTGAATAAGTCCATGGAGAAGTACTCAAGAGGAGCAGTGGGTGAGGTTTTGGCCTCCCAATTCGAATTGGTATTTTCCCTCATTGGATGCATCGTGTCTTCAGTGATGGGAAGTGTCTCGTACTTAGACAATGGAGCTTCTTTCCACATGACTGGTGACAAAGAGTTATTCAGTGAAATGAAGGAGAAAGATCTCAAGATGCATATCAAGATGGGTGATGACAGTAAGTATAGTGTTACTAGTATGGACACTATTACTTTTCAAAGGGAACATGTGGCTCCACTCACCTTGAAAAATGTTATGCATGTACCTGGACTGACGAAAAACATGGTATCTGTTGCCATGCTTGAGGATAGAGGCTATAATATGATCTTTTCAAAAGGAAAGATGTTCCTTTGACACATAGCCATGATCAAGTAAAGAAGATAGGGATTCGAGTTTAGAATCTCTATAAGATAGAGGTAGAGGATTGTGCTTCTTTGAGTTCAAAATTAGAAAAGATGTTAAGCCAAGACATCAGAAAGTTGTGGCACGAGCGATTGCACCACTTGCATCATGGGGCTTTAGAGATATTGCAACAAATATCTACCGGTATTCCCAAATATACGCTTGAGCAAGTTGATACATGCGAGCGTTGTACTTTGGTAAAATACACCAAGTCTTCCTTTGGAGACAGAGACTGTCAAGGAGATTCTATTCTAGAGAGAGTCCATTCAGATGTGTGTGGATCATTCTTGACAACATCCATGGCCAAACACAAGTACTATGTTATATTTTTTGATGATTATTCTCGTAAATTTTCGGTACCTTTTATGGAGAAAAAGAATAAAACTTTCACAAAATTTTGTGAGTTCAAAGAATTGGTAGAGAAGTTGGCACTAAAGGATAAACTTCATGAAATCAATATGGAGAAAGGAAAGATGATTCCAAAGTACTTGACCAATTTCACTCAATGTCGGGATGAACTTGGAAGTGTTGGAATCACAGCTTTCGAGCAGGATATGGTGAGCCTTTCTCTTCTTGGACTCCCAAAGAGTTGGCATAGTTATCAGGGCTCTATCAATAGTCGGAAGAAGTTTCTAGATTGGGAACGACTATGGTCAGATTTGATGTAGGATGAGATCAGGAGGAACACTAGGGATGGCTCTCCATCAAAGACTGATGATGAAGAGAAATGTTCCTTAGAAATTAAGGCAAGGAAAGGAAAAGGTAAAATTTCCCATTACAAATCAGATTCTTATCATGGAGGTAAGAAGAAGAACATGAGAGAAGTTAAATGTTTTCATTGTCACAAGATGGGACACTTTTCTACAAATCGTCCATTGAATAAGTCCATGGAGAAGTACTCAAGAGGAGCAGTGGGTGAGTCTTTGGCCTCCCAATTCGAATTGGGATTTTCCCTCATTGGATGCATGGTGTCTTAAATGATGGGAAGTGTCTAGTACTTAGACAGTGGAGCTTCTTTCCACATGACTGGTGACAAAGAGTTATTCAACAAACTATAGGAGAAAGATCTCAAGATGAATATTGAGATGGGTGATGATGATAAGTATAGTGTTACTGGTTTGGACACTATTACTTTTGAGATGGAGCATGTGGCTCCACTCACCTTGAAGAATGTTACGCATTTACCCAGACTGACGAAGAACTTGGTATCCATTGCCATTCTTGAGGACAGAGGCTATGATGTGATCTTTTCAAAAGGAGAGGAATTCTTTCTATTGAAAATGGCAACAAGAAATGCTAAAAATAGAAGTGCTAAAAATAGCACTACTATAAATAGCAGTTCTGGTACCAGTGTTAGACATAGCAACAAGGAATGAAAAATGGAATTGCTAAAAATAGCATTGCTATAAATAGCATTTCGAGATGGATTCCAATTTCAATCAGTCCCTGGACTAAAATTGAGAACTAAAATTTGAATTTGATCTTAGCAGTGGTTTGTAAAATAATTAATTAATTCATCTTGAGTTAATTAGTTGTAGAAAATCAAACATGAAGTCTATTTGAAGACATGCAATAGTTTCTCCATTGATTGAGGAAGTTATCCCTTGATTAAAGGAGATCAAGATGAGTTGTACTTTGAGTTGTAATTAGTTAGCTCAGTTATTTGGGTTAAGTCTAGTTAGATTAGTTCCAACAGTTTGTGGAATTAATTGTGAGTTCAGTTAGTTAATGCATGCATGTAACTGTTGCACTTTAGATAACTGAATATTCTCTCATAAATAACTCATGCATGTCAGTTCATTCAGAGACCCAGTTGAGATTAGAGGAAGGGACATTGTACTATCAGTTGGAGGATTTTTCCTATATAGAAAACTCATCCATGCAGAAGGATTCATCTCCTTCAGGTTTGTGCAGTTATGTCTGAGCTAAGTGAGTTGTGTGAAGTGGGAATTCACACAAGTGGAAGCACTAGACCCTAGGAAAAACAGTGCAAGGAAATAGGAGGCTTGGAGGGCAGAGGATAAGGTTGTGAGAGCCTTTGACTGTCTATGAGTAGTATTGTTTGATTGCAGAGAGAGCAGGATAGCTTGAGAGCTGATTCTTTTTGTAACTTGAAAAAGATTTCCACCTGTATGATAATATAGAGATTGGGGTTTTAGGCTGAGGTTTTCCCCGAATTATTTCTTCTGTGTTATGTGTGATTGATTTCTCATTCTCAGTTATATGTGTTCTCTTGATCTTGCTCAATTCGATTAAGCTTCCGCAAAGTGTTGTAGAACTAGATCTTGTATTGTGTTTTAATATATTACATAATCTTTTGATCTATAGTGGGAATTTCTACACGGTATCGGAGCAAAGGTGATCAAGGTGAAGAACAATATACAAGAAGGAGGAGTTCGAAGTTTGTGGTTCTTGAATATAGAAATCAAGTTCTTATCAGATCTCAATTTCACCAATGACGTTCAGCGGGTTAAGACTCGAGTATGTCCTTGATGGTAGCTCGAATTATATAGCTTGGAAGGATCACATGGAGGTAGTATTAGAGGATAACGGTCTAAAGGACTTCATTGATAAAGAAGTCCCCAAGCCGACAGATGCTACTCAACTGGCGAAATGGAAGAAATGTGTGGCTAGAGCAAGGAGAATCCTCTTGGAGGGAGTTCGAGACCATAGTCTCTCGAGCCTCCATGGGAAGGAGACATTGTTTTCAATGTGGAAAATATTGAAATATTTATATCAAAATAGAATGATCAGAGGAAGTTGGCGCTGAAAGACAAGCTTCGTAAGATCAAGTGTGAAAAGGGCGATACGATCTCTACATATCTGAACAAGCTCACCACCTGCAGGGATGAACTTGGAAGTGTAGGGATCACAACCACTAATGATGACATGGTGAGTCTTGCACTCCTCGATCTTCCTAAGAGCTAGCATAGCTACCAAGACTCGATAAACAGAAGAGAGAAACTTCCAGATTGGGAACAAATTTGGTCAGATCTGATGCAGGAGGAGATACGGAGAAGCACCAGAGATGGATCTTCTTCATCCAAGGAAGATGAAGAAAATTTTTCCTTAGTGAGTAAGGAAAAGAAAGTGAAGGAGAAGGATTCTCATCCCAAAGCTAGTTCTTTCCATGGTGGGAAGAAGTTTGACAAATCGAAAGCGTGATGCTTTCAATTTCATGAAGTTGGAAAGTTTGCTACAAATTGTCCACTGAGGAAATCCAAGAAGGGATCCATGGAAGGATCAGAAGGTGAGGCACTGGCCTCACCGTTCGAGTTTGAATTCACACTTTTCGCATGCATGGTTTCATCCATGGTGGGAAGTGGTTGGGTTCTTAACAATGGAGCTTCTTTCCACATGACCAGTGACAAGAGTTTGTTCAGTACCTTGGAGGAGAAAGATATCCAGATACTCATAATGATGGGTAATGATGAAAAGTATAGTCTCTCAGGTATAGGCATGGTTGTTTTTCAGAGGGATCATGGAGCTCGCATTACCTTGATAGATGTCAAGTATGTACCAGGACTAAAGAAAAAAATGGTGTCAATTTCCATGCTAGAAGACAAGGCTATGACGTAGTCTTTAGTAAGGAAAGGTTTTCCTTCGACACATCATCACAGGACAGGTGAAGCAAATCGGTTCATGAGTCAAGAACCTCTATGCTCTTGAGGTTCAAGATGCATGCAAAGCCTTGAGGAGGAAGGAAAATGATGGAGACTTGGTGGTTGAGAGGTAGAGTACACTACCTCTCAACATGCAGTGCTAGAAGAAGTCTCAGACAATTATGGATAAGCCACAGTTAGCGAAGCAACTTTAGGAGGTTGTGGAGCAACCACAACTAGAGAAGCTGGGCGGAGATCAAGTGGAGGAATCCACTCATGAAGAGACCTCTAGTAGGGGGAAATTTCAATCCATGTGGGCAAAGGGATCACTTGCATCCATACCTCCAGGTCGGAGGTGGGGCAATGTGGAGTGACAGTACCAAGAAGGCTAGAATAGGGGCAAGATCATTGAGGTACCCAACCTCTTTGACTAGACCTCACTACAGGAGATTCGAAAAGGAGTAGCAGGACTGGCTGAGTGGGTAGAGATAGATGTGGATGGAGCAGAAGGGAGAGCTACAGTGCAGGAATCCCAAGACACTGTAGAGCTAGTAGGCTACAAAAATGCGAGAGACACAGGAGTGTTGCACCAATGCAGGATGGCACAGAGAGGTGTGAAATAGTGCGAGATGCATGGAGTGTTGTAACAGCTCAGAGGTTAGAGAGGGAGAACTTGTTAGCTGTAGAGGGAGCTTCAGCATCAGAGGATGTTTCTAGCCCAACAGAGAGGTTAGTTGGGAGGTTTTTTGTTTCTAGAGTTGCTGGAGCAACCACACTTGGGAGAAGTGTTGCATGCAGAACATTCCAAAGGTTTAGGATTGGGTTCAAGTTGAATGCCTTTCTTGTTGAGAGGGAGTGTTGAAAATGGCAACAAGAAACGCTAAAAATAGCAGTGCTATAAATAACAGTTCATGTACCAGTGTTGGACATAGAAATAAGGAATGAAAAATGGAAGTGCTAAAAATATTGTTGCTATAAATAGCATTTTGGGATGGATTCCAATTTTAGTCAGTCCCTGGACTAAAATTGAGAAATAAAATTCGAATTTGATCTTAGCAGTTGTTTGTAAAATAATTAATTAATTCATCTTGAGTCAATTAATTGTAGAAAATCAAACATGTCTATGTGAAGACATGCAACAGTTTCTCTGTTGATTGAGGAAGTTATCTCTTGATTAAAGGAGATGAGGATGAGTTTTACTTTGAGTTGTAATTAGTTAGCTCAGTTATCTGAGTTAAGTCCAGTTAGATTAGTTCCAATAGTTTGTGGAATTAATTGTGAGTTTAGTAAGTTAATGCATGCAGGCATGTAACTGCTACACTTCAGATAACTAAACATTCTCTCATAAATAACTCATGCATGTCAGTTCAGTCAAAGACCTAGTTGAGATTAGAGGAAGGGACAATGTACTATCAGTTGGAGGATTTTTCCAATATAGGAAACTCATCCATGCAGAAGGATTCATCTCCTTCAGGTTTGTGTAGTTGTTTTTGAGCCAAGTGAGTTGTGTGAGGTGGGAATTCACACAAGTGGAAGCACTAGACCCCAGGAAAAGCTACTCAAGGAAATAAGAGGCTTGGAGGGCAGAGGAGAAGATTGTGAGAGCCTTTGACTATCTATGAGTGAGCAGTATTGTTTGATTACAGCGAGAGTAGGATATCTTGAGAGCTAATTCTTTTTGTAACATCAACAAGATTTCCACTTGTATGATAATAAAAATATTGGGGTTTTAGGCTGAGGCTTTCCATGGTTTATTTCTTCTATGTTATGTGTGATTGATTTCTCATTCTCAGTTACACGTGTTCTCTTGATCTTGCTCAATTCGATTAAGCTTCCGCAAGGTGTTGTAGAAGTAGATCTTGTATTTTGTTTTAGTATATTGCATAATTTGTTGATCTACAGTGGGAATTTCTACACTTTTGACACATATCCACGGGTCAAGTAAAGAAGATAGGGATTCGATTTCAAAATCTCTATAAGATAGAGGTAGAGGATTGTGCTTCTTTGAGTTCAAAATCAGAAAACATGTTGAGTCGAGATGTCGGTGAGTTGTGGAACGGGCGATTGGGCCACTTGCATCATGGTGCTTTAAATATATTGTAGCAAATGTCTAATGGTATTCCCAAAGATATGCTTGAGCAAGTTGACACATGCAAAGGTTGTACTTTGGGAAAATATACCAAGTCTTCCTTTGGAGACAGAGACTATCAAGCATATTCTATTATGGAGAGATTCCATTCAGATGTGTGTGGACCATTCTCGATAGCACCCATGACCAAACGTAAGTATTATGTTATATTTGTTTATGACTATTATCATAAATGCTCGGTATTTTTTTATGCAGAAAAAGGATCAAACTTAAAAAAAAAATTGTGAGCTCAAAGCATTGGTAGAGAAAGAGTCTCACAAGAAGGTTAAATCTCTATGGAGTGTTAATGGTGGTGAGTATATCTCCAATGAGTTTAATAACTTCTGTGCAACAAAAGGGATTAAACGAGAGTTTACGGCACCACATAACCCTCAATAGAATGGGGTTGCTGAGAAGAAGAACAGGAGCATAGTAGGGGCAGCAAGGGCGATGTTGCATGATGAGGGACTACCACTACACTTGTGGGCTAAGGCATGAAACACAATGGTTTATGTTTAGAACCATAGCCCACATCAGATACTTGAGATGGAGACACCAGAGGGGGCTTATTTTAGTAAGAGGCTAGATATTGGTCACTTCAGGATTTTTGGGTCATCGGTTTATTGCCATGTGACCAAATATGTACAGAAGAAGCTTGAGCTAGCAATAGAGTTGGGGGTCTTTTTGGGGTACATTGATACACCCCATAACTATTGGGTTTACATGCCGACCAGTCGAATGACAATGATTTGCAGGGATATCAAGTTTGATGAGGAGAAGACCATGCGAGTATCCCTTGAGAGGGAGCTTGAGCTACATGAGGATGAGGAGATTTTAGCTCCTAAGGTTGAGGGTCCTTAGATTGATGTGGAGCAGCCACATGCAGAGGTTCAGAGAGTGGAGACATCCACTCAAGCAGAGTCTTCCAGAGATGGAAGAAAGCACACTAGAGAGGCTGACAAATTGTTGTATGATGCACGGGAGAATGTGGGAGCACCCTCTTCTCAATGCGGACATATGAGGTCATTAGATAGGTACACTGGATACATGGCACTTATGGGTGCATGTGTTGTCACAGAGCAATCTTCCTTTCAAGAATCATTGTAGCAGCTAATTTGGGTTGATGCGATGGTGGAGGAGTATGACTCCATAGTTCGAAATAGTGTTTGGGATGTGGTCCTGAGACCAAAGGACAAGTCAGTTGTGATCTCCCATTGGATTTACAAGGTAAAACAAGCTGCAAATGGTAGTGTGGAGAATCATAAGGCCAGATTTGTGGCCTGTGGCATTTCATAGGTAGAGGGGATTGATTATGATGAGACCTTTGCTCCTGTTGCAAGGTACTCATCAATCAGATCTATTTTGGAGCTATCGGGGCAGATGGGTTGGAATATCCATGAGATGGATGTGAAGAACGCCTTCCTCAATGGAATGATTGAGGAAGAGGTGTACATAGAGCAGTGCAAAGGTTTTGAAACCTTCAACCATGAGTCGCATGTGTTCCAACTCAAGAGAGCATTGTATGGGTTGAAGCAAGCACCCCATGCTTGGTACACCAGGATAGATAGCTACTTCACTAGGTTGGCTTCACAAAGAGTGAAGCAGATGCAAACTTGTATTACATAGTGGTGGAAGGTAAGTTGTTGATGTAGATGATCTTATACTACCAGGTGATGAGAAGCTCATCAAATATTGCAAGGATGACCTTGCAAGAGAGTTTGAGATGATGGACATGGGGCTCATGCATTACTTTCTTGGCATGGAGGTATGGGAGGGAGATGGGGAGTTGTTTGTATCTCAGGGCAAGTATGCCAACAAGATACTCAGGAGATTCTGCATAGAGAGCAGTAAACCCATGGAGACTCCTCTAGTTGTTAAATGGAGGAAGGAGGATGCTACTTCAGGGGAAGTAGTGGAAGCTATTGTTTACAAGCAGCTTCTGGGTTCACTCATGTACTTGGTGAACACACCACTAGATATGTGCTATGCAATTAACCAACTTAGTCAAGTGATGGTTAGGCCTACCAAGCTATATTGGAAGGAGAAAAAGCATGTATTGAGATACCTCAGAGGCACTACTTAGTTTAGGTTATTATACAGACGAACAAAGGGAGTGGAGCTTCAAGGATTTATCGATGCATATTAGGTAGGAAGTCCATCCATCAGGAAGAGGACATCGGGAGGGGTATTTAGTATTGGGTTAGCGACAGTTTCTTGGTACAATAGGAAACAGAGATTAGTTTTACTCAGTTCGGAAGAGGCAGAGTACATGGCTGAAAGTCAAGCAACATGTGAGGCTATCTGGATGAGGAAGATCATGGTTGTCTTGTTTGGTCAATAGATGGATCCGACAATGATTTGTTATGATAATCAAAGTTGTATCAAACTCTCTAAAAATCCAGACTTTCATGATCGGTCCAAGAATATTGATATCCGGTATCATCATCTCAGAGATTGTGTATTGAGGTGGATCATGTTGTTAGATTACATTCCCACAGAGGAGAAAGATGTTGACATCTTCACAAAGGAATTTTCAAGATGTAAATTCGAGTTTCACAGAGACAGGATCGAGGTAGTTGATAATCCATTTCTTGTTGAGAGAGAGTGTTGAGAAAGGGCAACAAGAAATTCCAGTTTAATTTGTCCTTGAATTAAACTGTGAATTAAATTCAAATTATATACTCATAGCAACTTAAAATAGTTAAATTAAGTTTATTAAACTTACTTAACTTAAAAAATTCGAGTTGGAACTCTTTTGGAAGTCATGTATATGTTCTCCCTACTTTGTGAGAGTCCTGTATGAATTAATTGCCAGTTCTAAAATAGAAGATTCAGTTTCATGAGTGTTACACAAAAATATCGTCACCATGATTATTTGCAGTCAGTATGAGTCTATCATCACTTGTACTGTCCTCCTAAGCAAGTCTCAGACCTTAGCTCTTCAAGTCAAGATTTGAAAATGGGAGAAAGACATTGAAAATCAACAAAGCTCTCGTTTCGCACTTTCTCTCACTGTTGCCTGCGGTCCCACACCCCCTGTTCACAAAAACTACGGACCTGCCCGCTCTATCCCTAAAGGAGTGGGTTCGAACCCCTATGAAAGTCAAAAAGGTGCAAGTTTATTCTAAAAAACTCACTTTGGGTTGATTCTAGATGATTCTAGAAGGAATTTTGACATGGATTGGTCACCATTAGGTGGTTCATGCATCCCAAAAGAGAAGGAGCTAATCCCTTGATGAGAGAAGCTATCACTTTGAAGGAGGGCTTTATCCCTTTGAAGGAGGACCTAGTAACTTCCCTCCATTGCACTATAAATTAAGGCATTGGGCTGGTTGCTAGAGAGGTTAGAAGCTGAACATTTTTTAGGGTAAATGCTGGTGGAATTGAGACTTCCTAGTTGAGCTTGAGAGGAGAGATCACATACCTTTTTGGCTTCATTGGGAAGAGAGTGAAACTTGTCAAAGTAGAGGAGACTTCTTGTTGGACCATGGGAGGAGCTTGTACAGCATCAAGGCACAGGTTGTAAAGTTCTTCTTTGATTTGAATTAATACAATCAGATTCATTTTTCTCAACAAATTGTCTTATGTCATTTGTTTCATGAATTCCTTGATCATCATGTTAAGTATGCTTTATGATATTGGCTTTTTAGGTGCTATTTAATTTGTTTGCTTGTTTGTGTTTGCAAATTCGCAACAAGGGATCTCATTTGGATCAAAGGAGCGAGGCTTCCACAAACTTGCATTGGACCCAAGGTAGGCCTAAACACTTGTTTGCCTTTGTTTATAAATACATATTTAGAGAAAGATAGTTTTTGATTGGCTTTCTTGTCACTAGATATCGTTAGATTCCAGGAAGGTCTATCTTGTCCGTAAGATCGACTCATTTCATGTGACAAAATGGTGACTCCACTGGGGACTTGAGTTTTTACTTTTTTTACTTTGACCTGAGAAACTGTGTTTTTGTTTCTGTTTTTGGCTTGTTGTGTGTGGAATTGGGTAGATTTAGTAGATCTAGGATTATTTTTTGTTTTTCATAACTTTGGGAGAGGACCGCACCCTCGGCTTGGGACACAGTGCGGACCTATCTGCACTTTTGCTTTTAGCACAGAGCGGTATCGCACCTGTGTGAACTGTGGGCCTGCAGACCCTGTCAAAATTTTGGAAAACCTAAGATTTTCTCTGCTAGTCAGCTTAGTTTTTGTTTATATTTTATTATCCCCTGCCCAGACCTGCATATAACTTGTCAGAAGCTTTTCTTAGGTTAATTCCATTGGTGTTAGGGTTTTAGGTGAAATTCCTAGAAGTTTTGATTGTTGGGTTTGGTTTTCATGTTGGTCTTGTAGTAGCTCTGAGCTTAGAAGCTGTAGAAACCTTAGATCACCTTGGTTTTTTACTAGCCTTCTTATGAGTCTGACCATTTGCAAAATCTACCTTTGTTGAGGAATCCACCTTGTGTTTTCTCTTTACGAAACTTCGAAAATCTTGTGTTAAAAGTTTGGATTTCATTTTTAGAAAGGAAAACAAAAATTGATTGTTTTTTGACTGAATTGTGATTCTGGACAAATTAGTCCTTAGTTTGCTTGTAGCTAAGTAAAACATCCTTGAAAAAGACATCTTGTAAGCTTTGACTTCAAATAGGTTTTTATAGTTTATAGATCTCAAGATTAGTCATTTCCATAGTTTTGAGTGTTTTATAAAAAATAAAAAATCTCTTTTGAAAAAGTTTGTTTTTGTAGTGTTTGAGTGTTTTGAAAGAAAAGGGAAATTTTTGTGAAAATAACTAGTTGTCTCGTTTTGAGTGCATTGGAAAAGACAAAAAGCTCTTCTTTTAATTTGTTTGTTAAGAAAGATTTGTGTTTACAAGTATTTGCATTCTCAAACTCTTTCCTAGCTAGAAGTTCATTGAAGGGAAAAGATTGCTTAATCATCTTAAGTGCATTTTTTAGTGATTTCGAGTAGAGTCTTCACACCACGAGTTTCATCTCCGCACCTCTTGGCTTAAACAAAAACCAATAAAAATAATTCTTAAAGTAAAATATATCTAGTAATATTTTTATTTCTAGGGCTCTGATACACCAAAATAGCTTAGGCTAGTGTCTTGGAGTAGGGAGTAATTAACTCTCCAAGACAGTAAAACAAACAAGTAGCTGTATCTTGCGGTAGGAGAGAAATCCAATTGTTGCATTTATGCTCTGGGAAAGCTCCTCTTAAAGGAGAAGCATGAGATCGTGTCCGAACCAGTGTGGGAATCAATCCTTCCTCATTGGGAACGATGCCAGATATTCACGTATTAAAAATGGTAAACCTCGGATTAACCATTGTCGAGGAGCCTGGGGTCACTTGTTGGTAAACCTTGGATTATGTCAAGGAGCCTTCAAGGGGATTGAGCTTGTTACTCTGCCCTTGCGTGTGTATCGGATCGTAGACTGTTCCCCCAGGTATATTTGTTTCCGTTGGTAACCTTAGTGACCATATTCTATAAGATTCTTCCTAAGGTGACAGTGGTGGGAAGATCCCACTATACCTGGAGCAGACGCCGGCTAGACTCACTTGGATTTTCTGGGGGGTTCTCTTCACTTGAGACGGTTTAGTGGAGGAACTTGTGCCAATCTATTCATCAAGCAGGTTGCCGAGGTAACTATTCCAACCACCATTTCTGTATTGAACTCTGCAACATTGGGATTCATCACCAACTAGTGTTTTCAGTACGGAAAGTTACTATTTGTGTGTGGTTTGATCTCCTAGATTCTTTAGGTGTGTGATTCAAATTTGTTTGGTTCTGTAGAGGCTTTAGGTGGTTTTCATTGAGATTTTACTTTGTTTGCATGTGAAGTAGTTAAAATTTTTTAATCGTGGCTGAATTACCGAGGAAGTCCCGTAGACTTCGGGGCCAACCTCCTGAGTTTTCACTGAGCCAGCCTGAAGGGTTAAGAGCCCTCGTAACTCCTAGAGACAGTAGAGTTGGATCACCTGAAGAAGGAGAGTCTTCTTTGGTGGTACATCCTGATTTTCAAGCTTTAGTAGCAGATTATAATCCACAATCAGTGTCTGCTTCTGAAATTACTGGTAGCTTTTCATCTACTAGTGATATAGGTGAGGAACCTAAAATATCCGAACCTGAAAGTGAATTTGCTGCTACTCCAACATCGGGGTTTACCTCTCCAACTTCTAGTGCTCCTGGTTCACCCAGGGTAGAAAGAATAATTACCCAAAATCTTCCTTCTGGACTTATAGCTATTGAATAACTTGCTACTTCGGAAGAAGAAGTAGGCATCCCTATCCCTGAAAATCAACCTGTTATTGAACTTAGGGAGCGTGAATCAATTTTTTACAGTCCACCTAGGAGCAGTGCTTGGTATCTTTCATTGACTAATCTTTTGGAAAACCCAGGGCTAATTTTTTCACCACCTCGTATTCCTTATCACCCAACACCTAGAGGTTATTATTCTCCATTAAATATGTCAAGACAGTCGTCCATGTTTACTCAATCACCAGAATCCTTTTTGTACGGCGGTCCTTCTGTTACCTCTGGGTACCAGTCAATTTCTGGTACTTTTGTGGGAGCATCTCCTTAGCCCATTGAACAAGGGTTATTAACTGGAAACAATGGTACTAAGCTGTTGAGTGTAGAAGATATTCTCATGATGTCAGGTACTATTCCTAATCCTCAACCTCAAGGTGGCCAGTTACCGCCTGGCGGGCAGCCTCAAAATTCTCAATTATCCCCTGGTGGGCAACCTCAAGGTACCCAATTTGCACCTGGGGGAAACCTCAAGGATAGTATATACCTACGAGACAGTACGTTCCTCAAGGTCAACCCCAGACTCAATATGTACCTCAAGGTCAACCCAAGTATCAATATGTACCTCAAGGTCAACCCCAATATCAGTACGTGCCTTAAGGGTATCAACCCCAAGGTCAGTACTCGAACCAAGGATTCCAACCACCCTACGGTTAATCATATGTTCAATGAATAGGAAATGTACCTTTGAATTATCAACCCTACCTTCAACCCGGTTATGGTCCTCAATATTCTCAACCTGTTATGGGTTTGTACCCCAGAATGAACTTAGTGTGGGATCCATCGCAAACCCAACAGGTCTTGCAACCGAATGTATAGTTGTCATCTCAAACTAGACAACCCTTAGTTTCTGGTTCACCCCAGCAACCTGTCCAGTCTACTATTCAAACTTCTGTACCTTCGGTAGTTTCTCAGCCTGGGCCTAGTATGCCTCGTACTCTGCCTCAAACGGCTGCTACAACTGCTGCAACATCTGTTCAAGCTACCCCACCTACTTCTGGAGTATCGACATCTCCGGTTTTTACTGTTCCTGTATCTACTCCTCAGACATATTTACCTCAGTCTGGATCCACAATTCAAACTTCGGTTCAGGTGCCTGTAGGACAACTTGGTTCAAGTATGATTGTCACAAGTCAACCACAATTTACTTATCAACCGTATCAGGGACAGCACCAATTCGGTCCTGCTGTGCAACGGCCAGTCTATCAGTATCAACCGTACCCTGGGTATACATATCAACAACCTCAACAACCCCAGTACGGTCCGGTTAATCCTGGTTTCCCGGGAGGATACAATATCCCAAATGCAATTCCTATTCCTAGTTACCCTGGATATCCTCCTCCTGGGGCTGGTCTCATGACCTAGAGTTTTAGGGACCCTAATCGTCAGTTACCGTTTATCGCAACTTTGGACTTGCCTGACTTGTTGCGCCTAGCAAACGATCCCCATTAACTATATTCCATTTTGGCTACCAATGCCGAATAAGTTGCCTAGTGATATTCCTAAGTTTGAAGGAAAATCAGGAGAGGACCCGTCGAACCATGTGATGACTTATCACCTCTGGTGTGCGTCTAACTCCATCTCAGATGATTCAATTTGTCTAAGGATTTTCCAATGCACTCTAATTGGTCTTGCGGCCAAGTGGTACATTGAGTTACCACGAGCCACTTTTCATAACTTTAGTCAGTTAGCTACCTCGTTTTTAACTCATTTTCAGTTGCTAGTCAGATATGACAATGGCACAAAATTACTAACTTCATTAAAACAGTCGACGTCCACTTACATTTCGGATCATATTCATGAATGGAGACGTCGACGGCATTTAGTGAAGGTTTTTATTCCGGATCAGATCTTAGCTGAATGGTTTGTAAAATAATTATTGCCAAAGATCACTAAGGATGTAGCTAAGGCTGGAGTCGTTACTGAGGAGCAAGTAATTGCTCAAGCACAGTACCTTGACTTGGTTTATACTCAGTCAGGTACGTTACACGAGAAAATCCCCGATCTTCCTAAGCAAAATCAAATCGTTGCAGCTCCTTCAGGGTCTCATGTCGCTGATGGTATGATTTGTACAGTTAACACCAAAAGTAAGAAGAAGTCTTCCAAGAATTCTTCTCCTATCATAACCTTGCCAGATTCCCCGACAGGAGATTCTTCCATAGAGATTTCCGCTGATATTCATGTTGTAGAGTCATCTACAGCCAAATCAAAATCCGGTGGTAAGAAGAAAGGGAAGAAGAAAAATAAAATAGAAAAAAATTCAAAAGAGAAACCAGAAAAAGCGGAATCAAATGATGAGAAACACAAACCTCGTTATCCTTGTCTCGTTTGTGACAAAGAGCATTTTACAAGAGACTGCCCTCATCGTGCAGAGGTTGCGAAGATTGTTAAAGGTTCCCAAATGCCTACTGTTTTGAAGGATCCTTTTCCAAGTCACGACAGT
The DNA here is from genome assembly GCA_031772625.1 of Pinus tabuliformis. Taxonomy (NCBI): domain Eukaryota; kingdom Viridiplantae; phylum Streptophyta; class Pinopsida; order Pinales; family Pinaceae; genus Pinus; species Pinus tabuliformis. Next base: position 1,536,134,119 of record CM062804.1, read on the forward strand.
AAGATGATAGGTTCTTCCTCGAATGCCAATGAAGAACCCATATTGATGATGTCCCATGTTAGGATTGCGACTCGATCGCATGATTATGGTAGTAAAAGTCCTATTGATGGTAAAGAAGCAGAATCTTCTCATTCTAACCCATCAACCTCAGCTCCCGGTTCCGATCCACTATAGATCGAGAAACCTAATCCAGACTTAGTAATCAAACCGCCCGCCAAGGGTATACTTCGAATGTCAGCTTTCAATCCACACGCGAGAGCGGCTCAGAACTATAACATTGTTGAGGATTTAGCTGTTTCACCTTCAGCAATGTCGACTTTGGAAGTGTTGCAATCATGTCCAGCACAGCGTAAATTACTTTTGTCGGCTATAGGAGCTGTTGACGTTCAAGACTCGAACCTAATAATTTTCGATCTAGAAAATAGTACACCGTGCTTACCTCATCAAATGGCTTTCCAGATCCCAGTGATAGTCAAAAACAGGCGTATTCATAGGACTGTGATTGATGAGGGAGCCTCAACATGTATTATGTCAATACAGTGTTGGAGATCGCTTGGTTCTCCTTCACTAAATCAATCCCCGATGATTCTAAAGGCCTTCGATGGCCGTGGGTTTCATCCTTTTGGCACTCTACAGGATTTACCTATAGGGGTTGAAGGAAAAAATGTTAATCTAGATGTGGAGGTGGTTGATGCCCCTCTAGATTACAACCTTCTCTTGGGTCGTAGTTGGTCTTACGCTATGATAGCTATCGTTTCATTGGTCTTTCGGGTTATAAAGTTTCCTCATAATGGAAAGATCATAACAATAGACCAGCTGGCTTACTTTTCGTCCGACCCAGCCTCTTCTGAAAGCATTCAGCATGTCGGTAAAACGACTATCCCGTATAAGGATGTTGGAGTAGGACTAGTTAAAGATGTTGGTTTACTAGGAACTTTTCCTTTTCCTCCAATCAACGCATCGTCTTCTTTTGCAACCATTCATATGATTTCGTCAGACACCATTGTTTATGATGATCCTTGGATCGTACCTTCTGAATCTGAGATAGACTCATTTGGTGATGTTATGCCTTTGAGTCCATATGAAATTGCGTATTAGGCCGTGCAGTCGTTTTCCGACCCATCTTCAACCAAAATTGACTTAATGAATGTGGTCCATGAGGAATCACTTTTCACATCAAATTCGGATTCAACAACATTTTCCGAACTTGTTCACTCGGATGAGAAAATTCGTGAAATCCTATGTGTAGATGATTTACCATGGGAAGATCTCCATCACAGATCTTCGTTCTTACCCGAGAATGATCATTTTGAAAATGATTTTTCATCAATTTTTATGACTGAATATGTCAAGGAACCTCAGAATCCAATGAAAAATCCTGATTCAGAGATAAATTTGGGAAACATTTCTCGAACTATTCCTATTTCTCGAACGTGTTTGCCTGGTCATATGAGGAAATGCCAGGAATTGACCCCACAATTGTTGTTCATGAAATCAAGACTTACCCGGACGTTAAACCTGTCCGGCAACGTTTGCGTCAGATTCACCCAAGAAAAGCTGTTGCTATTAAAGCAGAAGTTGAAAAACTACTCAAAGCAAGTTTCATTTATCCGATTCTGTTAACGGATTAGGTATCGAATATTGTTCTGGTTAACAAGAAGCAAGGGACAATAAGAATATGTATCGATTATAGGGACATTAATCGAACCTGTCCAAAGGACAATTACCCAACTCCCTATATCGATCAAGTCATTGATGATTTTGCCGGCAGCGAAATATTCTCCTTCATGGATGGTTTTTCCGGATATAATCAAATCAATATTATACCTGCCAATCAACCAAAAACGGCTTTCATTTGTCCATGGGGGACATTTGCTTATTGCAAATTACCCTTTGGGCTCAAGAATGCCGGGGCAACTTTTCAAAGGGCCATGTCTTATGCGTTTCATGACATCAAGCACATTGTGCAACCCTATCTCGATGATTTGCCTGCTCATTCATTACATCGAGCTGATCATCTCATCCATTTACAAGCAATCTTTATGAGGTGTAGGCATTATCGGATTAGGTTGAATCCACACAAGTGTGTTTTTTGTATAGAAATGGGTCGATTGCTGGGGTTTGTTGTTTCAAAAAACGGCATTCGCGTCGATCCCTCGAAGGTTGAAGCTATTGTCAAAGCCTCCTCCTTCGAGTCTTCGCCAACTCCAAAGTTTGGAAGGGAAAGCAAACTTTTTACGACGATTCATTCCTAACTACACCGAGGTTACAAAGGGTTTTACCCGGTTGTTGAAACAGAATACCCCATTCTATTGGGATGAGAAAGCTCAGAAATCTTTTGATGCACTAAAACATGCGTTGACCCATGCACCGTTATTGCATCCTCCCAACTACAACCAAGACTACTTCTTGTATCCCGCCGCCTATCATTCAACCATGGGAATGGTCTTAGTTTAGGAAGATGAATTCGGTACTGAACATGTGATATATTACCTTAGTTGAACTTTAAATCCAACTGAGCTAAAATACTCACATGTGGAGAAATTGGCATTGGCAGCTGTTCAAGGTGTCCAACGTTTTCGTCACTACATTTTACTACGTAAAACTACAGTAATTTCTGATTGCAACCCTATGATCTACATTTTGACCAAGAAATTGCTAGGGGGAAAGTACTCCAAATGGATTGTGATCCTGCAGGAGTTCGACTTGGAGTTTGAAAAATCTAAGTCTAAGAAATCTTTAGTTTTTGCAGAGTTAATGTGTGACTTCCCGCATGTTGACACAGAAACTGTGGCGGAGGAGCCCATTGTGGACGAATCCTTGTTTCTAATCAACACTTTAGATCCGTGGTATGGGGATATCATCGTTTATCTCCAGACCCAATCCTTTCGGCTAGAAATTTCAAGGTCAAAACGTCGAAAAATATGATTCGAGTCCCAACAATTCAGAATTATTGGAGATACTCTTTATCGCCGTGGGGCGGACTCTATTTTTCGACGTTGTTTAACTCATGAGGAAGCTGAAAGGGTTCTAAATGACTGTCACTATGGAGCATGTGGCGGTCATATGTCTGGGTATGCCACAGCCCAAAAGATATTGCGCGTTGGCTACTTCTGGCTGTCTTTGTTTAAAGATTGTATTAACGCGGTCCGAAAATGTCACAACTGCCAAATTTTTTATCGAAAGATGCGCGCTCCACCCGCTCCTCTCCACCCTATAATTGCCGTTGGTCCTTTTTCCAAATGGGGTATCGATTTTATTACATGTAACCCTCACTCGGCCGGGGGGGCATGTGTATATCATCCTTGTGTTAGATTATTTTACCAAGTGGGCCGAGGCGATGCCTACATTTAAGGCAGACGGCAAAACAGCTACAATCGTCATGTTCAATCATATAATTGCTAGGTTTGGTGTTCCACAAGCAATTATCACTGATCATGGGCGTCATTTTCGAAACATTATGATGCCCGAACTTACAGGCCAGCTTGGCTTGCGTCACGATTGTTCAACTCCTTATTACCCACAAGCCAATGGTCTGGTTGAATCCATCAACAAAGTTTTAGTCATCATGATCCGACGAATCATTGGGATTCATTGGTCGAATTGGCATAACATGCTATTTTCAGCACTTTGGGCATATCGAACCTCAGTAAAAACGTCAGCAGGGTTCACTCCCTTCCAACTAGTTTATGGTCTGGAAGCTGTGTTACCCATTGAATGCGAAATCCCGTCATTGCAAATGGCCATTGAGTTACTTCCAGCCACTTCCAAAGAGGAAAAACGTTTGTTATACTTGGCTCAATTAGATGAGAATCGACGTGATGCTGCATTGGCGATCGAAACTCACGCAAAACGTATTAAAGCTCAGTATGATCGAAATGTGAACCCTCGAAATTTTTCGGAAGGAGATCTAGTTTTATTTTACGATCAAGCTAATGATAAATTAGGCGCTAGAAAATTTGTTCCTATGTGGCATGGTCCCTATGTTGTTAAGCGAAAGCTAGCAAAAGGGTCCTATGAATTGGTAGACCTTGACGAGGACTCTTTAGGTAAACCCAAAAATGGTCTTTACCTGAAGAGGTATTATGTTTAAAGAATGGGTATGGAGATTTTTAATTAGGATAGTTTTCTTTCTAGCTGGTGTTTTTTAGTTTAAAAAGTGTGCTTAGCTTAGAGAGTGTTTTTCGTCATTATTCCTGCTTATCTTGGTTTTACTCTTGATATTGCAGATGTCGATGCCTCTCCAAACATAAATTGGTTTCGCTGATGGTGCTTGACGTAATACACGGAACATTTCTTCCATAGCTTGGGTTATCTATTCGCCCTCTGGCGAGTTGGTATCTATGCATGGGGTAAGCCTCGGTCAAACAACGAACAACATTGCCGAGTATAGTGCAGTGATTGAGTTATTATCTGAATCTATTTCATTTGGGATTCAGAGTTTGATAGTGAGGTTAGATTCTGAACTCGTTTTATTACAGCTTAATAGAGTGTATGCCATTAGAAATCCAGTGTTATTGAGATTATTTTTGAGAGTGCATCTCTTGGAACGTGAATTTGATTATATTAAATATCAGCATATTCCAAGATCTTTAAATACATTAGCAGATGCAATTTCTTCTCGAATGTTAAGTAGACATTTGCAATAATCATACATGTAAATTTAAAAGCATTTCATAACATGATTTACAAGATAAGCCGGTAATAGTGATATATATAGGAGTGTGTCAAAATATACATTGTCCTCGATCATAAGTTGAAAAACACCTTATGATCGACAAAAATGATAAGTACAAAAAGCAAAAATGTCATATGTGTCTACAATAGGCGATCATCCTATCACTGGTGATGATCTCGATAAGAAACCACTGTACGGGCCACCTTACAAAGGAACCTCCTAAAAGGTCCTGGGACCCTAATCACATAGCGCTGTAGTCGACGAGGAATGTCATCTATGCCGGTCTCTGGAATGTCCCCTGTCAAGCGCTCTAGATGACTCTCCAACTTGGCCAAGGTCTCTGCTAATTCGTCCTGTGGGGCTGGCGCCACTGCAGCTGGTTGTTTCCTCTCGTAAGGCCGGAGAGCGGCTGGTCATTGTGGACCCACATCTGCATTGAAACTTTTACTATCAGTTTTAGGATGACATAAAAACAAAAAAAAAATTCAATAGGAAAATGTTGAAAATGATTTTACCTGAGTCATCCCATTGCTCTCCTGGTGGAAGATCCATGTCTGGGTCACCGCGAAAATCTACCCCAACGTAAGGGAAGTCCTGAATAGAAAAAACTTGGTTTTCCAACCAATGGAAATACTCAGGTTTGAATCAAACGACCTCTGTCCCCTCGTCAGGATGACGGGCCATAATTGCAACCCATCGCATCAGTTTGGGCTCTCGAGAAAGCCCAGCTCCAACAGTAAGGTGTTGTGGGACCAACATTGGGACCCTCTCCAGACCAAAGCTCACAACCAAAGCCCCATAACCAAAGGTCTTTAGTTTTCCGTTCTTGGCTCTAGTCAATTGGCCTTTTACATTAGCCAACACAACATTGCACCAGTTGAAGATGGTGCCTCGAAAGCAGTCAACTGCCATCTGCATCTAGGATTCGATGGCAATATGTAGTGCGGCACTCCCACAAATTCTGGTAACAGTAAATGCGATCACCATGAGTTCAGGACGGGATATGGTTTTAATGTCTATCCCTTTGTCTCTAGTCTGGTTGTTGCAAAACTCTAGCCCTAGGCTATCGACAGACTAGCCACCTGGCCTAGTCCTGAATAGAGTCAAGTCTTCGCCTCTCTTAGGCAAACCAGTCAAAAAGTATATGTCTGTCGGCTCAATTTCGAGCTGGTGGCCACCAATGAAGAAACACTCGTCCTGTATGCTCCACCTGTCTACCAACCACTGCAAGAATTCCACCTGGGCCCTCATGCCAGGTATGGCCCAGAATTTTTACAAGCCGCATGCCTTCAATGCATCGATCGGAGGTTGGTGATTTAACGCGGCAAGATCTACATCCTCATGCTCCCGTTCTCGCCAATCAAGCATGATGTACACTCTACATCCAACAAAAAGGAAAATTATTTTTGGGTTAAAAGCCCTTGCTGCGAGAACCGCACCCTCTCTATTAGAGATAGTGTGTGGGTCTGCACCTTGCCTTCATGGAAGGTGCTGACCCTTGACTTTTTCCCCATTGAGAAAAAGTCGGGGTCCGCGGGCTGCCAGTGTTATGCCTGCGGGCCCCCGCGCGCGGGTTTCTAGCCTAAAAACCCTTTAAAAAATGAAATAAAACCCTAAAACACAAATTGAAATGGTTGAAATTGAAGAGTAGGATGATGTGGATTACTTGGAGAAGACAGTGTTCGATTCCGATGGATGGATTTTCCGCAATCTTCACGAGAAGTTTCTGAACAAAAGCACTATTTTCTCACCCAAATCTTAAACGGTAAAAATGAATTGACGAAAGCCCTTTTTATAAGTTTTTTGAATAAATGAATTGTAAATATGTTTATGTTTCACTTTAGAAAGGTAACCTTTGCAGCAATTTTATCCATCTCAAACAGGTATGAGTAATGTTTGCAATTTTTGTTTAGGATAACGGATTGTTCAGGCGAAATCAATCATTTTCGACGGAAAAAACATTTAGAGCCACCTTTAAGCTCTTTTCTGACTCCTAAAACATGAAAAGATAGCTGAGTTTTTCTTTTTAAACTCATTAAAATGGAACTAAAAAGACGGTCCACTTACAGCTCTTTTCTAACCATAAAAACATGAAAAGATTGTGGGATTTTTGTCATTTCAAATTCAATATTGGTTATAAAACGACGTGTCATTGATCGCTTTTTTACTTTTTCGGATCAGGGGCACTAATTACGAAAAGTACTCCTTGGTCGTAAAGATCAAGCGGTTCTCTCAAGTATTATTTTATACTTTTTCGGGCTTGGGAGACACAAATTTACGAAAAAGGTTAATCCTGGAGTCTTCTTAAGTTTTTTCAGACTCTCTAAAATTGAAAAATGCCGAGTTTCTCCTATACTGGACTCATTAAAATTTAACAGTAAAGGACCTATTCAATTACAAACAGGAACGAACCACTCCTTCTTTGGGTTCGAATTTAAACTAAGTTAGACTCATCCGAAGAATGAGCTTATAATCAAGAAAATGTTATCCTCCTCAAGCTTGTCAAAAATAAAGAGGTACTTGCCAGAAATGGTGGGTGAAAAGAGAGAAAAATGAACCTGTTTGTCATACTTTGTAACCACTCTTGAACACGACACTTTTATTCACCTGGGTTGGGAAATCCTTTGCCTAACAGTTGATCAAACCACATTTGAAAGTCTTCAGTCGGTTTCTGGGTATCAACTTTGGGTCAATTGTCACCAAACCATTTACTGTGTCATTATGTGTTCAAGAGGTCACTGCCAATAAAACCATTGATCTGAAAAATATCTGTCATCCATCTTGACCATCCCTGAGTCAGTCCTTGCAACTAAATTCTTCAACTTGATCTATGATTTCGTGTTGTGGGCTTGCCTGCAACAGATTGCTTTCTATTGACTTCAGCTCATTATCTAGAAAGATGATCTAGAAATTGTCAGTACCTTGGGATCTGCATGCCTTAATGGCAGGTTTCTTTCCTTTGACGACAGGTTGCATCATTGACCTTCGATCAAAGGATTCTGTGACATGTTCGACATCAACACATCTATTCACATCTCATGGATTGTACTGGGTACTTTGAGAGCCATTGACATCACTGGTGGTTTCTCTCACACTTGTTAACAGTTTACATCATTGACTGGTAATCAAGTGGTTTCTACCATGTTCGACTTCAACACATTCATTCGCATGGATAGAATCGTATTGTTTCGGGAAGTAGAAATGAAGATCCTGGATCTAGTTTCCGCAATCCAGGTTGCGAGGAATTTTGTATTCATTATATGGTGGACTATTCATAAACAGATGGTTGCGTCCATACTGTGTCCACATGAGTCTATACTTGTGATGTATTACAAGATCATTCCTATATCAAAGTAGTAGTTAGTTTTCGAAGTCAATTTTGATCTGAGTATGGGAATGCCTACCTCAGCGATGACATGATCTCATATATACATCTTGCATTGAATGTTTTTACAGGTTTCGACTGGGCTCTCCATAAGATGATACTCGAAATGATAAAGTACTTCACTCTTCCTAAATGATAAATGAAATCCTCATCTACTACAGATTCGCACTTTAGGGGGCAATCTGTTACACAAAAATATCGTCACCATGATTATTTGCAGTCAATATGAGTCTATCATCACTTGTACTGTCCTCCTAAGCAAGTCTTAGACCTCAGCTCTTCAAGTCAAGCTTTGAAAATGGGAGAAAGACATTGAAAATCAACAAAGCTCTGGTTCCGCACTTTCTCTCACTGTTGCCTGCGGTCCCACACCCCGTGTTCACAAAAACTGTGGACCTGCCCGCTCTGTCCCTAAAGGAGTGGGTGCGAACCCCTATGAAAGTCAAAAAGGCGCAAGTTTATTCTAAAAAACTCACTTTGGGTTAATTCTAGATGATTCTAGAAGGAATTTTGATGTGGACTGGTCGCCCTTAGGTGGTTCATGCATCCCAAAAGAGAAGGAGCTAATCCCTTGATGAGAGGAGCTATCCCTTTGAAGGAGGGCTTTATCCCTTTGAAGGAGGACCTAGTAACTTCCCTCCATTGCACTATAAATTAAGGCATTGGGCTGGTTGCTAGAGAGGTTAGAAGCTGAACATTTTTGAGGGTAAATGCTGGTGGAATTGAGACTTCCTAGTTGAGCTTGAGAGGAGAGATCACATACCTTTTTGGCTTCATTGGGAAGAGAGTGAAACTTGTCAAAGTAGAGGAGACTTCTTGTTGGACCCTAGGAGGAGCTTGTACAGCATCAAGGCACAGGTTGTAAAGTTCTTATTTGATTTGAATTAATACAATCAGATTCATTTTTCTCAAGAAATTGTCTTATGTCATTTGTTTCATTAATTCCTTGATCATGATGTTAAGTATGCTTTATGATATTGGCTTTTCAGGTGCTATTTAATTTGTTTGCTTGTTTTTGTTTGCAGGTTTACAACAAGGGAGCTCATTTGGATCAAAGGAGGCTTCCACAAACTTGCATTGGACCCAAGGTAGGCCTAAACACTTGTTTGCCTTTGTTTATAAATACATATTTAGAGAAAGATAGTTTTTGATTGGCTTTCTTGTCACTAGATATCGTTAGATTCTAGGAAGGTCTATCTTGTCCGCAAGATCGACTCATTCCATGTGACAAAGAGTCAGTTCAGTTAAATTAGTTCTCAAACTGATTGAGAGAACTAATAGTGAGTTAACAGTCAGTGGTGACACTAATGAACTCCACTAATGCTACTCTAGTTAACTGAATATTTACTCATCAAAAACTCATGCATGTCAATTCTGAGAAAGGTCTCGTTGAGATTAGAGTACAGGGACAATTTACTATGTTTTTTAGATCTTTCTGAGTTGCATTGATAATGCATGCAATCAGGAACTGATCCTTGAGGGATTGCATTATTTCTAGAGGCTTTATTTCTCTTTAAGTACAAGCTATCCTGCATAGGAATTACACATTGGAATAGAGACTTCGAGAGCTTGTGAAGAGGCTAACCTTTGGCCTTTACCTTTCTTATGAGTTGGAGATAGAATTTGGTGAGTATTGGGATTGTTTTCGAGAGAACAAGCATTATAATTTCATCTTGATTTTTTGGATTAATAAAAAAAAAATACTGGGGTTTTGAGTTGTGGCTTTCCCAAGATATTTATTGTGTTATGCACTGTTGTGGGGAAAAATGTCTATGCAGGACGATCCTATCCACTTAAGGTGTGACAGTGCCTTAGCAACAAACAGAGACAGCTATTCTAGTATTCTTCCTTTATGAATTAAGAATGAAGAGAGATAGATGGACTAACCGGTGTCTTCCGTTTGTCCTGTGATCCGGTCTCTCTTCTCTTGGAGAGTTCTCAGCTACTTGCCTTCTCGCTCGCCCAGCTTCAAGAGGTTTCTGCAAGATCACAAGAAGAGAACACTACACAAGACATGGATTCACATTCATAACTAGTTCATGATTAGAAATAAACTAAACATACTAATGCAATAATACATCAAAAATACATCAGTATATAGGAGAAACCAAGATAGCTTTATTGATGAATAACAAGGTTCAGGAAGAGATACAACCCAGAGGGCTCCAATCCAACATCTCCTTCCCAGCAAATGGAATTCCTATCTTCACCCCCTTCAAAGCATTAAGCACCCAATGATTCCAATCTCAAACCAACAGCAATTCTTTGCAATAATAAAATTCCAGCCTCTAGATCTCATGGAGGAGAGATCCATATATAGATGTTTGGAGAGAGGATGAGTCAGCTTGAGATCTGACTAGTGTCCTCTCCCTCTGTCAGTTCTTGATTCCACTTGGAGGTTCTTGCTTCCACTTGGAGATTTGGAACCTCTTACTCATCACCAGTCGAATTCCCTGAGGCAAGTGTCATTGAGGAAGATTTTGGAAGCTTCCTAGGATTTGACACCTCGTGGAATGAACTTGCCACATGTCAACTCTCGCTCAGCGCAGGTAGCTAGTGTTGCCTTTAACATTCAGCGCAGGTAGCCAGTGTTGGCTTTGACATTCAGCGCAAACAGCTAGTGGAGCCACTGAATTGATCCTAAATTGACTTGTTTTTGAGCAGTTTCAGGTGGAGAACTTCTGTGAATTGCTGTGGTCTGTTAGCCTTGTTCCTCTAGGGGTAGCAACAACATGTTTAGGGACTTTGGATCCCTTAGATTATGGACATTTCATGCTCAATGTTGTAAGGCACAAAAATGTCTATAACAGTTGCCCCCTAAAGTATGAGGCCGTTTATCGGGTGAAATGCTTTATCAGGGGGATCCGAAGTTCATCCAATGCTGGGAGGAGACCTATAATAAGATACAATACATTACATTATTTTTCGTACTGTTTTCATGATCTAGCTAAGGCGGGCATTCCCATGCTCAGATTTATAAATTCATTTTTCTGTACATAGAACAGACAATCGTCTGATGGTAGACTGATAATTTTGATGAAATTATCATCCTTTGAGTAGGATGATTATCTGCTGCAATGATGTACATGTCAATGTCTTTATCTTTCCTGAATATATATCGCAGCCCGAATGGATGAAACTAGATCCAAGGTCTTCAAACTCGTTCGATCTTCACTCTAAGTACAAGTCGATCCATGTGAGAAATGTTCTGAAGTCGAACATGGAAAGACATCGTTTGATTACCGGTCAATGAGGTAAACCGTTAACAAGCGCGAGAGGAATCACCGATAATGATAATGACCTTCAAGGTACTACAGTGCAATTCACGTGGTGTGAATAAAGGACTTGGCGTCGAACACCACGCAAAATCTTTCGGTCGAAGGTCATTGATGTATACCTGTCGCCGGAAGTGAGAAACTTGCCATTGAGGCATGCAAGCTTCAAAGTACTGAAGGGGTTGTTCCTAGATCAACTTCTTGGATAATGAGCTGATGTCGACAAGAAGCAATCCGTCAAAGGAGGGTCTTAATGAATCCCACATCAATGACATGGAACGGAGCTAATGATTTTGATCGAGGTGAAAACGATCTGTGACATATGATTCAGGGTGGCGGTCATGAAAGGATGAAGGATAATGTATGGCAGTGGATGGGACACGGTTGACTTTTCTAAACGACTTCTCTTGAACATATGGCGACACTGATGCGATGGATCGGTAGCATTACCCCAAATATGGATGGTATGGCGAGACCATTGATGTGACCAGTGAATGAAACAACCCAACCCGATTGTGGTACGGAGGAAAAGTGTCATGTTCAAGAGCGACTTGCTACCATTAAAGTTTTCTTTAGTTTCTCCGAATTTTTCCCCAGTCATTGCTGACCAGTACCTCTTTATTTTTGTCAAGCTTGAGGAGGATAACATATGCTTGTTCTATAACCTGCCCTTCGGGCAAGCCCATCGCTATGTTTTAACGAGCCTAGCGATAGTGAAACTCGTTCTCGTCTAAAGACAAGTTTGTCGCTATTTAATGATTTTAACGAATCTAACGACAAGGATAACTCGGTCCTTTTCATTTTTAGAGAGTCTGAAAAGGTACATAAAGTTAACTCCAAAATTCCTTTTTCGTCATCTAATCCCTTAAGTCCAAAAAAGTATAAAACAATATAGAAGGGATGAGTTTTCGATAGTTTTAGCGAGTCGAATAAAACAAGCGCTCGATCTTTTTGTGTAATAATCCCTCAGGTCCAAAAAGATTAAAATATAGAGGAGGGATAGCACTTCCTGTCCCTTTAACGAGCTGGAAGGCCAAGGACTCGGAAATATTTTCATATTTTACGAGTCAGTTGAAAAGAGCTTAAAGAAGACTCGTCTTTTGAGGAACGAGTGATAAACAGGGTTAGCAGCTGATTCCAGGTACAGGTTGGAATTTTCCAATCACGGCAGTGTCACAAGGATGGCTAGGTGAAATCACTCTTCGCAACTGTTCCTCAAAATGGGTAAACAAACATATGGAGGTGAATGATCGGCCAATGGAAAAGTGGAGGTGATGGTGCAAACACGACCAAGGCTTTAATGGCTGATGATATTACATTCACAGTGGTTATTTACTGGGTAGTGGTTCATTTTTTATTTTAAAATGAGCTTAAACGCTGGTGGAAACACTTGCTCATTGCTTATGTTTATTTTTTAACAAGCATGAACTGTGTGCTAAAACTGCTCGATTACCCAGTCATATGATAAGAGTGTCTCATTGAGATTCTATTTTTTATGGAGCTTCATCTCACAAAGCTTTGCCCCGCATCCTTTCTTTATGCAAGTTCGGAAACGACTAATCCTACGAGCTTAACGGGTTAGACCTACAGGTTTAAAGGGAGGACCTAAAAATTTAAAAAATAAATAGTCACCCCTTGCTTGCACTCCAAAAGGTTTGCATGCCCCCAGGCATAAAGTACGATTTCAAGGTTATCTCTACTTCATTTCCGTCAAAACATTCGTTTCACCGAGAGAGGCCTACCTCTTTCAGGTTACCCAAAGATTGTCTTGTTAATCTTTCAAACAAAACACTTCCTCGGCAATGTCTACCGAAATAGACAAAGGTGAGCGACGTAGCCCGCCAACTCACATAACTTTGACAAAAGAATCTTATTCTAGAATAACCCTCTTCCTAGACGGACGAGGTACAGACTAGTCATATTCTCCTACGGAAACCTACTCTATACCCAAAGTTTCCCTGCCGAAGCAGACCAGGACGCATGCCCCCAGGGTTTCAGTCATATCCTCCCAGATTACTCGTGCTCATCAGGAGGACGGACCGTGGGTTGAGACACTTCTTGCGTGAAGAGACCATTTAGGGATGGTATATGACTATTTGCGATGTATGATCCGGGAAATGAAAGTTGGTCCACGAGCTTGACCATTCTTCCTTCATGCGGAAAACACATTACTCTAAAGAGTGAGGAGACGAGGGCCCCCATGCAATATATATAGTCTTGTCCAAGGAGTAGGTTATAATCCAAGGGTCCTTGAACGACCATCACGTTCATTTGAACGGTCTTCCCTTTCAATGTTATGGGCACATTGGGGAGGATCCCTAAAGGTCGACTGGTTCCTTTATCAAAGCCCGATAGATTTCTCATTTCAGGCAAAAGCACTGGCGAACCAAGCGCTTTCCAAGCAATAGAGGAAAGGATACTCACAAATTCCCCTTCATCAATGATAGTGCCAGCGATTACCATTCTGTATATTTGAACGATAATTATGAATGGTATGCTTGCTGGCAACCAGGGTCTGCCTAGTTGGTTCCAGTCGAACGAGACAACTACGTTGCTTGGTGGTGGGACCGAATAGACGGCTGGGTACGACTCTGACGAAGTTCCTTCCTGCGATAAAGGAATGGGCAAATTGCCCCCTCGTTCGTCGGAGTCTGTGTTGATGAAGAGAATTTGGACGGTGTCGTCTTTACTCTCCTCTGTGATGGTATCATTCGAAGATAGAGCCTCTGAAGGAAAAACCAGGTCAACTGCCGTCTCAACATTTAGACTTTCGTCAAGTATGGATTTAGACGGTTCATCTTCACTGATAGGTGCTTCGGCTGACCACCTGGGCGAGCCAGCCGGATTCTCAACTAGTGAAGGACTTGGCAGGAGTTTTTGATATCCAGGAGGAAGTTGCACTCGTAAAATTGGGCAATATTCAAAAACTCTTTTAGCCTCGTCAAAGAAGGGACAACGGTGGATGGCATGGTCGCCTTCACACAGTTTGCAGGGAAATCTAGCTTTCCCTCTCTGTCCTGTGGCTTCACTTTCACTAGTTGACGGTGAGCAGTCAACATGGCTATCAGAGGTTGACGCTACCGAATTGTGCAAACGGGGAGACCAGTCCCTTAGTATCCAAGGGATGCAGGGACAATCTCTGTGGAAGTGGTTTCCCTTGCATATGACACATGGCGATTTAGGCCTGGTCAATGCTGTGTCTAGATTTTTGTCAGACGACACTTGTTTGCCCCCAGTCGCTTTTGGCTCCTTCTTCTTCTTCTTTTCCTTCTTCTCCTTAGGAACTTGGTATTTTGTTCTACCAGTTCCGTCAAGCGAAGAGGAAGGAGGAGAGAAAGAATTAGATGAAGTAGAAGGCTGGTGGGCAACTCTGGTCTGGTCTAACTGTTGACTCGACTGTTCAGGAATAGTGGTGTTCTGAATGACATTGGTTGAAAAGAGCCAGACCGGCAGGCCAATTGTCAGCCCTGGAAGCGACAATGTGGCCATATGGGGCGCACCAACATCTCCCCAAGAGGAGAAGGGACTAGGATTTCCGCCAAGGGGAATTCCTTGGTTGGTATGCTCCATTTTCTCAACCCAAAAATCAATGCAGGAATAGGGGTGATTGTTCCGTATAAAATAAATTTTAACGACGCTTTAGACACAACTTGCTTTTTCAATTTTAAAGAGTTGAGAAAAAGCTAAAGATGACTCTAGTCTCCTTCGATGTTTTAACGAGCCCGAAGTGACAAATGCTCGAATGGACTTTTTCCATTATAGAGTCTGAAAAAGGCCAAAAGGAACTGCTCTGGAGTTCTAGGCAGAGGGTGTACCAAACTTTTCGCAAAACCGCAGAATACTTTTTAGGGTACGGGCGGTCGATCTTCCTGAATGCTGTGTTCAGTGCATTTCGATCAGTAGGGCGGCCGACACGGCTTCCTAAGAATAAAGGTTTTATGCCTATAGGGGTCTCCCAATATATACGCGACGGTACGTGGGAGCACAATCCGTACTGGCGCTATCGTCCCTCAGGAGGAATCACCCACCATCAACGAGATCGACAGTCACCAGGCTTTACGACGCCGAAACACATCTTTAGCCTAGACCTCTATGTTGTGCGTTATGTTGCAAAGCATTGTTAAGTTCATTCAATTTATTTTAGGTTGATCTTTTTAGAAGTTTGCCTTTCAAGGTTCACCACGAGATGTATGATACAATTCCTAAATGTAGTCTAAAGATGATAAGCAAGCTTTATATCTTTTCAACTTTGAAAATCCTAGCTACTAAGGGAAAAGAAAGACACCATCTTTTCTCAAAGAGCAATCAGCACACTCTAATGCACTTTTCCTAAATCAAACATGCAAACTATCAAAATGCAAATGCACAATGCAGGTGTTTGTTTTCCGCTTTCTTAGTATTGATGCCTACAAAGAAAGCTTTTTGTACAACTTTAAATTTGCTTTTAAATGACAAATACAAACAAGTTTGCTTTTTCGAAATCAGAGAGGATAGAAGAGATTACAACACTTAACGATTTTCGAAATGAATACTTGTTTTGACACTTAAAAGAGACAAACTCAAACCAATAAGCAAGAGCAAATGTATAATCAACTGCAAACAGCCAATGAACTCTCTCCTAAGATCACAATCAACAGATCTGAATCAAGGGCTACAGGATGATTATTTCACTCATGCAAAGGAAAACTGTGAATGACGCCACAAACACATAAAAACACTCACAGTATTTTTGTACAAAAGGAGGCGGAATTTAAGCAGAGAAAAGGAGTTATCAGACTGGTACCTATGCTGGTTACAGGCTGCAAAAATCAGAGATCAAAACAAGGCAAAACAGAGTAGAGAACCCCAGCTGCACAAGGCCAAACTGGTTCAGCACAACCTCAACACAGGGGTTTTGAAATTTAGCGCAGGTAGCCTTCACGGGACCTGCGTTGAAATGCAGAACCTCTTCACAGCTGTCGCGCTGAAGGAGAAACGAGAGTTTCTCACTGGGTTCTGGGTCACAGATTGCTATTTAATCTACTGTTTCAGGCCAAATAAAAGCAACAAGCAAGGTACAATCAAAGGGATGCTTTGAGGGGTACTAAGATCTATCACAAAGGATCATCAAATCATTTGTGAGTCCATTGTTCAGATCATAGACAAGTCCAGTGATTGGATCAAAGCAGTAACTATCTACTTTGCATCTGGGAATAGCAGATGCAGTTCGATTGTTGTTGTCAAGTCTATGAAACAAACAATGATAGAAACACAAATAAAATGACTAAACAGATCTCCCCAGCGGAGTCGCCAATTCGTTGTGGGGAAAAATGCCTATGCAGGACGATCCTATCCACCTAAGGTGTGACAGTGCCTTAGCAATAAACAGAGACAGCTATTCTAGTATTCTTCCTTTATGAATTAAGAATGAAGAGAGATAGATGGACTAACCGGTGTCTTCCGTTTGTCCCGCGATCCGGTCTCTCTTCTCTGGGAGAGTTCTCAGCTACTTGCCTTCTCGCTCGCCCAGCTTCAAGAGGTTTCTGCAAGATCACAAGAAGAGAACACTACACAAGACATGGATTCACATTCATAACTAGTTCAGGATTAGAAATAAACTAAACATACTAATGCAATAATACATCAAAAATACATTAGTATATAGGAGAAACCAAGATAGCTTTATTGATGAATAACAAGGTTCAGGAAGAGATACAACCCAGAGGGCTCCAATCCAGCATCTCCTTCCCAGCAAATGGAATTCCTATCTTCACCCCCTTCAAAGCATTAAGCACCCAATGATTCCAATCTCAAACCAACAACAATTCTTTGCAATAACAAAATTCCAGCCTCTAGATCTCATGGAGGAGAGATCCATATATAGATGTTTGGAGAGAGGATGAGTCAGCTTGAGCTCTGACTAGTGTCCTCTCCCTCTGTCAGTTCTTGATTCCACTTGGAGGTTCTTGCTTCCACTTGGAGATTTGGAACCTCTTACTCATCACCAGTCGAATTCCCTGAGGCAAGTGTCATTGAGGAAGATTTTGGAAGCTTCCTGGGATTTGACACCTCGTGGAATGAACTTGCCACATGTCAACTCTCACTCAGCGTAGGTAGCCAGTGTTGCCTTTGACATTCAGCGCAGGTAGCCAGTGTTGGATTTGACATTCAGCACAAATAGCTAGTGGAGCCACTGAATTGATCCTGAATTGACTTGTTTTTGAGCAGTTTCAGGTGGAGAACTTCTGTGAATTGCTGTGGTTTGTTAGCCTTGTTCCTCTAGGGGTAGGAACAACATGTTTAGGGACTTTGGATCCCTTAGATTATGGACATTTCATGCTCAATGTTGTAAGGCACAAAAATGTCTATAACAGTTGCCCCCTAAAGTATGAGGCCGTTTATCGGGTGAAATACTTTATCAGGGGGATCCGAAGTTCATCCAATGCTGGGAGGAGACCTGTAATAAGATACAATACACTACATTATTTTTCGTACTGTTTCCATGATCTAGCTGAGGCGGGCATTCCCATGCTCAGCTTTATAACTTCATTTTTCTGTACATAGAACAGACAATCGTCTGATGGTAGACTGATAATTTTGATGAAATTATCATCCTTTGAGTAGGATGATTATCTGCTGCAATGATGTACATGTCAATGTCTTTATCTTTCCTGAATATATATCACAGCCTGGATGGATGAAACTAGATCCGGGGTCTTCAAACTCGTTCGATCTTCACTCTAAGTACAAGTCGATCCATGTGAGAAATGTTCTGAAGTCGAACATGGAAAGACATCGCTTGATTACCGGTCAATGAGGTAAACCGTTAACAAGCGCGAGAGGAATCACCGATAATGATAATGACCCTCAAGGTACTGCAGTACAATTTACATGGTGTGAATAAAGGACTTGGCGTCGAACACCACGCAAAATCTTTCGATCGAAGGTCATTGATGTATACATGTCGCCGGAAGTGAGAAACTTGCCATTGAGGCATGCAAGCTTCAAAGTACTGAAGGGGTTGTTCCTAGATCAACTTCTTGGATAATGAGCTGATGTCGACAAGAAGCGATCCGTCAAAGGAGGGCCTTAATGAATCCCACATCAATGACATGGAACGGAGCTAATGATTTTGATGGAGGTGAAAACGATTTGTGACATATGATTCAGGGTGGCGGTCATGAAAGGATGAAGGATAATGTATGGCAGTGGATGGGACACGGTTGACGTTTCTGAATGACTTCTCTTGAACATATGGCGACACTGATGCGATGGATCGGTAGCATTACCCCAAATATGGATGGTATGGCGAGACCATGGATGTGACCGGTGAATGAAACAACCCAACCGGATTGTGGTACGGAGGAAAAGTGTCATGTTAAAGAGCGACTTGCTACCATCAAAGTTTTCTTTAGTTTCTCCCAATTTTTCCCCAGTCATTGCTGACCAGCACCTCTTTATTTTTGTCAAGCTTGAGGAGGATAACATATGCTTGTTCTATAACCTGCCCTTCGGGCAAGCCCATCGCTGTGTTTTAACGAGCCTAGCGATAGTGAAACTCGTTCTCGTCTAAAGACAAGTTTGTCGCTATTTAATGATTTTAACAAATCTAACGACAAGGATAACTCGGTCCTTTTCATTTTTAGAGAGTCTGAAAAGGTACATAAAGTTAACTCCAAAATTCCTTTTTTGTCATCTAATCCCTTAAGTCCGAAAAAGTATAAAACAATACAGAAGGGATGAGTTTTCGATAGTTTTAGCGAGCCGAATAAAACAAGCGCTCGATCTTTTTGTGCAATAATCCCTCAGGTCCAAAAAGATTAAAATCTAGAGGAGGGATAGCACTTCCTGTCCCTTTAACGAGCTGCAAGGCCAAGGACTCGGCAATCTTTTCATATTTTATGAGTCAGTTGAAAAGAGCTTAAAGAAGACTCGTCTTTTGAGGAACGAGTGATAAACAGGGTTAGCAGCTGATTCCAGGTATAGGTTGGAATTTTCCAATCACGGCAGTGTCACAAGGATGGCTAGGTGAAATCACTCTTCGCAGCTGTTCCTCAAAATGGGTAAACAAACATATGGAGGTGAACGATCGGCCAATGGAAAAGTGGAGGTGACGGTGCAAACACGACCAAGGCTTTAATGGCTGATGATATTACATTCACAGTGGTTATTTACCGGGTAGTGGTTCATTTTTTATTTTAAAATGAGCTTAAACGCTGGTGGAAACACTTGCTCATTGCTTATGTTTATTTTTTAACGAGCATGAAGTCCGCGTTAAAACTGCTCGGATCTTGCGTTTATTTTTTAACGAGCATGAACTGTGTGCTAAAACTGCTCGATTACCCAGTCATATGATCAGAGTGTCTCATTGAGATTCTATTTTTTATGGAGCTCCATCTCACAAAGCTTTTCCCCGCATCCTTTCTTTATGCAAGTTCGGAAACGACTAATCCTACGAGTTTAAAGGGTTAGACCTACAGGTTTAAAGGGAGGACCTAAAAATTTAAAAAATAAATAGTCGCCCCTTGCTTGCACTCCAAAAGGTTTGCATGCCCCCAGGCATAAAGTACGATTTCAAGGTTACCTCTACTTCATTTCCGTCAAAACATTCGTTTCACCGAGAGAGGCCTACCTCTTTCAGGTTACCCAAAGATTGTCTTGTTAATCTTTCAAACAAAACACTTCCTCGGCAATGTCTACCGAAATAGACAAAGGTGAGCGACGTAGCCCACCAACTCACATAACTTTGACAAAAGAATCTTATTCTAGAATAACCCTCTTCCTAGACGGACGGGGTACAGACTAGTCATATTCTCCCGTGGAAACCTACTCTATACCCAAAGTTTCCCTGTCGAAGCAGACCAGGACGCATGCCTCCCTGGGTTCCAGTCATATCCTCCCGGATTACTCGCGCTCATCAGGAGGATGGACCGTGGGTTGAGACACTTCTTGCGTGAAGAGACCATTTATGGATGGTATATGACTATTTGCGATGCGTGATCCGGGAAATGAAAGTTGGTCCACGAGCTTGACCATTCTTCCTTCGTGTGGAAAACACATTACTCTAAAGAGTGAGGAGACGAGGGCCCCCATGCAATATATATAGTCTCGTCCAAGGAGTAGGTTATAATCCAAGGGTCCTTGAATGACCATCACGTTCATTTGAACGGTCTTCCCTTTCAATGTTATGGGCACATTGGGGAGGATCCCTAAAGGTCGACTGGTTCCTTTATCAGAGCCCGATAGATTTCTCATTTCAGGCAAAAGCACTGGCGAACCAAGCGCTTTCCAAGCAATAGAGGAAAGGATACTCACAGATGCCCCTTCATCAATGATAGTGCCAGCCATTACCATTCTGTATATTTGAACGATAATTCTGAATGGTTTGCTTGCTGGCAACCGGGGTCTGCCTAGTTGGTTCCAGTCGAACGAGACAACTAGGTTGCTTGGTGGTGGGACAGAATAGACGGCCGGGTACGACTTTGACGAAGTTCCTTCCTGCGATAAAGGAATGGGCAAATTGCCCCCTTGTTCGTCGGAGTCTGTGTTGATGAAGAGAATTTGGACGGTGTCGTCTTTACTCTCCTCTGTGATGGTATCATTCGAAGATAGAGCCTCTGAAGGCAAAACCGGGTCAACTGCCGTCTCAACCTTTAGACTTTCGTCAGGTATGGATTCAGACGGTTCATCTTCAATGATAGGTGCTTCGGCTGACCACCTGGGCGGGCCAGCCGGATTCTCAACTAGTGAAGGACTTGGCAGGAGTTTTTGATATCCAGGAGGAAGTTCCGCTGGTAAAATTGAGCGATCTTCCAAAACTCTTTTAGCCTCGTCTGAGAAGGGACAACGGTGGATGGCATGGTCGCCTTCACACAGTTTGCAGGAAAATTTAGCTTTCCCTCTCTGTCCTGTGGCTTCACTTTCACTAGTTGACGGTGAGCAGTCAACATGGCTATCAGAGGTTGACGCTACCGAATTGTGTAAACGGGGAGACCAATCCCTTAGTATCCGAGGGATGCAGGGACAATCTCTGTGGAAGTGGTCTCCCTTGCATATGACACATGGCGATTTAGGCCTGGTCAGTGTTGTGTGTGGATTTTTGTCAGACGACACTTGTTTGCCTCCAGTCGCTTTTGGCTCCTTCTTCTTCTTCTCTTTCTTCTTTTTTCCTTCTTCTCCTTAGGAACTTGGTTTTTTGTTCTACCAGTTCCGTCAAGCGAAGAGGAAGGAGGAGAGGAAGAATTAGATGAAGTAGAAGGCTGGTGGGCAACTCTGGTCTGGTCTAACTGTTGACTCGACTGTTCAGGAATAGTGGTGTTTTGAAGGACATTGGTTGAAAAGAGCCAGACCGGCAGGCCAATTGTCAGCCCTGGAAGCGACAATGTGGCCATATGGGGCGCACCAACATCTCCCCAAGAGGAGAAGGGACTAGGATTTCCGCCAAGGGGAATTCCTTGGTTGGTATGCTCCATTTTCTCAACCCAAAGATCAATGCAGGAATAGGGGTGATTGTTCCATTTAAAATAAATATTAACGACACTTTAGACACAACTTGCTTTTTCAATTTTAAAGAGTCGAGAAAAAGCTAAAGATGACTCTAGTCTCCTTCGATGTTTTAACGAGCCCGAAGTGACAAATGCTCGGATGGACTTTTTCCGTTATAGAGTCTGAAAAAGGCCAAAAGGAACTACTCTAGAGTTCTAGGCAGAGGGTGTGCCAAACTTTTCGCAAAACCACAGAATAATTTTCAGGGTACGGGCGGTCGATCTTCCTGAGTGCTGTGTTCAGTGCATTTCGATCAGTAGGGTGGCCGACACGGCTTCCTAAGGATAAAGGTTTTATGCCTATAGGGGTCTCCCAATATATACGCGACGGTACGTGGGAGCACAATCCGTACTGGCGCTATCATCCCTCAGGAGGAATCACCCACCATCAACGAGATCGACAGTCACCAGGCTTTATGACGCCGGAACACGTCTCTAGCCTAGACCTCTATGTTGTGCGTTATGTTGCAAAGCGTTGTTAAGTTCATTCAATTTATTTTAGGTTGATCTTTTTAGAAGTTTGCCTTTCAAGGTTCACCACGAGATGTATGATACAATTCCTAAATGCAGTCTAAAGATGATAAGCAAGCTTTATATCTTTTCAACTTTGAAAATCCTAGCTACTAAGGGAAAAGAAAGACACCATCTTTTCTCAAAGAGCAATCAGCACACTCTAATGCACTTTTCCTAAATCAAACATGCAAACTATCAAAATGCAAATGCACAATGCAGGTGTTTGTTTTCCGCTTTCTTAGTATTGGTGCCTACAAAGAAAGCTTTTTGTACAACTTTGAATTTGCTTTTAAATGACAAATACAAACAAGTTTGCTTTTTCGAAATCAGAGAGGGTAGAAGAGATTACAACACTTAACGATTTTCGAAATGAATACTTTTTTTGACACTTAAAAGAGACAAACTCAAACCAATAAGCAAGAGTAAATGTATAATCAACTGCAAACAGCCAATGAACTCTCTCCTAAGATCACAATCAACAGATTTGAATCAAGGGCTGCAGGATGATTATTTCACTCATGCAAAGGAAAACTACGAATGACGCCACAAACACATAAAAACACTCATAGTATTTTTGTACAAGAGGAGGCAGAATTTAAGCAGAGAAAAGGAGTTATCAGACTGGTACCTATGCTGGTTACAGGCTGCAAAAATCAGAGATCAAAACAAGGCAAAACAGAGCAGAGAACCCGAGCTGCACAAGGCCAAACTGGTTCAGCGCAACCTCAACACAGGGGTTTTGACATTCAGCGCAGGTAGCCTTCACGGGACCTACGTTGAAATGCAGAACCTCTTCGCAGCTCTCGCGTTGAAGGAGAAACGAGAGTTTCTCACTGGGTTCTGGGTCACAGATTGCTATTTAATCTACTGTTTCAGGCCAAATAAAAGCAACAAGCAAGGTACAATCAAAGGGATGCTTTGAGGGGTACTAAGATCTATCACAAAGGATCATCAAATCGTTTGTGAGTCCATTGTTCAGATCATAGACAAGTCCAGTGATTGGATCAAAGCAGTAAGTGTCTACTTTGCATCTGGGAATAGCAGATGCAGTTCGATTGTTGCTATCAAGTCTATGAAACAAACAATGATAGAAACACAAATAAAATGACTAAACAGATCTCCCCAGCGGAGTCGCCAATTTGTTGTGGGGAAAAATGCCTATGCAGGACGATCCTATCCACCTAAGGTGTGACAGTGCCTGAGCAACAAACAAAGACAGCTATTCTAGTATTCTTCCTTTATGAATTAAGAATGAAGAGAGATAGATGGACTAACCAGTGTCTTCTGTTTGTCCCGCGATCCGGTCTCTCTTCTCTTGGAGAGTTCTCAGCTACTTGCCTTCTCGCTCGCCCAGCTTCAAGAGGTTTCTGCAAGATCACAAGAAGAGAACACTACACAAAACATGGATTCACATTCATAACTAGTTCAGGATTAGAAATAAACTAAACATACTAATGCAATAATACATCAAAAATACATCAGTATATAGGAGAAACCAAGATAGCTTTATTGATGAATAACAAGGTTCAGGAAGAGATACAACCCAGAGGGCTCCAATCCAGCATCTCCTTCCCAGCAAATGGAATCCCTATCTTCACCCCCTTCAAAGCATTAAGCACCCAATGATTCCAATCTCAAACCAACAGCAATTCTTTGCAATAACAAAATTCCAGCCTCTAGATCTCATGGAGGAGAGATCCATATATAGATGTTTGGAGAGAGGATGAGTCAGCTTGAGATCTGACTAGTGTCCTCTCCCTCTATCAGTTCTTGATTCCACTTGGAGGTTCTTACTTCCACTTGGAGATTTGGAACCTCTTACTCATCACCAGTCGAATTCCCTGAGGCAAGTGTCATTGAGGAAGATTTTGGAAGCTTCCTGGGATTTGACACCTCGTGGAATGAACTTGCCACATGTCAACTCTCGCTCAGCGCAGGTAGCCAGTGTTGCCTTTGACATTCAGCGCAGGTAGCCAGTGTTGGCTTTGACATTCAGCGCAAACAGCTAGTGGAGCCACTGAATTGATCCTAAATTGACTTGTTTTTGAGCAGTTTCTGGTGGAGAACTTCTATGAATTGCTGTGGTTTGTTAGCCTTGTTCCTCTAGGGGTGGGAACAACATGTTTAGGGACTTTGGATCCCTTAGATTATGGACATTTCATGCTCAATTCTGTAAGGCACAAAAATGTCTATAACATGCACCTTTGATCCTCTTCCTCTATTGATTATTGTTTGCTCGACTTTCATCAGTTTTCGCTGTAAAAAGTAGAAGTAGATTCTTGTCTCTTGCTTTAGCAAATTGCATAAGCTTGTGAATCTACAAGATTTTCTACAGTCTCAATATGAAAATCAACCATGGTCAACCATGGTCAATAATCACAGTCACATGTGACATAGATTTTATCTTGGTCCAATGTCACATTATTACAACCATGGTCATGCGTGATCAACCATGGTCCAACATCGCTTTGTGACAAACATTGTTTCAATATCAAAATTAATCATGGTCCAACGTCACTTTCTAACAAAGATCGTCTCAATATCAAAATCAACCATGGTCAAGCATTGCATTGTGACAAATGTAGAATTTTGTAGAATTTTTCCTACAAATCAACTGGCTCTGATACCATGTAGAACTTTTTCTACAAATCAGCTAGCTCCGATACCATGTAGAAATTTCCCACCTGTAGATCACCTAGTAATGCATTGTACTAAAGCAAAACACTTGTTCTACTTCTACAAACAATTTAGTGAAAGCTTAATCAACCATGAGAAAAATTAATAAGAACACATATAACTGATAAGAAGGAATCAATCACACATAACACAGAAGAATTTACCTGGGGAAAGCACCTGCCTAAAACCCCATCTCTGTATTATCATACAAGTGGAAATATAGTCCGGATTACACAAAGCCTTAGCTCGGGAGCTATCCATCTCCTAGTACAATCCCTCTGCTGCTCATAAATAGTCAAAGGCTTCTCACAAACCTTCTCCTCTGACCTCCAAGCCTCCTAATTCTATGCACAGCTTTTCCTGGGTCCTCCAGCTGCAACCTGTGTGATTCTCACCTCACACACAACACTGACCTCTGAAATAACTACACAAACCTGAAGGAGATAAATCCTCATCATGAATGAGCTTCTTTTATAGGAAAAATATTTATCCAACTGATAGTGCACTGTCCCTGCTCTGATCTCCACTGGGTCTCTGTCTGAACTAACATGCATCAATTATCCATGAGTGAATACATAGTTATCTGAAAATAATAGTTGTCACATGCATGCAAGCATCAATAAACTATATCTGATTAATTTAATAACTTGTTAAATTAATCTAACTGAACTTGACTAAGTTAAACTAAGTCAACTGATCCTCTCAATATAGAACTCATCCTTAATTCCTCAATCAGTGGAGCAAATCAAGGACACATCCCCAATTAGTGGAGAAATAATTGCATGTTCTGACAAAGACTTCAACTTTGCTTTTCCATAACTAATTAACTCATGGAGAATTAATTAATTAATATTCCAAATTGCTGTTAATATCAAATTCGAATTTTACTTCCTATTTCTAGTCCAAGGACTGACTAAAATAGGAATCCACACTGAACTACTAAAAATACAACTTCTATTTTTAGCACTTCCATTTTTCATTTCCTATTTCCCAATCCAGCACTGGTACCGAAACTGCTATTTTAGCACTTCTATTTTTAGCAATTTATTGTTGCCACTTTTCAACACTCCCTCGCAACAAAAAAGGCTTCCTCTTGAACTCGATCCTATACCTCTAGAATGTTTTGCATGCAACACATCTACCAAGTGTGGTTGCTCCAACAACTCTTGGAACAAAAAAAAACTCCCAACTGACCTCTCTGTTGGGCTAGAAACATACGCTGATGCTGAAGCTCTACCTGCCGCTGACAAGTGCTTCCTCTGTGACCTCTACACTACTGCAACATCTCCATGCATCTCGCACTATTGCACCCCTCTCTGTGCTACCCTTCACTATGCAACACACTTGTGCCTCTCGCATCACTGTAGCCTGCATGCTATGCATTGTCTTGGGATTCCTTGCACTGTAGCTCTTTCTGTCGGTCCATCCGCATCTATCTCTACCCAATCAGTTATTTCCTACTACTCCACATCAGGGCTCCTGTAGCAAGGTCTCATCCAAGAGGTTGGGTACCTCAAGGATCTTTCCCCTCCTCCTTGGGACAATCACTCTACATCGCCCCACCTCCTGCCTGGAGGTATGGCTGCATACGATCCCTCTGCCCACCTGGCTCGAAGTTTCTCCCTACTAGAGGTCTCTGGATGAGTAGATGTCTCTACTTGATCTCCTCTCAGCTTCCCCTGTTGTGGCTACTCCACAACCTCCTGAAGCTGCTGCACCAATCGTGGCTCCTCCACAATTGTCTGAGACTTCTTCTGGCTCTGCATGGTGAGAGGTAATTTACTCTCCCTCTCAACCACCAAGTATCTAACCTTTGTTTTTCTCCTCAAGGCTTTGCATGCATCTTGTACCTAAAGTGCATATAGGTTCTTGGCTAGCACACCAATCTATTTCCACTTTTCCGCCGTCACGAAATTTTCTAGAAAAAGAGTTGATTTTAAATCAGCGATATCTCCCTCATTTGAACTCCGATTCAGCTGATTCTTTTTTTTGATTTTAAGTTTTTTTCCGCAAGGAATCCAAATCTGCTATTTATTTCTGAAAATTTTGTACAGAAATTTTCAGATTTGCTCTGCAAAATCTCGGTCCAAAACTCAAGACTTTGAAATCTCCTCTCAGTATATTGTTGTCTCCTTGATCATCTGTGCTCTGATACCATGTAAAATTTTGTAGAATTTTTCCTACAAATCATCTAGCTCTGATACCATGTAGAACTTTTTCTACAAATCAGCTAACTCTGATACTGTGTAGAAATTTCCCACGTGTAGATCACCTAGTAATGCAATATACTAAAGCAAAACACTTAATCTACTTCTACAAACAATTTAGCAGAAGCTTAATCAACCATGAGCAAAATCAATAAGAATGCATATAACTAATAAGAAGGAATCAATCACACATAACACAGAAGAATTTACCTGGGGAAAGCAACTGCCTAAAACCCCATCTCTGTGTTATCATACAAGTGGAAATATAGTCTGGATTACACAAAGCCTTAGCTCGGAAGCTATCCAACTCTCAGTACAATCCCTCTGCTGCTCATAGATAGTCAAAGGCTTCTCCTCTACCCTCCAAGCCTCCTATTTCTATACATGGTTTTTCCTGGGTCCTTCAGCTGCAACCTGTGTGATGCTCACCTCACACACAACACTGACCTCTGAAATAACTGCACAAACATAAAGGAGATAAATCCTCATCATGGATGAGCTTCCTTTATAGGAAAAATATTCATCCAACTGATAGTACATTGTCCCTTCTCTGATCTCAACTCGGTCTCTGTCTGAATTGACATGCATCAGTTATCCATGAGTGAATACACAGTTATTTGAAAATAATAGTTGTCACATGCATGCAAGCATCAACAGACTCTATCTCATTAATTTAACAACTTGTTAAATTAATCTAACTGAACTTGACTAAGTTAAACAAAGTCAATTGGTCCTCTCAATATAGAACTCATCCTTAATTCCTCAATCAATGGAGCAAATCAAGGACACATTCCCCAATTAGTGGAGAAATAATTGCATGTTCTCACAAAGACTTCAAGTTTGCTTTTCCATAACTAATTAAATCATGGAGAATTAATTAATTAATATTCCAAATTGTTGTTAATATCAAATTCGAATTTTACTTCCTATTTCTAGTTCGGGGACTGATTAAGATAGGAATCCACACTGAACTGTTAAAAATAAAACTTCTATTTTTAGCACTTCCATTTTTCATTCCCTGTTGCCCAATCCAACACTGGTACCCAAATTGCTATTTTTAGCAGTGATTTTTTAGCACTTCTACTTTTAGCAATTTCTTGTTGCCACATTTCAACAACAAAGATTGTCAAGATGTTGTTGGCTAAATGTTTATGAGAGTTACTCACCTTATTCGTCTATGGATGCACAAGCTTGGTAAATTCAATGGTAAGCGATACTCCTCCAGCACTAAGTATGTATGTCTTGACCATTAAATTGTTAAATTTAGTGCCCATGGTTCATTTCATGTGATGGTTCATGGAAGTGTTGGACCTATAGTTGAATCGAGAGAGTTGGGCAATAAGTTTGCATATATAGAGCAAATGTAAATTTTATAAACATAAATGAAACATTTTTCAGCTTTTTTTCTCTTGATGCTAGATGAATGATGGTGACGATGAGCATTTTTGTATGCCTTGCTTGATTTAAAGGCTCTAAAGGACAATGTTTTGGGAAAATGCAATGAATCCTAGGAAATAGCTGAGATACTTCCTTTAGTTTTGATGTTTCCATTTCATCTAATCTACTTTAAACTATATTATGAAATATCTTACTGCTCTCAAAGATTAGATCAAGAAGGGAAAAGATGAATGAAGATGAAATGGGAATGGAGTGATATAATCTTTTCATAATTCTTTATATATTAATCAATTAATTAGCCATTTTGACTTATTAAAATTTGGGGCATGAAAAATTTGGTTTATGTATATATTAAATGTACCAAGATTAACATAAATAGTTGATGCGATAACTACAAAAAGAGACAAAGACTATAATGCTTTGCATCTATCCACCTTGTTATTTAATTGTTTAATAATAATGAACTATGCTACTCTGCAACTATCCACCTTGTTATTTAATGGTTCAATAATGATTTCATCTGATCAGCATTATAATATATTATGAATATATCAATTATTTAATAATAATAAACTATGTTACTTTGCGACTATCCACCTTGTTATTTAATCGTTCAATAATGATTTCATCCTATCAACTTTATACTATATTATGAATATATCTTACTGCACTCAAAGATCGGATCAGGGTGAGTGGAAAGATGAATGGTGATAAAATGAAAATTGAGGGGTTTAACTTTTTCATCATTCCAAAGTTAGCATTTTCATGAAAGTGAAATATTGTAGCAATATTTTGAGGATGAACTGATAATTTGCGCATTTTCATGAATCTGAAATATTGTAGCAATATTTTCAGCATTACCTGGTACATTTGCGCTTTTTCATGAATTTGAAATATTGTAGCAATATATGGCTGATGAATCGTTGCCATCGCTGCAGGACTTAATGAGAGGAGTTAGGTCCTACTGGAGGCATTTTGCTGGGATGATTGGGCTGAATTTCTATATCTAGCCAAATCAAGAACCGAATTGAACGTCATAGTCGAAGTTGTGCCACCCAAGAATTGGTCCATGCTTAAGAAATAAACAACCATTTGAGTAGGAGATATAGTTTAGAAAAAGCATGGTTCACGTTTTGTAAGATGAAGCAGCAATCAAATCACAAATTGTTTCATAATTAAAAAAAGAAAAAACAAAGAGATGGAGACATAGTTTAGAGAAGACGCGGGTGATGTTTGCTAGAAAGAAGATATTTCCATATTGGTATTGGCAAAAACACAGACAAGATGTAAACAAAAAGGGCAATATCATTCTTACCGTTCTTTTGGTAAAATACGAATGGTTGTGTGTCTCTCTACTTGTCTGGGTGCTAGGAGGACCACATACGTGATTAGATGCGAGTAGAAAACTAAGATGGATGATGGAACATGGAAAGTCTATAGAATAGTGATATCTCGAATAGATGTTAGAGTCAAATGTTAAAGTTAATAGAAGAGATATATTGCTCAAATACATTCTTCTATATTATTAATGTGTGGGCTTCAATAAATAAAATATTTCAGTAAGAGATTTCTACTATCTCTTATCTCTGTATTGTCTTTGTCTTTCTGTTTTATAAATAATAAGTCGCATGCAACTCTGCGATCATTAAATAATCTCTGTATCTCTGTCTTTCTGTTTTATAAATAATAAGTGGCATGCAACTCTGCGATTATTAAATATTGAACATTAATGACAGGTATCGTGCTCTCCATTAATGGATCACTGTGCGATGTGTCTCCCACCTCGAATTCAACCGTGATGTTTCAATTTTCCATTCCATATTCCTTTCCTTCCGACGTCTACAGTTTTGGAATTAGGGCATATAATATTGTAATATGGGAGCCCATACTGTATCTTCACTCTTTCCACACTGATGATCACGACGTATTGCATACAATATACCGTCGTCCATTTCATGTATTGACATGGATTTTTCGAAGGATATGAGAATTTAGGATTTTTTTGAAAACTTTTGTCAGCACCGTCAAGCAAGCCCTCACTAGCGCTTGTCTTGACTGCTTCTCCCGCCAAAAACAGTGAGATCTCGTTGTTGCACACACACATAAACGCACATTATAATGAGCAACTTCGATATAGACTATATTGAGTTCAATGATGTAAGGAGTGGTGTGAGTTCAATGATGTAAGGAGTTATAGTTATTAGCGATCCACGATTTGTATGGTCATGTTAATTAACAATTCAAGTAAATAATTATTTCGGTTCGATTTTTATCAAAATGAGAGTCAATTTTTTAGAAGATTAGTTTACTTGGGATATGTGTAGTTACCATTAGGATATGCTAAGTGTATATCGACATTCAAAATGCAACCCATCAACATTGAAAATGCTATGTTGTAATGCCAACACGATGATGATGATATAATCATATTGAATCATATTAAATCGTATTGTTTTTGGTGTATGTGAAATAAATAGAGCACAACAAGAACACAACTACGGCCCGGTTAATTAAATAGAAAACCAAACATGAATTTACAGAACTTCAAGCAACTACAGTTGCGTACAATTCGGAGTGTTTATCGAGATTGTGCCCGATCATCTACTTTTAAACACAAAACTTTGTCGGTTGATTGTCCTTCAATTCGAAAGATTCATGACAGCGATGTCCTTTCGAATCTGAACAGGTTATGGCGGCTATGTCCTTTCGAATCTGAACACGTTATGGTAGTGTGTGGTGAAATGACGGAGTAGGGTGTAATTATCTCCAAAACTCCCTCTTAATTACTACTCACAACATAATACTCAACACAACTTAATCTTGTATGTTGGTCTAAGTCTCAGTTATGCTTAAGTCTCAGTTATGCTTAAAATGACTCAAAAACTTTGACATCAGCGCTTGTGTTGGATTTCTTTTTCATTTTCTTCAAATTTGTATCCTATAAATTGCTTCATATTTTCATTTTTGTTGTAGGATCCAAATTTCAGTTTCTTCATTTGTTTTTGCAACTCTTCCATCCTTAAATCTTTGTTTATCATAAAAACATAGAAAATCATTTCAGATTGTCCAGGAACGTCCTCTACATCTTCAAAAATATGCTTGTATGTGGATTGCTGCCACATGTCATCTTGTATAGTTTGTTCTTCATCATCAATCCTCTGATTATCAATTTGATGCAACATACATTCATAATAGAATTTTATCTCTTCAGAGCTCCAATACATGAAAATTTCATTGATATTTTCATTTTCAACATCATCCATGCTATCTTCAACATTCATTGTTGCAACTTCTATGTAGACTTCATCAACACATGGTGTTTCAAGCCATACTTCAAGGAACTTTAATTCTTATTCAAATTTTGTTATTTCATCTTATTTGCTTCTAACATCTTCATACACAAAATCAATAAGGTTATATGGAAACATATCTTCAAAACCATATTGGTTCTATTCATTCTGTTATGGAATGAGAGATTTCTTCTCTTCTTCCTTCTTTGACTCTGTCGATGCCTCATAATCTTGATTCTCCACCTCTACTTCTACAAATAGGTTTTCTTCCACTTGGTTTCTAGACACAAGTGGTGTCTCTCGCCAAATAACAACATATCAATAAGACGTTTATGTCACATCATCTACAACCATTCATGACTAGTTAATTGTTCTTCATCAAAGTTAACATCAACAATTTCAATTGTTAGATTCAGTAAGCCAAGTGCTTCTCCATTGGTAACATTATCTGTGCCAAAATCAACTCCTTCTAGTAACACACCATCAACATTGTGCTCCACTTTCAAGTGAGATTCACCAAACTCTTCTAACTTCATCTTGGCATATAGGGCATGTAAAACCACTGAAAAACCCCATGTAAATGCACCACAAGTAATCTTACAATAGGCAAACATTTTATAAAAAAAAAAAATTCTACAAAACACAGCAAATAATGGGACGAAAAGCAAGCAAGTCAAAAACCTAAAAGCGAACAAGGAATCAAGGAAGAAATTGCAACATCAAAGGAAAATTAGTGAACCCCATTTCCAGCATCGAAAGGAAGACACTGGAAGAAAAATAAATAACAAAGGAGTCGCAATTCCCAAAGGAAGGTTGCATTAGCCAAAATGAAAACCGCCATAACCAAAAAAATAGGGCAAAAATCACCCAAATAGCCCCAAAAACCCCACAGAAGACACAGAAAACCCCAAGCATACAGAAACATCCGTGAAAATGACAATATCATCAAAAATTGAAGAAAAAATAACCACAAACAAGGGAGTCAAAATGGAAAGAGAGTCACCTTGATCCCACTCCCTCAATTCCCTTCTCCTTGACAACATCTGTAATAGAAAACTAGAGGCCTAAACTAGGAGTTGTAGCAAAAAGGGAGTTTCCATGACCCCACTCCCTCAACTCCCTTCTCAATGGTAGATTAAGCATCAAGATGTATACCACAAGTGGAGTAGTCGACAGTAGAGGAGGTCTGCAAGCCAACCCACAGAATGGAAGAAGAGCACCGAAAACCCCTAAAAGTTGAACCATGAGATACACTAAGAGGAAGAAATGCACACTCCCATATGAGGCAATAGCATACCAAGTAGCAACAACCATAGGCAAAGGTGATAGTGAACTAGGGCCAAGTC
Organism: Pinus tabuliformis; assembly: GCA_031772625.1. Lineage (NCBI taxonomy): Eukaryota > Viridiplantae > Streptophyta > Pinopsida > Pinales > Pinaceae > Pinus > Pinus tabuliformis. Next base: position 1,536,167,410 of record CM062804.1, read on the forward strand.
CTGCCCCTTCAACAAGATCAATGTTGAAAATACCAACAAAAAATGATAAAAATAGAATCCAGAATATTCTAATTTTAATTTGTCATTGAATTAAAATTGTGAATTAAATTTGAATTTAGTCTCACTAGCTGCTTGAAAATAATTAATTACTTCATCTTGAGTTAATTAGTTAGATAAATTTAAGTTAGAAGTCTTTCTGCAATCATGTGACAGTTATCCCTTAAATTAAGGAGATTATCCCTTAATTAAGGAGATAAGATTGAGTTATAATTGAGTTGTAATTAGTTAGCTTAGTTTACTGAGTTAAGTCTAGTTAAATTAGTTTCAAATTGTTTTAGGAACTAATTATGAGTTCAGTCAGTGAATTCATGCATGCATCGAACTAGTGTACTCCAAATAACTTAAGATTCTCTCATCAGTAACTCATGCATGTCTATTCTGAGAAAGAGCCAGTTCAGATTAAAGACATGGACAATGTACTATAAATTGCATGTTTTCTCCTATAAAGGAAACTCATGCATGCAGAAGGAGGAAGGTTCCTTGAGGATTGCGCAGTTTTATAAGGTGTGAGATCAGTGTGAGATCAATGTTACACTTGGTAACAGGAGGATCACCCAGGAGAAACTGCGCAAGGAAATAGGAGGCTTGGAGGGTAGACAAGAAGGGTTGTGAGAAGCCTTGTTTGCCTGTGAGCATCCAGGAGGATTGTACTGAGAGTTGGTTAGCTGTGAGAGCTAAGGCTTTGGATTATTCTGATATATTTTCATCTTGTATGATAATACAGATAGTGGGGTTTTTAGCTGAGGCTTTTCCCTGAGTATTTTTTGTGTTTCATGTGCATTTATTCTTCTTCTTTTGGTTAGATGTGTTCAGCTCTGATTCAACTTGATCTTTAAGCTTCCACGAGTTTGATAGTAGAAGTAAATTATAGCATTTTGCTTTGGTATATTGCATTATCTGGTTAATCTACAGTGATATTTTCTACATAGATCTCATAGGTAGATTTGTAGAGAATTTGCAGGAAATTCTACAATCAATACTATAATAGATATTTTGAAATTGCGATTTAATATGTGTGTAAGTGGACATTTTAAGTGAAAGTGATTTCCATCCTCAACCTTCTTATACCAATGATATCGAATTGTTTTAATCCATGATTTTTTATGAATTTTCCAACACTCTCTTTCACTAGGGAGCTCATGAAAAATTGTTTTTATTTAACACTGATTATCTTATTTGTAATAATTTTGATATGTTATATTAAGGTTGATAACCTCCTTATAACATCTTTATTTTTTTATCACATAATTTATTATCTCACCTCCTCCTTAAATTAAATTATATTATATTTTTAATATTACAGTTATTATGTAAATGGTGCCTTCCTTTATGCCAACCCCCCTTGAGAAATAAGTAATTTTCATTGGATTTTGAAGCAATCCTAGGAAGCTTCTTGGCTTTTCTATTGTTTATTTTTTTCATGTACATTGGGTACCTAGTTATAATCATGCTCTCAATGCGTAGTAGGCTCATGCCCATGAGAGGTACAAGGGGTATTAAGATTGCAAGTTATAAAGTACTTTTGGATTTTCCATATCTTTCTCTACAATTCTCTCAACCACAAACTTCATATCCATATAAGATAATAGGTATTATGAGAATATCATAAAGGAATTTCCTCTGATCCCATGTGTGATTAACTATTGTTTTCAAGTTTACCATATTCTTTCCTCTCTTCATTTTTCCCTTTTCTAATGTTATATTTTGAGTAAAGCTTGGATGAAGATTAAGTTGAAATATTTGTATGAAATCATTTTGAATTTAATTACTATAATATTCATTCTGTTAATATTAACACTCATATTTAGAATGGAGTTGAAGATGCCCCGAGAGCAATCTGCTATGGTTTCTTAGATGTCGTTGTTCCTCCCCCTAGCATTGATGGTTTTGTTGTAGATTTGGAGTTTCATTTGTGGTTGAATATAGTTTTTTCAAGTCTTCATGATAGATCTGGAGTTTTTACAATTAAATCAAGACTATGATTTGGTGGTTTTTCTTTACTTCTTAAGTGGTTGAGATCATTCTTTGCTCAATGAGTCTCCCAAGCAAATTTGTTAAAAGAGCAGAGTCAAATCTCTCTTTCGATTTGGGTTTTTTCCACCTTTGTGGAGAATAATGCCACTACATTAAAGGAATAGTGTTGATTGGTAATTTCATTGGCCTTTTCCCTAGCTATAATTCTATTTTAGAATGGACCTCACTTAATCGGGTAAATCATGAGCCCATTGGTATTTTAATTGCAGAAATTGTTATTATGTTTTACTTTTTGAAAAAAAGAAGGTCATATATCAAATCTATAGATCTAGACCTTATTTCATGGGAACGAGAGTAATGTTTCTTACTCATTGGTCTCTTGATTTCAACCCCATAATGCAAATTTCTTCTTCACCAGTGTGGATTAGGTTGCCATATATTCCCCTTCTTTGTTAGGGTGACAATATTTTTAAAGTTGTAGGAGAAAAATTCTATTGATTTATATCTGGTGACATGGAAGAGGAGAATAACTTATCTTGTGCTAGAATTTTGGTTGAAATGGATTTTTCGAATTCCCCATGTCAATCAACTTAACTTGGATGGTTGGTCCCATTTTTCAAGCCCCGAATTATGAATAGGTTCCCTTCAAATGTAATTCTTTTATGATTATGAGCACTTTCCAAAAAGTTGTTATAAAGCTCTAGTTTCTCAGCTTTCTTATAATCCACCACCTTCTCATAGTATTGATGAGAAAGAAGCATTCAAAACAGTCACAAGGAATAAAAGAAGCATTTAAAGAGATGCTACATGCTACCAAGCCTAAATCTCATGACCATCCTCTCTCTAGTAATAGATATGAAGTTTTGAAGTCCCCATAGGCATAATTTATAGGTGATGAGGCTTAAGTTGATAAATTAGTCTCAGTTCAAGTGTCCCCAATGAATATTAATTCAGTGGTTAAGGAAAAGTCTTCATCCAAGGATACTGACAAAATCCCTCTTATAGAAAAGAAAGAGGCGGGGATCAAACCCCCCTCTTCTTCACCTTCCTATTCAGGTGTGCTACAAAATAATTCACATTCTTCACCTCCTTTGACAAGAATAGGAAAGATAAAGCAAGAAAACCCCGAAATCCATTGTTGAGAATTTTATTTTCTTCCCTCGGTCTAACCGTGGACCAATTTCTCTCAAATTATAGAAATGTTATTTTTCACATCATGCAAGCAATCTACAAGAATATACTCTTGTTCTCAAGAAGCAATAGGTGCAAACTTTAGAAGGTCTAGTATTGGATCTTTGCCCCACTTCTTGGTCAATTTCTCGCAAATTATGGAAATGTTCTTTTTTGCATCTTCGTCTTCAAGCAATCTATAAGAATCTACTCATGTTCTCAAGAAGCGATAGGTGCAACCTTTAAAAGGTCTAATATTGGATCTCTCCCCCTTCCTGTTTTAGATGAAAAATGGTTTTTAGCTTCTTTTTTTAGATTCATGAAAAAAAATTTCACAGGCATCAAAATGCTGGCTTTGGAATAATGAATAAAGCAAAAAGGCAGATGGGAGGTGGAAAAGTTAAAGCACTCAATTTTAATTTCTATCACTGGTCATCGTTCCCCTCCTCATGATCCGAGACCTTTGACTACAGTAATATATATTCGTAATGTTATAAAGTCGATCAGATAAATTATTATTTCAGCATTATTAATTAAACTGGAAACATCGTAGAAATATAACAGGCAGTAAAGTAATGATTGGTTAATTATCTTTTGAAAGCTTTAATTGAATGTTATTTTATTCTCATCTAATAATATCATTTTATAATATATATTTGTAATGTTCTATAAACTGGATCAGATAAATCATTATTCACATGTAATAAGGTAATGATTGACTAGTTATTTTTTCCATTTTATTCTCATTTCACTATTAATAATTAAAATACAAATATCATAGAAACATAACACACCCAATAAAATTGATTGGCTAACTATCTTTTCAAAGTACCAGCCTAATATCATTTTATTCTTATACAATAATATCACTAAATAAAATAAATATACAATAAGTTAATGATTATCATTACTACATGATACTTAATATTTTCTTTATGTTAACTGCATAATACGAGATTCATTATATTTATATCAAGATGCTCATCCTCAATTGATAAAGCATCAAGATTCAAGAATATAAAATTGAAAATTAATGATGGATGAAATGTCAAGAATAAAGCTGAAATTTGTTCTTGTGTTTACTTGCAATACATATGCTCTATATAGGCAAGTTTATCAACCAGGTCTATCGGTGCACATCTCCAAAATTTTCATGAGCCATCACTCAAAATCATCCATGGCACTGAAATTAACAATTTAATTGCCCGGACGTACTTAAATAGTGCTTGAAGAGTATCACTTACCGCAAGGAGCATCAGTCACCATTGGAATTATCAAACCTACGCATCCACAGCCGAAAAAGGCAGAGTAACTCACTCAACAACGCAATAAAAATTCGAATGCGAGGAAAATAATTATCTTCAACTCTGGAAACTTTGTAATTCGGAGAGTTCTGGTCAATAAAGATATCCTGATCTTTCCTCTTTCCTGTTTCTTTAAAATATAATAAAAAAATAGTTTTATTAATAATTCATATAAATATATATGCATAAAAATATTTTTTTATTATATTTTTTTATCTCTATAATATATATGACAGTGTAATTATATAAATTAAATAATTGATCAATCATAATAAATATCAAAATATTTTTTTGTTATTATATATATATATATATATATATAACTGACAAGATTATGAACTATAAATATTTTTAATTTATAAATAGACTTGATTACACTATTATAGGCTAATATCATAGCTTATTAATATCACATATTCAAAAAACCATAACTCATTTCATTGATATTTATGTATATGATATTTAATTAAATTAATCAAAAATGTATAATTACTTTGGACATGTATACTATTATGAATATTTTAAACTATTTCATAGAAGTTAAATCCCTATTTCTACCTAATAATTATTGTTAAATAAATTAAAATTCTCGAATTCCTATTCCAGAAGACACACACTTGTTCGTGTAATTAATTAATGTTTATAATACAAATATAACTAGTGTAGCCATATAAATTAAATAGTTGGTAAATTCCTATATGCATCAATCTATAATAAACATGAAAATATTTCATAATACATCTCAAATTGTCAAAATTTTAAAAATCAACTAAATTATAGGTATATCAAATTATTGTTGTTAATTATAAAAACAATTAATATATAAGTTAAACCTATATACATTTAGAAAAACATCCAACAAGATTCTTAACTATGGAGATTCACCCCACTTTACCATGGAGATTCTTAATTTATAAAGATTTTGTTACAATACCATGGCTCATCAATATGATGTTTTCTTAATTAATTAATTTAATTAAATGATGATGACGATGATGGTGGTGGTTAACGTCCACTCAGACCAAATTGGTCTATCGGACCTATAATTTTCTTAGTTTCTAATTGTCTGGCTCCTCGTCTTTCTTGGCGAGGTTGGTGCTTTAGCTTTCTTTTTTTTCTCTACGGTCTTCCAACTTTCTTTATCTTGCATCTCCTTCATCTCTTCTGGTTCTTGGGACATTGGTGTCTTAGCTTCGCGATCTATTGTGTTCGTCCTTTTGAAGATAGTCGGAGAAGAAGTTTGGTCTAAGAGATCTGCTTTGCTATTAAATGAAGATTTATTTTGTGCGGTATTTGAATCCTCATAAGTGTTGATGTTTGAGGGGTTGTCGAGTTCACTCTTTTGTTGTTGGGTGGGGATTTCCCCCTGCTTGTCTTGAGAGGTATTCCTTTCTTGCCCAATTTCTTGTGATTCAGAGCTTTCTCGAGAGTATTCTTCTTTGATGACAGTGTAGTGTTCTTTTTGTGCTCCTTCCCACCATGTAGATCTGTGGTGATCTTTTCTAGCAGAATATTTCTGGGAGGATTTAAAAAGGACATTACTTTGGAGATAAATATCAACCTTTGATTTGTGAAACTACTAAGAATATGCTAAAATATTTTGTGGAGATTAAATATCCACCGTTCACCTAATAATTATTGATAATTAAATTAAAATTCTGAAACCCTTTTTCGACAGTAGACATGTGTATTAGCAAATTAAATACTTTTATTATAATTAAATAATTTTAATTAAAAGTATCACAAATTTCATTAAAATTATATCATTTGAAAAAATATAAATAGAGGGTGGAAAACTTAAAATAAATTTGACAACAATTTTAAATACATTTAACTACCTGGTAATAAAAAGGGGATTAAAAAAAGTTCTTCCAACGAACTCTCAACCCTCATGTTATCTTATATACCTATGGATTTTGCATAATTGTCTTTCAAAAATTGTAAAAAAAATATAGCAAATCCAAAAGTGTTTTTAAACTTATGATGTTAATACCCCTTGTGTTCCTTCTAAAAGCTAGTCTTTCCCCATTAAGAACATGATTATGACTAGATGTCTTGTTAGACACCTAATCCTTTAGGATTGGATGAAGTCATGTAAATATGTAAAAAAGGATAATGAACAAATTAAATATGAACCATCCTTAGAATTTGAAAACCAAAGGTCACCCATCTATGTTATATAAATCTATTATTGCCAATGCAATCACTCATTTAGTATTCATTCATTGGCTTAACATGGTATTAGAGCCAGGTTTAGGTATGTATGCCTCTCTCAGTCTAACTCCCCTCTGTACCATCTACTTAACCTGTAAGATTTTATATTTTTGTTTGAGCACTTCATATCTCCAAAAAGTTTCTTTTCTTTGATGTTCATCTATTCCTTGTTAAGCATTACTTTTCCATGTCAGGTGTTACTCTCCACATCGATTTTTTTTGTTTGATGCTCATTCCATGTAGCTTGAGGCATACCCTTACACTAAATTGTGGTCTCTCCCTATACAATATGGTGCCTTCATACAAGATTGTTATTGCAAAACCTCTTCTCCTGAATGTTTTATAATAAGTAATCCTTTCTTGCATCTACGTAGCGATACGTTAAATCAAAATCATGGCTCATCAATAAATCATTACACATGACAATTGTTCATATGGTATTTTCTTAATTAATTAATTTAATTAAATGAAAAAAGGGGCATTAGTGTGGAGATCAATATCAACCTTTTATTTGTGAATACTATTAAGAATATGCTGAAATATTTTGTGGAGGTTAAATCCCCACCATTCACCTAATAATTATTGACAATTAAATTAAAATTTAGGAAGGCCTTTTCCCCAATAGACATATCTATTAGCAAAGTTAAGTGCTTTTATTATAATTAAATATTTTTAATTAAAAGTATCACAGATTTCATTAAAATTATATGATTTGAAAAAATATAAATAGAGGGTGGAAAGCTTAAAATAAATTTGACAACAATTGTAAATATATTTAACTACTTGATAGTAAAAAAGAGATTAAAAAATTTCTTCCAAGAAACTCTCATCACTCATGTTATCTTATACAACTATGAAGTTTGCATAATTGTCTTTGAAAAATTGTAAAAAAATATATAGCAAATCCAAAAGCATTTTTTAACTTATGACTTTAATACCCTTGTGTTCCTTATAAGAGCTAGTATTTCCCCATTAAGAACATGAATATGACTAGATATCTTATTAGACATCTAATCCTTTGGGATTGGGTGACGTCTTGTAAATATGTTAAAAAATAATAATGAACAAATTAAATATGAACCAACCTTGGAAGATGAAAACAAAAGGCCACCCATCTATGTTATATAAATCTATTATTGTAAATGCAATCACTCATTTGGTATTCATTCATTGGCCTAACATTGTATCAGAGCCAGGTTTAGGTACCTATGCACGCTCAATGTAACTCCCCTCTCTACCATCTACTTAGCCTGTCAGATTTCCTATTTTGGTTTGAGCATTTCATATCGCCAAAAAGTTTATTTTGCTTGATGTTCATCTATTCGTTGTCAAGCATTACTCTTCCATGTCAGGTGTTACTCTCCACGTCATTTTTTGTTTGTTTGATGGTCATTCCATGTAGCTTGAGTCATACCCTTACACTACATTGTGCTCTCCCCCCATGCATTATGGTGCCTTCATAAAATATTTTTAGTGTAAAACATGTTCTCCTAAATGTTTTAGAATAAGTATCAATTTCCCACATCTACTTAAGGAGACATTAAATCAAAACCTTGAAATTGTTGTGTTTTTTTCATTTATTCCTACCTACTTATTTTAGATGACTTGAGAGTGTAAGTGAAAAATTTGGAGCATAAGTTCCCTAAGAGTTGAGTGTGTAAGTGTAAGACTTGGAGAGTAAGTGGCATCAAAGCACCTTTCTTCATTCTCTTCTTAGCTCTACTGTTCCCTCTTCTCTAAACAAAAAACTATTTGTCTTACTTATCTTGATGACAATTCAAATACTTTTTATCATTATTGTCATCCATAACTAAAAAAAATTCTTCATCCTATAAAAATGCAGCATAGACTTATTTTTCATGCACTTGAGTTTGTGTTAAGAATTTCTTGATATCTCTACTATGTTGGTCTTATTATTGGGCTTCTTCAAACCTATCTCAGACTCCTTTAAAGATGTATTTTGTCATCTCTATTGTCATTTTTATGTAAACTAAAATAAGAACTACCAAGAATAGTCTAGAAAGATCAAGAATACCCTCATCTTTAATGAATTATGGAAAGACATCTATGAAGAAGATGATTGCAATGCACTTACCAAGCCCATTTAACAGAGAACTAGCAATTTAAGAGAATAAGTAGAAAAAATCTTATGACTTGATTGTTTCTTCTGTAAGTGAATATGTGAGAAATCATATAGTTTCAAATACAGGTTCTTATGGTGCATTGAAAGAAATGAAAGATCTATATGAATAACACTAAGAGTTGAAATTTGTCCAGTTGATGGTCAAAATCTTCAAACTTGAGTTGAAACACAATGACCCCTTCACCCTAGCCTCAGATATCAGAGTCGTCATTCATGATGTAGATGCCACTAGAGTTAAAATGGAAAATATTCTCACATCATTTATCAAGGGCCTCTATCTAACATGCTCTCGGTACCTTCAATCCCTACAAGCTAGTGTGCAACTCAAGGCCACTATTTTTGACACCTCATTGTAAAAGTTTGTAGAATGAGAGAAGGCTTTCAGGAGGAGGAACAAAACATCTTAGTCCCCTAAAGAAGTAGTGTTCCTTTCTCAAAAAGATATGAACCAATCACATGATTATCCTAAAATAAGAAGTACCATAAGAGGACATGGAAGGAAGAATCATAAAGGTATGGTGATAAACATCATCAAGGAAAAATATATGATCTTTACTACATTAACTATGACAAAGTTGGACATGATGCATCTACATGCAGAATCCCCTAGGAAAGGATAAAAAAATACTTCAAAGAAGACAAAGGTAAAACACCAAATCCACCAAAATATAAAGCTCCTAAATTTGGCCATTATAATATTGGAGTAAATGAATATTTATTTCATACTTCATTTTCTTCATGGAAATATACATGGTTTCTTGATACAAGTGAAACTTGACATATGAAATTTTAGAAATATATCTTTAAAGACCTTACTGACAATGTAGATGGAGCAATGCACATTGCAAACAAGTGAAGTCTCAATCCATTTAGACTTGGAACCATTAAGCTTAAAATGTTTGGAATTCCTAACTTTCTTCTACATGATGTACTCTACCTTCAAGAGCTATGAAGAAACATGTTTTCCCTTTTCAACTTCATCAACAACGACACTCTATTCATATGTTTGATGGGAAAGTAAAGATAAGGAAAGAATTTGGAAACACAGTTGTAATGACTAGATAAGAGGATGAAATATTGTTGAAGATACAATGAACATCTACTCATGCACAAAAACATCGATGCATTTCTTAGTACAATGAAGGTGCATTGCCATCCAATCCTCTTTGAAATGCAATATTGGACATCATAATTATGAGAATATTTGTTTTCTGAAAAAGGATGGTGTTTCTAGGTTGTCAATGACTCTAGTGAAAGTAAAGAAATGCGATGCTTATATCTTAGGAAAAAATCATAAACAACCATTTCATGATTCTACTTCTAGAGTACATAGAAAAATTGCACTAATTTAATTTGATTTATGTGCCCCAATGCCTATTCCTTATGAAATTGGAAATAGACATATGATGACCTTTATTGATGACTACACTAGGATGTGTTGGGTATACATGTTGAAAAGTAAATCATAATCTTTTGAAACTTTCATAAATTTTCATGCATAGATTGAAAATGATGCACAATCACATATTGGTTCCCTTCGTGTTGATAATGGAAGAGAATATATTTCTAATTATTTTGAAAAATATCTTCAACAAAATGGGATTCAACATCAAATTGGTGTTCCATATAATCCTTCACAAAATCGTTTAACTGAAATAATGAATGGGGTTATATTAAATAGAGTCCACTCAATGATATTTCTCAAAAAATGTGAAGTTGATGTTTTAGGCTAATGCAAATCTATGTGCAGTATATGTTAAACACAAATGTCCATCTCATGCTCTTAGAAATAAGGCTCCTTATTAAGTATGGTATGCTCACATTCCTTTCATTTGGAGTCTCAAGATCTTTGGATCCACCTACTATGCCTTGATTCCCAAGGAAAAAAGAAGCAAGTTTGATGCAATAAATCAAAAATAAATCTTCTTGGGGTATTCATATACCACCAAATCATAACATATTTACAATTATGTAAATAAGAAGTTTTAACTTTCTAGAGATGCGAATTTTTCAATCTTCCAAGATTAGATACACTATTGAGCAACAACTTGATCATTTAGATAAATTCAATCATGTAAAAAATAACCATGAATTTTATAATGATAATCGACATCTTGAAGCGGGGATCCACACCTTGAATTAATTTATGGAATATCCTTTTAAAGCATTTTCTCCCCCTCATGAAGTTTTGACCACTTTTTCATATCAAAAAGACCCTTTGAGTGATGTGATTGAGAGGATTGGAGGGATAAATATTCATGCAATCCCATATCAAAACAAAAAAAAAAACCAATATCATATTAGAAAAGTTCCCCTAGATGGCTCTACAAAACACTTAAAATCATTCATCCTAATAAATTAAAAAGGGAAAGATCTAGAAGTTCCACTAGAAAAAATGGAGGTATTGTAGATGGTTGTGATTCAATTAATGATATGGATGTTTCATATGATTTTGAATTGAATTTATTTATTGACCTTGAACCAACTTCCTTCGAAGAAAGAACTTATCATGATGGATGGAAAGAATTAATGTAGAGGGATTATGATGTTCTCATAAATAATGGAACAATAAGTTGGTGGACCCTCCATTTGGAGCCAAGTTGATTGGCTACGAGTCTACAAGAACAAGTAAAAGTTATATGGCTCACTTGACATGAAAAAATAAAGACGTGTGCAAAAAGGATTTACATAGGAAGCATTGAATATGAAAAAACATTTTCCTCCACAACAAAATGAGCTATGATCTGACTCCCCTTTCCTTTGTAGCATATACTAGTGTTAACAGGGCTGGACCTGCCAACATTCAAAGGGGTCTCCCTAATATGTGGTCCCAATTAGACCTCACACCATTTAGGATAGGAGCCTCCTCCGAAATAAATCTTGGTTACCATTTTCTTGAAGTTTTTCCTTGGATCTAATTGTCAACAAGAAAGAATAATTCATATGTGCCTTCAAAAAGCAAGTGAGTGTACTTGATGAGTTTTCAATTGTAGGTGTGTCAAGTTTCTTCTACTGTAGAGGGGGAAATACAGTGAGCATCTAATTATTAGTACCACCATATTAGAGACACACACAAACATGAAATATTAATCTAACAACCATCGGTATAGTCCACAAAGATGTGGCATTCATTGAAACCATTATAATGCATTCTCGATATGATAAGCACTAAAATAACAAAAATAGTTCAACTACTTTAGTAGAGGTGAAAACAAACATGAATCATAAACATTCACAGAACAATATTACAAACATTAATTATACATGCATGAAGGACATGTTAGCTATCAGGATTCATATATTAACTAAAATTCCGAAGACACATGTATACAACAAACACCATTGGCTCTAATAGTGGAGTGTTGGAGCCACTACTTGATCCCCAAAAGAACTAGCTTGTCTCTATTTCCTTATGGGAGGAGCCAAGGTGAAAAGTCCTTTTCTTGTACAATGAGGGTGTATATATAACCAATGGTGTGATCCTTCACCACCCTTGGGACTCTTTGATTACCCTCATGACTTTTCAACTTTTACATGACTTTTCATATTTTGTACATCACCTTTGGACTTCCAGTTTACAATACATTTTGAATAATAATTTACATAATCCACAAATGATCTAGCATATGATGACTCATGGCATGACATTGATGACATGGAAATGTCAAGCCATTCTTTGTTGTTTCTTGTTTTGTGTCTTCTTTAGAATGATCTCTTTTCTACCTCCATATGGCTTTAGATGAGAGGATTCTTCATTGTTATCAGGTTTTGAGATGTGGTCACAAAATGATGTTGCTTTCCTTTCTCTTAATTGATCAACCTGTATCTTCCACTACATAGGTGTATCCAAGCATGATCTCCTTCTCCATATCCTTCTTCATCATCTTTTCGTAGAATGATAAAGTACTTTCATCTGGAATTCACTTATGAAAATAAGACACCAGTCTGATAAACCCCTAGTCTAAGATGTTTCATGAGGATCTATTGAATGAGTTGGAACTGGGTGGAAGGTTGCAGGAGAGGCTTAGTGACTGTGCAATTATGTAGCTCAGATGGTTAAGGGTCAGGTCTGATCCTTGAAACCACGCAATGCATATTTCAGGCTCGATTTTTCTTGAATATTGCACAATTCGGGAGCTCAAGGAGCTAGGATGAGGGCTTGATTAATGAAGTTTCCCATTGCGCAGTGCTAGAAGGACAAGGAGGCTAGGTGATTACACAATTATTCATTTAAGGAGCTCAAAGGATGGCCTTGAGGACTGAGACTATGCAATATGTAGTTTAGGCCTACTTGGAGGGAAGGATTATGTAATTTTGGATCTTAGGGGTCGGGCTTGAGCACTGAGACTCTGTAGTGTGTAGTTCTAGGAGGTAGGCATTACACATTACACATTTCCAATAGGTAGGAAACTTGCATTACGTAGTTCCAAGAGGAAGGGTTGCTACTTGAGGGTTGATACTGTGCAATGCACAATTCAAGAAGGCTGGATGAGGCTTGGTTGCCTGGTCAAGAAGTGTTCCAGATTTTCAACTATGTGTGGGAATCATGAAGTTGATGTGAACAGTGAAAAAACATGATTGTGATACACACTTATAACACTCGAAGATGCAACATAGATTATCCATAACACTTGAACAACATACTTCCTTCAGTGTGAAAACTTTGTGATGACTTACGGTAAGTGCGACATCAAAGATACCCTTTGTGACGACTGTGATGACACTTGTACGATAGTTCTTGAAAATTTTGAAATGAGTGCAACAAATGTTTAAATGGTAATACCTGTTAGAGTATGCATAGCACAAACTAAATTAATCACACACAGAAAAAAAACATGAGAGAGAAAATTTAACGTGGTTCACCCAACAATCTGGGCTACGTCCACCAAACAGACGCATCGGCAATCTTATTACTGAACAGGAGATTACAACAACAGATTTGTACATCTGGAATTCCTCTTCCTCACACCTTCTCATCTCTCATATTATTTGCCTCTACAAGCTTACATTTTATAGCGGGGAGTAGAAAATGAATCATAAATTCACTCACAACAAATATAGGATGCAATAACTCCTCATCAAGATTAAATGGAGTTAATCTAGCAACAAATCCTATTGTTGTCACATTCACTAGATTTTCTCCAAATTTAATTAAGAAAAATCTCAAGAATCTCCACCTTGACAACAATTAGCCTGATACTTTGTTCCATTATTATTTTTATATTTTCTACAAGCCAAGAGAAGCTAGACACCATCGTATCTTCTCTAATGAACATGTCTGCACAGTTTTCCTTTGTATGCACTTTTTCAACAGAGACTCGCCTTTCAGTGATAACCTGTCTTATAAAATGGTACTTGATAGGTATATGCTTTGATTTACTATGATAGGCTGGATTTTTAGCCAAGTGAATTGCACTTTGACTATCACAAAATAACTTGATGTTGTCCTGCAACCTACCAAACTCACCAAACAAACCTTTCAACCAAACCGCTTCTTTGCAAGCATGTGAAGTAGCTGTATATTATGCTTCTGTAGTGGATAAAGCAACAACATTTTGTAGCTTTGAAATCCAGCTTATAGCTCCACCTGCAAGAGTAAAGACATATCCTGAAGTTGACATTCTCTTATCCAAATCACCTACAAAATTGGAATCAACATATCCGCAAAAAAATTCACTACTTCTATTATAAGTGATACAATAATCACTTGTGCCTGTCAGATACTGAAGCACCCATTTCACTGCTGACCAGTCTTCTTTTCCTAGATTTTCCATATACCTGCTGACAACCCCAACTGCATGTGAAATATCTGGTCGTGTACAAACCATCGCATACATCAAACAACCTACTACATTGGCATATGGAATTCGAGACATATATTCCTTTTCTTCATTTGTATTAGGACATAAACTTGAAGAAAGCTTAAAATGGGAAGCTAAAGGGACTGAAACAGGCTTCACATTGTTCATACCAAACCTCAAGAGTATTTTCTCAATATACTTCTTTTGTGATAGCCACAGCTTACCATTGCTCCTGTCTCTGAAAATCTCCATGCCCAAAATCTGTCTTGCTGCTCCTAGATCTTTCATATCAAATGTCCTAGCCATCTGAGCCTTTAACCTGTTGATCTCACTTATGATTTTTCTTGCTAAAAGCATATCGTCAACATATAACACTAAGATAATGAACATCACATTATTCAATTTCTTAAAGTAAACACAATGATCATATTCACTTCTTATATAATTTTGACTCATCATGAAAGAATCAAATTTCTTGTGCCATTGTCGAGGCGACTGCTTCAAACCATACAATGATTTCTTGAGCCTGCAGATAAATTTATTGTTGCGATTTTGAACAAACCCTTCTGGTTGTTCCATGTAAATATCCTCATTTAAATCCCCATGTAAAAATGCAGTTTTAACATCTAGTTGGTGTAATTCTAAATCAAGTAAAGCAACTAATGCTAACACAATACGAATTGAAACAATTTTTACAACTGGTGAAAATATCTCATGAAAGTCAATTCCTACTTTCAGAGAAAAACCTTTTGCGACCAACCTTGTTTTGTACCTGTTCTCTGTATCATCAACACCCCTTTTCAATTTGTAAACCCATTTACATCCCACAGTCTTTTTGTCTTTAGGAAGTTCTACTAGATCCCATGTGGCATTCTTGTCTAATGTCGTCATCTCGTCCTTCATAGCTTCTTTCCACTTATCACTTTTAGAACCTTCTACAGCTTCTTGATAGCACAAAGGTTCATCATCATTAGCGATTAAAGCAACTGAAGTAACATAATCATCATACCTTTTAGGAGGACGTTTGATTCTCGTGGACCTCCTTAAAGATGTTTCTGGTACTTCCACAATTTGTTAATTATTATCTGTAGGAAATTCTTCATGATCTGCATCTGAAACATGTTCATGATCTGCATCTAAAACTTGTTCATGATCTGCATCTGAAACTTATTCATCTGGACTATCATCAATATTTGAACTGGTTTCAAATTGAATATGTTGAAACTTAGGCACATTATCATGTTTCAATTTATCATCTACATTTGGATTATTGAGTGAAGATTCATTGAATTTAACATCTTTGTTAATCATGATCTTGTGAGTAGTAGGATCCCACAACCTGTATCCCTTAGTCCCATTACCATATCCAGCAAAGATATATCTTTTTGATTTAGGATATAATTTAGAACGCTAATGTTTCGGAATTAGAGCATATGCATCACAACCAAAAACTTTCAATTTAGAATAATCACAAGGATGACCTTTCCATACCTCTTGAGGAATTTTGCATCCTATTGCAGTTGATGGTGATCGAGTTATCAAATAACAAGCCATAGATACTACTTCTGTCCATAATTCCTTCTGCAAATTGGCGTTACTTAGCATACTTCTTGCTCTTTCTAAGGGAGTCTTGTTCATGCGTTCAACAACTCCATTTTGCTGAGGAGTATAAGAGGTAGTTCTATGTCTTTCGATCCCAAATTCCTTGCAATAATTATCAAATTATTTTGAAGTAAACTCACCACCATTGTCAGTTCTTAAACATTTAATGGTTCTTCCAGTGACATTTTCTACTAATGCTCTAAACTGCTTGAAAACTGTGAATACATTAGACTTCCTTTTCAACATGTAGACCCATACTTTCCTAGAGAAATCATCTATAAAAGATACAAAATATGATGATCCTCCATATGAGGTTGTAGGAGAAGGACCCCAAACATTAGAATGGATATAATCAAGGATTCCCTTACTAGTATGTTTTCCAGTTTTAAATTTCTGCTTGCTTTGTTTCCCATATATACAATGTTTGCAGAAATCTAACTTAAAAGACTTTAAACTAGGAAGTAACTTATGATCAAATAAAAATTTTAATCCTCTTTTTCTCATATGGCCCAACATTTGATGCCATAGACGAGTAGAATTACAGTCGTTTTTAGATACTATAGAAGCATGATCTGACTATGTTCTTCCTTCTAACTGAAAAAGATTTCCAACCTTCTTTGCTTTCATTACTAGTAAAATTCCTTTATAAAATTTCAATGCTCCACCTTGAATAAAGGTTTTATATCCATTTGTGCCTAGTACTCCTAGTGAAATGATATTTTCTCTGAGTTCAGCAACGTGTCTTACATCAGTTAATATTTTATTTGTCCCATCAAACATTTTAATATGGATGCTTCCAATTCCCACAATATTACATGTGACATCACTTCCCATGTAAACGACTCCATACTTGATTGATTTATAAGTTTTAAACCATTCTCTATGAATGCACATGTGATTTGACACACCAGAATTTAACAACCAATGTTGATCATGATTAGACAAACTAACTGATAACACTTCATCACTCAAACTTGAAACAGATGCCGAACATGTATCTGTCGTGTTTGCTTCTTTCTTTTCTGTCGAAGAGTCTAATTTAGATGTTTTCCTCTCTTCCAACAGTCTTGCTTCAAATGTCCTGATTTTCCACAAAACCAGCAGTTTACCTTACTCTTCTTCCCTTTTGATTTTGACCGCAAGTTGTTGTGCTTATTGAAGCGTCTTTCTTTAGAACGACCTCTGACCATCATTGCTTCTGATCTAGAGTTTTCTGAATTTGACCTTTTCCTTGTTTCTTCAGATAATAAAGCTCCAACAACATCATCAAACTCAAGCGTTTCTGATGAACTATGACTCATAGAAGTAACAAAATGATCCCATGACTTGGGCAACGAGCATAATAAAGTTATAGATTTATCTTCTGATTCAAATTTTACTTCTATAATTTCTAACTACACTAAGAGAGTATTAAGGGTATTCAAATGATCAGTCATAGATGTACCTTCCTTCATGCACAAACTGTACAACTGTCACTTCAGAAGAATCCTATTGGTTAAGGATTTTGTCATGTACAACTTTTCAAGCTTTGTCCACAAACCAACAACAGTTTGCTCTAACACGATGTTAAACAAAATATCATCCGCCAAACACAATTGAATTTTGCTTAGTGCTCTTTCATCCATGTCACTCCATTCGTTATCTGTCATGGTGTATGGCTATTTGGCTTTTCCCAATAGCACCTTCACCATGCCTTATTGCACAAGCAGATCATACATCTTAACTTTCTAGATCTCGAAGTTGTTTTTCCCATTAAACTTCTCGATCTCAAATCGAGCACTTTGTGTTTTTGACATTTTAATTTTCCTTTTTAATCAAATTAAAAATTTGATAAAATTCCACAAACTGTAAATTTCAAATACCAGTGACTAGCAAATGAATCGAACGGCATTTTAATACTGCTAGCAACAAAATGAAAAAACACTACCTTGCATCCATTCGAGCTTTGCAGATGATATGGTGGAACAACATTTTAATATTGAATCCACGCAAGTTGAGACCATGTTACCTTCAAGAACATAGCTCCCTTCTTCGCACAGATCTGCATGGGAAATCAATAGTCACACAGTTCCACCAGTCACGCAGTTCAACAGCCACAACTCTCAGTTTAATTCTGTGTGAATTGGCTTTCTCCACACTGGGCTCACAAGGAGGATAGATAATATATATATATATATATATATATATGTGTGTGTGTGTGTGTGTGTGTGTGTGTGTGTGTGTGTGTGTTAACTTAATTCGTTACTCCAGCAGGTGGGTAAAGGCACTAGCCACCTATATTATAGCGCTTACAAAACGCAGCACAATCGACCATAGCATTTCATTCCTCCAGACAAAGCCCGCAAGCAGAGACCAGGCTCCACGTTTATTAGCTCAGAAAATAGGTGTGGACAGAAAATCGAGGTGGATTTACAAATGTTTTCATGCAACGCCAGTTTTCAATCCTTTATTCTTGCTCCACTCCAAACTACTGCACCATTTCATTCCTCCGGCTCCCGACACTTTATCCTCCAGCTCACTGTTGCTTTATCTTCCAGCTCCCGGCTGCTTTATCTTCCTTCTAAGGCTATAATCATTTGCATTTATCATTCCACTGGCTTTGTGGTGCTAGAAGCCATGCTCGGCCCGCCTGGAACTGCCAATCATGCCACGTTCTACAACTTTTGACATTCAATACACAGGAGAGTTTGAATTCAAGCTTATAGTGATTTAAATGCTCCGAAACTTAACTAATTAGTATAATGCTCTGATACCAATTGTTAGAGTATGCACAGTAGAAACTAGATAAATCACAAACACAACAGAAAACATGAGAGAGAAAATTTAACGTGGTTCGCCCAACCAATCTGGGCTATGTCCACCAAAGAGAGGCATTGGCAATCTTATTACTCAACAGGAGATTACAACAATAGATTTGCACATCTGGAATTCCTCTTCTTCACACCTTCTCATCTCTCACATTATTTGCCTCTATGGGCTTACATTTTATAGCTGGGAGTAGAAATTGAATCATAAATTCACTCACAACAAATATAGGATGCAATAACTCCTCATCAGGATTAAATGGAGTTAATTTAGCAACAAATCCTATTGTTGTCACATTCACTATATTTTCTCCAAATTTAATTAAAAGAAATCTCAACAATACCAAGTACTTTACATAAATATTGCCCATCGAAACCATCAAAAATAGTTTTTGCAAAATGTGTGACACTACACATGAAATGATGACACTTCGATTTTCTAGCAAATGGGACAAAAACACTTAGAGAAAACACATGCAATAAGTCTTAATGTTAGCAAAGACAATATGCTTTGAAGTTTTGGTGTACGAAATTTTTTTGGAGTATGTTGTAGCAGCGACAACACTTAGCGACACACCATTAGAGATCCATCTTCTATGTCTAGGTTGATTCTTTTGTGTAGGGTCTATTTCTTTAGGGAGTATTGGTTCATCATGCAAATCACCTTGGTTTCCCTACTTACCCTATTAATAAAAATAGTCCCCTCTATCCCTTATCAGTTGATCAAAAACATAATATCAGTAATATCACAATGTTTCTAATTAGGAAAGGGTAGTATTGTTTGTGAGCTTTATATTTTCAGAGTATAGCTTTTCATCTCTGATGTTTCTCTACTACCAATGGGCCTAGACAGTGCCCCGGTGGAGTTGCTTGCTCCACCTCTCTATGCATGAAGCCTTTCTTTTCTTTTTCCTTTATTTATATATTTATATAGGACTCTGCATAGGCACTTATTTATTTCATGGGTGAAGAGGAATCCTTACTTATTGATAGTAGGAGAGGTTGTTCATTCAGAGAAGCATATAAAGACCTTTGATCTAGGTTTGCTTATTTAGATTTTACCCCTTTTCCTCTTATACTTGATTGTATAAGCATTAAAACATTGGAACATAAAGAACCAAGTAGGAGCGTAATGTTTCCAGAATAGACACAAGTATCATGCTTCAACACAAAACTCTCCTTACGAAAGGATTGTATTTTCTATTATAACATCTTCGACCAAAAGATGTAACCAAAACAAAGAAGGAGGATTGAGGGTTATCCAAATTTTGTAGTGTCACAAGATTCTTTTCAACTCAGCCACACACAAAGAAGCTAGAAAACAAATTCACATATGATGCTTATTTACATAAAAAAAAATGAAATGCAATACTAAACAAAACAAAGAAAAATGAAAATAAAATATGTACATAGGGTAGGGAACAACCCTAGATCATCACTGAAAATATTTTTTTTAATATTAACAGGAAGAGAGTCAATATTATCATCTAAATATTGAAGATGATATGTGTGTTGGAAAAGCTTTTCATGTACTATGAATGGTATGATCGATAGGGATTGGAACTTTATATGTTTTCCTTTGTCTTTGTGGGCTTTGTCCCACTTCAAGACTAGGTCACCCACACTGAATTCTTTTTTCCTTGTAGACTTCTTGTCAAACCACCTCTTTATAGAACTTTGGTGAAGAGAAAATTTCTCTTTAGTTTTTTGTCTTTATTCCTGTAGCTTATGAAGGGTGTCTATCCTACTATGGACCAATAAGCATGGCTTTCCTTGGGATTCTTGTGAAAGTTGACGACCAGGAAAATAGTTGTGTGGGGGTAGGATGGCTTATTTTTCATACACGAACAAGTAGGGAGACATATTCAGAGAAGGTTTACTGTTACATAGTAATTTGTCACTGGCCCCGTATCCCCTGATCTCGGATAAGGTCAGTCATCTTTTTTGTGTCATACATCAACAAAAGTGTCCACATCTCCAAAATCATTCAAGAAGATTAACAATGCTCTTTAATCCTGAAGATTGACCCTTTTTACCAATGTTCCAAGATTGTCACAAGACAACCTCATTCTACCTGCGACAATAGCCTAGAGTGGACTAGAACGTCATGACTTCATCGCAGGGGTACATCTGTTCCCTACGACGGTCAGATTTTAGGGCTCATCGCAAGTCCTCAATATCCTTCTTGCGACGATAACTCTGAATACATTGTTGCCCTGCGACGTCATCTCTGAGTCCTATTGTTTGACTTTTGACGACCCAAATATGTCAAATTAGTTCAAATAGAATGCTTCTGGGTGGTTCTGGAACTGGTTGCTGGGTCAAGGAAGTTCACCTTTCCTCCTTTGAGATGGTGGTTCCACCTTTTGAGAAACCTCCCTTGGAGATAAGCTCCCTCTCCCTCATTTATGGAGGCTCCTCCTCTTATAAAAGCATTCCCCATTGCTATGATCAGCTAGTTTTTGGTATTGAGCAAATTAGCTAGTTTTTTTGGGGATTGATAGTTTGCAGTGTGAATTGCTGATAGTCTAGCAATTGGTTGTTGATTGCAATAACCTTATACTAGTGCTTTTGGGTGAGAGAGAGAGTTATCAGCCTTTTAGGAGACCTTTCTGAGAGTGAATTCTTGAGGAGACATGCTGACTGGACCCTTCAAGGAAGCTTGTGACGTCAAGGCATGGTTGTAAGCTTTTCTTTTGCTCATATTAATACAATCAATGGTTGTTTCCTATGTCTTATATGAAATATATTTGATAGCTTATGGTTCCTTGACTCTGTAAGTGAATAGTTCATTTTTGTGCTCTATTATGTGTTCTGTTGTTCTCTTGTGTTGTTTCAGGTGAATTGCTCATCGAGGAGAAGGAAACGACAGTTGAAGTAGTGCAACAAAAGCTCCATCGAACACCGACAAAAGGTAGGCTCTTTCAATGATGACTATTTAAGGAAATTATTTGTTGTATTTGTCTTGTTGTGACTAAACCCACTCTAGGGCTAGAGGGGTTGCCTCTGTCCATAGAGGGAACATTACCTACATCACAAGTTGGTGACTCTACTAGGGATCAAACCTAGAATCTCCAATGGAAGATGCATGCGCCACCATCCCCTTTGCATCCGGTCATTACCGTTGACCCTTTTGCTAAATGGGGCATAGATTTTATGACATGTAACCCTCATGCAGCCGAGGGGCAGGGGTATATTATCGTTTCCGTCAATCATTTTACAAAGTGGGCTGAAGCAATGCCCACGTTGCCCAATGACAGTAAGAGAGATGCACAATTCCTATTCAATCATGTGATTACTTAATTCGGAGTCCCTCAGGCTATTGCCACTAATCATAGTTCTCATTTCCGTGGTCATATGATGACTAAGTTAACGACCCAGTTAGGCTTGCATCATGATAGTTTGATGCCTTATTACCCTTAGTCCAATGGCCAAGTTGAAGCTGTCAACAAGGTGTTGGTTACGATGCTTCAACGTACCATTGGAATGCACAAGTCTGATTGGCACTTGATGTTGTTTTCTGCCTTATGGGCCTACCGTACCTCATTGAAGGATGCCACTGAATTCACACCGTTTCTACTCATTTATGTGTTACACTAAAAAATGTCACCTTGACTACTTACAGTTAGTATGGCTCAAATCAACAGTCATGCTACCCTCTTAGGCAAGTCTCATGCCTCTGTTATCCATCTCAAACTCAAAGAAGAGAGAAAGTCTTGTAAAAACTATGTTTATCTCTGGGGTCGCAGGTTCTCTCTAGCCTTACCTGCGGGGACGCTGACCATGTTCACAAAATCTGTGTCCATGGACGCTCTGTATGTTAAGGGACAGGTGCGTCCCTCTGTAAAAGGCAAAATGCGCGAGTTTTATCTTGAAAAAGTTACTTGTGGTTACTTCTAGAACATTCTAGAGGTCGGTTTGATGAAATGGATGCGCCTCCAGTTGGTTCATGTATCTCTATTAAGGGGGAACTTATCCCATCAATAAGGGAGCTATCCCACCCATAGAGGGGGATGATCCCATTGATAGTGGACCTGAATAACCTCTTTACAGCACTATAAATAAAGGCATTGAGCCAGAAGGAGAAGAGGTTGGAGCTATACATTTTCTTTGGGTAAATGCTGCAGGATTTAGGTCTTCCATTAGAGCCTTTGTGAGGAGAGATTGTCTTCACTTGATTCTACTTGGGAGAGGGTGAGCTTTGTCAAAGTAGAGGAAAACCCTTGATGGACCCTGGGAGGAACTTGCACAACACCAAGGCCAGGTTGTAAGAGTTTCTTTGTTTCGTTATTAATACAAACTGGTTTATTTTTCTCAATAGCTTGTGTTAATGAGTTATTTCATGTGTTCCTTGGTCTGCATGTTGAATATATGTTTTATTATATGAAATGCAAGTGCTTGGTAATTGTTTGATTGTTTGTGGTTGCAGGAATTGACTTGAAGGAGGAGCTCATCCGGATCGTCAAGAACGGACTTCAACAACAGCGTTTTGGAATAAGGTAAGCCTAAACACTTGTAGTTTTCATGTTGTAAAAGGTGTATTTAGAGAAAGATCACTCCATTTTGTCTTGTTTGTCATTAGAATGTCTTAGACTTCTAGGAAGGTCAGTCGTGTCCGCACCCTTGACAGATTCCGTGTGACAAATTGGCGACTCCGCTGGGGAATCCATTAATGAGAGAGTCTTTTCCTTTATATGAACTTTGCTTTGAGAAAATCATTTTTATTTTCTGGTTTTTGACTGTGAGAATTAGTATTTGGGTGGCTTAGCTTTAGATTTAGTTAGATTGGTTTTTCTTCATTTTTCCAGAAGGACGCAGTCTCTGAGTACTGCACAGTGCGTCTTTGGACGCGCTGTTGCCGTCTGCACAGAGCGGGGCCGCACCTGTGACAACGGGTTGCCTGCGTCTTCCTGTAAAACTTAAGAAAATTCCATTTTTGCTTTAAATTGCTTTTAGATTTTGTTTTTCCTTAGTGTTTTCTGCCCAGATCCTTTAGTACCCTGTCAAGAATTTTCACCTAAACTTGTTTTGTGAGCTTTGAGTGTTTTAGTGGTTTTCAACGAAGTTTAGACCTAGGGTTTGATTTTTGGAAAGGCTTTGTAGTGACTTTGATAGTAGAAAGTTGTCCAGCCTTAGATCTCTCTGGTTAGTCAACCTTCTTAGAAGTCGGGCCTGTCGTAAAGTCTCCTTTTGTGAGCAACTTGCCATTTGAGTTGTTTTGGGTCAAATTTCGAATTACTTGTTTATAAAGTATTGATTTCCATTTTACAAAAAGAACAAAAAGATTAGAGTTTTGTTTTGGCTAGTTTTTGATTCTGCAATAAGCTAGTCCTTGATTTGATTGTGATCAAGTAAAACACCTTAGAAATAATCATTGTTAGTTTTGGCCTCGTTAAGATTGCTTAGAGTAAATTTGCCTTTAGTTTGCTTATGAGTGCATTTTCATAGATTTTAAGAGTTGTTAAGATTGATTTTTGGTTATATTAGATTTATTTGCTTTATTAAAAGAAAAATACAAAAACATCTTCTTAAAAAGTCTTGTTTCAAGTAGCTTTTTGTTTTCAAAAGAAGAAAAGAGTTTTTTTCGTGCATGTAAAGAGAAGTTATGTTTTTATGCTTGGAAAAGAAAAACGAATTGTTTCTTTGATTGTCTTCAATTAAGAAGTTGCTTTTATAAAGATTGCATTCTCTCAACTTTTTAGTTAAGCAATTCATCGAAAAAGTAAAGTAGTGGATAAATCATTCTAGGTGCATTTTGTAGTGGTTTCGAGTCGAGTCAACACACCACTGGTTTCACTTCCATCACCTTTTGACTTAAGAAACAACCTTAAAAGTAACGCTTAAATTAAAATCAATCTAGTAATCTTTATTTTTCTAGGGCTCTGAAGCACCAACATAGCTTAGGCTAGGGTCTTGGAGTAGGTGAGTACTTAACTCTCCAAGACTACAAAACCAAACAGATAGTCTATCTTGAGTAGAACAAATCCAATTGTTTCAGTTACATTCTGGGAAAGCTCCTCTTAAAGGAGAAACACGAGCTCGTGTCCGAACCAGTGAGGGGATCATTCCTCCCTCGTTGGGAACGACGCCAGGCAGTACGTATTACAAACGGTAAACCTCGGATTAACCATTGTCGAGGAGCCAGGGGTCACTTATCGGTAAACCTTGGATTGTTGTCAAGGAGCCGGTAAGGGGATTGGAGCTTGCTACTCTGCCCTTGCGTGCTGTCGGAGTTTAGACTGTTCCCCCAGGTGTAATTGTTGTGATTGGTAACCTTAGTGGCCATAATATCTAGGATTCTACCCAAGGTGACGGT
Organism: Pinus tabuliformis; assembly: GCA_031772625.1. Classification (NCBI taxonomy): domain Eukaryota; kingdom Viridiplantae; phylum Streptophyta; class Pinopsida; order Pinales; family Pinaceae; genus Pinus; species Pinus tabuliformis. The sequence goes on from CM062804.1 coordinate 1,536,192,798, forward strand.
GGAGGGAAGGTCCCACTGTACCTGGAGCAGACGTCGGTTATACTCACTTGGATTTTCTGGGGGGTTCGCTTCACTTCGAGACGGTTAAAGTGGAGGAACTTGGTCCAGTCTATTCATTAAGCAGGTTGCCGGGGTAACTGTTCCACCCACTATTTCTGTACTGAATCCTGCGAGGTTGGGCCTAATCACCAACTAGCGTTTTTGGTCCGGAAGACTACTGTTTGTGTGTGGTTTGACGCTCTAGATTATTTAGGCGTGTGCTTCAAATTTGATTGGTTCTTTAGAAGACTTTAGGTGGTTTGATTTGAAATTTTTTACTTTGTTTTCGTGTGTTGTAGTTAAAATCTTTAATTGTGGCGGAATTACCGAGAAGGTCCCGTCGAATTGCGGGCCAGTCTCCTGAAGTTGTTTCTGTGGCCGAATTGTTGAGAAGATCCCGTAGACTTAGGGGATCCCCTCCTCGAGACGACCCAGGTAATTTAGAAGGGTTAAAGGTCCTTGTAACTCCTCCTAGTGGCAGTAGAGTAGGATCACCTGAAGAAGGAGAATTTTCCTTGGTAGTCCATCCAGATTACCAAAGTTTAGAAACAGGTTACAATCCCGAAGCTGTTACAGTTTCCGAGCTTGCTGGTAGTTTTTCATCTGCCAGTGAAACAGGCGAAGAACCTGAAATTTCAGAACCTGTTACTCCAACTCCTAGTGTTCCTGATTCACCAAGAATAGAAAGAATTATCACCGAAAATCTTCCTGTTGGATTAATTGCTATAGAAGAACTTGTTCCAGAGGAAGAAATAGGCGTTTCTGATTCTGAAGATCTAATTACCCTTGATCTAAGGGAGCGTGAATCCATCTTTTACAGTCCTCCTAGAAGTGAATCTTGGTACCTTGCATTAACCAATTTTTTAGACAACTCAGTAGGTTTTTCTACACCTCGTACTCCGGTTCCACCTAGAGGAATTCATTCTCCTGTAAATATGTCTGGTCAGTCATCTGTGTTTTCACAAAGTCCTGAATCATTTTTACATGGCGGTCCTTCTGTTCCTACTGGGTATCAATCACTTTCTGGTACCTTTGCGGGAGCATCTCCTCAACCCATTGATCATGGGTTATTAGTTGGAAACAGTGGTAATGTACCATTGAGTATAGGTGAAGTTTATATGATGTCAGGTTCAACTCCCATTAACCAACCTCAAGGTGGCCAATTACCGCCTGGGGGGCAACCTTCGTTAATGCCTGGGGGGCAACCTCAAGGTACTTCATTTGTGACTGGGGGGCAACCTCAAGGGTATCAACCCCAGCCTCAATATGTACCCCAAAGTCAACCTCAGTATCAGTATCAACCTCAAGGATGGCAACCTCAAGGATGGCAACCCCAAGGGTATCAACCCCAAGGGTATCAACCTCAAGGATACCAACCTCAAGGTCAAGGTCAACCCCAGTATTCGTATTTACCTCAAGGTTATCAACCTACGGGTCAATACCCTGGTCAAGGTTATCAACCACCTCAAGGGCAATCATATGGGACTGCACCTTACAGTTATCAACCCTATCCTCAATACGGCTATGGATCTCAGTATCCTCAACCTGTTACGAGTCAATACCCTGGAATGTTAACATGGGATCCGTCACAGGGTCAACAGATGTCGCAACCAAGTATACAGTCGGTACCTCAAGCAGGACAACCTGCAGTTCCTGGTCCACCCCAGCAACCGCAACCTGTCCAGTCAAGTGTTCAGACCCCTGTAACTTCTGTAGTTACTCAGCCGCCAATTGCACCTGGTACTCCACCTCACACGGCTGCAGCAACTACCGCTTCATCTACCATGCTTACTTCTGGAGTATCGGCAGCTCCGGTTTCTACTGTCCCTGTAACCACTCCTCAGACATCTGTACCGTTGTCTGGACCCACGGTTCAAACCACAGTCCAGATGCCTGCAGGCCAACCTGGTACAAGTACGGTTGTTACTACTCAACCTCAATTTGTTCAACCTCCGTACCAGGGACAGTATCAACCTGGGCAAGCTGCCCAACAACCGGTTTACCAGTATCAACCGTATCCTGGGTACACTTATCAACCACCTCAGCAACCCCAGTACGGTCCGGTTAATCCTGGTTTTCCAGGAGGATATAATATCCCAAATGCGACTCCTGTTCCTAGTTATCCTGGATATCCTCCTCCTGGGGCTGGTATTGTGACTCAGAGTTTTAGAGATCCTAACCGGCAGTTACCGTTTATTGCGACTTTAGATTTACCCGACTTGACGCGCCTAACGAACGATCCAATTCAATATCTTCCGTTCTGGCCGCCAATGCCAAATAAGTTGCCCAGCGATATACCCAAGTTCGAAGGTAAGTCTGGAGAGGATCCGTCTAATCACGTGATGACTTACCACCTCTGGTGTGCATCAAATTCCATCTCAGATGATTCCATCCGCTTACGTCTTTTCCAGCGTACACTCATTGGTCTCGCAGCCAAGTGGTACATTGAGTTACCACGGGCCTCTTTTTACAACTTTAGCCAGTTAGCTACCTCGTTCTTAACTCATTTTCAGTTACCAGTCAGATACGATAATGGTACAGAATTATTAACTTCGCTAAAACAATCGACATCCACGTACATTTCTGATCACATCCATGAGTGGAGACGTCGAAGAAGATTAGTGAAAGTTTTTATCCCGGACCAAATCTTAGCTGAATGGTTTGTCAAATCATTATTACCAAGAATTACTGAAGATGTAGCTAAGGCCGGAGTAGTTACTGAGGAGCAAGTCATTGCTCAGGCACAATACCTTGACTTAGTTTACACTCAGTCGGGTACGTTACACGAGAAAATTCCGGATCTTCCAAAGTCAAACCAAATCGCTGCTGCTCCTTCGGGATCTCATGCCGCTGATGGTATGATCGGTATCGTGACTACGAAGAGTAAGAAGAAGTCTTCCAAGGCCTCCAATACTCCAATTATCACTTTGCCTGATTCTCCGACAGGAGAGTCTTCTCCTCCTGAACTTACCGCCGACATTCACGCTGTAGAGTCATCTACGGCCAAATCCAAAAACGGTGGAAAGAAGAAAGGAAAGAAGAAGGCTAAAGCAGACAAGGCTCCAAAGGAGAAAACGGAAAAGTCGGAAACCAATGACGAAAAGCGCAAACCTCGATATCCTTGTCTTATTTGTGAAGAAGATCATTTTACGAGAGACTGCCCTCATCGGGCCGAGGTAGTGAAAATAGTCAAAGGTTCTCCCACTCCTGCTGTGTTAAAAAATCCATTTCCAGAGCAGGAGAATAAGATGATAGGTTCTTCTTCGAATGCCAGTGAAGAACCCATTTTGATGATGTCTCATGTCAGGATTGCGACTCGATCGCAAGATTATGGTAGTAAGGCTCCTGTTGATGGTAAGGAAGCAGAATCTTCTCACTCTAACCCATCAACCTCAGCTCCTGGTTCCGATCCACTACAGATCGAAAAACCTAACCCAGACTTAGTGATTAAGCCGCCCGCCAAGGGTGTACTTCGAAGGTCTGCTTTCAATCCACATGCGAGAGCAGCCCAGAATTACAACATTGTTGAAGACTTAGCTGTTTCACCTTCAGCAATGTCGGCACTCGAAGTGCTGCAATCATGTCCAGCGCAACGAAAATTGCTTTTGTCGGCTATTGGAGCTGTCGATGTTCAGGACCCGAACCTAATGATCTTTGATCTAGAAAGTAGTACACCGCGTCTCCCCCATCAAATGGCTTTCCAAATTCCAGTGATAGTCAAAAACAGGCCTATTCATCGGACTGTGATTGATGAGGGAGCTTCTACGTGTATTATGTCGATTCAATGTTGGAGATCGCTTGGTTCTCCTTCGTTGAACCAATCCCCCACCATCCTTAAGGCCTTTGATGGCCGTGGGTTCCGTCCGTTTGGTATTCTACAAGAATTGCCTATAGGGGTCGAAGGTAAAACCGTTAGTCTGGATGTGGAAGTGGTTGATGCCCCTCTAGACTACAACCTTCTTTTGGGTCGAAGTTGGTCATATGCTATGACAGCGGTCGTTTCATCGGTCTTCAGAGTCATTAAGTTTCCACATAACGGTAAGATCGTGACTATTGATCAGCTGACATACTTTTCATCCGACCCAACCTCTTCAGAAACTATCCAGCATGTTGGTAAAACGACAATCCCTTATAGGGACATTGGTGTAGGTTTAGTTAAGGATTCCGGTTTACTGGGAACTTTTCCTCTCCCTCCACTCAATGCAGACCCTTCGTTTGCAACAATTCATATGATCACGTCAGAAAACATTATTTATGATGATCCTTGGTATGTTCCCTCTGACTCTGAGCTAGACTCACTCGGTGATGTTATGCCGTTGAGTCCGTATGAGATTGCTTATGAAGCTCTTATGTCTTTTACCGACTTTCATTCAACCGACCAAATGAATGTGGTCAGTGAAGAGTCACTTTTCACCTCACCCTTAGAACGGATAACGTTTCCCGAAGAAGTGTCATCTGACGAACAACTTCGCGAAATCCTAAGTGTAGATGATCTACCATGGGAAGATCTCCATCACAGATCTTCGTTTTTACCTAAGGATGATGCATTTGAAAATGATTTTTCATCTATCTTTACCGCTGAATATGTCAAAGACGCTCAGGATCCAACGAAACATTCTGATTCAGAGCTGAATTTAGGGAATATTTCTCGTACTATTCCCATTGATATTTCAGTGAAGCCCGGAATCGAGGAGAACATTCATATAGGTGCCGCATGTACTGAAGAAGAAATCCAAACTTACAAGGCCCTATTCCAAGAATTCCGCGACGTGTTTGCCTGGTCTTACGAGGAAATGCCGGGAATTGATCCTGCCATTGTTGTTCATGAAATCAAAACCTACCCGGATGCTAAACCCATTCGGCAACGGTTGCGTCAGATTCACCCTCGAAAAGCGGCTGCGATTAAAGCAGAAGTCGAAAAGCTGTTGAAAGCAGGTTTCATTTATCCGATCCCGTTAACGGATTGGGTATCGAATATTGTTCCCGTCAATAAAAAACAAGGAACAATAAGAATCTGTATCGACTATAGGGATATCAATCGAGCTTGTCCAAAAGACAACTATCCTACGCCTTATATCGATCAAATTATTGATGATTGTGCCGGAAGTGAGATGTTTTCCTTCATGGATGGTTTCTCAGGCTATAATCAAATCAATATTCTACCTGCCGATCAACCAAAAACGGCATTCATTTGTCCATGGGGGACATTTGCTTATTGCAAATTACCTTTTGGACTTAAGAATGCCGGGGCCACTTTTCAACGGGCGATGTCTTATGCATTTCATGACATCAAGCACATTGTGCAACCCTATCTCGATGATTTGCCTGCTCATTCTTTACAACGAGCTGATCACCTTGTCCACCTACGAGCAATCTTTATGAGGTGTAGGCATTATCGAATTCGGTTGAATCCCCACAAGTGTGTTTTCTGTATAGAAACAGGTCGATTGCTGGGATTTGTTGTTTCAAAAGCCGGCATTCGCGTCGATCCCTCGAAAGTCGAGGCTATCATCAAATTGCCTCCTCCTTCGAGTTTGCGCCAACTCCAAAGTTTGCAAGGGAAAGCGAACTTTTTACGCCGATTCATCCCAAACTACGCCGAGGTCACTAAAGGTTTTACACGGTTGTTGAAACAGAACGCACAATTCTTTTGGGACGAGATTGCCCAACAATCTTTTGATGCACTAAAACACGCGTTGACCCATGCACCGTTATTGCATCCTCCCAACTACAACCAGGACTACTTCTTATACCTCGCAGCTTCGCATTCCACCATTGGAATGGTGTTAGTTCAAGAAGATGAATTCAAAGCAGAGCATGTGATATATTATCTTAGTAGAACCTTAAATCCCACTGAGTTAAAATATTCGCATGTGGAGAAATTGGCCCTGGCAGCCGTTCAAGCTGTCCAGCGTTTTCGTCACTACATTCTTCTCCGCAAGACTACAGTTATTTCGGATTGCAACCCTATGATTTATATTTTGACAAAACAACTGCTAGGGGGCAAGTACTCTAAATGGATTGTTATCCTGCAAGAGTTCGACTTGGAGTTCGAGAAGTCCAAGTCTAAGAAATCTTTAGTTTTTGCGGAATTGATGTGTGATTTCCCGAGTGCTGACACAGAGACTGTGGCAGAGGAGTCCATTGCGGACGAATCTTTGTTTCTTATTAGCACTTTAGATCCGTGGTATGGGGATATAATCATCTATCTCCAAACCCAAACCTTTCGGCCTGAAGCTTCCAAGGAAGACCGTCGAAAAATTCGGTTTCGATCCCAGCAATACAGAATTATTGGAGATACACTTTATCGCCGGGGGGCAGACTTAGTTTTTCGACGTTGTTTAACTCACGAAGAGGCTGAGAGAGTTTTGAATGATTGTCACTCTGGAGCATGTGGCGGTCATATGTCTGGGTATGCCACAGCTCAGAAGGTGTTGCGCGCTGGCTATTTCTGGCCGTCTATGTTTAAAGATTGTATCCTTGCTGTCAGAACATGCCACAACTGTCAAGTGTTTGATCGAAAGATGCGCGCTCCACCTGCTCCTCTCCACCCTATAATTGCCGCTGGTCCATTCGCCAAATGGGGCATTGACTTTATTACTTGTAACCCTCACTCGGCCGGGGGGCATGCGTATATCATCCTCGCGGTTGATTATTTTACAAAATGGGCCGAGGCGATGCCTACATTCGACGCAAGCGGCAAGACAGCTGCAGTTTTCGTATTCAATCATATCATAACTAGGTTTGGTGTCCCACAAGCAATCATTACTGACCATGGGAGCCATTTTCGAAACGTCATGATGACTGAGCTTACAAGCCAGCTTGGTTTGCGCCACGATAGCTCTACTCCTTATTATCCGCAAGCCAACGGTTTGGTTGAGTCAATCAACAAAGTTCTAGTCATCATGATTCGACGGATCATTGGTATCCATCGAACGAATTGGCATAACATGTTATTTTCGGCGCTATGGGCATATCGAACTTCAGTGAAAAATTCAACAGGTTTCACCCCTTTCCAGCTAGTTTATGGCTTAGAAGCTGTGTTACCTATTGAATGCGAAATCCCATCACTTCAAATGGCTGTCGAATTACTTCCAGCTACTTCCGAAGAGGAGAAACGGTTATTATACTTGGCTAAATTAGATGAGACTCGACGTGACGCTACTTTAGCTATCGAGACTCACGCGAAACGAATGAAAGCTCAGTACGATAAAAATGTAACCCCTCGAAGTTTTTCGGAAGGAGACCTAGTACTATTATATGATCAAGCTAACGATAAGCTAGGTGCCGGAAAATTCGTTCCCATGTGGCATGGGCCCTACATTGTAAAGCGAAAGCTAGCAAAAGGGGCTTATGAGTTAGTTGATTTTGATGGGGACTCTTTGGGTAAACCCAGAAATGGACTTTACCTAAAGAGGTATTATGCTTAAAATGATGGGTATGGAGAAATTTTTAGATAGGTTAGATTTTCTTTCTAGCTAGCAAGTGTGTTAGTTTAGTCAGTGTGCTTAGCTTAGCAAGTGTGGTTTTTCGTCATTATTCTGGCTTATCTTGGTTTTACTCTTGATATTGTAGATGTCGACGCCTCTCCAAACATACATTGGATTTGCTGATGGTGCTTGTCGTAATACACGGAATATCTCTTCCGCAGCTTGGGTTATCTATTCGCCCTCTGACGAGTTAGTTTCTATGCATGGGGTAAGCCTCGGTCAAACAACGAATAACATTGCAGAATACAGTGCAGTGGTTGAATTATTATCCGAATCTATTTCATTTGGAATTCGACGTTTGATAGTGAGGTTAGATTCTGAACTTGTTGTATTACAGCTTAATAGAGTTTATGCCATTAGAAATCCTGTGTTATTAAGGTTGTTTTTGAGAGTGCGTCTCTTGGAACGTGAATTTGATTACATTGAATATCAACATATTCCAAGGTCTTTGAATACATTAGCAGATGCAATTGCTTCTCGAATGTTGGACAGACATTTACAATAATCATGCAAGTAAATTTAAAAACATTTCATCACATATGTTAAACAAGATAAGCCGGTAATAGTGATATATATAGATAGAAGTGTGTCAAAAAATATATACATCGTCTTCGATCATAGGTTTAAAACACCTTATGATCGGCAAAATGATAGTACAAAAAGTCAAAAATGTCACATGTGACTACAAAAGTGACTAGTCAATCACTGGTGGTGCTCTCTGTACGACACCACTGCGCGGGCTACCTTACGCAAAAATCTCCTAAACGGTCCAGGGACCGCGACTACGAAGCGCTGAAGCCTGATAGGAATGTCGTCCATAGTAGTCTCAGGTATATCTGCCGTGAGACGCTCTAGATCATGCTCCAACTCAGCTAGTACTTCTGCTGTCGCATCCTGTGGGGCCGGTACCGGTGCAGCTGGATGTAGTCTATCATAAGGCCGGAGGTTGGCTGGACGCTGTGGACCAACATCTGCATTTTGAAAGATTTACTATTAGTTTTGAGACGATATATATAAAAAATACAAAAAATACATAACTAGAAAACTTGTGAAAATAAAAAGTACCTCTGTCGTCCCATTGTTCTCCCTGTGGAAGAACCATGTCCGGATCACCTCTGAAATCCATTCCGGCATACGGAAAGTCCTGTATCACAAAAAGCTGGCCCTCTAACCAGTCAAAATAACTATCTGAGAATCGAACTACTGTCGCACCCTCGTCAGGATGCCGGGCCATCACCGCAACCCATCGTATCAGCTTTGGCTGCTGGGGACCCAAGATATCAACAGTGAGTTGCTGAGGGATCAGCATTGGAATTCTCTCCAAGGCAAAGCTCACGACTATAGGCCCATATCCAAAAGTCTTTAGTCGTCCGTTCTTTGCCTTGGTCAGTTGGCTCTTCATATGAGCCGACACAGCTTCACACCAGTTGAAAATGGTGCCTTGGTAACAGTCAATTGCCATCCGCATTTGGGATCCGGAAGCAATGTGTAAAGCGGCCGCGCCGCAAATTCTGGTAACCGTGAACGCTATGACTTTGAGTTCCGGTAGAGTGATGTGTTTTATCTCTATGCCTTTTGAATGGTGAGCCCCAGGTGTGCACCAATTCTCGCGGAGACTATCAAGGGATTGGCCACCCGGCCTAGTCCCCGCAAGACTGAGTTGCTCACCTCTGTTTGGCAAGCCAGTGAGAAAGTATACATCCGAGGGCTCTATCTCGAGCTGGTGCCCTCCTATGTAAAAGCATTGTTCTTGTACGTTCCATCGCTCAACCAGCCATTCCAAGAATCTTACCTGGCCCCTCATGCCCGGTATGGTCCAATATTTGTATAATCCGCATGCTCTTAGGGCATCCAGGGAAGGTTGATGATTTATTGCAGCTTCATCTTCCTCTACATGCTCTCTTTCTCTCCAGTCTAACATGATTAATGCCCTGCATATCAAAAATAGCAATTAGAAATTAATTTGGGAATTTTTGGTGGTTTTTTGAGAGAGTTGGGGTTTTGAAATGCGCGTTTCTCGGAGGACGCACCCCGGCTTTGTAGCACAGGGCGCCCGGACGCAGCTGGCCTGAAGGCGGGCTGCGTCTTCCGACCGTTTTCCCGTATGAGAAAAAGTCGGGGGACGCAGGTCACCCGAAGGGCACCTGCGTCCGCCGAGAGGCGCATTCCAAAACCAAAACCCCCCAAAAAATGAAACTAAAACCTAAAAATTGATTCTAAACGGATAGAAATGCAGAGTAGGATGTGTAAAATACCTGGATGAGACGGCGTTCGATTCCAACGGTCAGATTTTCCGCAGCGACCACGGGAAGTTTCTTGTCAAAAGCTCCTTTTTCAACCTCAACAGTGAAACGGTAAAAATGACATGGTAAAAGGTCTTTTTATAGGTTTTTTGGATGAATTAGTTCATTTTTTACCATGAAAAGATGTTTTTGAATGTATTTTTGCCTATTTTAAACAGGTATGAGTAATGTGTCGCTTTTGTGCAGGACAAAGGGATTTCGAGGGAAATTGTAATTTTTCACAAACAAAATTTCAGAGTCATCTTTTAAGCCCTTTTCTGACTCCTAAAACATGAAAAGATCGCCGAGTGTTTCTTTTTCACTCGTTAAAACGGAATTAAAAGACGGTCCCCTTTTAGCTCTTTTCTGACCGCAAAATCAGGAAAAGATTGCCGGGTTTTTGTCGTTTCGAACTCGATAAGGAAATAAAACGACGTGTCCTTGATCGCTTTTTACTTTTCAGGTTAACGACACTATTATGAAAGTACTCCTTGGTCGCAAGATCAAGCGGTTCCCCCAGGTATTATTTTATACTTTTTCGGGCTTGAGGGACACAAATATACGAAAAAGTTCAACGTGGAGTCTCCTTTAGTTTTTTCAGACTCTCTAAAATTGAAAAACGCCGAGTTTCTCCTATACTGGGCTCGTTAAACTTTTACAGTAGAGGACCTGTTCAATTACAAACAGGAACGAACCACTCCTTCCTAGGGTTCGAATTTAAACTAGGTTGGACTCGTCCGAAGGATGAGCTTATAATCAAGCATATGTTATCCTCCTCAAGCTTGTTAAAAATAAAGAGGTACTTGCCAGAAATGGTGGGGGAAAAAGAGAAGAATGAACCTATTTGTCACCTTTTGTCTCAGAAGAAACTTTATTACCGCTCTTGAACACGACACTTTTCATTCACCTGGGTTGGGAAATCTTTTACCTCACAGTTGACCAAATCACTTTGAAAGTCTTTAACCGGGTTCCAGGGGTTAACTTTGAGTTATACGTCACCAAGCCATCTGTTGTGTCGTTATGTGTTCAAGAGGTCTGCAAGAAAAACTTTCATCTGCAAAATACTTGTCATCCATTTGACCATCCCTGAGTCAGTCCTTACAGCAACATTTCTTCAACTTGAACAATGATTTCGTGTTGCGGGCTTGCCTGCAACGGGTCGCTTTCTATCGACATCGACACATTATCTAGAAAGATGACTTAGGAATCGACAGTACCTTGAAGTCTGCATGCATCAATGGCAGGTTTCTCGCCTTTGACGTCAGTTTACATCATTGACTTTCGATCAAAGGATTCCGTGAAGTGTTCGACATCAAAACATCTATTCACATTTCACGGGTTGTGCTTGGTACTTTGAGAACCATTGACATTACTGGTGGTTTCTCTCACGCTTGTTAACAGTTTACATCATCGACTGGTAATCAAGTGGTTTCTAACATGTTCGACATCGAATCATTTAATCACATGGCTAGAATCGTACCAATTCGGGAAGTAGAAGTGAAGACCCTGGATCTAGTTTCTACCATCCAGGCTGCGAGGAGTTTTGTATTCATTATCTATGTAGACTAATCATAAACAGATGGCTGCGTCCATACTGTGTCTACAAAAGTCTATAAAAATGATGTACTGCAAGATCATTCCTGTATCAGAATAGTTAGTCCATTAGTTAAAGTTTTGAATCTGAGTATGGGAATGCCTACCTCAGTGATGATATAATCTTATCCATGTATTTTGTGTTGAAAATTGCAGGTTCCAACCAGGCCATCCACAAGGCAATCCTTGAAATGATAAAGCGCTTCACCCTTCCTAGAATTACAAAACCCTATTCTATTCCAGGCTTCGCACTTTAGGGGGCAATCTGTTACACTAAAAAATGTCACCTTGACTACTTACAGTTAGTATGGCTCAAATCAACAGTCATGCTACCCTCTTAGGCAAGTCTCATGCCTCTGTTATCCATCTCAAACTCAAAGAAGAGAGAAAGTCTTGTAAAAACTATGTTTATCTCTGGGGTCGCAGGTTCTCTCTAGCCTTACCTGCGGGGACGCTGACCATGTTCACAAAATCTGCGTCCATGGACGCTCTGTATGTTAAGGGACAGGTGCGTCCCTCTGTAAAAGGCAAAATGCGCGAGTTTTATCTTGAAAAAGTTACTTGTGGTTACTTCTAGAACATTCTAGAGGTCGGTTTGATGAAATGGATGCGCCTCCAGTTGGTTCATGTATCTCTATTAAGGGGGAACTTATCCCATCAATAAGGGAGCTATCCCACCCATAGAGGGGGATGATCCCATTGATAGTGGACCTGAATAACCTCTTTACAGCACTATAAATAAAGGCATTGAGCCAGAAGGAGAAGAGGTTGGAGCTATACATTTTCTTTGGGTAAATGCTGCAGGATTTAGGTCTTCCATTAGAGCCTTTGTGAGGAGAGATTGTCTTCACTTGATTCTACTTGGGAGAGGGTGAGCTTTGTCAAAGTAGAGGAAAACCCTTGATGGACCCTGGGAGGAACTTGCACAACACCAAGGCCAGGTTGTAAGAGTTTCTTTGTTTCGTTATTAATACAAACTGGTTTATTTTTCTCAATAGCTTGTGTTAATGAGTTATTTCATGTGTTCCTTGGTCTGCATGTTGAATATATGTTTTATTATATGAAATGCAAGTGCTTGGTAATTGTTTGATTGTTTGTGGTTGCAGGAATTGACTTGAAGGAGGAGCTCATCCGGATCGTCAAGAACGGACTTCAACAACAGCGTTTTGGAATAAGGTAAGCCTAAACACTTGTAGTTTTCATGTTGTAAAAGGTGTATTTAGAGAAAGATCACTCCATTTTGTCTTGTTTTTCATTAGAACGTCTTAGACTTCTAGGAAGGTCAGTCGTGTCCGCACCCTTGACAGATTCCGTGTGACATTATGGTCTAGAGGATACCCTTCGGATTGAATGCAAAATACCTTCTCTCAAGTTAGCTGTCGAATTACTCCTGAATACTACTCCAGTAGAAGAACATATTCTTTATCTAGAGCAGCTAGAAGAGACCTGTTGAATTTCTTCTTTAGTCATCGAAGCACAGAAAAAGAGAGTGAAAACTCACTTCGATCAGACTATTAATCCTCATTCTTTCACTGAGGGAGATTTAGTCTTGCTACACGATCAAGAAAATGATAAGTTTGGGACAGGAAAATTTGAACCTATGTGGCATGGGCCTTATATTGTGAAACATGTTTTGTAGAAAGGAGCCTATGAGCTAATTGACTATGAAGGAAACCCTTTGGATAAGCCCCAGAATGGGATTTATCTTAAAAAATATTATGCATGAGTCTTTCATGCATCTGTTGTGTACATAAGTGTACTTTTCATTTTTTACATGTTTGGCTTGGTGTGTAAGCATTTGCTGCTTATTGTGTCTTTTTACTTCTTGTGCAGATGTCTATTGCACCTTATATCGGTTTCGCTAATGGTCACTATCGCAGTACTCGGAATCTCTCCTCTGCAGCATGGGCGATCTACAATCCTCAGGGTGAGTTAGTAGACCTTCAAGGTGTTTTTCTAAGGTGTACCATGAACAATGTCGCTGAATATAGTGTCGTCATCGAGTTATTAGCTGAGGCTATTAACCTCAATATTTGCGCATTGATTGTGAATCTGGACTCTCAGCTTGTTGTTCTTCAAATTAACAGGCGTTATTCCGTCAGAAACCCTCAAATCTTAAGGTTGTATTTACGTGTTCGCTTACTAGAAAGAAATTTTGATTATATCACATATCAACACATTCCTAGAAGGCTAAATATGTTAACTGATGCATTAACAAACCATGTATTAGATAGACATTTACGCAATTTATAAAAATCATAAAAAAGTATTCAGATGCAATAGGTAAATGCAGTAAAACATATATATATATATAGATATATATATATATATATATATATATATATATATATATATATATATATATATATATATATATATATATATATATATATATAGATATCGTGTGTTGCGCACCGAGGCGCTCAAAAAATATATGTATATGTCCAAAAAATATGTGTTCAAGTTACAATACGAGACACATGTCTCTCAAAACACCAAAAAATGAAACCTAGAAGTCTATTATGGGTGCTGCTCTCTATAGCAAACCACTACATGGACCACTCGTCTGAGCAGCCGATGTACCCTATTCAACACACCCACAGTGTGTCATTGGTACTGTCTAGGGATCTTCTCAAATCCTCTATAATCAAGGATCCCCTCAGTCAAGCCCTCTAGGTTCTGGGCTATCTCCTCCTCGGCATCTCCACTAGGGGGTGGCAAGGTGATCTTTCTATTGTCCCTCGGGCTGTAGGAGTAAAACCTATTGGTCCCTCAGGTCCAACATCTGCAAAAAGTTGAGCATAATTATTAGGACATCTATATATTTAAAATCCAAAAACAACAAAAAACCAAAATACAAAAAGTTTGGTGGTCAAACCAAGTATTTTACCTCTCTCATCCCACTGCTCTTCAGGTGGAAGCAGCATGTCGGGGTCTCCCATTAAGTCCATCCCTGCGTATGTCAATCCTTGACCACCACCTGCTGATGATGTAGCCACTACATAAACTCGGGACCCCATGACACTGGCTGGCCGCCACCTCCTCGTGGCATCACATGAGCCCACCGAGTTATTTGGGTCGCTCGTGGTCTGGGCCACCCCACTCCCATGTCCTATAACTGAAGGATAGGTATCTGCTGCAGCATGAGTGGTATCAAGATCAAACTGTACCCAAATTGCTTTGTCTCACCTCTCTAGCATTTGGTCAACTTCCTCTTCATGTTCAGAGACACGACCTCTGCCCAGTCAAACATAGTAGAACTAAGACAGTCTAAAGCCAACAACACTTGAGTTTTAGTGGCCTCATGCTGGGCTTGGGAACTAGTCGCCCTTGTGATGGTAACTAACAACACTCGTAGTGACAGATCATCACCTTGGGTATCTGTAACTTACCACTAGTGGGTGATTTTCGTGCCCCTAGGCACACTCGAACAATGAGCATATCTAAGGTATCACTGGTGATTCGCACACCGACCATGCGGGGTCTCTCCCCTCGTCATGATAAACAGGTTAGAAAATAAATATCTGTGGCATCAAAGTCAACCTCTTGTCCACGGATGATGAATTTCCTCTCTGTTGGGTTCCACGACCGAATTAAGTATTCCAAGAGATCTAGTTGTGCTCTTAATAGTGGTGTTAAGAAGAATTTTAATAGTCCGCAGTTCCGGAGGACATTTAAACACTGAGGATCGGCTTCCCCTCCCTTTTCATCTCTGTCATGCATGCGTTCTTGCTAGTAGAATGCCATTTTGCACCCTGCATACACAAACATTCTCTTATTAGAATTTGTTTAACCCATTTTCATATGCCACAATGGTGTACAAATGATTTTTTTGTGTTTTCCATGCTCATCGCAGCTGTTTCTAAAATAGCTGCGACAGTCTGGTTAGAACAGTTCACAAATTCTCGGATCTTCATAGGGGTACATCACTTTCCTGCGACGATCTCGATTCTGGCCCCTTTGGAATTCTCGATCGTCACAACCTCGAGGGGGAAACTTGTGAAGAACGAGGCGAATTTTGTGAAACAAAAATTCTTCCCAAACTTAGCCAAAAACGTGGAAATTACAGTTAAAATGAACTCAGAACACAAAGGAAGAGGAAAAGTACTTACTTGGAGAAGGTTTGGAACATGATGAACTACCACACCTCCAGAAATCGACAACTCAATTTCACAAGGTACGCATTGTTTAGAGTTCTACCACAGTTAAAACTAAGACAAAGTGAATTATGTTTTACCATATGCCTTTTTATAGCCCTTTTTTTTCGAAATTCAGGGTTTTGACTATAGTTTTTAGTTTTTGAATATGGTTTTTAGGGTTTTGTCTTAGGTTTGAACATTAATCATGTATTAATGTCGAATGGTTCTTATGCTTGGATTTTTTTGTGCAGTAACAGGTGTTCAATATGTGGGAGATGATCGATACATGCTTGGTGAATGTCGCAAAATGTTTGACCTGAGTCAACTTTAAGCTGTTTTCTGACTCTCAAAATATGAAAAGATTGCCGAGCTCTTATCGTTTCGAGTTAGTTAATGGTTACAAAACATTGTGTCCCCAGTAAGTTTTTTACTTTTTCATGCTGGAGGCACTATTTACGAAAAGTACTCCTTGACTAAAATGGTCAAGTGGTTCTCTCAAGTATTGTTTCCTACCTTTTCATGATTAAGAGACACAAACATACGAAAAGGGCACCTTTGGATTTTTCTTTTCTATGTCTTTTTCAAACTCTCTAAACATGAAAAATACTTTGAGTTTTACTTATGTTGGACTCATTAAACCTTGACAATGTGGGACTCGTCACCATGACGAGACCCGAGCTTCTCCTCCCTATGTTTCGTTAAAAATTTCACTAGGTTGGATTTGTTTGAAGGACGAACTTATATTGCAAGGATATGTTATCCCCTTCAAGCTTGTTTTTCAAAATAATTGGGGGACTTGCCAAAAATGGGGGGGGGGGGGGGGGAATTTGGAAATATTATGTTGATTACTTATGGCAACTTGTCGCTCTTGAACATCGAGACCTTTTTTGCTTCTCGCCAGGTTTGAGACATCCTCACTTCGACATTGGCCTTCTGGGGGTTTGGGTTCTTCATTTTGGCTCATTCCATTTGATCCCTGTTGTCTCCGCATGACCTTCGATCCCTTGTTACCAAATTGCTGCCACATTCCAAAGTCGTGTCGTTGATATGTTCAAGATCTTAATCCTTCTACAATTTTCACCCTTACACCCCGCTCTGACTCTCTGTTTCATCCGTCTACATCTTGTTCCTTGTCTCGTTTCATTGATGTGGGAAACATTATGGCCCTTTGACGACGAATCACTTCCTATTGACATCAACTCATTATCCAAGAAGTTGATCTAGAGACTCCTTTCGGGTACCTTGGAGCTTGCATGCCTCAATAGCAAGTTCTTCGCGCTCAATGATAGATTTGCATTATTGGTCTTCAATCGAGTGATTTCACAAGTGTTCGACTTTAGCTCATTCTTCACACTTTGTGGATTGTACTAACAGTACCTTGAGGACCATTGACATCATTGGTGGTCTCTCTCGCACTTGTTAACGGTTCACATCATTGGCCGATAATCAAGTGATTTTCTAGTATGCTCGACTCCAATGCATTTATTCGCATATTAGAAATTGTACGCTGGACGGGTTGCATTCAAGACCCCGGATTGAGATTACATAAGTTTGGGTTGCGTGGATTGGTTCGTGATTGCATACATGACTCTTTGATCAGATGGTTGTGACCATACCTGAGTATTTCTGGATGGTTGTGACCATACCTGTATTTTCATATCGTCTTATCAACTGGATGGTTGCATCCATACCACAGACCAATTCTATTTGTCTTTTAGATGGCTACACCCATGCTTAGACTACATGAATTTCTTTCATTGTTAGAGATATTAGTTGTACTTGCATTTGCAGGTTCTACGATGTTGTTCTGGTTTAGTTATGGTTTTGTAAAGCATTTCAACCCTCCCACTCTCTCAGCCTTCATGCTTTAGGGGGAATCTGTTACACTGTAATTTGTCACTGGCCCTATATCCCCTGATCTCGAATAAGGTCAGTCATCTTTTCTGTGTCATACACCAAAAAATGTGTCCACATCTCCAAAATCATTCAAGAAGATTAACAATGCTCTTTAATCCTGAAGATTGACCATTTTTACCCATTTTCCAATATCATCACAAGAAAACCTCATTCTGCCTACGATAATAGCTTTGAGTGGACTAGAATGTCACAACAACGTCACAGTGGTACATCTGTTCCCTACGACAGTTGGATTTTAGGCCTTGTTGTAAGTCCTCAGTATCCTTCTTGTGACAATAGTTCTGAATAAAAAATTTACCCGTGACGTCATCTCTGAGTCCTAGTGTTTGACTCGTGACAACCCAGATATGGCGAATTAGTTCAAACATAATGCTTTTGGGTGGTTCTGGAACTGGTTGTTGGGTCAAGGAAGTTCACCTTTCCTCCTTTGAGATGGTGGTTTCACCTTTTGATAAACCTTCCTTGGAGATAATCTCCCTCTCCCTCATTTATGGAGGCTCCTCCTCTTATAAAAGCATTCCCCGTTGCTATGATCAACTAGTTTTGGTTATTAACCAAATTAGCTAGTTTTTGTGGGGATTGATAGTTTGCAGTGTGAATTGCTGATAGTCTAGAAATTAGTTGTGGATTTCCTTAGCCTTATACTAGTACTTTTGGGTGAGAGAGAGAGAGTTATCAGCCTTTTGGGAGACCTTTTTTAGACTGAATGCTTGAGGAGACATGCTGACTGGACCCTTCAAGGAAGCTTACGACATCAAGGCATGGTTGTATGTTTTGCTTTTTCTCATATTAATACAATCAATGGTTGTTTCATATGTCTTGTATGAAATATATTTGATAGCTTATGGTTCCTTGACTCTGTAAGTGAATAGTTCAATGTTGTGCTTTATTATGTGTTCTGTTGTTCTCTTGTGTTGTTTCAGGTGAATCGCTCATCGAGGAGAAGGAAACGACAACTGAAGCAATGTAACGAAAGCTCCATCAAACACCGGCATAAGGTAGGCTCTTTCAACAATGACTATTTAAGGAAATTATCAGTTTTATTTGTCTTTCTATGACTAGACCCACTCTAGGGCTAGAGAGGTTGCCTCTGTTTGCAGAGGGAACATTACCTACATCACAGGGGACAACCCTAGATCATCATTGAAAATATTGTTTTTAATCTTGACCATTAACAAGAAGAGAGTCAATATTCGCGTCTAAATATTCAAGATGATATGTGTGTTGGAAAAGCTTCTCATGTACTATGAATGGTATGATCCATAGGGATTGGAACTTTGTATGTTTTCCTTTGTCTTTGTGGGCTTTGTCCCACTTCAAGACTAGGTCACCCACACTGAATTCTTATTTCCTTGTAGAATTCCTGTCCAACCACCTCTTTATAGAAATTTGGTGAAGAGAAAATTTCTCTTTAGTTTTCTGTATTTCTTCTTGCAACTTACGAAGGGTGTCTATCCTACTATGAACCAATAAGCATGGCTTTCCCTGGGATTCTTGTGAAAGTTGATGGGCAGGAAAATAGTTGTTCGGGGGTAGGATGGCTTCATTTTCATACATGAACAAGTAGGGAGATGTATTCAGAGAAGTTTTAGGCTTGACTCATTCAGCCCATAAGAAATTAACCAAAGCAGAGTGTCAGTTCCTTTGTTCAGAGAAAAATGGTATTCTTGATAATGCATGTTATCACTCAGATTTTTTCCTTAGAAGTTATCAAAGAAGGAATAGTCCGAGGTAACCATAATCCTAATCTTTTAGACTCAAGTTCTAGCCAACCTAAGTCCAGAGAGGGCTCTCTCTTTATAATTTAACTTTGTTTGAATAAGATTTCAGGATAGTTCTTAGTGTTCAGGATTGTTTTGTTTTGATTGGGTGGTGGAATTAAGAAAAAAGATGGGCAAAGCAAGTATTTAGGCCATTGGGCTATGGAGTCAATCAAGAAAGGCTTAACTGGATTTGATCTATCACTGAGGTAAGAGTCCACAGAACAAGCTAGCATAGTAAAAGCAAATTTGCAGGTTTAAATGGATGTAAAGTCCTAACCAGGGCCAAGGGCAATGAGGAATCCTTAACCAGGATTAAGATGAAGAAAGGAAGGATGGCCAGTAGAAAAGTACAATGATGAATCCTTTACTATAGACCAAAGGGGGGGTAAACTACAGAAGTAAGGGAGCAACTAAGAATTCCCAGACCAAGGCAGTTTAGTAGAAAACATAGAGAAAGAAAACAGTTAAAACAGAGAGCACTTAAGCTAATTCTGATGATATCAATCCTTATTTTCTTTTAATATTTTATAAGAAACACATATGAATATTTCGTAATATAAAGGGAAAACGATATTTAAACATGAGAAAATGATACTTATTTGTTTCAACTGTGCACAAGAAATGTCCTCGACTTTATTTCATTTCCAGAAAAACTAGTCTAGTCTTGAGTACAATAGCTCCTTGGTTCAAAAATAATATGTCTATAGAAATGTATTTAAATCCACCCTAATTACTTCAATCTGTGAAGTATTTATACAAAATATCTCATAACCATGTGAGAATTATTATAGGAAACAAAAAATATCTTCGACACAAAGATATAGAAAGATGGAAAATTGTCTTCTAGCTGTCCCTTTTATTGTGACTGTGCTGGCTGTTGTAACTATGATTTGGCTCTTTCAGTTTTCTTTGTAGTTATGTGTTGGAATCACTTTTATCTTCTATCTACTCATACTCTTTACCTGTGCTATTTTGATCCTGTTTTACCTGGACGTTATGTTTTACCATATAGATTTACTACATTAACTTAGAGTAAATCAGTCAAATTTGTCCACCATTCACTGTCAGGTAATTTCATCCTTATCAGTTTCCTGTAAATTTCATCAGCTTCTGTGTACTTGGCAAAATTCAGTTTTCTTGTGAACAAGTGCTTGACTTCATGTTATATGTAGAACAGATTCTCAAGGCCATCATAAAGCACCTTTCCAATGGGAAAAGATTTTACCCCTGAAGTACTAGCTTGGCTTCTGGCCAGCCTTTCAACTTGTCAACATAATCTTCCTGGGTCATCAACTTATCATGGATCACCATAGGACTAGGGAGTCTTTTTTCTCTTAAGATGCCAAACTTTAGCATAAAGCTATCAATGTCTATTTGGATGCTCTGACATCTTTTCTCTAGATTGAGCATTAAGTTCCTTTTGGTGAGAACTTTTTTTATTTCTATGATTGTTGTCATTCTATCTTCTATTTCCAGTTCATCAAGATGACATCTGTTTTTGTTGTTCAAAAAGGTGATCAACGGATTGGAGTCTTTAGGTTTATTTCCCAAATCTTCCATTGTCTTGTGGATTTCTTCTGTAGCCATTTTGACTAATTCTGTTTGCTCAAAAATAATCTGAATAGAAGGCCAAACATCATTAACAGAATCAACGATGTTGGCCCAAAGAATTCTTTCATATCTCCTAATGGCTCTTGTAGTTTTAAGTCCTTCTCAAGGGATTTTATCCTTTCTGCCATCCTTAGGTTCCTTTGAGTTTATTCTTTCTGTTGTATTTGTGTAAGTTTATAATTGGTTTCTAAACTTGTCACTTGTTCTCTGAGTTTCTTGAGCATAATGGCTTGGATACTCATTTCCTCCATGGCCTTAATCAATTCTACAGTTTTCTCTGTTGGTGTCTCTGTGTTGGTTGATGTACCTGTACCTGCTGAAGTACCTATTACTGTCAAAGCAGTTGCTGATGGAATTTTTGGTGCTAAATGTTTAGTCAATTTAGTGTTCCTAAATTGATGTCATTAATTGTCAACCCGGGGCTCGTAAGCTGATGAAGTGAAGGTGTACTATATGTACTTAAGCAACCTCTTAGAGTTTTTGTCGTTTGGGGGTGTTGTTTGTGGTTGATTTATCTTCCTAAAATGGAATGATGATTATAGACAGATGAGTGCAAGTGTGTGAAAAGTGAGTTCTAGATGAGTGAAAGTGTGTGATTGGTGATTTCTAATTACTTGCTGAATTTGTAAAGGAAAAGAACTTGAAAGAAATGAATAACTTGCAATGACTTGAAAGCAAATGACCACATTCTAATGGCATTAGTCTCTACTCATATTGCTGCAAATAAAAGAAACAAGAAAATCACTTCAAGGACTGATGATAATGGTTATCTCTTCCTAACTCCCTGCTTCTACCACATAGTACTGTGTAAAACACGATTAGGAAGTAGCTGAAGACAAATCCAAGAATTGATAAAAACTCTAAATGACAAATTATAACACTACTAAGCCTTTTCCATCATACTGCTTCCTACATATGTGATTATGTGTAACAAGTGGAAAAAGTATTAGTGCCACAAGCCAAGACTACTTAAAAACAAGCTGCAATTAATTAGTGTTCTGTTCTCTGAAAGATAAACCATTCATGATAAAGAGAGCATAAATTAGTTAGCATCCAACTTGTAAAACTAAGCTAAAAACTAATCTAGAAAACAGAGTAAAAAGGGCAGCATTACGAATAAGACAACTGCAACTACCATTAGATATTAAAGCAAATACAACACACTCAATCCCGGGTTAAAACCTGCAAAGAAGCAAATCTGATCAGTGAAAATAAAGGCTGCAGCAATGAAAAGAAATCAAGCTATACATAACTCAAGAAAAGGAAATGCTGTATGTGAAATAAAGAAATTGCAGAAGTATAAACATGAAATACTTATACAAGGGCAGTTATGAACGGGGGCCCTCCATCCATACAACCCACAGAAAACTGAGATGCTTTAAAACTTCAAAACAACATTGTTTCCATTACTTCATATGCAGAAATACATAGTCAAAAGTGCTGGAACAGCTCTATAAAAACAGAGTTCAAAAATACGCTAAAATTCTCACAAGTTCATAAACTACAGCAGCTAAAAAGTTAACATAAGCGTACACAGACGCAAGTATTTATAGGCATCTGCAAGATGGCCTAATGCGTAAAGCATAAAACAGAAAATAAACTGAATATCATGCGTATTAAAGGTGCAGTGAACACGTCATATGCTTCATGGTCGAGCTGGAGGTCCTGGTCGTTATGGGCAATGAATCCAGCATTAGATCATGTTCCCCATCGCTTACAAAACACGGACAAGTCATCTTTTCCACTGACGTGACCAAACAGCTTACGCATCAACGTTAAGCTGCCTTTATTTGACCGTAACTTGACCCCCTTTGACCGGAGGTACAGATGACGTGGCTGGCTGAACTGATGGCACAGGAACCTCGAGCACATATATTCCAACATGCCCATGTCGCTCGTTCTGCAAAATAGCACGTGGAACCTTGAGATCAACAAAATGGCTGCGAAATCATTAGATGGCTGCGGAATCGCTGAATGGCTGCGGAATTTCCAGTCAGCTGCGGAATCTCTGCAAATATGTGAAAAACTAAACAAAACAGTCACCCATTAGCAAAGCTCACTTGATCATGTTTAATGACAACTAATGTAATGATCTGGGTGGAAAATGAGGCAAAAGAGAGAGGAAAGTGATGAAAACAGTAGGTAATGATGGATGATAAGGTGTAAAGTAGAGGCTCTACATACCCCCACTACGAGGGCATTGCATGTCCTCATGCAAAAACACTGATTAATCAACCTGCTGTGATGCCTCTGCCAAGACATCCAATCTCCTCTTCTTTCTCTGTGTAGACACATTGACCCTTGGCTTCTTTACTAAGCATCTGAACCTTAGGTTGATCAAGGCTCTGTTTAGCCTTTTGCATTTCTTCCTTAACTTTTTGTTACTTCTTTGCCACAGGCCCAAATGTAACATGGTGTTATCATGAATCATCTTATCCAATTTGGCTTGCTCTTTCAACTTTTCATTTTCTTGCATGATATGTCGATTTAGAACCTCAATCTCAAAAATTTCCTGTTTTAAGGAGTGGACTTGTTGTTCTAAAGGTTGAACATTGCTTGGGCCAGCAGCTGCTTGCTCCAATGTCTCCAGATAATTATACACTTTCTGCTGCTCCGGGTCAACCTCAGGCGACTTTTTGGGACTTGGTTCATAATCAAATTCAGATCCATGTTCATGCTCAAGTTCATGTTCAAATGGACTTTCCTCACGTGGAGGACTAGTCTCAATATGCTCAGCGTGTGGAGGACTTTTCTCCAAGTCAGGACTTGTAGCACCTTTTTGAGGTGAGCTTAAGTCAATGAAGAATGACTGTTTACCCTTTATGGCCCCTACTTTTCTGTTTTGTAATCTGCTGCTCCTTCTTACAGAGGTGGTACTCTGTTTTTCTTTTGGTACTTTTTGCTTTTGTTTTTCCTCCTTTTTGGAAAGGGCAGTTTTATGAAGTTTGGCCATTCTTTGAGCTAAGGGCTGAGTGTCTTCCTCACTAGAATTCTCAGGAGTGAGGTAAGTTTCTTGGACTACAGATTTACCTTTATCTTGCTTTTGTTTCTTCCTCCCTTCTTTTCTTTTCTGAGCAATTTCTTGAGCAAGTTCTGAAAGAGTTTCAGTGATAATTCCTTGGGCTGCTTGGTTATCATCTTCAGTAAATCCAGGATCAATTTCCTGTTCAGGATGCTGTATATCGGTTTCCTCATCAAACTGTTCTTGAACAGTTTCCTCTTGGGCAGTTGTTTCAGGAATAGTGGTATCAGGAACAATAGTTTCTGTTTGGGCAATAGTTTCTTGGTTAACCCCCTCTCCTGTTTTTCTTCTACTTCTTTTTGGTACTTGAGGGGACCCTCCAGAAGTTTCTCCTAATTCTTGAAAATGATTTCTTATGAGAAACCTCTCCCATGTGTCTCTTTTTGATTTCAATTGTTCCTCAACTAGCAATTTCACAAGACCGTGATGTTATAAATGTGCTTCAATATTTCTGGGGTTCCTTTGGACAATTGCACACATTTTCTTAAGACTTGAAAGTAGAAAGTATGGGAGGTTAATATCATCTCCTAGAAAATGCATCATAACCTTTGCATGGTAAACATATAAGACCCCAAATCTTCCCTCACAAGTGAAAATTTTTTTCACTAATAAGAGTAAAGTTGTCCATTCCTCCTTAACATAAGAAACAGGAATCCCTTTTGTAAAGATGCTGGTATCCATACCTGGGTTTTTTAAGATTTGTTTCCGTTGCTGATCTTGAACTGACCGGTTCTTGAACCACCTTTCTCCAGTCTGTGGAAGTGAGGTAGCTTGTGCTATGCTGCTCTCAGTGACTGTGAATTGTAAATCCCCTATCTCCACGTGATTATCTTTTTCTCTGAAGGACCGTGCAAAGGCCTTCGTAACCTCCTTATGGTAGCCTCTGAAATTCTGGATGCATTGTAACCAGTTTGCCTTTTACAATGCCTCTTTAACCTGAGGATAACCCTCCAGAAACTTTGAACCCTCCGGTTCTGCCCTTAAGAGCTTCCCCATTGGCTTTTACGGCTCTGTTCTATTTAAAACACGGCTTCAAAACGACCTTACACAGTCAATTCACGGCTTTGTTCTAGAACACGGCTTCAACAAGGGTCTTACACAGTAAATTCACGGCTCTGTTTTGGAACACGGCTTTAAAATGGCCTTGACTTAGTGAATTTACGGCCTCAACACAGTGGATTATGGTTTTAGCTCTGGATACGGCCGTAACAGACCTCCACTGGTGATTTAGAATTAGCGGAGAGGAAAAACAGAGTATGGTGAATGGTAGCAGCGTAGTGAGCACAGCGTAAATGGAATGAAACAGTGTGAGTGGAAATGAAACAGCGGAAGTGAAATGATATGAGCGTAAGAGGGTAGAAGGGTTATGGAATAATGAATGGAAACAGCTATGTCCTTAGGTTTCGGTTTCAGAGTTACACTTGGCTGCGTGAGTTAATGTCATATAGAGACGTAGTACATTAGGCTACGTCACTTAAGTACGAGATCTTAATGGAAGAAGCAGCCGCAAGTGAAATTCAAAATCGTGGTAATCAGGGACTGATAGACTTGGGAGATACGTGGGTATATGGTCGCATGACTGGTAATCATTACATTTAGTGGCAAGAAACATAACCTAGAAAACTTGCATAATGAAATAACTGTAAGTTTAGGATTTAAACCATACCTCAGATTCCCGCTTAGATTTGCCTTTGATGACTTGCCACTAACCCTTCACTGATTTATGGCTGTTGCATGACTATTTTCCATTTATTATTGATGACTACTGAGCTGTAAAGAAATTTCAAACAGACTGTGTTTTTTTTTTATGCAGGTGCAGAGGGCTGCGGAATGGCTGAATGGCTGCAGAATCGTCAAACAGCTGCGGAATCTGCAGTAGTAACCTCCGACTGCACAAAAACAACTTTAACTATCTAAAAATGACTTTATTGATGGAATGGAATGTAGTGAGTGGATGGATGAATGAAAAAAATGAGGTGGAGTGAAAATGAATGAAATGGTGGTGATGATGAAATGAGATGAAATAAGGAGAGAAAGAGATTTTTTTTTTTTTTTTGGAAAACATGAGGTGTCAGGTGACCCTGATTTTCACCTCAGGTTTTCTGTATGAGACTGTCAATCAGAGATTGGTTTTCAGGCTCATACATTTATTCTTTTTTTTTTTTTTTCTTTTTTTTTTTTTTTTTTAAAAACCAAAGATTAGGCTGATGGGGGAGAAGAATCCTTCTCCACCAACCTGATTGCAGAATCTTCTTTGAACAATTTGACAAACTCTTCTTTTGAGAATGGCTTCTGGTAGATTTTCAAGTGGTGGCCATTCACAATAAGAGGAGTATGAAATTCATCAATAGTTTTTACTCGAACTGCTCCATTGCTAAAGACTTCATCAATCTCATATGGCCCAAGCCAATGATTTTGAAACTTTCCTTTGAAGTCTTTGAATTTTGAATCAAACAATAGAGCCCAATGTCCTTTCTGAAACTTTCTTTCCTTGATATGACGATCATGCCGCTTAGATCTTTGGTGCTGAACTAGATCGGTCCTTAAAATTGCATCTTGTCTTATTTCATGTAGCTCATTTAGCTGGTCCATTCTGTGTCTTTGAGCTTCTGAGAGGCTCATTCCCAATTGGAATGCCATCTTGAAGGTCTTGATTTGGAACTCAATAGGAAGCAGGACTTCCTTCCCATAAACAAGTTCATAGGGAGAATGTCCTGTTGTGTTCTTCCATGTGGTTCTATAGGCCCATAAGGCTTCAGGGAGCCTTTCCGCCCAATCTCTTCTATGAAGATGAACAGTCTTGGTGATAATGCCTTCAAGAACTTTATTGGTAGATTCCACTTGACCATTGGATTGCGGATGGTAGGGAGTAGATGTTCTGTGCTTGATCTTATATTCCTCCATCAGCTTCTCCATCAATTTAGATGTAAACTGGCTGCCTTGATCTGTCACAATTTCCCTTGGGACACCAAAACGAGTGAAAATATCCTCAAAAAGAAATTGAACAACTGAATTTTCAGTGGCAGAAGGCAATGCTTTTGCTTCTACCCACTTAGTAACATAATCAGTACAAACCAGTATATACTTCTTTTGTTTTGATGGTGGATTAATTGGTCCAACGAAATCTAGAGCCCATTTCTCAAAGGGTTTGATGCATACCTGAGGCTGTAGAGGCATTTCATTTGAAGGAGTTGGTTTCCCAACTCTTTGGCAGCTGTCACACCTTTTAACATACTGCTTTGCATCTTTAAAGAGAGAAGGCCAATAATATCCTAGAGAAAGGATTTTATAGGCTGTCCTCTTGTCCGCAAAGTGCCCGCCGCATGGTTCATCATGACATGCCTTAAGGATGTCAGGTATTTCATCTTCCCGAACACACCTTCTGATTATACAATCTGGCCCTGTTTTGAACAATTCATTAGAAATCCAAGAATAATGTGAACTCTCCCGAATGATTTTCCTTTTCTCATTAGGAAATAAGTGTAGAGGTAGCTTCCCTGTAACTAGATAATTAGCCATATCTGCATACCAAGGAGTCTTGGTAGTCACTGCAAACAAGTATTCATCTGGAAACTTATCTTCTACTGGAGAATCTTCATTAGTGTTTTGGATTCTAGACAAGAAATCAGCTACTGTGTTTTGCTTTCCAGGTCTATCTAACACAGTAATGTTAAATTCTTGCAAAAGTAAAAGCCATCTTGTAACTCTACCATTAGTGACAGGTTTGTTCATTAAATATCTTATGGCAGAGTGATCAGTATGGACAAAGGTTTCATAGCCGGTTATGTAATGTCTAAACTTGTTGATTGCATGTACCACAGCTAAGAACTCTTTTTCTATAACAGTATAATTTAACTCAGTAGGAGTCAAATTCTTACTTGTGTAATAAATGGCATAAGGGATCAAATCCTTTTGTCCCAAAACAGCTCCTAGAGCTGTATCTGAAGCATCAGTAGAGATGTGGAAAGGGAGTTTCCAATTTGGTCCCCTTAAGATGGGTGCTTCAGATATTCTAGACTTTAAAGCTTCAAAGGCAGATTGACACTCAGGATCCCATTTAAACTCACAGTCTTTGGTAAGCAATTTGAAAAGAGGAGATGCTATCCTAGTGAAGTTTTCAATAAATCTTCTGTAATACCCAGTAAACCCAAGAAAACTTCTAACATCCTTCTGGCAATTTGGAACAGGTAACTTAGAGATGACTTCAACTTTGGATCTATCAACCTTAATTCCATCTCCTGAAATATGATGTCCTAAAACAATCCCTTCAGTAAACATCATAAAACACTTTTCATGACTTAAAGAAAGATTTGTTTCCTTACATCTTACCAGTACTTTTTCCAAATTTTCCAAAGCTTCTTCAAATGTATTACCATAAACTGTGAAATCGTCCATGTATACCTCTACACAATCATGAATCAGATCTGAAAAGATTCCTAATACAGCCCTTTGAAATGTAGCAGGTGCATTGCACAATCCAAAAGGGAGTACTCGGTAGGCAAAAGTTCCCCAAGGACAAGTAAATGTGGTTTTGTCTTGATCTTCAGGTGCTACCTGAATTTGACTGTACCCACTAAAACCATCCAAGAATGAGAAATACTTTTTACCTGCTAAAGTGTCTAGTACCTGATCAATAAAAGGTAAAGGAAAATGATCCTTTAAGGTTGCCTTGTTCAATTCTCGATAATCAATGCAAACTCTCCATTTACCATTCTTTTTGGGCACTATAACCAAAGGAGAAACCCATTGGCTATCTGAAATGGGGTAAATGAAGTTTACCTTGAGCAATTTCTAAAGTTCTTCTTTCACGATTTCCCTAAGGTTTGGATTCATCCTTCTTTGTGGTTGCCTAATAGGTCTGCTATTCTCTTCAATGTAGATGTGATGAATACAAGTCTTAGGATCGATTCCTTTCATGTCAGTGTATTCCCATGCAAAGGCAGTGGAATGTTTTTGCAACAGTTTAGTTAATTCTTCTTGTTGTGGTCTTCCCAAGTTTTTGTTAATGTTTAATGTTTTTCCTGGGAGGATTTCAACTGTAGAACTACCAAACTCTTCCATTGAGAAGAGAGACATTTGTCTAGAGGAGAGATATTCAATGTCTGCATCTATCTGAAAATGTTCAGAGTCATATTCTAAAGATACTTCAAAATTTTCTAATGTATTTAGAATTTGACTATCCTCACTGATCTCAGAGATGGTTAGAACTGGTTGTATAGTATCTTCATCCTCTACCCATTCATCTTCTCCTATTTCTGTTATAGCCTTTGCTGGAGGATACAAGTTGAATTTCTTTGTGGAATTACCATCTGATATATACATGTCTCCAGACCTACAGCTTATGAAAGCATCAGCTGTGGCCAGCCAAGGTCTTCCTAATATAAGAGGATGTCCTCCTAGATTGTTCTTGGGAGTTAAAATCATAAAATCAACTGGATATTCCCAAGAATCTAGAGAGACTGGAATATCTTCCAATACACCATCAGGTTTAATGATTGATCTATCTGCAAGTTGCAGCAAAGTAGGTGTAAAGAGAAGGTTAGGAAGCTTTAACTGATCCATGGTCTGTCTACTCATGATGTTGATAGCGGCTCCTAAGTCAATTAAAGTATTTGGGATTTCAACCCCATTAATATGAGTTTTGACAATAGGACTACCGGGATCCACATACTTTTGCATGGTAATCTTACCCATCATAATGTCTGCAATTTTTCCAACTAGATGTATCCTTTTGGTATCTCTGGTTCTTTTTACTGTTTTCTTCAAACTCAACTCCTTTATTGTCTTTGCTAGAATGGGAATTTCCTTAATGGCTTGTAACAAGGGGATCTTGATACAGACATTCTTCAATTCATCTAGAAAGCTATAGTCAGGCAACCAAATTTGCTTTTCCACCCCTTTGTCAATTTGCAATCTTTGAGGAAAAGGAGGTGTAGCTAAAGATGTAGGTTGCTGAACTATGGGAGTTGTAGAGATTGATTCTTTTTCTTTTTGGATATTTTGGTTTTGAAGTGATACTTCAGAACCTTTATTGACTTTGAGAGATTCTTCCTCAGAAATGCTTGGTTGTTGGGCACTCGTAGAAGGTTGATCTAAGATTCTACCTGATCTGAGTTGTACTTCATGGAGAGGAACAACCATATAGGTAGGGAATGGTTGACCTTCCATCATGTAAGCATTTTGAGGGTTCCTATTATTCGGATTTGGTAATGGCTGAGAGGGAAGTTGATTTGATTTCTGCTGGGAGAGTTGAGAATTTTGATTTTGTGGAGGAGGTTGTTGTTGTTGAGGGTATGGCAATGATAGTTGTTGACCTTGATTTGGAAGTTGAGGAGCTTGCTGATTCTGAAATGATGGAGGATATTGATAGAATTGAGCAAGTCTCGCATAAGGATTTTGCATGCTTTGCATCCATGCTTGGAAAGCATTTTGAGGTTGAGGCCAAGGTTGTTGCCAAGGATTCTAATTTGGTTGGGATTGAGAATTCATAGAGTTGTTAAACCCTTGATTCTGTTGTCCTTGCCAAGGTCTCCTTGCAATAAAACAGAGAGATTCAAGTGTATCTGGATCCTCTTGAAAGACTGCTTTGAGGCCAGGAATTGAAGGACAATCCTTGGTCTCATGAGTTTCTGAGCAAATTACACATGTTTCTACAACGTGTGCATCTAAGGGACATTCCCTTAAAGCATGTTTCTTTCTATACTTCGGGCAAAAGATAGCCAAAGCCTCAGCTTCTGCTTTTTGTTTATTGTGAATCTTAAGGGTATCAAGTTGTTCACTAAGACTCCCTAAGATGTCAGTTTTAAATTCATCAAGCATACTGCCGATTTCAGCCCTACTCACTGATCCTGTTGCAGATTTATTTGCCCTAAGGAGAGAAGGATCTCTAGGCCCTTTTTGAGTTTTTGATTTGCCCCTTGAGAGATGGATACAAAGTTCTGCTATATCATTGAGAGAAAGTTGAGAAATATCCCCTTTCCCCATCATGTTTAAGATGTCTATCCATTCATCCCTAATGGATTTTAATAAGAGGGATTTTAAGGTCTCTTCATCCAAGGTATTCATTTTTGCTCTTTTCAAGTTATATTGAAATCTTTCAAGTAAATCTTCTAGACTCTCATCTTCTTTTTGTATCATTTTAAAAACCTCGTCCTTGTGATTAGTAGGCATGCAATAGTCCAAATACCTATCCAAAAAGGTTTGTTTCATTTCATCCCAAGTCCTAATGGATTGAGTGAGTAACCCCATGAACCATTTTAAAGCTTGATCTTTTAATGTTGAGGGGAACAATTTGAGTTTCTGAGTATCATCCAGATAGTCATAAGTTCGACACACAACTTCAAACTCAAATAAGAATGTTTCAGGGTCCTCAGTCCTTAACCCATGGAAGTTAGGGAGGACAGATGGTGATATGTTTTTCATGGTGGCTCGGGAATCCTCATTAACAATGGGAAACCCAAATGAATTATCCCCATCTCTATTTCCTCCTCCAATGGGACCTCTACCTCCTCCATTATTATTGTTATTTCCTCCTCCTCCTCTACCTCTACCTCTACCACCTCCTTCTTCCTCTGCCATGATGATTCTCCTAGGGATTTCAAAATCTTTTGGTTCCTCTACAAAGGGTGAATGAGAAGAGATTTCTCCTTCTTCTTCAGGTGATTCTACTTCCTCAATTACAATTGGTCTTCCTGTGGGAGAAAGAGAAGAGTCTCTTCCTGGTTCAAACTCAATAGAAGGTGTAGGAGAGTCAACTCTTGGCTCTTGAATTCCAGGAATTCTAGGACTAGGAGTTTTGGTTGGAGATAAGGGAGGTGTCTCTTGTCTATCCCTTGAAGCAGATGGACTTGTAAAAATTGAACTTCGAGCTCTAGCTAAAAACCTTCCCCTAGAATCTCTAGCTCTATGCATGTCATTTTTTTATTTTTCTTCAAGTCAAGTTAATAGTTCTTTTTCTGATCTTCCAGGTCACTCTAGGTGCAAGAAGAGAGCATACTCAAGAAACTACTAAATCAATAACTTTCTCTTTTCTGATCCTCCAGATCACTTTGAAGTGCAAGAGGAGAGCATACTTTGATAGGTTATCAACTTCTTTCCTTGAAATTTTTATGTTTTTTTTTTTTTAAGAATATGGCTACTTAATTTCACTTCCCCGGCAACGGCGCCAAAATGTTTAGTCAATTTAGTGTTCCTAAATTGATGTCATTAATTGTCAACCCGGGGCTCGTAAGCTGATGAAGTGAAGGTGTACTATATGTACTTAAGCAACCTCTTAGAGTTTCTGTCGTTTGGGGGTGCTGTTTGTGGTTGATTTATCTTCCTAAAATGGAATGATGATTATAGATAGATGAGTGCAAGTGTGTGAAAAGTGAGTTCTAGATGAGTGAAAGTGTGTGATTGGTGATTTCTAATTACTTGCTGAATTTGTAAAGGAAAAGAACTTGAAAGAAATGAATAACTTGTAATGACTTGAAAGCAAATGACCACATTCTAATGGCATTAGTCTCTACTCATATTGCTGCAAATAAAAGAAACAAGAAAATCACTTCAAGGACTGATGATAATGGTTATCTCTTCCTAACTCCCTGCTTCTACCACATAGTATTGTGTAAAAAACGATTAGGAAGTAGCTGAAGACAAATCCAAGAATTGATAAAAACTCTAAATGACAAATTATAACACTACTAAGCCTTTTCCATCATACTGCTTCCTACATATGTGATTATGTGTAACAAGTGGAAAAAGTATTAGTGCCACAAGCCAAGACTACTTACAAACAAGCTGCAATTAATTAGTGTTCTGTTCTCTGAAAGATAAACCATTCATGATAAAGAGAGCATAAATTAGTTAGCATCCAACTTGTAAAACTAAGCTAAAAACTAATCTAGAAAACAGAGTAAAAAGGGCAGCATTACGAATAAGACAACTGCAACTACCATTAGATATTAAAGCAAATACAACACACTCAATCCCGGGTTAAAACCTGCAAAGAAGCAAATCTGATCAGTGAAAATAAAGGCTGCAGCAATGAAAAGAAATCAAGCTGTACATAACTCAAGAAAAGGAAATGATGTATGTGAAATAAAGAAATTGCAGAAGTATAAACATGAAATACTTATACAAGGGCAGTTATGAACGGGGGCCCTCCATCCATACAACCCACAGAAAACTCAGATGCTTTAAAACTTCAAAACAGCACTGTTTCCATTACTTCATATGCAGAAATACATAGTCAAAAGTGCTGGAACAGCTCTATAAAAACAGAGTTCAAAAATACGCTAAAATTCTCACAAGTTCATAAACTACAGCAGCTAAAAAGTTAACATAAGCGTACGCAGACGCAAGTATTTATAGGCATCTGCAAGATGGCCTAATGCGTAAAGCATAAAACAGAAAATAAACTGAATATCATGCGTATTAAAGGTGCAGTGAACACGTCATATGCTTCATGGTCGAGCTGGAGGTCCTGGTCGTTATGGGCAATGAATCCAGCATTAGATCATGTTCCCCATGGCTTACAAAACACGGAAAAGTCATCTTTTCCACTGACGTGACCAAACAGCTTACGTATCAACGTTAAGCTGCCTTTATTTGACCGTAACTTGACCCCCTTTGACCGGAGGTACAGATGACGTGGCTGGCTGAACTGATGGCACAGGAACCTCGAGCACATATATTCCAACATGCCCATGTCGCTCGTTCTGCAAAATAGCACGTGGAACCTTGAGATCAACAAAATGGCTGCGGAATCATCAGATGGCTGCGGAATCGCTGAATGGCTGCGGAATTGCCAGTCAGCTGCGGAATCTCTGCAAATATGTCAAAAATTAAACAAAACAGTCACCCATTAGCAAAGCTCACTTGATCATGTTTAATGACAACTAATGTAATGATCTGGGTGGAAAATGAGGCAAAAGAGAGAGGAAAGTGATGAAAACAGTAGGTAATGATGGATGATAAGGTGTAAAGTAGAGGCTCTACACTAATGCTACAGCCAAGGTGGAGGGCACTGCTATGGAAACTGTAGGTATTACAGTCTGAGGAGCAGTGGCCAGCTCACTCTACTTGCACTGTGTCAATTTATCTAATTCTTTTTCAGTTTCCTTCAATTGGTCATTCAACCTAAGGACTAGGTCCATAAGCTCTTCCTCCTTCTATGTTTCCAACACTTCAGCTATTTGAGGATCATGAAGAGGAGGAATGAGCTGCTTCTTCAGTGCAACTATGTCTTCATTTTTCTGCTTTATATGCTTCTCTACAGCTTTCACGGCATTGGGATCATGTCCCAGTTCTATGACCAAGTCCTCTAAGGACTTTATTCTGGTGGCTTTGGCTTGAGAAGAGGCCTTCTCCAACTGAAATTGTGCTGATATATTATTTAGTGAATTTTGGAGTTGGTGGGCTGCAATTGCTTTGTTCGTTAAAGTGGAGTAGACTATTTCACCAGTTTGCTTCTGTAATTCAATTTGGTCAATAGGATGGATATCCTTTGCCAATACTTCAAACTCTTTCTTTAGATAGTCTGCTATTGATTTAGGTTGTTGTATGGTTGGCTTCAAAAAACTCATTTTCATTTTCCATTCTTTTATATCAAAGGCTGACATTAGCCTTGTTTGGTTTGTTAGAGCCATCTCCAGATAATGTGCATACCTTTGCACCTTTAACCTCTCATTCCTTGCCTTGATTTCCTTATACTTTTCTTTGATGTTGTGGCTCTATCTGTTAGAGTTGGTCTGGTCAATCCCTTCGTTAGAGATCAAAGCTCTTTGTGCATTTCAATTCTAGGTGTCCCGCTCCATCCGCTCAGCTCCATTTCCCTAGGGACATGCCATGATCTGACGGAGAAAGTCATGCTACTCATTTTCCCTCATGTCTGGCCCCTGCTGGTTCTGTTCTTGGTCCATAATCACTGAAGTTCATGATAGTCAAGGTCTGGTCATATTACAGGACAAAGGCCTTTTTATTTCCGGGTCTAGGAAATCATCAATGTGGTCTTTGAAAAACATGTCCAGAACAAGCCATGTAGGCTAGAGGGAGACCTTATACAACTATGGTTCAGAAAGCTTCATCATCACCTGAAGAGACATCGACTCTTCTTCAAAACTCTGTTTTGAAGAAAAGTCAAACAAGGTCAACTATGACAAATTTTTCCACAAAACCACCAGTTGACTTGTTCAGATGCAGTCATGGTTTTCATGGCCAAGTGCCTAGTCACACAGTCCCTGCAAAGAAATGTCGAAATTCCCATCATGAGAGCCAAAATTACAAAGAAAAAATGAAAAGCAGAGTGTTTTAAAGTCAATGAAAAAGTGCAAAACATAAACATTAGAAAGTGGGTTTTCAAAGAAGAAAAAATTAAACCCAACTCTCCCAAGCCTATATATACTTGTTTTTACCCAAAACAAAAACCATTTGTGCTTTGGCAAGCATGGAGAGAAATTACAAAGGTGAGAGAGAAAATTCATGAGGGTTTGAGTGAAGGAGAGATGGTTTCCAAAGGGTGCGGCGCATACACCAGGGCGTGCGGCCACACATAGGGCACGACACACTGGCAGCCAGCCCACAGTGAAAAATCAACAAGGGCACGATGCACTCAGGGCGCGTGGCACACTGGGCTTGGCGTGTGATGCACACAGCCAGGGAGCTCAAAACACTTGCAAATTTGTTTTATATCCTAGTTGAAAGCTAGCAAGCAAGAGGTAGGCTCGAACGAAACCTCTTCTCTGTCAATTTGGTCAATGGTTTGGTGTTTCTAAGATGTTTAATGATATCCAAAGCACATTGGCCATCCATGAAAATAATCATCAAAGCAAAAATGATAAACGGGGTTGCAAATTTGTGAAGACGCCACCAAGGTTTTGCTCCCATCCCCTTGTCCCCTCAATCCTCGTCATTGTCACCTCAATTCCACCTTATCTCCTAAGGAAACCCCCTAGAAATCTCCACTAAGACCCACCCCCGGAGTTCCAAGCAAATTAATGTCATTTGACAATGTGCGGCGCACTCAGGGTGCGCGGCGCACTTGGAGCTCGACCACAGTATTAATATTGCAATGGTGTGGTGCATACCCGGGGCGCAGCGCACTGGGCAAAGCACGCGGTGCACAGACCTGTGAGCCTAAAACAACACCGAATCGCCTAAATTTTTATAAATGGCTCTCAAAATTGCAAAGGTGGCCCTAGATCCCTTCACTATTGATCCTTAACTAAAAGAAAAATATGATTTTGGTGACCATGAAATCAAAGGAATTTTTTTTTATTAAGTAGACCCAAAAATGACACAAAGAAGGGCAAAAAGCTAGGGTTTTGCTACAGTAACATGATTGCTAAAATATGCTCCTACCCTACCTCTATCAGCTAATTCCCCTGGAGCAGTTTACCCTAATGGTTACCCTAGCTACATTGTAATCATATCCATTTTGTCCCCTTTATTCTTATAGCTCAGAATATCTGAAAACCTACCCCATCAAAACCATACCCCAAACACTCCAAAATCCCTGATAAATTTCTCCTTTAAACCCCTATTCCCCTTTTCATCATTCCCCTCCTAACACTCCCTTGTTTTATTGTCCCCTTGGTGACAGATTTTCAAAGCATCTATCAGTTTCATTGGATTCAGAGGGAAGCATAAAACTCAGGGTACAAGCAGCAATAATGGCATCAGAAAATTCATCAAAGTATGAGGAAGGGACCCACAGCGACACATCTTCAGGAGAGAGGGCCCATAGGAGACATCACTAGAGCGGCAGACATCTTAGAGATGAGCCAAGCACCCTCACTGAGCTGCAGGCATGCCCACTTGCCATGTCTTGTTTCCAGCACTTAGCATGTTATGAATTTTGTCAAAGGGTGGCAAATGTCAAAGTCCATCATGAGTTGACCCGCCTTTTTGCACTTCATCTATAGGGAGGACAATCTATCCTGGCTGGGGTCACTTTCACCTTGACACCGGAGGCTATATCAATGGCAACAGGGATACCAAACATTGGGGAGTAGTGGCATAAGAAGAAGAAGGTGGAGAGGCATCACTATGAGCCTTACATCAAGAACAGCTTCTTCAGCCAGCTCACCAGAGTTTTTCCATTCAGATTTTTGAGGGATGATTATGCCCCACTCATGAGATTGATCATGAATTATTTCAGTTGCGAGGGGAGGTTTTCTCGCCTTTATGCCTATCACATCCGCTTGCTCATGCACTTCACCAGGGTGCGGATGATGAGCCTCCCATTTTTCATCTGCAACAACATTGAGAAGATGAAAAACTTTATGCAGCATAAGACCCACGATAGCAGCTAAACAATGTCTATCATTTTTCTCTCATCCGGATCTTGGTTGACCATCAGTTGGGATTGCAGGGTATTGCTTGGGAGGACTTCATCTCCCGTGATTTCTTCAGCGCCCCACTAGTGATATCAGAGGTAGAACATGAGGTGGGAGGTCCTTCACATCAGTTTGAGCCCGAGATGGGAAGTCCTTCACATCAGTTCGGGCACCATGAGACTGCCACCATGCCAGTATACATCACATACCAGAAGGGCAGTAGACCATTGTTCATAGCAGCAAAGCGAGTGTTGTCTCCACTCGGGGTGGAAGGGGCCTTGCTTCCGACATTAGCACCACAGGAGCAGGGTAAGGGCAAGGAGCCAGTGCAGGAGGAAGGGCCATTAGGTGAGCAAGAGATCGAGTTCGTTCCCCTCCAGGATGATGAGACAGATGCAGAACCTACAAATGCTGAGTTGGGAGAGATCATTCAGGAGCAGCAGTCTATGATTCAGAACCTATCCCTGGACTTGGATAGAGCCAAGTTGAACGTGCAGTATCTGGAGCAGAGGAACAAGCAACTTGAGGATCGCCTAGCTGAGATAGAGTTGCAAATGATCAAGGAAAACCAGCGACACATCCTAGCAGTGAAAGGCAGACCTATGGAGCAAAGAGATGAAGACCGGGAGTATGTGCTAGAGAAAGTGAACGCTCAGTTGGAGCAGTGGTTGGATAAAGCAAACAGGGAGAAAGACATGTTGAGGCACATGACTCATCACTACCAGTCCCGAAACATGAGTTCCAAAGCAAGAATCAGGAGCCTAAAAGCAAAATTGAGCAAAGCGACAAAAGAGGCAAAGGAGGCAAAGGAGAAAGATTGGCTTTGAATCTTTGCTGAGGCTTCCTTGGCATAGCAAAGCACTTCATAGGGAACCTCCAGCCCAAATTTCAAAAAATTTGGGAAAATTTTGGTCACAGGCAAATTTTTTGGGTATAAAACAGGAAATTCCTCCCTGTGCGCCGCGCCACTGGCGTGACGCTAAAAATCTAGGACTCTAATCAAGGAACGACTTGCATATTTGGATTTAGCATTGAAAATTACGTCTACTGGTGTCTGAGCAAGAAATTTTGACAAGTTTTGGGTCTCCTAAAGGTCAAAAAACACCCAAAAATGGCCTCTCTGCCACTTTTTTGACAC
This sequence comes from Pinus tabuliformis, assembly GCA_031772625.1. Taxonomy (NCBI): domain Eukaryota; kingdom Viridiplantae; phylum Streptophyta; class Pinopsida; order Pinales; family Pinaceae; genus Pinus; species Pinus tabuliformis. The sequence goes on from CM062804.1 coordinate 1,536,231,111, forward strand.
ACAGAAAGCAGTCTTGGGAGAATGAAGATTTGGAGGGGCAAATGAGCACCAAATTGAGAAATTCCAGTGGGGTTAGAAAGTAGACAGGACAAGATTTCCAACAAGCCCACTTGGGTACATTTTTGACACCTACAAGTGCCGCAAAACAGGCTCGAAAGTGGCGTGACACTGTTGTGGGGAAAAATGCCTATTTAGGACGATCCTATCCACCTAAGGTGTGACAGCGCCTTAGCAACAAACGGATACAGCTATCATGACTTCTTCCTTTATGAAATATGAAAGAGAGGAGATCGGCAGACTTACCGTTATCTTCCTGTTGTCCCTCGAACTAGATCCTCTTCTCTTTGTGTGTCCACAGCTACTTGCCTCCTCGCTCGATCAAGAGAACAGCTACTTGAATCCCACGAGATCACAAGAGAACAGCTACCTGTGACAAGAGAACAGCTACTTGCAACAAGAGAAGAACACAATACAAAGGCAAATATACATATTCATAAATGATTCAGGATTAGAAGTAAATCAAATATACTAATGCAATTACACAAAATACACCAGCATATAGGAAAGAATCAAGATAGCTTTATTGAAAGTAACAGTGTTCAGGAAGAGATACAACCCATAGGGCTCCAACCCAGCATCCCCTTCCCAGCAGAATGGACTTCCTTCTTCAGCTCCTTTCAAAGCATAACACACCCAATGTTTCTAGCCACAAACCAACAACAATTCTTTGCAAATACTAAATTGCAGCCTCCCTAGACCTCATGAGAGAGATCTATATATAGGAGTTTTGGAGAAAGGATGAGTCAGCTTGAGACTGGTCTGAGACTAACTAGTGTCCTCTCCCACTTCAGTTCTTGAGTCCACTTGGAGGTCCTTGCTTCCACTTGGAGATTTGGAACCTCTTACTCATCACCAGTCGAATTCCCTGATCCAAGTGTCATTTTGGAAGCTTCCTGGGCATTGACACCTTGAGGAATGACTGTGCCACTTGTCCAAACTCGCCCAGCGCAGGTAGCCTTCTTTGCAGTTGACATTCAACGCAGGTAGACAGTGGAGAAGTTGACATTCAGCGCAGATGCTCAGTGGAGCAGTTGACATGATCTAGAATTGCCTTGTTTTTGAGTGTTTTCAGGTGGAGAACTTTTGTTAAGTGCTGTGGTTTGCTGGCCTTGTTCCTCTAGGGGTAGGAAAAACATGTTTAGGGACTTTGGATCCCTTAATTATCGACATTTCATGCTCAGTGATGCAAGGCACAAAAATGTCTATAACAGTTGCCCCCTAAAGTATGAGGCCGTTTATCGGGTGAAATGCTTTATCCGGGAGGGTCCGAAGTTCATCCATCTGCTGGGAGGAGACCTGTAATAAAATACAATACAATACAGTATGATTCATACTGCTTTCATGATCTAGCTGAGGTGGGCATTCCCATGCTCAGCTTTATAAATTCATTTTTGTACATAGAACAGATGATCGTCTGATGGTAGACTGGTAATTTTGGTGGAAATTATCATCCTTTGAGTAGGATGATCATCTGCCGCAATGATGTACATGTCAAATGTCTTTATTTTTCCTGAATATATATCGCAGCCTGGATGGATGAAACTAGATCCGGGGTCTTCAAACTCATTCGATCTTCACTCTAAGTACAAGTCGATCCATGTGAGAATTGCGCTGAAGTCGAACATGGAAAGACATCGCTTGATTACCGGTCAATGATGTAAACCGTTAACAAGCACGAGAGGAATCACCGATAATGATAATGACCCTCAAGGTACTGCAGTACAATTCACGTGGTGTGAATAAAGGACTTGGCGTCGAACACCACGCAAAATCTTCTGGTCGAAGGTCATTGATGTATACCTGTCGCCAGAAGTGAGAAACTTGCCATTGAGGCATGCAAGCTTCAAAGTACTGAAGGGGTTGTTCCTAGATCAACTCCTTGGATAATGAGCTGATGTCGACAAGGAGCGATCCGTCAAAGGAGGGCCTTAATGAATCCCACATCAGTGACACGGAACGGAGCTAATGATTTTAATGGAGGTGAAAACAATATGTGACATATGATTCAGGGTGGCGGTCATGAATGGATGAAGGATAATGTATGGTAGTGGATGGGACCCGGTTGACTCTTTCTGAACGACTTCTCTTGAACATATGGTGACACTGATGCGATGGATCGGTAGCATTACCCCAAATATGGATGGTATGGCAAGACCATGGTGATGTGACTGGTGAATGAAACAACCCAACCCGAATGTGATACGGAGGAAAAGTGTCATGTTCAAGAGCGACCTGCTACCATCAAAGTTTTCTTGATTTTTCCCAATTTTTCCCCAGTCATTGCTGACCAGTACCTCTTTATTTTTGTCAATCTTGAGGAGGATAACATATGCTTGTTCTATAACCTGCCCTTCGGGCAAGCCCATCGCTATGTTTTAACGAGCTTAGCGATAGGGAAACTCGTTCTCGTCTAAAGACAAGTTTGTCGCTATTCAATCATTTTAACGAGTCTAACGACAAGGAAAACTCGGTCCTTTTCATTTTTAGAGAGTCTGAAAAGGTACATAAAGTTAACTCCAAAATTCCTTTTTCGTCATCTAATCCCTTAAGTCCGAAAAAGTATAAAACAATACAAAAGGGATGAATTTTCGATATCTTTAACGAGCCGAACAAAACAAGCGCTCGATCTTTTTGTGCAATAATCCCTCAGGTCCAAAAAGATTAAAATCTAGAGGAGGGATAGCTCTTCCGGTCCTTTAACGAGCTGGAAGGCCAAAACTCGGCAATCTTTTCATATTTTACGAGTCAGTTGAAAAGAGCTTAAAGAAGACTCATATTTTGAGGAGCGAGTGATAAACAGGGATAGCAACTGATTCCAGGTACAGGTTGGAATTTTCCAATCACGGCAGTGTCACAAGGATGGCTAGGTGAAATCACTCTTCGCAGCTGTTCCTCAAAATGGGTAAACAATCATATGGAGGTGAACGATCGGCCAAATGAAAGTGGAGGTGGCAGGTGCAAACATGACCAAGGCTTTTATGGCTAATAAATTTACAATCACAGCGGTTATTTACCGGGATAGGTTCATTTTTTAGTTAAAAATGAGCTTAAACTCTGGAGGAAACATTGCTCACTGCTTATATTTATTTTTTAACGAGCATGAAGACCGCGTTAAAACTGCTCGAATCTTGCGTTTATTTTTTAACGAGCATGAACTTTATGCTAAAACTGCTCGATTACCCAGTCATAAGATAAGAGTGTCTCATGAAAGATCCCATTTTTTATAGAGCTTGCGCCTTACCAAAGCTATGCTCCCTCTTCCTTCTTTTATGCAAGTTCGGAAACGGCTAACCTAAAAAACAGATAAATAACCGCTCTTTCCTTGCACTCCAAAAGGTTTGCATGCCCCCAGGTATAAAATACAATTTCAAGGTTGCCCCTCCTCCTTCTCACCTCTGCTTTTCTTTGGGTGTTCACAGCTACCTGTCGTCTTGCTAGTCCAATTTTAACGATACTTGTCTTCTCGTTAATTTTAATGGGTCTATACGATACTTGTCTTCTCGTCAGCCCAACTTTTAACAGATTTTTCGCAAGATCGCAAGAGAACAGCTACTTGCAACAAGAGAGCAGCTACTTGCGACAAGAGAAGAACACTACTCAAAGACAAAACATTTATGTTACTGAGGGAGGCTTACCTCTTTCTGGTTACCCAAAGATTGTCTCGTTAAATAAAACACTTCCTTGGCCTACCTTTTTCAGGTTACCTAAAGATTGTTTCGTTAAACAAAACACTTCCTCGGCGATGCCTACCGAAATAGACAAAGGTGAGTGACGACCCCCGCCCTCTCACATAACTTTGACAAAAGAATCTTATTCCAGAACAACCCCTCTTCCAACCACGGACGGGGTACGGACTAGTCATATTCTCCCGCGGAAACCTACCTTATACCCAAAAGTTTCCCTGCCGAAGCAGGCCAGGATGCATGCCCCCTGGGTTCCGGTCATGTCCTCCCGGATTACTCGCGCTCATCAGGAGGACGGACCGTGGGTTGAGACACTTCTTGCATGAATAGACCATTTAGGGATGGCACATGACTATTTGCGATGTGTGATCCGGGAAACGAAAGTTGGTCTACGAGCTTGACCATTCTTCCTTCATGCGGAAAACACATTACTCTAAAGAGTGAGGAGACTACAGCTCTCATGCAATATATATAGTCTCATCCAAGGAGTAGGTTATAATCCAAGGGTCCTTGAACGACCATCACGTTCATTTGAACGGTCTTCCCTTTCAATGTTATAGGCACATTGGGGAGGATCCCTAAAGGTCGACTGGTTCCTTTATCAAAACCTGATAGATTTCTCATCTCAGGTAAAAGTGCCGGCGAACCAAGCGCTTTCCAAGCAATAGAGGAAAGGATACTCATAGATGCCCCCTCATCAATGATAGTGCCAGCCATTACCATTCTGTATATTTGACAAATAATTCTGAATGGCACACTGGCTGGCAACCGGGGTCTGCCTAGTTGGTTCCAATCAAAGGACACAACCAGGTTGCTTGGTGGTGGGACCGAATATACGGCCGGATAGCGCTCTGATGAACTTCCTTCCTGCGACAAAGGAATGGTGTCATTGCCCCCTTGATCATCAGAGTCAATGCTGATGAAGAGAACTTGGACGGTGTCGTCTGTATTCCCCTCTGTGATGGTGTCATTCGAAGATGGAGCCTCTGAAGGCAAAACCGGGTCAACTGCCGTATCAACCTTTTGACTTTCGTCAGGCATGGATCTAGACGGTTCTTCTTCAATGACAGGTGCTTCGGCTGACCATCTAAGTGGCTCGGCCGGATTCTCAACTAGTGAGGGACTTGGCAGGAGTCTTTGATATCCAGGAGGAAGATTCGCTCGTAAAATCGGGCGATCTTCCAGAACTCTTTTTGCCTCATCTAAGAAGGGACAACGGTGGATGGTGTGATCGCCTTCACACTGTCTGCAGGGAAATTTAACTTTCCCATTCTGTCCTGGAGGTTCACTCCCACTAGTTGACGATGAGCAGTCGACATGGCTATCAGAGGTCGATGCTCCCGAATTGTGCAGACGGGGGGACCAGTCTCTTAGTATCCGTGGGATACAGGGACAATCTCTATGGAAGTGGTCTCCCCTGCATATGATGCATGGCGATTTAGGCCTTACAAGTGCGGTGTGTGGATTTTTGTTAGATGACATCTGTTTGCCCCCAGTCGCCTTAGGCTCCTTCTTCTTCTTTTCTTTCTTCTTCTTCTCTTTCTTCTCCTTAGGAACCCGATTTTTTGATCAACCAGTTCCGTCAAGCGAAGAGGAAGGAGGGGAGGAAGATGAAGTGGAAGGCTGGGAGGCAACTCTTGTCTGATCTAACTGTTGACTCGACTGTTCAGGAGTGGTGGTATTCTGAACGACATTGGTCGAAAAGAGCCAAACTGGTAGGCCAATTGTCAGTCCTGGAAGCAACAATGTGGCCATGTGGGGTGCACCAACATCTCCCCAAGAGGAGAAGGGACTAGGATTTCCACCCAAGGGAACTCCTTGGTTGGTGTGCTCCATCTTTTCAACCTAAAGATCAAACGCAGGATTAAAGGGTGATTGTTCCGTTTAAAATAAATTGTTAACGACGCTTTTAGACACAACTTTCTTTTTCAGTTTTAAAGAGTCGAGAAAAAGCTAAAGATGACTCTAGTCTCCTTCGATGTTTTAACGAGCCCGAAGTGACAAATGCTCGGATGGACTTTTTCTATTATAGAGTCTGAAAAAGGCCAAAAGAAACTGCTCTGGAGATCTAGGCAGAGGGTGTGCCAAACCTTTCGCAAAACCACAGAATACGTTTTACGGTACGGGTGGTCGATCTTCGTGAATGCTGTGTTCACTGCATTGCGATCAGTAGGGCGGCCGACACGACTTCCTAGGGATAAAAGATATATGCCTATAGGGGTCTCCCAAAATATACGCGACGGTACGTGGGAGCACAATCCGTATTAGTGCCACCGACTCTCAGGAGGAATCACCCACCTTCTTCGAGATCGACAGTCACTATGTTTAACGACGCCGGAACACGTCTCTAGCCTAGACCTCTATGTTGTGTGTTATGTTACAAAGCATTGTTAGGTTCATTCAGTTTATTTTAGGTTGATCCTTTTTAAAGTTTGCCTTTCAAGGTTCACCACGAGATGTATGATACAACTTCCTAAATGCAGTCTAAGATGATAAGCAAGCTTTACAATCTTTCAACTTTGAAAATCCTAGCTACTAAGGGAAAAGAGAGCGACTATCTTTTCTCAAAGAGCAATCAACACACTCTAATGCACTTTCCCTAAATCCAACATGCAAACTTATCAAATGCAAAATGCACAATGCAGGGGTTTGTTTTCACTTTCTTAGTATAAATGCCTACAAATAAAGCTTTTTGCACAAATTTGAATTCTCTTTTACAATGATCAAAATAAACAAGTTCACTTTCTTTGAAATCAACAAGGGTAGAAGAGATTACAATCACTTTGCGATTTTTCGAAATAAAGACTTGTTTTGATACTTTGAAAAGAACAAATTCAAACCAATAAGCAAAAGTAACAGTAAAATCAATCCGAACAAACAGCCAATGAGCTCTCTTCTAAGATCACTCTCAATCAGATCTGAAACAAAGGCTACAGAAAGACTACTTTACTCATGCAAAGGAAGACTGTAAATGATGCCACAAACACATAAAAACATTCACAATCTTTTTGTACAAAAATTGAGGCGGAATTCAGGCAAAGAAAAGGGTTATCAGACCAGCACCTATACTTGGTTAAAGGCTGCAAAAACAGAGATCAAAATAGGGAAAAAAGGACAAAAAACCCCAGCTGCACAAGGCCACACTGGTTCAGCGCAGGTAGAACACTGTCAGTTTGACATTCAGCGCAGGTAGCCCCTTTGAGACCTGCGTTGAAATGCAGACTGCCTTCACAGTGCCCGCAATGAAAAGAGAAACTCTCGTTTCTCTTGGTTTCTGGGTCACAAAATGCTCAAAAATACACTGTTTCAGGCCAAATCAGAAACACAAGCAAGGTATAAACAGAGGGATGCTTTGATAGGGTACTAAAGACTATCACAAGGATCAATCAAATCGTTTGTGGATCTAGTTTAAATCATAGACAAGTCCAACATACTCGATCAAAGCAGCAACTTTTACTTTGCATCCGGGAAAAATGCAGTTCAAGAGTTGTTGTCAAGTCTATGAAGTAAACAAATGACGGAAACACAAATGAAATGAATAAACAAGTTCTTCCCCAGTGGAGTAGCCAATTTGTTGTGGGGAAAAATGCCTATTTAGGACGATCCTATCCACCTAAGGTGTGACAGCGCCTTAGCAACAAATGGATACAACTATCATGATTTCTTCTTTTATGAAATATGAAAGAGAGGAGATCGGTAGACTTACCATTATCTTCCAGTTGTCCCTCAAACTAGATCCTCTTCTCTTTGTGTGTCCACAGCTACTTGCCTCCTCGCTCGATCAAGAGAACAACTACTTGAATCCCGCGAGATCACAAGAGAACAGCTACCTGTGACAAGAGAACAGCTACTTGCAACAAGAGAAGAACACAATACAAAGGCAAATATACATATTCATAAATGATTCAGGATTAGAAGTAAATCAAATATACTAATGCAATTACACAAAATACACCAGCATATAGGAAAGAATCAAGATAGCTTTATTGAAAGTAACAGTGTTCAGGAAGAGATACAACCCATAGGGCTCCAACCCAACATCCCCTTCCCAGCAGAATGGACTTCCTTCTTCAGCTCCTTTCAAAGCATAACACACCCAATGTTTCTAACCACAAACCAACAACAATTCTTTGCAAATACTAAATTCCAGCCTCCCTAGACCTCATGAGAGAGATCTATATATAGGAGTTTTGGAGAAAGGATGAGTCAGCTTGAGACTGGTCTGAGACTGACTAGTGTCCTCTCCCACTTCATTTCTTGAGTCCACTTGGAGGTCCTTGCTTCCACTTGGAGATTTGGAACCTCTTACCCATCACCAGTCGAATTCCCTGATCCAAGTGTCATTTTGGAAGCTTCCTGGGCATTGACACCTTGAGGAATGACTGTGCCACTTGTCCAAACTCGCCCAGTGCAGGTAGCCTTCTTTGCAGTTGACATTCAACGCAGGTAGACAGTGGAGCAGTTGACATTCAGCGCAGATGCTCAGTGGAGCAGTTGACATGATCCAAAATTGCCTTGTTTTTGAGTGTTTTCAGGTGGAGAACTTTTGTTAAGTGCTGTGGTTTGCTGGCCTTGTTCCTCTAGGGGTAGGAACAACATGTTTAGGGACTTTAGATCCCTTGATTATAGACATTTCATGCTCAGTGATGCAAGGCACAAAAATGTCTATAACAGACGCACAGAGAATTTGGCGCGGTGCACAGGGGAAAAAACTGCCAATTTGCTCCCATTTCGTGAAATTTCGTGTTGCGACTTCTCGAAGTGGGCCCAGTCATCTACACTTCAGTTTTTTGGCACCAAAGGTGGAATTTAAATATTTTTCTCTCAAGATGGGCATCTATCCAAGTGGCAAAAGAATGCAAAGGGTCACCCCAGCCAAATGTCATGCTTGAGAGCGCTGCACCTGTAGCTAATGGTTGCCTCTCCATCTCCTTTTCGAAATGATTTGAGTAACTTCCCAACCAATGGGCATTCCATCTCTTCTCCACACATTCTATATATTGTATGCAAGTTATTTGCAAAGGGTTGGCTGGCTTGTAACTTCTGGGAGACTGTGGGAAAGAAACTCTGTTTCTGCACTGTGTATTTTTGACAGAGAATTAATGAAAGGTAGTGGCTCTGTTTCATGAGATTCTTGTGGTTGTGAGTGTAGAAAATGTGTTCTTATGTTCCATATGTACCTTTTTATGTTTCATAATTCATTTCATGCTTCATTTCAATGAAATTTTCTAAGTGAGATTAGGTGGAATTCAATTTATATTGCTCTGCCTGTGGGAAAATTTCATGTACAGTGTTATTCTTTTGTTGAAAAGGATTCATGCAACCATGCCCTTTTCACTCTCTTCAGCAATCTTTCCATTCCGCGTTACCTTAAGACGAAATTGCTGCGCTTTCCGCCTACCTTGCCTCACGAAATAATCTGTGCCTTCATTTTCAATTCTTTGTTCTTTGGTGAGCGCCAGTCCCATATACATCCCAGAAGCTCTGTCACTTCATAAAATACTTTCCAAAATCCCTATCCACTTACTAGCCTAAGGTAAATATTTCTTTGTAAGTCACCTCAGACCATTTTTGCTATCCATTCATAGAGCATGACTCGGAGAGAGCCCTCTCCTGTTCTGGTAGGGCTAGCTACCAGACTGAGCGTGGTTTGTGGTTACCCGAATTTTTTGCCTCCCTTCAGCCTGAGGCAGATTTAGGTGCTAACATAGTGGCGACCATGCTGGGGACCTCATGTTGGAAATCAAATCCCCTTGTTTCATAAGAATTCTAGGCTTCCGGATGATGAGCTTAGGATTGGAAAGGCTGAGTAAGTTGGTTGTGTCCCGTAATTTCTCCCAATAGCACCTTGGCTTCGAGACGATATACCAGAGCGAATCCAGACCTGAAATCTCCTCATATTTACGAAAATCCCAATTTGATTCCAATACTCCTTCATCAAGAAAGCACCATAACTCCCATGTTCAAATCCCATTCATGCCCCGACATTTTTGAGTATCTTGAAGAGCTTGAGTTTGACGAATGATTTGAGATATCATTGTTTGAATCTAAATATGAAAGGGTTGTTGATTACACCGTCCCCGATCCGCAATTTCTTGTAGACCTTGAGACAGAAAGAGCTAATAGATTAATTGATAACTACATTGCCACACAACCCCAAACTCCAAGTGCAAGCCCCATGCAAACTGTACAAACTCCTCCAATGCCTCCAAGTCCAAATCCACCAAGAATGATGGTTGCCCGTTTCGCACCCCTTTTTCTGCCTCAAGTCCTAGATGACATGCCAAATGATTATCAAAGTAAAATCCCATTTTTGATGGCACTCCTAACAATATTACAGCTCAACAACATGTGGATAAAATGGCAGACTTCTATGAACTTCATGAGATCGATACGGAGAACGTGGCAATGAGGTTCTTTGTACAAACATTTGCGAGTGATGTGAGGAAATGGTTCAGAGGTTTGACGAATGCAAGTATCACCACCTTGGCTGAGCTACAAAGACAATTTTTGAATAGGTGGGAAGTCAAAAAGAATCCCCTTCAAATTCTGGCCGAATACGCGCAAATAAAACGGAATGCCAGTGAGTCGGTCCAAGATTATTGTGTTAGATTTAATGCAGTCTACAACGAAATCCCAGACCATCTAAAGCCACCTGTGGGACTAGCAATGATGAAGTTTCTGGATGGTTTTGATGCTGACATGGCGTACCAATTAAGAGAGAAAGAACCGGCTACAATGGAAGACATGCATAAAATTGCAGTCAGTGTTGAGGCTAACCTGCTGTCCAAAAGAGCAAGAGCGAAAGTAGAGAACAAAACCACTGTGAAAGAAGAATCTTCTTCAATGGATCAGCTGCTCAAAAAGCTAGAACAGATGCTTGAGAGACTAAAACTTGACAAGCCAGAGCCACAAGTTAGGAATCCTAACTTTCGTGGCCAACAACAACCACAATATAGGATAAGACAAAGAGATTAGTGGACTCAAGAACAGACAGCACAACAGCCGGTACAAACACCTTTGCAGCAGAATATTGTGCATGGACCGGAGTCAGATGAGGACAGGAATGTAATAGGCGAGGAAAGCCCTCTTTTTACTCCAGATGAGCTGCCTACTTACATCATCGAAGAAGAAGAATGTGCAGTAAATTCAGCTACACACCAAGACATTGATTTTATTCTAGTTAACGAAACCGTGTTGGAAGAGGAATCAGAAGAATATCAAAGGGGGTATATGAATGCTTTTTCCACACAACAACAACGATATTCCCTTAGAAACAGAGATGTGCCGGCCAAACCAATTCAAAAAAAGAAGGAGGGTGAAAAGACAGAGAATGATCCATCAGCTACATAAAGAAAGGGAAAGGAGGCGGTTGGTCCTGAGATCAGCAAAACAAAATCAGCAGAACAATCACAGCAACCAGCCACATCAAAAGAGAAGGAAAGGAAAGAGATCCCGGTCAAAGAGGTAGAAAGAAATCCCATTTTCAGCCTAGAAGATGAGATTCCTAAGCTAAAGGTATCCATCCCTTTGACTGAAATCATGAAGAACAGCGGTTATAGAGGACAGATTTCTAAAATGTTGAATTTGGACCCAATGTCCGACATGGTAAATGTGGAAGATGATCAGCCTGAAATGATTTTTAGGCCAACGACGAATGGTAAGTCTCCTGAGAGCGATGTGCCACCCTTCTATATCAGTTTACGATTGCATGACTTTGTGCTACACAATGCCATGTTTGATTCCGAAGCCTCTCACAATCTCATGCCCAAGGCTATCATGGATAAGCTTGGTCTAGACATCACCCGCCAATATCATGATCTCTATTCATTCGGTTCCAGCAGAGTAAGGTGCATAGGGTTCATCAAAGACTTAGTTGTGAGTTTAGATCAGCTTCCTATGAAAAATGTTTTGATGGATGTAGTGGTAGCAGACATTCCTCCAAGGTTTGGCATGCTTCTTTCCAGGTCTTGGGTAGCCAAATTGAAAGGGACACTACAGCTAGATTTCTCCTATGCAACAATCCCTGTGTTTGGACAAATGAGGAAGTTATACCGGGAGCAAAAGATGAAATATATGATCACAGGCAAGGAGAAACCGATAAATCATCCTATAAACTATGTACATACAGATGTAGTGTCTTTTGTTTTGTTTTCAGATAGTTTAAATGAGATAGATAGTTAGATAGTAGAAGCAGATGACATTCCAGAGATAACAGAAAATTTTAGGGAAATCTTGAAGAAAGAAGGACAAGAAAAGCAGCAAAAGATTGGGAAATCAGCTGAAAATGATGGACAGCAAGCAAACAATGGACAACCAAAAGATTTTCAGCACTTGCAAGAAGACGAAGAAGGCTTGTGGACCATGGATTTTGATGGAGCAGTAGGGAATGATGGCACTGGTATTCGTATTTTGGTACGCAATCCTTTCTCCGCCCAAAACAAAGTGCCTATCAGCGTGAGAGTTTGCTCCTACAAGCTGGCCTTTGAATGTTCCAATAATGAAGCCAAATATGAAGGTTTGATTGCTGGCCTAAAGATTCTTAGAAAGCTGAATGCAAAGAGGATTCAGTATATGGCGACTCTGAGTTGGTGATAAAACAGGTCAGAGGTGAGTATCAAGCAAAACATCCTAGGATGCGGGCCTATCGTAATGCAATTTTGGACATCTTGAAGCTATTCTCTGAATACACCTTGACATGTGTGCCACGAATACAAAACAGTATTACTGATGCTCTTGCCAAGGCAGCAAGCAGCTTGAAGATCCCCATGAACTCCAGCAATAAGCTTGAAATGCATGTCAAGCATCGTCCAACCATTCCAGCCAATCAGCGACATTGGCAAGTGTTTCGAGATGATGAGGAGATTAAGGATTTTCTGCTCAACAAAGGCAAGTTCAAAGAAACCTTAAATGATGTGGAAAACGATGAGAACACAGGGAATGGTACAGAAGAAGTGCAGATCAATCAAATGGACATATTGCAGCTGAAGAATAACATCATTCCTAAAGGCTTGATACCCCTAGAGGAACTTTTCAATCAGGATGATGTAGCCCGCAAGCCAACATTGCAGCCAAGAGAGAAAGGTGTGGAAGAAATCAACATTGGTACAGTTGCCAATCCAAAGTTGGTAAAATTGTCCAAAGCATTACCACCTAAAATCAAAGAAAAATATATTAGTTTGATGGCTGCATTTGCAGATGTATTTGCTTGGGATTATTCTGATTTAAATACCTATGATACGAATATCATTCAGCACACAATACCTATCAAGCCCAATCAAAAACCATTTAGATGAAAGCTGAGAAGGATCAATCCAAAGTTGCTGCCATCTTTGAAAAGGAGGTAAATAGGTTGTACAAGTCAGGTATCTTTGTGCCTATCAGATTTTCAGATTGGATATCTAACTTAGTTCCTGTACGAAAGAAGACCAGTGAGATCCACCTATGCATTGATTTTAGAAATCTAGTTCATGACTGTTGCAAGCATGCTTATGGTTTTATTGAAAGTCTTGAAAAATATTATGAGGATGATAATTTCATGGATGATGAGATTATGGAAGCCTTGTATGAAAATCCATTTCAGCAGCACACATAACTCTTAGAGGAAACTTTGTACCAAGATCAAAATCAGTAGGTTGAAGAGTTCCATATGGCTGAAGGTGATGGAAGAAAAATGTCGGTTCACATCTGTCAATAGAAGAAGACGGCATGCAAGTAAGTTCAGTTCTAATTTCAGAATGTGATAATGTCAGGATAGCTATTTCAATTCCAGATTCAGATTGTGATGACCAATAATGCCTAGTACGGAATCCTATGAAAGAGAACTTTGCTGTTGAAACCATCTGGGATACATAAGACATAGTTATGGATCCAAATGTTCTCAGTTCATTAGAATACATCCTTCATGAGGAGGTAATCCAGTCAGTGTATGAAAAACAAGATCGAACCTTCATTCAATACATTCACACCACAGAAGATCAAAACATTCAAGATTTCCATTCAGATTCCTCTTCATATGTTTCATGTGTTGAAATTTTTTTCCAAGAAGATATCTGCTCATCTACCCGTTCAGAGTTTTTTGAAGCCCATGAGCATACTTTTACTGAAGCACGTGATGAGGGAAGATCAGAATTTGAAGCAAAGGACACCTTGTTTCTTCAGCAGGAAGCAAATATTCATGTTTTTCAAGATCCTCTGGCAAGTTTGTTGCAGCCAGCAATGAAGGTGATTATTGTAGTGTTCAGAGATGAAGATCATGGTAAATTAGCTTTTTGGAGACCCAGTTACAAGCATCTACGGTTGACCAGAAGATCTGATAGGAAGAATCAGTCAAGAAGCCATCTTCTTGATTGGTTTCATTGGAATTTTGATATAGTTTGAGGATATATTGTCTTGTAAGAAACACAGGTGGCCAGGTACTGCTACAAAGCTTTAAGTTTTTAGTTCAAGTCTTGGTATTTTGAGTTAGTTTGATAGAGTTAAGTTTTTCAGTCATTTCACTTCGCATTGAGTTAGTTTGAGTCAAGTTTCAGTCAATAAATGAGTCAGAGTCTGGTGTGGTTTGTCGAAATAATGACACCATAGCCCAATGGACGAAGGAAATGTCTGCTCACCCAAAGATCTGTTGTTCTTGGCACCTTCAAGTTGCTACCATCCCCCATTGGAGCCAATGTTAGAGTCGGTCTGGTCAAGCCCTCCGTCAGAGATCAAAGCTCTTTGTGCATTTTGATTCTAGGTGTCCCGCTCCATCCGCTCAGCTCCACTTCGCTAGGGACATGCCATGATCTGATAGAGGAAATCATGCTACTCATTTTCCCTCATGTCTGGCCCCTACTAGTTCAATTCTTGGTCCATAATCACTGAAGTTCACGGTAGTCAAGATCTGGTCATATTACAGGACAAAGTCCTTTTTATTGCTGGGTCAAGGAAATCATCAATGTGGTCTTTGAAAAACATGTCTAGAACAAGCCATGCAGGCCAGAGGGAGACCTTATATAGCTATGGTTTAGAAAGCTTCATCATCACCTGAAGAGACATCGACTCTTCTTCAAAACTCTGTTTTGAAGAAAAGTCAAACAAGGTCAACTATGACAAATTTTTCCACAAAATCGCCAGTTGACTTTTTCAGATGCAGTCATGGTTTTCATGGCCAAGTGCCCAGTCACATAGTCCCCACAAAGAAATGCCGAAATTCCCATCATGAGAGCCAAAATTTCAAAGAAAAAATGAAAAGCAGAGTGTTTTAAAGTCAATGAAAAAGTGCAAAACATAAACATTAGAAAGTGGGTTTTCAAAGAAGAAAAAATTAAACCCAACTCTCCCAAGCCTATATATAATTGTTTTTACCCAAAACAAAAACCATTTGTGCTTTGGCAAGCTTGGAGAGAAATTGCAAAGGTGAGAGAGCAAATTCATGAGGGTTTTAGTGAAGGAGAGCCAGTTTCCAAAGGGCACAGTGCATACACCAGGGCGCGCGGCGCACACAGATGGCGCGACGCACTAGCAGCCAGACCACAGTGCAAAATCAACAAGGGTGTGACACACTCAGGGCACGCAACACAATGGGCTTGGCACACGACGCACACAACCAGGGAGCTCAAAAAACTTGCAAATTTGTTTTATATCCTAGTTGAAAGCTAGCAAGAAAGAGGTAGGCTCGAATGAAACCTCTTCTTTGTCAATTTGGTCAATGGTTTGGTGTTTCTAAGAAGTTGAATGATATCCAAAGCACATTGGCCATCCATGAAAATAATCATCGAAGAAAAAATGAAAACGGGGTTGCAAATTTGTGAAGATGCCACCAAGGTTTTGCTCCCATCCCCTTGTCCCCTTGCTCCTCGTCATTGTCACCTCCATTCCACCTTGTCTCCTAAGGAAACCCCCTAGAAATCTCCACTAAGACCCACTCCTGGAGTTCCAAGCAAATTAATGTCGTTTGACAGTGCGCGGCGCACACACAAGGTGGCGCAGCGCACTCAAGGCGCACGGCGCACTGGGATCCCAGCCACAGTGTTAATATTGCACTGGCGCAGCGCATACTCGACGCACAGAGAACTGGGCAAAGCACGCGGCACACAGACCTGTGAGCCTAAAAAAACACCAAATTGCCTAAATTTTTATAAATGGCTCTCAAAATTGCAAAGGTGGCCCTAGATCCCTTCACCATTGATCCTTAACTCAAAGAAAAATATGATTTTGGTGACCATGAAATCAAAGTAGACCCAAAAATGACACAAAGAAGGGCAAAAAGCTAGGGTTTTGCTACAGTAACATGATTGCTAAAATATGCTCCTACCCTACCTCTATTAGCTAATTCCCCTGGAGCAGTTTCCCCTAATGGTTACCCTAGCTACATTGTAATCATATCCATTTTGTCCCCTTTATTCTTATAGCTCAGAATATCCGAAAACCTACCCCATCAAAACCATACCCCAAACATTCCCAAATCCCTAATAAATTTCTCCTTTAAACCCCTATTCCCCTTTTCATAATTCCCCTCCTAACACTCCCATGTTTTATTGTCCCCTTGGTGACAGATTTTCAGAGCATCTATCAGTTTCATTGGATTGAGAGGGTAGCATAAAACTCAGGGTACAAGCAGCAGTAATGGCATCAAAAAATTCATCAGAGTATGAGGAAGGGACCCGCAGTGAGACATCTTCAGGAGGGAGGGCCCATAGGAGACATCACCAGAGTGGCAGACATCTTAGAGATGAGCCAAGCACCCTAACTGAGCTGCAGGCATGCCCACTTGCCATGTCTTATTTCCAGCACTTGGCATGTTATGAATTTTTTCAAAGGGTGGCGAATGTAAAAGTCCATCATGAGTTGGCCCGCCTTTTTGCACTTCATCTACAGGGAGGCCAATCTGTCCTGGCTGGGGTCACTTTCACTTTGACACCGGAGGCTATATCAGTGGCAACAAGGATACCAAACATTGGGGAGCAGTGGCATAAGAAGAAGAAGGTGTAGAGGCATCACTATGACCCTTACTTCAAGAACAACTGCTTGAGCCAGCTCACCAGAGTTTTTCCATTCAGATTTTTGAGGAATGAGTATGCCCCACTCATGAGATTGATCATGAAGTATTTCAGTTGTGAGGGGAGGTTTTCTCGCCTTTATGCCTATCACATCTACTTGCTCATGCACTTCACCAGGGTGCGGATGATGAGCCTCCCATTTTTCATCTGCAACAACATTGAGAATATGAAAAACTTCATGCAGTGTAAGACCCATGACAACAGCTAAACAATGTCTATCATTTTGCTCTCATCCAGATCTTGGTAGACCATCAGTTGGGATTGCAGGGTATTGCTTGGAAGGACTTCATCTCCCGTGATTTCCTCAGCGCCCCACCGGTGATATCAGAGGCAGAACATGTGGTGGGAGGTCCTTCACATCAGTTTGAGCCCGAGATGGGAAGTCCTTCACATCAGTTCGAGCACCATGAGACTGGCACCATGCCAGTATACATCACATACCAGAAGGGCAGTAGACCAT
This sequence comes from Pinus tabuliformis, assembly GCA_031772625.1. Lineage (NCBI taxonomy): Eukaryota > Viridiplantae > Streptophyta > Pinopsida > Pinales > Pinaceae > Pinus > Pinus tabuliformis. The sequence goes on from CM062804.1 coordinate 1,536,248,354, forward strand.
TGTTCGCAGCAGCAAAGCGAGTGTTATCTCCAACCGGGTGGAAGGGGCCTCGCTTCCGACATCAGCACCACAGGAGCAGGGTAAGGGCAAGGAGCCAGTGCAGGAGGAAGGGCCATCAGGTGAGCAAGAGACCAAGTTCGTTCCCCTCCAGGATGATGAGACAGATGCAGAACCTACAAATGATGAGTTGGGAGAGATCATTTAGGAGCAGCAGTCTGTGATTGAGAAGCTATCCCTGGACTTGGATAGGGCCAAGTGGAACGTGTATTTTCTGGAGAAAAGGAACAAGCAACTTGAGGATCGGCTAGCTGAGATAGAGTTGCAAATGATCAAGGAAAACCAGTGACACATCCTAGCAGCGCAAGGCAGACCTATGGAGCAAAGAGACAAAGACTGGGAGTATGTGCTAGAGAAAGTGAACATTCACTTGGAGCAGCGGTTGGATAAAGCAAACAGGGAGAAAGACATGTGAGGCACATGACTCATCACTACCAGGCCCGAAACATGAGTTCCAAAGAAGGAACCAGGAGCCTAAAAGAAAAATTGAGCAAAGCGACAAAAGAGGCAAAGGAGGCAAAGGAGAAATATCAGCTTCGAATCTTGGCTAAGGCTTCCTTTGCATAGCATAGCACTTCATAGGGAACCTCCAGCCCAAATTTCAAAAAATTTGGGCAAATTTTGGTCACAGGTAAATTTTTTGGGTATAAAACAGGAAATTCCTCCCTGTGCGCTGCGCCACTGGCACGACGCTAAAAGTCTAGGACTCTAATCAAGGAATGGCTTGCATATTTGGATTCAGCATTGAAAATTACTTCTACTGGTGTCCGAGCAAGAAATTTTGACAAGTTTTTGGTCTCCTAAAGGTCAAAAAACACCCAAAAATGGCCTCTCTGCCACTTTTTTGACACACAGAAAGCAGTCTTGGGAGAATGAATATTTGGAGGGGCAAATTAGCACCAAATTGAGAAATTATAGTGGGGTTAGAAAGTAGACAAGACAGGATTTCCAACACACCCACTTGGGAACATTTTGGACACTTGCAAGTGCCCCAAAACAGGTTCCAGAGTGGCACGATGCACAGAGAATTTGGCGCAGCGCACAGGGGAAAACACTCCCAATTTGCTCCCGTTTTGCGAAATTTCGGGTCGCGACTTCTCCAAGTGGGCTCGGTCATCTACACTTCGGGTTTTTGGCACCATAGGTGGCATTTAAAGAGTTTTCTCTCTAGATGGGCATCTATCCAAGTGGCAAAATAATGCAAAGGGTCACCCCAGCCAAATGTCATGCTTGAGAGCGTTGCACCTGTAGCTGACTGTTGGCTCTCCATCTCCTTTTCGAAATGATTTGAGTAACTTCCCAAACCCTAGGAATTACATATCTTCTCCACACATTCTATATATTGTATGCAAGTTATTTGCAAAGGGTTGGCTGGCTTGTAACTTCTGGGAGACTGAGGGAAAGAAACTCTGTTTCTGCACTGTGTATTTTTGACAGAGAATTAATGAAAGGAAGCGGATCTGCTTCATGAGATTCCTGTGGTCGTGAGTGTAGCAAATGTGTTCTTATGTTCCATATGTATCTTTTTATGTTTCATAATTCATTTCATGCTTCATTTCAGTGAAATTTTCTAAGTGGGATTAGTTAGAATTCAATTTATATTGCTCTGCCTGTGGGAAATTTCATGTATAGTGTTATTCTTCTGTTGAAAAGGATTCATGCGACCATGCCCTTTTCACTCTCTTCAGCAATCTTTCCATTCCATGTTACCTTAAGCCGAAATTTCTACACTTTTCGCCTACCTTTCCTCACGGAATAATCTGTGCCTTCATTTTCAATTCTTTGTTCTTTGGTGAGCTCCAGTCCCATATACATCCCAAAAGCTCAGTCACTTCATAAAATATTTTCCAAAATCCCTATCCACTTACTAGCCTAAGGTAAATATTGCTTTGTAAGTCATCTCAGACCATTTTTCCTCTTCATTCGCTGAGTGTGACTCAAAGAAAGCCCTCTCCTTTTCTGGTAGGGCTAGCTACCAGACTGAGCATGGTTTGTGGTTACCCTAATTTTTTGCCTTCCTTCAGCCTGAGGCAGATTTAGGTGCTAACATTGTCCAGTAGGAGCCTTGAAGGAGGATAAATCCACACTTTTTTGCCTTTCCAACATTTGAGTATGTGAGGTGGAAGGTTCTTGTGTCCCTCCTGAAGGAGTAGTGTGTAAGCTTTCTGTCCTTTCTACTCCTGAAGTTGCTGATGTTTCCTCAGTGTATTCCTTCTCTACAAATGGGTTCAACCTTTGCCTCTTAGCATAGGTTTTGGAAACAGGCCTGCTAGAAGGAATAGCCTCATCTCTGTCCCTTTTGAGGTTCCTCTCCTAATTTATAGGAGTCTGCAAAACAAGAGGATTGCTCATGATTTGTTCAGGTTGAGAAAGTTCCTACAAAATTTCAGGTTGTTTAGATTCTTCTGGCTATTTTGAAAGTTTTGGTTGCTTTGATGGCCCTGTTTGATCTGAAGACTATGGCTTCCCTGATGGTCTTGCCTTTGATGTCTACCCACTGTGTCCCTGGGATTGCCTCTGAGATTGAGACTCTCCTGGCACCTGTACAAAGGAATCCTCATCAAGTATTCTATCTAATTCTATTAATACATTATCAGTAGCAACCCATGTACTATCTCGATCTATCAAAGTGCCTTCCACCCATTCAGATTGATTAGCATATTGTTCAATCTCAGGGATTCTGTGGTGGATGTAAGGAGATAGTTTATACTTTCGTCTCCTATTACAAATGAAGCTTAAGGGGTCATAGGTCCACATGAAACTTTGTTTTAGTATCAACCTTTGGAGGATCTCATCTACCTCCTTTCTTGCTTCCCTACTGTTACAAATAAATGGGCCCAATTGATCCTTTATCTTGAGCTGGGAATTCTTCTTGGCTTTTACAAAAGTACACCTCATCTGAATTGATCATTTCCCTGTAGTACTCCAGAGCAAACAATCTCATGGGGAGGTATCTAGGCAATTTTTAAGGTGGCAATTTACATCCATAGATTCAGATTTTAGTATGGTTTTGGTACAAGTACCAATCCCCTACTTTGTATTGCTTTGACAACTGTAGGACCCTCCTGATGTCTGCACTGATTCTGGGTGGAGGGCTTCCTAGTAGCATGGTTGTCACAGGGTAAAAAAGGAGGTCTACGAAATCTGTATAAGAGTATTGAGAACCAAATTGATGGATCAATGAAGTCTAGAATATCACTGATTTGATGTTACCTCTGGTATCAAGATTTTGGAGGGCAATTGGAAATTTATCAGCTTGGTAATACAAGAATAAATGATATAAAATAGAAGAATACTTGAAAACTCTTGCATTTTCCAACCTCATGAATTGATCATGCATTTTGTTAGCAATAAACTTAGCATAGTCAAACATGATGGCTGGTGGTTAACTGGGAGAGTAGATTGACATGAAGGATATTATGATCTCATCAACAAATTCACTAGTTGTGTAGCCTAGCACACCGGATATCATATCTGTGATGTCTTTGCTAAGGTTGGAGAATGTAGTCCATAAATAAGGGGTAGAGTCCTTTGGATGTACTGTTCTTCTCTGATGAAGTTTTGGAATAACTGAGCCAGATCTGATTGATGTGAGGGTAGGGTATCTATTCAGCATATCTCCAATTGAGAGAGGAGTCAAATATTGGCTTGGTTGTAATTGTAGCATTTGGTTAGTAGATTCAGCAGTCATAGTAAATAGAACAGACTGGTCAGGTGTTCTTACTACCCTTTAGATAGGATCATAGTTCATGTGGTAGTAATGTACAATTTCTAGGAATATATGCACTCTAGGGAACTGGTATTTGGGTAAACCTGATTCCCAAAGTCCAATGGTGTCTGCTTGGTTCAAGTATTGGTCTCTGTATTTGCAGAAAAGTTGCAAAGGGGATTTGGAGACAGAGGTATCATTAATATGGAAATCCTTGTCTACAAGTGGGAGATGGTCTAAATCCCTGTGGGGAGTCGTAACAGGCATGATATTCAAGGCAATTGGGGTTTCCATCCTTGGTTCTTGTGGATTCAAGGATAGGGGCAAATGGTTTCACTAAATTTAGGGTGAATTGGTCTATTTTGGAGTATTTCAAGACTACTAGTCAGCTTAATTTACTAAATTACTTAGTTTTTAAAGCAATTTAGTTCAGGTTCGTCAAGAAAATAGGGTTTCTTAGTGGAAATGGGGTAAATACCTAGTTTCATCTGTTTGAATGGATTAATGGTGCTACCCACTATTGGTAGGAAGTGCATAGGTCTACAAGTTGGTCTGGAGTTCAGCGGCTATGGAAAGTTGATGGTTAGCAGCAAGTTGACAGTTTAAACGTACTCTGTGCTTTGCATGGAAGTTAGAATGTTCTTTTCACAATAAAAAAAAAACTATAAGCTTTTTGGTTTTATCTGTAAAGTCATGATATTGGTGGGTATAATGGAAAAGAGACAATTGGTGCCAATTGGGAGATGTGACATTTTGGCATGTAGCAGAGGTAGTAAGCAGAGGTGGTAAGCAGAATCCATCGCACCACTTTTTGGGATAAGCGGTTTTGGGGGGAGGCTGCCCGATGCCATTCATCGGGTGCCACGTAGCGGCGGGGTGAACAGTGAAACTGCTCACATCAGGCGGGTAAAGGTCAGCCTTCAGAGGCCACCCGATATAAGCATCGACCATTGGATCTGAAGGGGTTAGATCGTACGGTGATCGAGGCAATGATCTGATCGAGGAGTTAATGGAGGGGCCCAACAGGATATTAACTGCGGATTAGGGAGGACTTAATGAAGTTGGGGGTGAATTGATTGGTGGGAATAGGTTATTAATTAGCATTGGTTGATTAATCAACCCTTTTTATTCGGCGGATGTTTATGGTTCTTAATTAGTATTTGATCGACTAATTAATCCATTTTAATTAATTTACTAATAAGGTTTATATTTCAAATCTCAAGGGCAGGATATTATCACATGGGTTTTAATAAATATATAAGAAAGGGGTTTATTTTCGGGAGTTAAATAATATAATGAATATTAAATTTAATATGAAATGAATGGGGAAAAGTGGGTTTTTGCACCTAGTATAATGTGTTGAACATTTATTTACATATTCGCACCTACACATTATTACTTAGGCTAAATGCTTTCTATAGGTTTTTGGTGGATAAAAGGGGTTTTATGTAGGGTTAATTACTTTCCCTAGGTAAATGGTGATTTCACCTTAGGAAAAGGGATTTTTAGATGAAATGAATGTATTATGGAGGGAGTGAATGTTGGTAAGGGGGTTTTAGTACTTAGACCCTATAACTCATTGGGTCGAGGGTCCGGTCCCTCCAGAAGTCAGAGAAATGCTCTGAGCCCCATTAACTTAAGGTTTTGGGTACTTTTGTCATTACTTATGGGAAATTAGTCAAATTGAAGTTAAAATGAATAGGGAATTATCACTTTACTTTGTAAATGTTCCATTCTCATCCATACTTTATCAACTTGATGATGAAAGAAAATGACATGATTTTATCCAATCAATCACCATAATTCTGTAACCATACAACTACTTACCCACCTATTCATCCTACCATTTTTTCTACTCTTTACTAGGGTGCACCTAAGATGGAAAACCCTCATCAAAACATTTTTCTTTTCTTTTACAATAGAAATCTATTTAATTCTATCCTTATTACATCCAAGGGCTCAGATTAAACTGTTGAGCTCCTTTTATTTCCTCTACCTATCTACTTAGCTGCCAAGATTAAACAGTTTGGTTAGGTTTAATTCTCTATCTCTAAGCATGAAATTCAAAACATGTGATAACCAAGATTAAACTATTTGGTTACCATGGATTGTGGCCTAAATAACAAGTTGCACACAATCATTATTGTTCAAAAAGAAAAAAGAAGTGGCATTTGGACTTGCACACTTTCATGGTCTTTTTTCTTTTTCTTCGGGTTCATTTTTCATCTTTTTTTTACCTTTTTTCATCTTTTTGTCCCTTGATTTTTCTTTTCAGAAATACCCTCTTTACATTATTTATTTATTTATCTATTTTTTGAATATGGAAAAAATTTGCAGAAAGCAAAGGTATGTACATATTACAGTGTTAACCTCAACCATTCAAAAATTATGACACCTATTGGTATAGGAACATAACAGTGGCTCCACTTGTGGAGGGAATTTCCTGGTGAAATGTCAAGAAATAGTAGATCAATGGCCTTCTGAACTTCTGTGATTTTACTCTGTAACTTTCCTTTTACTTTACTGCCTTATTGATATTTACTGATAGTGAAACTTTTGAAGCTTAGGGCCTTCTATTTGGGCTTCAACTCCAAAATTTACCATCCAATCCAAACTAAAATTTATGAAGGATATAGTATCTACAAGTAATTAGTAAAATTAGTGACTAGGATCTATGTAGTGCTTAAGCATTCGACCATTGACTGGTCCTCCTTCTACTTCTGCACCATCCAATTCTTTGAGAAAATAAGCATTATTACCTCTGAAAGCATAAATAATATAAGGACCTTTCCATAGGAAGTCAAACTTCCCATGTTTCCCTTTGTCTTCCCTTCTTGAGTCCCATTTCAAGACTTTATCCCTTAGATAGAAATATTCTGCCTTGGTTTTCTTGTCAAATGCTTTCTTGATTTTCTCCTGCATAACTTGGGACCTGATGTAAACTTTCTCACTGGTTTGCTGCAAATGAATTGTCTAGTTGATCCTTCTCTGAATATCATTGGGCTCAACCTATGCTTCTTGGAGCAATTTCATCACTGGAGTTCCCAAGGAAGATCGGAAGACAACCTCCATTCCATAAACTAGATGATAGGGACTGGTACCAATAGATTTCTTTATAGTTAGCCTGTCTACCCACAAAGCATTCACTAGTTTCTTATTCCAAGTCTTCTTATTGTCTTCCAACAATTTTTTGATAATATTCATTAAGCTCTTATTGGATGACTCTGCAAGTCCATTTCCCTGGGGATAGTAGGCTGTGGAATGACCAAGGGTTACGTGATATTTTTTGCAAAAATCAATCATCCTCTTTGATTTAAAGGTTGCAGCATTGTCTATGATGATTTTAGTGGGGAAACTGAATCTAGACAAAATGTTGGCCTCAATAAAGCCTATTATGATAGTATCAGTGGCTTGTCTTGAGGGCAGGGAAAATTTTAAGAACCCCCCCTAAATTTACATGTATAATAAATGGGCGAATCTCCATGGTATATAGGAAAAATGGAAGGCGATTTTATCAATAATATGATATGTATATATAATTTTTTGGCGAATCTCTCACCAGGCATGGCGAATATTTTACCCAATTATAAAATCTTGTGTTTATTGAATACACAAATGAAATCATTGCATTTATTTAAAATATCTTTTGAAATCAAAATTACTGAAATTACATATCAATAACCTAGTAGGTGTAGGATAAAATTCACCCGTGCCATTCACAGAAAGCATGAGAAAAAACCTAATACTATATATAAAGCCAAGAAAAATTCAAATTCATCACTTCTAGGGAACTCGTAACCACCCTCCCAATACACAAGTATGTTCCTGTTTGCAATTAGAAAAATTACCCAAATTACAATCTATTTACTCCAGCATATGTTGGAAAGTTATAGAAGGATGACTAGTGTAATCAATCCATTCCTTTTAGCTCTGGATTTGTTTCAGTTTAAAACAGAAGTATACAAATATACTTGTCCAATGTCTATGCTTTAACCATTCACCTTAAGATGTTTTTACAATATAATTTCCTAAGTCTATTTAATATCTTCATTATCATAAAAACCAACCTATATCCATCTTAACTCGACATCTACCACTCTTAGGGGGATGAAATCTATTTATCCCTCTAAGCACTTGGTAGACCCAGAATTAAGATGGATCTAAGACGATAGAATTTCCCCTTTAAATAGTCTATGCTCACATGAATACCATGGTATTACCATGGGTCAATACAATGGGTTATCATAAACCTGGAGCTTAAAAATTACTATTAGTAATTTATAAAAATTAATAAAATTAATAGTTGATTTCTATTTTATTTTTTATTTTAACCAAGCTAAAATGTTTAACATACATTAAATTACAACATCCATTTTTACTCTTGATCGGATCAAATATTTTTTCACTCTATGCTAGTTTGCATATCACGATATTTGATACCTCTCGGGGGTTAGTAGATCTAGAGTAAATATGGATCTATGCTGGTTTAATTCCCCCATTTAAATAGGCTACATTCCAGGTAAATACCGTGGGTCAATACCATGTGCCATTTTGGTGAATACCATGGGTCAATACCATGTGCCATTTTGGTGAATACCATGGGTCAATACCATGTGCCATTTTGGTGAATACCATGGGTCAATACCATGTGCCATTTTTATTTTTATTAATACTAATATTAGGGTTAATAATGTTTTTTTGCATGGTATTAATAACAATCTAGTCCATGGTATTTGTCCCATAGTATTTTGCCCATAGGTTTCACCTAAATATAACGCATTTTTTGAGTGTCCTTAAATATAAGGTGACTTATGGAGTAAATATAAAAAAATGTTTTATTTGTTTACCATACCTCTCATTTATTTATATTTTATTAATTTACCATACCTCTTTTATAAATATGGTATTTGGCCCATAGGATTCACTTAAATAAAACCTCTTTCTTGAGCCTTCATAAATAGAACGAGGGTTATGGACTAAATATAAAAAGAGGTTTTATTTATTTACCATGCGTCTAGTTTATTTATATTTTTATTTATTTACCATACCTTTTGAGTAAGTATAAAAAAACATTTTATTTATTTACCATACCTCCACTTTACTTATATTTTTATTTGTTTACACCCTTGCATGTATATAAGGTGACTTATGGAGTAAATATAAAAAATGTTTTATTTAGTTACCATACTTCTCATTTATTTATATTTTTATTAATTTACCATACGTCTTTTATAAATATGGTATTTGGGCCTTTGGCCCATAGGATTCACTTAAATAAAACCTATTCTTGAAAATGGGCGAATGGAAGGTTGTAACTCGTAATTTCAAGGGCTAAATTTACCTTTTTTACCCTCCCCCTTAAAAGAAGGTGGGCTATTTGAGGTGATTTGTAAAAATGTACTATGATACAAAATAATCACCCACTAAAAATTTAGAACCCCTTAATTTCGCCAAAGGGCGAACATTCGCCCCTAAAATCACCCCTACTTGAGGGTATGGCTTCTATCCACTTTGTAAAATAATCTATGGCAGTTAAGATCCATCTATGCTGGGTAGAGGAAGGAGGATGAATTTCACCAATGAAGTCAAGACCCCACTATTGAAATGGTGTTTCAGTAGATATAGGTTTCAAAGGTAATGGCAATAGTTTTCTTTTCCCTTCAAAAATCTGACATTTGTGGCATGAGGTTACAAATTTCTTAACATCAACAAATAGAGTGGGCCAGTAAAACCATCCCTTGAGATCTTATCAGTTGTTGTCTTCCAATAGAGATGTCCCCCACAGTCACCTGCATGAAACTCTTGCAAAATTTTATCAGCTTCCTCCTTTAACACACAATTTACAAAGATGCCTTCATGATTTTTCCAAAATAAAGCATTATCAATTATGCAAAACTTCAAAGCTTTCATCTTTAAGAACCTACTTTTAGTCCTAGATAGTTTTGGAGGAGATTGAAGGTTTTGTAGAACGTATATTATGTCAGCATACCATGGTGAATCTGTAAAGGCTTGGCTGATCTATGGAGTCACCATCTCCTGTTCATTATCCAGTTCTATAATGAAGTTTATATCTAGGGCCTAGTAGTTTGATTCAGCCATGAGCTTAGCCAAACCTTGGCCTTTGATCAATTTTTAGGTTTAATTTCTAAATCATACTTTAATATTGTAGCTATCCACTTCCCTCTTTTTCCATCAGGTCCATCCTGTGTTAAAATGTCTTTAACTACAACATTGGGGACATAAGCTACTATATGGGAGTACAAAATATAAACTCTGAAATCTTTAATAGCTTTAACCAGAGAAAAAACCTGTTTTTCCATTATATTATACTTTAAAGGTGCATCTCTCAAGGCTTTACTGAAGAAGGCTATTGGCTGTTCAAAACCCTGATCATTTTTCTGCAAAAGGACTGCAACAATTGTGTGTTCTGAACCAAAATAAAATATGGTAAATTCCCTATGAAACATGGGACTGATAATGGTTGGTGTTTGTGTTAAGGCTAACTTTATATCTTCAAATGACTTTTTAGCCTCTAGAGTCCATTTAATTGTCGAATATTTCTTTAACATGTTGTTTAGTAATCCAATTAACTCAGCTAAGTTAGAGATAAATATTCTCAAAAAGTTTATTTAGCCTAAGAATGCTTGAAGTTCTTTGATGTTCCTAGGATGTGGTATCTGCAAAATGGTTTCAATTATAGTTGGGTCAATCCTGATACCATCTTTGGAGATAGTGTGGCCTAATAATTTCCCCTCTTCCAACCCAAATAAAGATTTTAGAGAAATTCCATATTTCTCGCACTTAGTAAAGACCTGCCTAAGATGATCCATGTGTTGTTGATCTGATTTAGAGAATACAGTGATATAATCAAGGTATATTACTAGGAAGTCATGGATTTCCTTAGTAAAGGCTATGTCCATTGCTCTTTGAAAGGTGGTTCCTTTTATTAACCCAAATGGAATTTTCACATACATGAAAGTGCTCCATGAAGTAGTGAATGTAGTCTTTACCTGATCATCTGGGTGGACTAGGATTTGGTATAACCAGAGAACCCTTCTAGTAATGAGATTCTAGTGGAACCTACTACCCTCTGTAATATGTGATCCATTTTAGGAATAGGATAGTTATCCTTAAGTGAAACTTTATTCAAATTCCTAAGGTCAACACACAATCTAATTTCGCCAATTTTCTTTCTTGTAGGTACCAAATTAGAAACCTAGTCTGAGAACCTAATTGGTGTAATAATCTTAGCTTCATACGTTCTTTTGATCTCCTTTTCAACAGAGGGCAGTAGAACAGGGTTGATTCTTCTAAGCTTTTATCTAAAAGGATTTTGATTTTCTTTTAATGGAATGGTGTGTTGTATTATGATGGTATCATAGGATTTCAGGTCCTCATAATTCCAGGAAAAAACATCTTGGAATTCTTTTAGCAGTTCCATATACTTCACTTTTTGATCGGGAGGTAATGATTTTGAAAGTTTTATCAGTTTTGGATCTTCTTCAAAGCCTATATTACATTCCTCAATGTCTGATTTCAAGGGTTCCATCTTATGATTTTTAGGAATATTGTTTGAATCAAATAAGTCCTCCAAAGGAGTTAATCCTTTGGGTAAAAAATTGTCTTTAAGGTTAACAAATTTAGTTTCTTCATCAATTGATTCATCAATTTCCTTTTGTTTTAGGTTTCGAATATCTGATGTTGTAAACTTTGTGGGATAAAATCTATCTATCTGATCATCTTCTAGTTTGTTAATTTCTACTTCATCAAAGAAATCAAAATCTATTGCTATGTCTATGTCTATGTTGTTATTTACAAACTCCTCATCTAAAGTCAAAAAATTGTTAATTTTTTTTATCATTATCGAATACTTGCCAGTTATTTAAGTTGTCAGGAATAGCAGGTCTATGCCTAACCCCAGCAGTGTACTGATGGTTGGGTTGAAAGGGCAACTTACAAGTACTAGCAAACATGGCTAAGCTGTGAGCTTGCATGTTGTGTTTTCTAGGGATAACAACAAGCATGGTTTCTAAGAATGTATTTAGTATCTCTACAATTGTTCCTCTATAAAATCCTAACCTAGGTTCTCTAGTCATATAAATAGCATTAATTTGTTTGATTACCAACTCAGAATCTCCCATAATAGAGACTCTTATGGCTCCTAATATTTTGACTAGTTTCAGACCTAACAAAAGTGCTTCATATTCGGCTATGTTGTTTGTACATTTAATGTTCAATCTATAGGCATGACCTTCTGCATGATCGTTTTCTAAGTTATAAATCCATATATCTACTCCTACACCTAGTTTGTTGACTAACCCATCAAACTCAAGATGCCATAGGATTTCATGCTCATAATTTTCATCTGGGGTAGTGAAATCTTTCTTGGCTAAGGTATCTAGGTCATCTTTTTTATCTGAAATCTCAAGAATTTGGACATTTTGATTTTCTTTTAATACTGCAATTTCTTTTGGTTCTGCTGTTATACAGTTTGAAGTGCCTTCTTGATTAGTTTCAGCATTGTAAAGTATGAAAAAATCAATATTAGAATGTACTGAATATATAGGAAAGTTCTAAGGTATCTCCTGGGTACTCACTACATACTTCCTCAGAGTCTCTCTTTACAGTTTCTTTGGATGTCCTAAGACTGATATGGTAGCATCTGACATGTCAAGTTGCAGAGATCCCTGGAGTTTGGCACCCTAAGATCTAGACAACAACATACCATACTTAGAAGGTATGTCAGCAACAACTATGTCCATAAGTATGGTCTTGGTAGGGTACTGAACTAGGGAAACACATAAATCTTTTATTAGCCCTAAGCACTTAACTTGGCTTGAATCAAAGTAAAATAGATCCTTGTAAGGCATGGTGATATCCAAGTTTATCTTTTCCATTACAGACTTAGACATAAAATTATGTGAAGCCCCACAGTCTAGCATGGCATTATGTAAGATTTTATCGTCGATGTTAAGGCTGATGTAGAAGGGTGGTATCCCTCCTTCAACTAGTTTTCTATTAACATTAGGGCCAAAAATTAACTCAGGTTTATCATCAAAAAGGTTCACAGAGTCTTCATGGTCACGGAAGTTTAAAGATTTACTTATTTGAGATCTGTAAGTCTCATGTTTGATCAATTCTGTTAGAGGCACTGAGATTTTGAGTTTAGCCACCTTTGCTCCCAAATTGAAAGGCAGAGGGGATTTGTATGTTTGAGTAGTTGAAATTTTAGCGCTAAGGTTCTGAGTAGTCTGTTCGTATTTTTCATTGTTTGGAGTATTCTTAGTTGGATTTTCTAATATAATTTTTGGAGGTTATTCCACTATTCCCTTGAAGAGGATTGAAGTGGAAGGTTTCTCATTAGAAGGTTGGTCATCTATTACATCTTCAATGGTGGGACTGAGAGGGTTTTGGTGTGGTATAGAAAGGATTTGTGGGGTTTTTGTAACTTGAGGATTCTGATTTGCAGCTTTTACTTTCTTAGGCTACTTGGGTACTGCCTTTTTATTCTAATCAGGAATATCAATGTTCTTTTTGCTTCTTAAATTGTACTATTTATGAACTTCGAAAATAACAGAGTCATAACCTTGCTTATAGTCGAAATATTCTCCAGTTTGGGTCTGTGGCTGTTGAAGCATGTATAATTCTTGATCTTCCTGAGTTAGAAAAATAGTTTCTTCATCATCTAATCCCATAAGGTTGATTTGGGTGTCTATCCCAGGGTCTTCTTAGTGGGAATTTTTAGCATAATTTTCTTGAAAAGGTGGTCTAATGTTCTGATCAGGCCCATTTTTACTAGTGTTTTGATTCTGGTTCTTCCTAAAGTTCGGATTCCTTACTGGATTTGCCTGTTGGTTATCCTAGTGAGGTTTCCTTTCAATGAATTCTATTCTATCCATCAACCTTTCCATTCCCTTAGCTAAAGCATGCATTTTATGATCAAAGGATGAAGATTCATCTTTCAAAGGTGTTATTCTCTCATTTCTAACCCTAACTCTTTTGGATAGCAGATTAGCTTCTACGCTAACTCCTGTAATTTGCATATATTCTAGTGTAGGGGGATTCCTTTCTCTAAGTTGAAAAGCCATATATGTGTCAAATCCGTCTGGAAACTTAATCAGGGCTAAGCTAGGGGGAGGCCTAAGGTCAAGTGGGATGGAATTATATACATTGTTAAACCTGGTGCAGTAGTCCTGAACAGTTTCGTTTGGTCCCCTTTTAAGGTTTTCATATTCAGATATAATTTGAAGGGGGTTCATTTTCTTCTCCTACCTATTTAAAAAAATTTGGTAAAGAACTTCTAAACTATCTATGCTCTGAGGGGGCAAAGATCTAAACCATGTTCTCACTTCTCCACCTAATGTTTGGACAAATATTCTCATTTGAACATCTCCTATGTCAATCTCATGCAGTTCAAAATAATCTGTCATTTTCTTAGTGTGTTATTGTGCTGTGTAAGTTTCAGTGCCATCAAATAAGGTAATTTTACTCTGATAATCTGCTAGCAAGACACCTTGAGGTGCAGGCATTATAAGGGGGGCATATCTAAGTGCCATAGCTCTAAGTTGGACAAGATTGAGAACAGGAGTTGGGGTAACAGGAGGATTTGGGACAACAAGGGGAGTTGGAGTAACAGGGGTAATGGGTATTTGAGGGGTAGTGATGGGCTGATGGGGGAGTGAAGGTATAAATGGAGATGAGGGATGATGTTTAGAGGTGTGGGGAAATGATGGTGAGCTAAAAGATGTTGAAGTTGTTTCAGAAAGTTCAGGGATTCTATCAGTGGTAATGGATGACTGAGGGGAATTCAAAAGGTACTGGTCAATTGACAAGTTGGCTCACTAGACTTCAAGTTCTCTTGCGAATTTTGGGTCTAGGACTGTGTCCACAAGTTCACCCTCAAACTTGGTTCTAAACAGAGATAGGTCAAAATACTCATCAAAAGGGATGTCTTCAATGAATAACCACTCAGCAGGGCATGAATTGGATCTAACAATAGGTCTAGGGCTTACTGAACTTTCCTGTCTTCTAATGATTCTTAGAATAAGGTTGGGATTTTCAAATACATAGGGAGGATTTGGATCAGGGTTGGCCCTGGTATAATGAGTTCTCCGTGAAGCCAGATTTCAAGTTTTTTATGATTAATTTTTCTTTTTTATATGAACTTTTAAAAATAAATTCTAATAACCCTTTAAGATGCTTAAAAATAAAAATTTGAATTTCTCAAAGGATTATTAAGACTGAGGGTTTTGATTCCCCAGCGGAGTTGCCACTATGTTATCACTCAAAATTTTTCCTTAGAAGTTATCAAAGAAGGAATAGTCCGAGGTAACCACAAACCTAATCTTTTAGAATCGGGTTCTAGCTAACCTAAGTCCAGAGAGGGCTCTCTCTTTATAATTTAAATTTTTTTGAATAAGATTTCAGGCTATTTCTTAGTGTTCAGGATTGTTTTGTTTTGGTTGGGTGGTGGAATTAAGAAAAAGATGGGCAGAGCAAGTATTTAGGCCATTGGGCTATGGAGTCAATCAAGAAAAGCCTAACTATATTTGATCTATCACTGAGGTAAGAGTCCATAGGGCAGGCTAGCACAGTAAAAGCAAATCTGCAGGTTTAAATGGATGTAAAGTCCTAACCAGGGCCAAGGGAAATGAAGAATCCTTAACCAGGATTAAGATGAAGAAAGGAAGGATGGCCAGTAGAAAAGGGCAATGAAGAATCCTTTACTATATACCAAAGGGGGGGTAAACTACGGAAGTAAGGGAGCAACTAAGAATTCCCAGACCAAGGCAGTTTAGTAGAAAACATAGAGAAAGCAAACAATTAAAACAGAGAGCACTTAAGCTAATTCTGATGATATCATTCCTTATTTGCTTTTAAGATTTTATAAGAAACACATATGAATATTTCATAACATAAAGAGAAAACGATATTTAAACATGAGAAAATGATACTTATTTGTTTCAACTGTGCACAAGAATCCAGTGAAATGTCCTCAACTTTATTTCATTTCTAGAAAAACCAGTCCAATCTTGAGTACAATAGCTCCTTGGCTAAAAAATAATATGTCTACATAAATGTATTTTAATCCACCCTAATTACTTCAATTTGTGAAGTATTTATACAAAAATTGATACAAAATATCTCATAACCATATGAGAATTATTCTAGGAAACAAAAAATATCTTCGACACGAAGATAGAGACAGATGGAGAACTGTCTTCTAACTGTCACTTTTATTGTGATTGTGCTAGCTATTGTAACTCGGATTTGTCTCTTTCAGTTTGCTTTGTAGTTATGTGATGGAATCACTTTTATCTTCTACCTACTGATACTCTTTACCTATGTTGTTTTGATCCTGTCTTACCTGTTTTACCTGGAAGTTATGTTTTACGATATAGATTTACTACAATAACTTATAGTAAATCAGTCAAATTTGTAAACCATTCACTGTCAGTAATTTCATCCTTATCGTTTTCCTATAAGTTTCAATAGCTTCTATATACTTAGAAAAATTTGGTTTGCTTGTGAACAAGTGCTTGACTTCATATTCTATGTAGAACAGATTCTCAAGGCCATCATAAAGCACATTTCCAGTGGGCAAAGATTTCACCCCTGAAGTACTAGCTTGGCTTCTGTCCAGCTTGTTTAACGTGTCGATGCAATCTTCCTAGGTCATCAACTTATCATGGATCACCATAGGACTGGGGAGTCCTTTTTCTCTTAAGATGTCATACTTTAGCATAAAGCTATCAATGTCTATTTGGATGCTCTGACATCTTTTCTCAAGATTAAGCATTAAGTTCCTTTTGGTGAGAAATTTTTTGATTTCTATGATTGTTTTTTTTCTATCTTCTATCTCTAGTTCATTAAGCTGATATCTGTTTTTGCTATCAAAAATGTGATCAACTGATTGGATTCTTCAGGTTTATTTCCCAATTCTTCCAATGTCTTGGGGATTGCCTCTGTAACCATTTTGAATAATTCTGTTTGCTCAAAAATAATCTGAATAGAAGGCCAAACATCATTGATGGAATCAATGATGTTGGCCCAAATAATTTCTTTCATATCTCCTAATGTCTCTTGTAGTGTTAAGTCCTTCTCAAGGGCTTTTATCCTTTCTGCCATCCTTAGGTTCCTCTCAGTTTCTTCTTTCTGTTGTATTTATACAAGTTTACAATTGGTTTCTAAACTTGTCACTTGTTCTCTGAGTTTCTTGAGCTCAATGGCTTGGATATTCATTTCCTCCATGGCCTTGATCAATTCTGCAGTTTTCTCTGTTGGTGTCTCCGTGTTGGTTGATCTACCTATACCTACTGAAGTACCTGTTACTGGCAAAGAAGTTGGTAGTGGAGTTTTTGGTGCTAATGCAGCAGCCAACGTGGAGGGCACTGTTGTGGAAATTGTAGGTATTACAGTCTAAGGAGCAGTGGCCATCTCACTCTGCTTGGACTGTATCAATTTATCAAATTCTTTTTCAGTTTCCTTCAGTTGGTCATTCAACTTAAGGACTAGGTCCATAAGCTCTTTCTCCTTCTATGTTTCCAACACTTCAGCTGTTTGAGGATGATGAAGAGGAGGAATCTTGAGCTACTTCTTTAGTGTAGCTATGTCATCTTTTTTCTTCTTTATAAGCTTCTCTGCGGCTTTCACATCCTTGGGATCATGTCCCAGTTCTATGACCAAGTCCTCTAAGGACTTTATTCTGGTGTCTTTGGCTTGAGAAGAGGCCTTCTCCAACTGGAATTGTGCTGATATATTATTCAGTGAATTCTGGAGTTGGTGGGCTGCAATTGCTTTGTTGGTCAAAGTGGAGTAGACCATTTCACCAGTTTTCTTATGTAATTCAATTTGGTCAATAGGATGGATATCCTTTGCCAATACTTCAAAATCTATCTTTAGGTAGTCTGCCATTGATTTAGGTTGCTATATGGTTGGCTTCAAAAAACTCATCTGCATTTTCCCTTCTTTTATATCAAAGGCTGACATTAGCCTTGTTTGGTTTGTTGGAGCCATCTTTAGATAATGTGCATAGCTTTGCACCTTTAACCTCTCATTCCTTGCCTTGATTTCCTTATACTTTTCTTTGATGTCTTTTCTTTGTCCAGTAGGAACCCCGAAGGAGGATACTTCCACACTCTGTTTCCTTTCCAAAATTTGAGCATGTGAGGTGGAAGGTTCTTGTGTCCCTCCCGAAGGAGTATTTAGTAAGCTTTTTGTCCTTTCTACTCCTGAAGTTGCTGCCATTTCCTTAGTGTATTCCTGCTCTGCAAATGGATTCAACCTTTGCCTCTTAGCATAGGTTTGGCAACAGGCCTGTTGGAATGAGTGGCCTCATCTCTGTCAATTATGAAGTTCCTCTCCTCATTTAGAGGAGTCTACAAAATAGGAGGATTGTTCATGATTTGTTTAGGTTGAGCAAGTTCCTCTGAAATTTTAGGTTGTTCAGATTCTTCTGGTTGTTCTGAAAGTTCTAGTTTCTTTGAGGCCCTGTTTGATATGAAGACTCTGGTTGCCATAATGGTCCTACCTTTGCTTTCTGCCCACTGTGTCCCTGGTATTTCCTCTGAGATTGAGACTCTCCTGGCACTTGTACAAAGGAATCCTCATCAAGTCTTATGTCTAAGTCTATTTATACATTATCAACAACAACCTCTGTACTTTCTTGATCTATCAAACTGCCTTCCACCCATTCAGATTGATTAACATATTTTTCAATCTTAGGGATTATGTGGTGGATGTAAGGAGATAGTTTATTCTTCTCTCTCCTATTACAAATGAAGCTTAAGGGGTCATAGGTCCACATGAAAATCTGTTTTAGTCTCAACCCTTGCAGGATTTCATCTGCCTCCTTTATTGCTTCCCTACTGTTACAAATAAATGGGCCCAGCTGATCCTTTATCCTGAGTTGGGATTTCTTCTTAGCTTTTAAAAAGTACACCTCATTTGAATTGATCATTTGCCTGTAGTACTCTAGAGCAAACAATCTCATGGGGAGGTATCTAGGAAATTTGTAAGATGGCAATTCACATCCATAGATTCAGATTTCAGTATGGTTTTGGTACAAGTACCAATCCCCTACTTTGTATTGCTTTGACAACTATAGGACCCTCCTGATGTCTGCACTGATTCTGGGTGGAGGGCTTCCTGGTAGCATGGTTGTCACATGGTAAACAAAAAGGTCTATGAATTCTGTATAAGAGTATTGAGAATCAAATTGATGGATCAATGAAGTCCAGAATATCACTGATCTAGGGTTACCTCTGGTATCAAGCTTTTGGAGGGAAATTGGAAATATATCAACTTGGTAATACAAGAATAAATGATATAAAACTAAAGAATACTTGAAAACTCTTTCATTTTCCAACCTCATGAATTGATCATGCATTTTGTCAGCGATAAGCTTAGCATAATCAAACATGATGGATGGTGGTTGACTAGGAGAGTAGATTGACATGAAGGATATTATGATCTCATCAACAAATTCAGTAGTTGTGTAGCCTAGCACACCAGATATCATATCTATGATGTCTCTACCAAGGT
Organism: Pinus tabuliformis; assembly: GCA_031772625.1. Lineage (NCBI taxonomy): Eukaryota > Viridiplantae > Streptophyta > Pinopsida > Pinales > Pinaceae > Pinus > Pinus tabuliformis. The sequence continues at coordinate 1,536,267,663 of CM062804.1, forward strand.
TGGAGAATATAGTCCATAAATGAGGGGGAGAGTCCTTTGGGATGTACTATTCGTCTCTAATGAAAGTTTGGAATAACTGAGCCAGTCTGATTGATATGAGGGTAGGGTATCTAAATAGCATATCTCTAATGAAGAGAGGAGTCAGATCTTGGCTTGGCTGTAATTGTAGCATTTGGTTAATTGATTCAGCAGTGATAGTAAATAGAATAAACTGGTCAGGGGTTCTTACTACCCTTTGGATAGGATCATAGCTCATGTGGCAGTAATGTACAATTTCTGGGAATATATGCACTCTAGGGAATTGGTATTTGGGTAAACTGATTCCCAAAGTCCAATGGTGTCTACTTGGCTCAAGTATTGGTCTGTGTATTTGTAGAAAAGTTTCAAAGGGGATGTGGAGGTGGAGGTATCGTTAATCTAGAAATCCTTGTCTGCAAGTGGAAAATGGTCTAAATCCCTGTGGGGAGTCATAACGGGCATGATATTCAAGGCAATTGGGGCTTCCATCCTTGGTTCTTGTGGATTCAAGGACGGGGGCAAAGGGTTTCAGTGAATTTGTGGGTAATTCTTCTATTCTGGAATATTTCAGGACTACCATGCAGCTTAATTTACTAAATTACTTAGTTTTTAAAGAAATTTAGTTTAGGTTTGTCAAGAAAACAGGCTTTCTTAGTGGAAATGGGGTAAATACTAGTTTCAACTATTTGAAAGGAGTAATGGTCCTACACACTATTGGTAGGAAGCGCACAGGTCTACAAGGTGGTTTGGAGTTCAGCAGCTTTGGAAAGTTGATGGTTGGTAGCAAGTTGACAGTTTGAGCGTACTCTATGATTTGCATGGAATTCAGAATGTTCTTCTCACAATAAAAAATGAAAAAACTATAAGTTTTTTGGTTTTATGTGTAAAGTCAATGATATTGGCAGGTATAATGGAAAAAAAACAGTTGACGCCAATCGGGAGATGTGACATTTTGGTGTGTAGCAGAGGTGGTAAGTGGAGGTGGTAAGCAGAATTAATCGCACCGCTTTTTGGGATAGGAGGTTTTGGGGGGAGGCTGCCCGGTGCCATTCATCGGGTGCCATGTAGTGACAGGGTGGACAGTGAAACTGCTCACATCATGCGGGTAAAGGTCAGCCTTCGGAGGCCACTCGATATAAGTGTCAGCTGTTGGATCTGAAGGGGTCAAATCGTACGGTGATCAGGGCAATGATTTGATCAGGGAGTTAATGGAGGGGCCGAAAGGATATTAACTATGGATTAGGGAGGACTTAATGAAGTTGGAGGTGAATTGATTGGTGGGAACATGTTATTAATTAATCACTAGTTGATTAATTAACCCTTTTTATTCGGCGGACGGTTATGGTTCTTAATTAGTCGTTGATCGACTAATTAATCTATTTTAATTAATTTACTAATAAGGTTTATATTTCAAACATCAAGGGCAGGATATTATCACATGGGTTTTAATAAATATACAGGAAAGGGGTTTATTTTTGGGAGTTAAATAAATATAATGAATATTAAAGTTAATATGAAATGAAAGGGGAAAAGTGGGTTTTTTTCGCTAAGTATAATGTGTTGAACATTTATTTACATATTCGCACCTACACATTATTACTTAGGCTAAATGTTTTTTGTAGGTTTTTTGTGGAAAAAAGGGGTTTTATGTAGGGTTAATTACTTTCCCTAGGTAAATGGTGATTTCACCTTAGGAAAAGGGATTTTTAGATGAAATGAATGTATTATGGAGGGAGTGAATGTTGGTAAGGGGGTTTTAGTACTTAGACCCTATAAGTCATTGGGCCGAGGGTCCAGTCCCTCCAGAAGTCAGAGAAATGCTATGAGCCCCTTTAACTTAAGGTTTTGGGTACTTTTGTCATTTCTTATGGGAAATTAGTAAAATTGAAGGTAAAATGAATGGGCAATTAATCACTTTACTTTGTAAATGTTCCATTATCATCCATACTTTAGCAACTTGATGATGAAAGAAAATGACATGATTTTATCCAATCAATCACCACAATTCTACAACCATACAACTACTTACCCACCTACTCATCCTACCACTTTTTCTACTCTTTATTAGGGTGCACTTAAGCTGGAAAACCCTCATCAAAACATTTTTCTTTTCTTTTACAATAGAAATTTATCTACGTCTATCCTTATTACATCCAAGGGCTCAGATTAAATTGTTGAGCTCCTTTTATTTCCTCTACCTATCTACTTACCTGCCAAGATTAAACAGTTTGGTCAGGTTTTAGTCTCTATCTCTAAGCATGAAATTCAAAACATGGAATAACCAAGATTAAACTGTTTGGTTACCATGGATTGTGGCCTAAATAACAAGTTGCACACAATCATTATTTTACAAAAGGTAAAAAAGAAGTGGCATTTGGACTTGCACACTTTCATGGTCTTCTTTCTTTTTCTTGGGGTTCATTTTTCATATTTTTTGACCTTTTTTCATCTTTTTGTCCCTTGATTTTTCCTTTGGGACATACCCTCTTTACACTTTTTTTTCTTTTCATTTTTTGAATATGGAAAACATTTGCAGAAAGCAATGGTATGTACATATTACAGTGTTAACCTCAACCATTCAAAAATTATGACACTTATTTGTATAGGAACATAACAATGCGGATAAGGTTCTTATTGGTAGACTCAACAAGACCATTTCCCTACAGATAATAATTAGCAAAATGTTTCAATACAATACCATTTTCCAATGCAAAATCATATAATCTTACCTATGAAAATTATGTTGCATTGTAAAAAAACAAGTGAAGTCAAAATGTTAAATGCGGATATGATATTATGCTTGAGGAAGTTGATGACTTCCTGGTTGTTCACTTTCTTGTGTGGAACCACTTTTTTCCACCACTTGAAGTAATTTGTGGAAGTGAGAATATAGCAATGCTACTTTGATGAGTGCAGAAAAATATCACTGATGACATCTCTCCCCATTATTGAAATGGTTCTTCCACAACGATAGGCTACAACGGGGCGGCTGGCTTCTTTCCTTGACCAACACACTTCTAACAAGCTAAACACTTGTAGGCATATGTGTTAGGTCTTTGAATAATTTGGGCCAATAAAAATCATCTTGCATGACCTTGTGCATTATAGTGTTGCCTGCAAAGTGTCCTCTAGTTGGTCCATCATGGAGGTCATGCAACACTTTCTCTTAATAATTTTCTTCCAAGCATTTGACTAATACTCAATTATGTTTCTTTCTGAAAAGAACCCCATGCACTAATTAGTAAGATAATTCTTTCAACTTGTCTACCCTCTTCTTCTGTGCAGTAATAAGTGAGAGGGAAAAGTGCAATACTCAAGATAATGGCTCACATATGTGTACCAAGGGTCTGAGTTAATAGTGGTGGTGGCTTGCTCAACTTTGTACATCTCGATTTCCTGTTCCCAACTAGATGGACCATCTTTGTTGCATTCACCACTTCTGCAGATAGTTGACATATACCATTGACCTTAACAGTATGAATTAGTTTGAATTCTAGATCATACTCTTGTAAATCAGTCATCCGATTCACTCTTCTCTCACCTAACTCTTATTGGACAAACAATGATCTGACTGTTGGGTGTGGAACAAAGTTAATACAATGATTTTTTAAAATATAGGCTGAAATTTATTCACCACTTATAGAATTCATATGGTTGTTTATCAATGGTGAGATAGTTAAGTTTAAGTCCTCATAGGCTAGCACTCATAAAATATATCGGTCGCTCATTATTCTGATCATCCTTTTGCATAGGAACGGCGACAAGATAAGTATTATAAGAAAAGGTGTAGGGAAAACAATCCTTGATGAAATCTAGGGTTTACAAGGCTAGTGCTTCTGCAATTGATTGCTTAATACAGGAGAATGCATCTTTTTCCCTTTTGTCACACTTGTAAATTTCATACTTCCTCACGATCTCCTACATAGGTTTCACAATTTGAGTGTAATAAAAGATGAAATTGCAGAGAAAGTTTATCTTTCCCGTGAAGGACTACATGGATTTATTATTCACTAAGAAGGGAATCTGTGTAATAGCCCTGACCCTTTTGGGGTCTAATTTAAGCTCACTCTTCATTATGATATGTACCAAGAGGTTTCTGTTTAAAACTACAAAAATTCTCTTCTTGGGATTAAGAGATATCCCGTATTTTTTACATCGCTCAAATATTTTCTTTAGGTGGCATAGGTGGTCAGATCTCTTATTTGAAAACACTGTGACATCTTCAAGATACACCACCATGCTGTGACCAATCAAAACATAAATGTGATGTCCATCACACATTGAAAGGTTGCACCAACATTAACTAGACCAAAAGGTATTCTTTTGAATCTGAAACTGCCCCACTTAATTCAAAATGTAGCTTTGAGTCTATCAAGATCTGAGATGAGAACCTCGCTATAGCTAGAAAAGCCATCAAGTAAAGAAAAAATTTCTAACCCCGATAGCATTTATAATATCTACTCCATTAACGATACAAGGTAATTGTCTTTGTCTGAGGTGTGATTGATATTTCAAATGTCCACACACAAGTGTATTTCCCCAAATTATTCCTTACTAGGACCAAATTAGAAACCCATGTTGAATGTCACACTTTGTAAATGATCCAAGCATCCAACAACTTTCTCAACTCCTTCTAAATCACAGTCTCAAGTGTCGAATTCATCTTTTGCAACTTTTGTTGAAAAGGATTGAACCCTTCCTTAATTGGGATAATATGATAGATTATTCATGTGTCTTAAGTTTTGAGCTCATCGTATGTCCATGCAAAAACATCTTTGCACTTCTTGAATAAGTGGATAAAGGCTTGCCACTCTTTTGGTGTGCAACAAGTACCAAGATTAACAAAATTTAGATATTTCTTTGTTCCAAGAATGATTTGCTCATGCGACAACATTTAATTGTGGTTTTTGATGTTAACTGGTCCTCTAAATCAATTATGTAAGTCATACAACTTTTCTAGTGATACCACATCCTTCACCAAGGGGTTCTCCTTGCTTTCTCAAGTTGCATATTGCAACACTTTATTGTTCCTTCTTGTCAATGGCTGCATATTTGAACACATCAGTGTTTTCTATGAAATGTAGTGTCTATTGGTCATCATTAAAAATGCGTAAATTAGTGATATTATCAGGGATGAATGGTTTATATAAATTTCAATAGAATAACCATCCCTAAGTAGTGAGAACCTAGCAGCAACATTTTCTAATGCATCCACAGTTGTGTTAGACATTCTAGGAATAGATACAATATTAAAAGCTTGGAATTGAGAAATTAAATGCCATACCTTTTGTTGATAACTTTTCAAATTAGGTGACATGTAGCATATAGTATATTTTATTTCATACCTATCATATGAGGTTCTTAGAATCACCTACTACTTTAAGAACCCCAACTTTGAAGTCAATGAACTTTTGTAAGCCCAAGATGAGTGCTTCGTATTCCATAGTATTGTTAGTGCACTCAAATACCAAGCGGTTAGAGATCAGGTGTTTTTATTTGTCGTGGTTTTATTAAAACACAACCAGATCTAGAGCCCTCTTGTGTCTTAGAACCATAATAATCATTATCACCTAAGGAAGATTGATCAAGAGCTCAGACAAGTAGCTCACGCTAGCTTGTGATACTTGTAAGCTCGAAGATTGAAATATTAGTGCGATCTTTCTTCATGTCTTCAACTATATTATAATCAAGCATAGAAGGCATAACCAAAGTGTCTAGAGAAGTGAATTTGTCTTATATATCCCGAATGGTAGAATTTCTTTCACCATTATTTTTCATTGTAGTATTATTCCCAAACTTATTCAGAGTGTTTTGAGTTGAGTTGACAGAGGGTCTGATTTTCCTTAACAATTGTTCTTTCAATTTCTTCCTCATCAGTCTTGTTCAAAAAATGGCCCTTAGTGTCTCAATTTATATCGACTATTCTGATTTTGAGTCAAGTCCTCACTTAGTGGCGGTTCTTGAAAAATTTTCTTTTCAGCTACAAATACTCAACTGATAGCATTCACTGTGCACCCCACTCACAATTTCTTCAGTGATAATAGTTTCTTCATTTTCTTTCGTTGGCTCAGTCTGCTCATATGAAAGTTTTGTTTAAATGATATGTACAACCAGAGCATTAATTCTATGATTCCACCATGGGCATGTATTTTCTAAATGATATTCTTGATGAAAAGAAAAATATTACTCCATGCCCATGCTCTCGAAATGTAGCATGACATTCAAGCTTTGCATAGACTTAGCTGGATGATTGTTTCTATTGTTGGGGTTGGTAACCCTTGTAAGGAATTTGAACTTTGGGGGCTTTCTATTGATGGTGGTCTCACTTGACCTCTATTTTAACTCTTCCAGCTCATTAGACAAAGACTTGATGGTCTGGGTCAACCTTTCAAGATTAGTGGCTTCTTTATTCTTGGCCTTACTTGAATATGCCTAAGACCTTTTACCCATGTCCTTAGAGTCTTTTGATAGTTCATCATAAACAATGACTCCAATTATGTGCAATTCCTTTTAAACCGCAATGGATTCTTTGTAATTCTTAGCCAAATTTTCTTTCACAGTTCTTGTAACGTACTACGTAATGCTTTTTGGTAAGGTATAAGTGTAGTAATTAAAAGTGATGGAGTCGTGCGGTTTAGAATTCCCAAGAAATTTGTTTAATATTGATTGAGCCTTGATTAAAATATTTAACTTTTTATTTATGCTCCATCTTCAGATTTCCCAACTCTTTTAATAACATGGTTGGGGTTTTTTCATTGGAAAACTTTTCAAGGAACAACTTTTCAAACCCCTTCCAATTATGGATTGAGTTTGAAGGAAGACTCTGGTAGAATACAATTGCTCTATTGTCTAAGGTACAAGGAAAAAGTCTACATGCAACATCATTTTAATGTACCTCAAGCATATGCAGGTGTAGGTAGAAGTTGTCCAAATGGTCTTCTTCTTTGACTGATTTGTCAGGGTCATACTTTGTTAGCATATTTTCTGCGTGTCTCGGCATCTTGTGTAAAACACTCGGTAGAGTAAGTGGCCTTGAGATATCCAATCTATATATTGTTCCACCATGTATTCATCTCTATGCTCCTCGTCTTCTTCAAAATTTGAGGGATCCTCCTCCTCTTCGTAGCCTCCTCACCTATGTAAAGTGTCGTATGAGAGTACAATGTCATCTCCGTAACCTTCATTAGATCATGGAGGTTTCTCCGGGTTCTCTACATTTTCTCCAATCTCTCCTAACTCTTTAAGGATGGTGAGAACCAAATCTTCAACTATAAAGACCACTATCCAAGTAGGAGTGGTTGTGTTCTTCTTTGCAAAATAAGGAATATTATGTACTACAGGGATCAATCCCAAAAACCTTGCAAAGTGATGGGTTATAGGCCAAATGGCTCGGATATGCTTGTAAGGTATTTCACAAGTTTGTCCAAGATCAGTCTGAGAAGATTTGCCAACTTCAGGAATATAAGTAGGGGAGGTATTGGGAATATTATTGCCTTGACCAGAAGAAGCATGATGAGGGTGGGTGGAGTTATTTACCATAAAAGTATGGTTTTCCTCCTTCTAGCACCAAAAATGTTGACAGTGTTGGACCTACCAAAATTCAAAGGGGTCTCCCTGATATGTGTTCTCAATTATTCCTCACACCGTTCAGTATAAGAGACCCACCAGGAATGCATGCCCATGCTCAAGATTCAAAAATGCGGAAATGACTAACTTCAGGTTGCATGCCAGTCCAAGCCTCAAAAGGTGTTTTTCCATTAAAGGATTTTAGATGAGATCTGTTCTGAATATATGGAGCAAAATTGATAGCTCCAGCTTACAATTTTGTTGGAAGAGATCTTGCATTCAACATGCAATTTCTGATCTCTTTCAAAGATCTATTCTTCATCTCAACCACCCCATTTTGTTGTGGAGTGTAAGGAATTGTATGTTTCAACCGTATGTTTACTTCATTACAAATATTATGAATATATTTGTTGACATATTCCTTCCCATTATCTACATGGAGGATCTTGATGCATTTTCTAGACTGATTTTTTGCATGCACTTCGAAAATTTTTAAATGTTGAGAAGCTTTATACTTGAGCTTCAAGAAATAAACCGAAGTGAATCTCATTTAATCATCTATAAATTACAACACATATCTTTCTTTTCTCATTGATGGACCCATGAGATCACTGTGTACAAACCCAAAGGTGAAGAGGCTCATCATGCAAGTCCCTTCTCAAACTTGTCTTGTGGATGCTTTCCAAGAGAACATCCATTAAACACACCATTTGAAAATTAAATGGCTAATAATCCTTTAACCATACCTTGCTTGATAGGTTGCTGCATATATATGAAATTCAAGTGCCAAAATATCTCTTGCCAAATCCTACTTTCTTCATTTGCATGCATAAGTAGCATAATAGAATATGACTGAGGAATAAAATAAAAAATGGATATGTATGAGATTGATGATTTACCTTTCTCGATGAAATCTTCAAGTTTATTTTCATATCATAAACGCTCATAGAATCCAGGGTCAACTCCAATTTCCTTCTAGTGTGAGTGCGTGTCATCTAATACATTGAAAGAAGGTTCACAAAAAGCCTCGAATTATGCAAGACATTCTCAAAATTTCCATCTTTGAAATGCAACCTTCCTTGTTCAGTTGCTTCAATTGCATAATTCTCCCCCATGAGAATAGGAGGACCTCAATATGCATGTAGAGAATAAAAAGATTCCTTTGAAGAAGACATATGATGTGAATCTCTGAATCAATGATCAATTCTTATGGTGTAGAATGAAGGGAAATCAAAGCATGATCATTACGCCTTGCTTTTTATGGTTTTTCCTCTGTCTTCTTCTTAGAACTTTCTAGAACCAATGACTAAGATTACTTTGTTGAATATTCTTTGCCATTAGATCAATATTATTCTACATGTAATAGGATTCAAGATGATAACCTATGTTACAATACAGACACTTGGAGTTTCCTTTCTTTCTCTCCTTACCCTTGTAGCTAGAAGAGCCATCTAGAGGTTTTGGATCTCTTCCTCTTTTGGATATGGATCTCTTTCATTTCTGTTGCCTTTGGATTGTTGACTTAGTTTCAAGTTCGAATTTCCTTTCTCATGCATGGAAATTTCATGTGCATTTGAATACTTTAATGGACCCATATTGATGAGCTTGTCCTGCTCATGAATGAGAGACACAATAAATGCATCAAGTTTGGGCATTATCCATTTATCTCCAGTTGCAATTCTAATTGCATGAAATGTAGAATAAAGAAAAACATATTCAAGACCTAATTTAGACAAAATAGTAAGGGTCAATTGACTTTATTTTTTAGATTTATCGATCCCACAATCTTGTAATTGTAGAAGCAATGATTTGAATTTTGTAAATAAAAATTGAATGTTCTCAAAGTTGTTTGGATCTTAGGAATTTAGTTCATTTTCGAGAATATAAACCCACATCTCATCCTTATTTCCAAGTAAATTCTCTAAGGTTGCCTAGAGTTCATTCAGAGTGCTGCATGTGTCCACATGGAAACAAAATTCAGGAGATATGGACAATAATATAAGACCAAAAGCCTCATCCATCCTCTTGAAATATTTGGATTTTTCCATGCCCGAATTTGGTTCAATTTCCATATCCATAACTATATGATACAATCCTTTTCCTCTGAGGTGAAGAAAAATATCTTGTTTCCATTGGAAGTAGTTATATAGAGTAAGAATCATTGAATATGGGAACTCCAATGTTTCACCTTGAAGATGTAGCAACAATTGCGACAATTCTCCAATATTTTGATCTGCAAATCAAATCTCCAAAAAGAAAAATTGATATTAAAACCTGCAAAAGATTTTTCATGCACCTTCTTTATGCCCCTGTTGCTCTGATATCATGTAAAATTATTTGAGCACAAATACAGATCTAGTTGAAGAATAATGGCGCAAACTTACAAGAACTAAAGAGGAAAATTAGAATAGATAATGAATTCAATTATTGAATATTGATTTGAGAATCAATACAAAAAGAAACTAAGTTAAGCTTAGTTGTACACACAATAACTAAGGATAATTAAATCTAAATAAAGATAAGTGTGCCTTATATTTTGTTAATATTCACATGCCCCACATGTAAGCACTCAAGTTAACTAACTAAAGCCAAGTGCAGACCACATGTAAGTACTCAATTTAACTAACTAAATCCAAGTGCACATCACATGCAAAGACCATAGTTTAACTGAATCTAAGTAAGGCTAATTGAGTACATGTACACCAACACCCCCCCTTAAGCATAACTTAGGTGAGTGTGATGTAAAATTAATGAGTCCTGACAACGATGCCATTTTAGGTACCCATGTACAATGCATGAAAAAGAGGAAAGAGGGAAATCCTAATGGGAACACCCCCTCACAATATAATGCAAAAAGTAGAGAAAATACAACTACTAGGAAGTCGTGTCCTTTAACCCGAGAAGATATCACAAAAATTGAAACTTTTGTTCAGTGAATGTCTCGGTGAAGATGTCAGTAATCTACTTAAAACTGGGATAGTATTGTGAATCAACGATCCCATCATGAATCAATTCTCTAAATAAGAGCATGTGGATTTTGATGTGTTTGGTCTGTTTTCGTTGCACTAGATCTTTGAAAAGAATTAGTGTACTTTGATTATCACACTATATGACAATCAGATGATGGCCATTTCTACCAAGCTCAAAAAAAAAATGTTGAAGCCAAATGGCCTAAATAGTGGCATTGATTGCTCATCTATACTCAGCCTCTCTTGATGATAAATCAACGAAAACCTGCTTCTTACTTTATTGACAAATTGGGCTAGATCCCAAACTAAGTACATAACTAGAGGTGGACTTACAATCAAGGTTTTCGCTAGCTAAATATGAATCTGTGAAACCAATGATATCCAAAGAAAAATTTCCTGCACAATGAATCCCATAAGTGATTGTCCCCTGGGCATATCCAAGGATGCATTTTGTAGCTTTCTAGTGTAAATCATGTGGATCTTGCATGTATCTAGAAACCAATCCTATGACATATGAGAGATAAAGGTGGGATTGACTGAGATAAAGAGGACTCCCCACAAGATAATTGTACAATGTGCAATCAACCAATGGTGTGTCTTTGTCATTCTCAAGCTTCATCCATGATAAGAAATGTGTGGCCGCTAGCTTGCAGTCAATCATGTGAAATTGTGCCAAAATATATCTAGCATACTTTCATTGAGAAATGATAATCCCATAACCATTCTAATTGATCTCTAGTCCAAGGAAAAAATTTAGAAAACCCATGTATGTCATAGAAAATTGCTTATGCAATGCAACTTTAATCTCAACAATGGAAGAAGATGAACTACATGTTATCAAAATATCATCTACATAGAGTACTATGATCAATAAGGAGTCAATTCTTTTCAAAAAATAAATATTGGAATTAGATTTTCAACACAAAAAATTCTAAGATAACAAATAGGAATCCATTTTTTCATACCACACTCTAGGTTCCTGCTTAAGGCCATAGAAAGACTTCTTTATTTTTCATACTAGAGATGAATTTTGCACGTGTGCTTGTGGCTTCTCCATGTATATTTCCCCCTTGAGATCACTGTGAAGAAAGGCATTATTCACATCCATATGATGCACCTCCCATCCTCTTGCTATTGCAATGGACAGAGCTAGTTGAGTGGAATCCATTTTTTCTATTGGAGCAAAAGTCTCATCATATTCAATGCCATGTACAAGTTGAAAACCTTTTTCCATCAACTATGCCTTATATCGACTAACTTGGCCATATTTCGTTTTCTTGTTTGGTAAACCCACTTGCAACAGACAATTTGATGATTGGAAGGTAGCGAAACCAAGTCCCAAGTCTAGTTCTCAATGAGAGAGTTGTATTCCTCATCCATAGTTTCTTCCCATTCAAGATGCCCAACTACTTTTGCATAAGTTTGTGTATCAAATGCATGCATCATATAAGCATGCATGGGCATGCATGGCACCATAGCTAAGTGTTCTTGTAGAGCATCTTCAAACTAAGGTATAGTGGTAGGATCATATAAGAGATCACTCATATTGTGCCATTGTTTTGCTAAAGGTGGTCAAGAATCTTCTGAACTACATGAGGAAATATTATCTTAATGTTCAACAACTAGTGGTCCAACAAGTGTCACGGGAAAAGGCTCATCTAGATCAGAATTATGATCTGAAGTATCATCTGCATACTCATCAATTAGTGGTGTGCTCTTCAATGTTTATATCAAGTAATATGTAACCTTTGACTTCATTAGAATATCTAAAAAGCATTCACGTCTTTCTCTAAGGCTCCAAATCATTTCTCTTCCCTGTAGAAATGCAAGCCCATGCTTGAGATCCAAAAATAAGGAAATTATTGACTTCATGTTGCATGCCATTCCAAGCCTCAAAAGGTTTTTTTCTAGTAACAAATTTGTGAGGATATCTATTCTAGATGTATTAGGAACAATTGATAGTTTCATTTGATGGAATAAATCTTGCATGCAACATGAAATTTTCCATCTCTTTCAAATATCTATTCTTCCTCTAGGCCACCATGTTTTGCTATGGAGTGTAAGGAACTATATGTTGCAACTATATGCCTACTTATTTACAAATATTTTGTATATATTTTTTGACATATTCCAAATGTGAAGAGGCTCTCCATGCATGCCCCTTCTCGAACTTGTCTTGTGAATGCTTTCCAAGAGAACATCCATTACAAACACCATTTGAAAATTCAGTGGTTGGTAATCATCTGACCATCCCTTGCTTGCTATGTTGCTACATATATCTAAAATTCAAGTGCCCAAATCTCTTGTTCAAAATCCTACTTTCTTCATTTGCATGCGTAAGTAAAAATACAGAATCTAACTGAGGAACAAAATCATAAAATGTATACAGATGAGGCTGATGATTTACCTTACTCGATGAAATATTCAAGTTGGTTTTAATATCACAAATTCTCAAAAAATCTTGTGTAAATTCCACTTTCCTTTCGGTGCCAGTGTGTGTCATCTTATACACTGAAGGAAAATTCATAGAAAGCCTCAAAATATGCAAGACATTCTAAAAAATTCCATTTTCAAATTGCACTCTTCCTTGTCCAGTTGCTTCTATTGAAGAATCTAAGGCATTTGAGTTATAATGAGATTCTTCTAGCAATGATACCAATTTGTGAAGTACTTTTTGTTTTTCTTATTATCACAATCTTCGCTTATTATTATCAGTGTGTATTCTCCTACTTCATCAAACAGTTGAAGAAAAAAAAGAGACAAGAACACAAGATGTTGGCTCTTAGCCAGGGAAATTCCTCTCTCTCCTAGAGAGGAAAACCCTTCTACAAGTTTCTCTTATTGAAACTTTAATTGAAAATTTCCAAACCCTGGACCCTTGACAAGAAGATCCTACAAGCATAAGTCAATCCTTTCTTGGGATCACTTCCTCTTCTAGCACTTCATCCTCCTTCTGGAAACTCAAAATTTTACTGCAACATGCCTAGTTTGTATGCCCTAGAGGAGATATACTTCTTCTCTTCCTTTTCTTGAGATAGAGACTTCGTTAATCAAGGAGAAGACATTGTTACTAACCCGACTGACCTCTCTTTTCTTCATTGTGGCTGTAAATATATAACAACAATAGTATGTCTTCCCTTTCTTAGCACATGCGGAAGATGCCTTCAAGAATTGCAGCTTTTCATGCTCTCTTACCTTTGCTTGACAGTCTCTTCCTTTCACTTGAGTAAGAGGCCTAATTGGCACTATTTTATAGCCCAACCAAGCCTCTTTGTATGAATGTATGAGGATTTTAGTTATGATACTAGATTGAGCCTCCTTTTCTTCTCCTGCGTGACTGTAATTAGGCTTGAAATATGCCTTGTGAACATGGTCTTTTATCCTTATTCACTCTAAGAGAGACACCTTCTTCATCCTTTTTCATACCCTTCTCTCTTCCTTCTTCCTTGCTTATTTCATGCGCGACTTACTACGCTTTGGTGAGGTTGAGTGACCCTATATATAGTGGTTTTTCCTCCTCTTTTGGGCCAATTTGATCACTTTAGGTCGAATTGTCCTTAGAGATTCGAATTCATCCTTTTTTATGAGGTTGGCATATGGAGGAGGTTTGTGACTTTGCTTGGAGGTATTTCTTGGACTCTAATAAATAAATTTACGTGATGTAACATTCCCTTAAGGGTCTTCGACATTACTTTCACTCTTTGACTTTCCTATAGCACTTTAACATGTGCTAGACTTATGCAATGAGCAAGAAACACATTTTTATAATTTACAAATGTAATATTTATTTTCTCTTACAAGTACAAAGATCAAAATTACATTTATGAAGACCAAAACTAGTTACACTTTCTTCAACACTCCCTCTTAACTAGGGAGGTATTAATAAATCATTACAAGTTTTTTGGCCATTTTCAATATGAAGAATTCACATAAGAGAAATTAGATTGTCAATCCTCTGTTATAGCATCATAGTAACCAACGTTGTTTCCTTAGCAGGGCCTTGACTGACACCTCTATCTCTCAATAGATCACAACAGAATGTTGGCAAGACCAATGATTATAGACACCTTCATCATTGTCTCTCAAGGTACATAACCACCCGGGTGTTTTATGAGTATGACCTGTTGTACCTCTGAGATAGTAGTAGGTCAGCTACCAATGCCAGAGAATCTAAATAATTGTTTTGGGGTTTTTGGTTTTATTTTTGGAAGACCAATGAATGAAGACGGATGTAGAATTGAAATACATAATCCTTTGGGTTATATTAATATCTCAGAAAAGGGCTGTTATAAATCTATACATAGTGATTTAGACCAAATAGTGGTGAGAAGAAGACAACAAATAATATGATTATCACAGTTTCCAGATCGTAAAACGAAACAATCATAAGTAGGAAAACCTTCTAAACTATGTTCCAAAGGTTCAAGGTAGTATACTTAAGCTTAGAAAATATGTTGATGATTTATTGATTATAGGGAATTAACTAAACAGACAGTTCATTAATCCATTCCCTTAATAGATGATCACTTCAGGAGCTTATAGGAATTAATTGAGACACAATCATTCCTACCTAGATATCTCTATAAGTCATAAGCATATGAAGAAAAACATAATGATTGATAACTGGAAAAGCTTACAGGATAACACAAACTGTGTGAAACCAAATTCAAAATCCTCTGCATTGTATTAAGGTTCCAGAAAGACTGATTACATCAAGTGTCTACACAAGCTCGCTTTCAAAGGTGCAACTAGGTTCAAAGTAGCATGAACAGTCAAGACTTTACAAGCAATGAATAATCAACCTCGAACTTTGAACCCATAACAACTAGAGAAGAGAGTTATTTATACAATAATGAAACTAAGGAAATATCCTAAAACTGATTAAGATTTATTCTAGGAAAGGAAAGATCTTCATACAAGAAGATAGGGGTAGTTGTTGAACTTCTTGTTGTCCCTTTTATTCAGGTTGTGCTAGCTTTTTTTTTGATATTTTGGCCCTTTAAGCTGCTTGACTGTTTGAATCCTTTACGTTGGTGAATTTCTTCATTTGATCTTCATTTGATACTCTTTTAACTCTGTAAATATCCTTTAACCTGCTGAGTAACCCTTACTGTGTTCCTTTTTACCTTTACTATGAATTTCAGGGTTTTTATTATGTTTTTCAACAGTAAATCTCTTTAGATTTGTCTTCAAACTGTTTGTAGGCTTTTCCTTTGTAAGCCTGGAACATGGGTTTTTACCTGTAAAAAACAGAAATTGTTAAGAAAACAAGGGTGAAAGAGGAGGACATCAATGGATTTATTGAGCTTGAGAGGATATTGGAAGGAGTCCAAAGTGTATCGGAAGCTAAAACCATGGCTTTATGTTTGTAGAGGCTTATGGAGGGGTTACTGTGCAAATAGGTGAAACAAAGGAAAAATGGTAATTTTTGCATTTAAACAGAGAAACGAATTTCTTTTTGAAATATGGGGCAAATGAACAATGGTAATTTTGTTGTTATGTGGGAGGTGGTTTTGGTTTTATTCGCACTGCTTTATGAGGCATGGGCAGTTTTGGGAGGGGTCACCTGAAACAATTCAAGCCTGACACATAGCAATGGGAGGTCAGTTGAATACTGTTTTTTGGGCAGGTAATGTGCGTATAGAGAGCCAACCTAAAAACGCTTGTGGTTGTTGGATTTAAATGTCTTAGATCGGATAGTGGTGGAGTGAAAAATGTAGTGCGAAGGGTCCCAATGGTTAATTATGGCAGCAATGGGCTTTATTTATAGGTTAAACTGAGATTAGCAGGGTTTTATGTTTAAATCATAAAAAACATTTTAACGAAGAAATCCTTTGCAAAACATGGTTTGGCGGATTTGAAAAAGTATGAACTCGGGCGATAAATGGCATCTGGTCTAGGTTCCCATTGCGTATCAAAGATCGCAATGGCACATGGTAATACTTTAACTGGGACTTGTAATGGAGGTGGATGCAATATGGTGATAGACTATGATATATATTGCATTGGGTCCTTCGTGCAACACAATTGGATATCGCAATGGCGGATGGTTATTACTTCAGTTGGAACATGTGATGAGGGGCAGATGCGATATGGTAATACACTGTGATATATATTGCGTCATGTTCAGGTCTATTGCAATCAGAGATCGCAATGGCGGAGGGTGCATGCATGTTTGAAAGGCTTCCAACCCGCCGATGCAATGTTTTATTAAATATATAGTTTTATAATAAAACTAAAGGTTTCGGGGTATTTTATTGAAGGGAATTAAGATATAAAGGAAAGGGAAATTTTAGGGGTTTAATACTATAGGTTAGTGTTAATATGAAAATATAAGAAGAAAGGGAAAATATACTAAGTATTATGCTTTTCACGTATATACATCAATACTTAGGGTAAAAATATTTTTGTGGGTTTTTCGGGTAAAAGGGGATTTAACATGGGATTTTCACTTTTCCTAGGCAAAAACGATTTTGACCTTAGGAAAAGGGTTTTCTTAATGGAAAATGAATGAATATGAATGTATGAAGGTGGGAAGGGGAAATTAGTGAATATAGGGATGAATGGAGATGAATAGGAGGTTAATTAATTGATCTTGTAGACCTTCATTTTCTTAGTGTAATTACATCATGGACATAGAAACATATAGTAAAACATGATAAATGTACATTTTATCCAATTAGTGATCACACTTCTACAACCTTTCTCTACTTACCCTTTGCTTACCCTATCATTTTTCTTCACTTAATGGGTGCATTTAAGCTAGCAAACCCTTTTCCTTTCTTCTTATTTTTACAAAAAGAAACTATCTAATTCTAACCTTATAACATCCAAGGGCTTAGGTTAAACTCATGAGAACCTTATTATTCTCTACCTAATACTGATTTGCCAAGATTAAATAGTTTGGCCAGATCTTTATTCTCTAACTATTACATCAAATTTAAAGCATGAAGCAGTCAAGATTAAACAGTTTGACTATCATGGGTTATGGCATTTATGACAAACTGCACACAAAAATTATTGTGCAGAAACAATAGTAGTGTCATTTAGACTTTCTCACTTTCAGAATTTTTTTTTTCTTTTCTTTCTAACCTAACATTTTATTTTTGTCTTAATTTTTTAGGACATCTAACCTAACATTTTATTTGATATGGACATCATCTTTAAGATATCTTTTCAAAAACACTCTATTCACTATTATTATGTCCATATCCTAACTTAACATTTTTTCAAATATTCTATCTTATCAAAAACCAAAAAATGCTACAACATTGGCTCCAACTGGGGACTGATTTCTCCTATAGAATGTAGAGAACCTGTAGATCCATGTGCCTTTTCCTTGGGCTATGGCATCCTTGCTGTAAGAAAAATCACACTGACATCTTGAAAGGTAAAAGAAAACCAGAGTATTTACAATGAAAACTATTTCAACTTCTTAGTAATGAGTGTAACATTTGAGAAACCTTCCATTTACAGGATAAGTGGAATATATCCCCTCAAGATTCTGCAACACAAAAGTGTTGTTACCCTTCACTTCAGCAATTGCTAAAGGGCCAAACCATAGATTGTCAAATTTTCCATGCTTTCCTTTCTCTTCTCTCCTGGCATCCCATCTTATAACTAGATCACCTTCCTTAAAGTCCCTTTCCCTGGCTCTTCTGTCAAACAGGGCCTTCATCTTATTCTGATATTTCATCAATTTGTATTGAACTTCATCTCTTTTTTCATTAAGTTCAATAATCTGATTTATTCTTCTTGAAAAATCATCAGGTTCATCTGTTGAATCCTGCAGGAATTTTAAAATAGGGAAGTCCAAATTGGTAGGGAAAAATACATCTTTCCCATAGACTAATTGAAATGGAGATTTGCCAGTTGATCTCTTTGGAGTAATTTTGTTTGCCCATATTACATAAATCAAATGTGAATCCCATCTCTTCTTATGATCAACTAGAGTCTTTTTTATTACCTTTACCAAGCTTTTGTTGGATGACTCTGCAAGGTCATTACCTTGAGCGTAGTATGGAGTTGAATGATATAACAAAATCTGATATTTCTAGCAAAATTCAATCATTTTAACACTAGAAAAATTTGTTGCATTATCAATGACAATTTGAGTTGGGCAACCAAATCTAGATAAGATATTTTCCTCAATAAACTTAATTACTACTGAATCAATAGCTTTTCTGACTGGAATTGCTTCAACCCATTTAGTAAATTAATCTGTTGCAACAAGGATCCATCTATGCTAATTACTTGAAGTGGGGTGAATCTCTCCAACAAAATCTAATCCCCATTGAGAAAAAGGTGTTGAAACTATTGATGGAACAAGTGGAATAGCTGCTAATTTTTGTTTACCAGCAAACATTTGACAAGGAACACAACCTCTAACCTTTTCCCCTACTTGTAAGAACTATGTAGGCCAATAAAATGCTCCCCTCAGAATCTTGTATGTTGTTACTCTCCAAGCATAATGTCCCCCACAAAATCCTGTGTATGAAACTGATCAATGATTCCTTCAGTTTCTAATTCTGTTAAACATAATAACAAAATATTTAGTGGATGTTTCCAGTATAAATTTTCATTTATAATGTAGTACTTGAATGATTTTAACTTAATGGTTTTACATTGGGTTTTGGAGAATGATGCTGGACACTCAAAATGGATCAAGAAATTTACAATATCTTGATAGCAATTGGATAACAAGAATTTTTCATCAATGTGTATAGGACTGATCTGCTCTGAAGGTAGAGGTTCTTGTGGATTCTCCCCTTTAGGATGAAGGGAAGGTTCTTGTGGATTATCCCCTATATTTCTAAAACAGAATTAATTCCAAGTACTTTGCAGTTGGATTCAGCTAGAAGCTTGGCCAATCCTTGACCTTTTAGTAGCTTGGTAGCCTTAATAGTTAGATCAAACTCGATAGTTTGAGTGATCCATCTACCTCTTTTCCCATGAGTGTCTGGTTGGATTAGGACAATTTTCACAATGCTATTAGGTACATAAGCAGTAATAGGTGAATGTAAGAAATACATTCTGTTAGTGTCGGTATCTTCATCCCTCCATCAGTGATCAAATTTCTTCGTTTGCATGCATATTAGGTGTCTCAGTTGATCAGCTGCACTCCATTAGGTCATGTATCATCTGATGGTAGTGGTTCTTTGTCAATTTCCCTCATGATTTTCATCTGCTAGCCTATTTTCACATGTACAGATCATTTGCTGTCATCTTTATTTCATTCCATTTGCAAATTAATTTTAGGCATTTTACGTCTCATTAGGTCTAGGGTTTACCACCATGATCTTCAAAAGCTCAATAACAGGCTAGCAGTCACATGAGGATGTTCAATAAGTTCATAAAATCACAAATTTTACTCATGATTTGCTCCATAAAGGGTTTTTACCTCAAAACTCTGTTTTGAGGTAAAAACAGGGTTTTTCCATTTCTTGTACAAATTTTATATAATTTTAATGTTTTCATATGTAATAAAGCTTCAGCTACAACCCTTGGTCACCTTGACAAACTCTTGCACCCCATCTCCTGCAAAAGAGACAAGAAAATCCAAGAATTAGTCCATCAAAAGACAAAAAGAGAGCCAAACTGCAAAACAGGGTTTTAAAGAACAAAGTGAAAAGAAAAACTTTAGAAAATGGGTTTTCTAAATGAAAAATTAATGTCAAAAGTATATACAGGGATCATTTGTGTTGAAGACTTCATTTGTGCTAAAAGTGAGAGAGAACAAGGAGAAAATTGCATTTTGAGGTGAAAAGAGAAAAATTGCAGCAAATTTCAAAATTCCTCTTGGCGCGGCGCACCTGGGCGTTGGCACGGTGCACCTACCCGGCACGGCGCACCGGGCGCAGGAACTACAAAGAAATTTGAACAGGTGTGGTGCACCTGGGTGTTGGTGCAACGCACCAGTCTGCCAAGCCAAAAATTCATTCAATCAACTTTCTAAGGCTCTAAAATTTCCAAATACTATTCCTCCAAGTAAGTAAAACCTCTTATTTTCCATAGCAAGACATTTTATCATCCTTTATGGTGTTTTGATAGGTGAAAAATCAAACCCTAAATTGTTGCACAGTCGCCTTGCAAAACTATCTAGGGTTTTATAGGGTTTTTGTCATTCTTGCTATTTATAATCCCTTGCATCATTTTCCCATATCCCATTCCTCTCCATTAAATTTCCCTAATTTTATTTCCCTTTCCCTCTCTCATTTACATTCATCTTACTCCCTTTTTCCCAAACCCTAATCTTCTACACCTAATTCCCACTATTCCCCAAACGCTAATCTTCATTCCCAAAACCCTATCACTCCCAAATAACCCTACAGCCAACATCAAAATCTTCCATTCATCAGTCCCACTCATCAAATCCCAAAGAACAAAACAACAGTCACCTATTCTTGAAATAAAATCTCTTCATACTCATCATTTTACACCATACATTGGCAAATATGGAAACAGATTCAATTTATGAAAGGGATGAGGAAATTGTGAGTGATTCCTCCCAAGAGATTCATGCACCAAGAAAACCACATAAGGGAGGAAAACACATCTGGGAGGAGCCCACCACACTCATAGAGTTACGAGCTTGCCCTCTTGTAGTAACATGCTTTAAACATCAATCTTGCTACCAGTTTTGTGAGATGGTGCTGAGGGTGAAATACCACCATGAACTTGCTAGGCTATTTTTCGTTCATCTTCACAATGGCCAGGTGAAATTAGCAGGTGTTTCCTTCACTTTGACACCTGAAACTATAGCTGTAGCAATAGGTATTCCAAATGTGGGTGAACAGTGGAACAAAGGATAACTCATGGTAAAAGAGCATTATGAGCCTTATATCAAGGCTAGTTATCAAAAAGAAATTAGTAGGGTCTTTCCTTTCAGATACCTATAGGACACTTATGCTCCACTCATGAAGCTCATTATCAAATACTTCACCTGTGAAGGGAGATTTTCTCACTTGTACACTTATTATGTTAGATTATCGATGCATTTCAGTAGAGTGAGGATGATGAACCTCCCCTATTTCATATGCAGAAATATTGAGAAAATGGCTACATTGGTGCAAAGAAAACATCTTCATCAACAGTTCAACAACATTTATCACTTTTCGTTGATCAAGATTGTTGTTTTGCATCAGTTGAGCTTGTTGAATGTTTCATGAGATGCTTTCATTTCACATGAGGTTTTGAAAAGCCCTCAAGTGACCCCATCAGTATTTCAAGAGGAAGGAGGGACTTCAAATCAGCAAGAGGTACATGAGACTCAAACTACAGGTGTGCTAGTATTTGTCACTTATGAAAAGGGCACAAGGAGATTATTTGCAACTGCCAAACGAGTACTATCTCCACCTAGGGTGGAAGGGGTCTCGTTTCCTTCATCAAACCACAAGCAAATGTTGTCTTCACCCGTGAAAGGGGCTTTACCTTCTTCTTCATCAAAGCAAGTACAGGATAAAGGGAAGGAACCATTGCATGAGGAAGGGCCTTCTGAAGGTCAGGAGAGAGATTTTATTTTGATTAAGGAGGAGGATACTGATTTGGGCTCCCAAGCTCAAGACTCAAGGAGATCATCAAAGAACAAGAAGCTGACATCCATGCCTTATCTCTTAACCTTGAAAGGGCTAGGTGGATCATTAATTACCTTGAGCAATGGAACAAGCAGTTGGAGGATAAATAGACAATTATGGAGCTGCAAACCATAAGGGAATTCATGCAAGCAGCAAAAAGGAGGAAAGTCAAATTGACACCGCTTGAGAAAGAGATTGATGCTAACAAGGAATCTTGGCTGCAGAGGGCAAATTTGCACTTGGAGAAGCTACTTGAGAAATCCAACAAGGAGAAAAATATTTTGCGTCACACAGCTTATCACTATTTGGCGTGAAACAAAATTTTCAAAACTAGGATAAGGTGCCTAAAGGCCAAGTTGAGGAAGACTTTGAGGAGCAAGAAAGAGAAATATAGGCTCAATATATTGGCTGAAGCTTCATTGGCCTAGCATAGTACTTGATTTAGATCACTCATGCCAAATTTCAAGAAATTTTGCAAATTTTTTGGCAATTTTGAATTTTTCAAGGAAAAAACATGTTTTTCCAGTAGGTGCGTAGCGCCACCTAGTGCTCGATTTTGATAGGGACCTCCTTTGGAGGAAAAATTTGCATTTTTGGATTGCTTATGAAAGGTTATGTATGCCCAAAAATTACTATAAAATCTTGACAAGTTTTGGACATCCAAAAGGGCCGAAAACACCTCAAAAATGCCCTCTTTGCCACTTTTTGGCCACACAAGAAGTAGTGTTGGGAGAACTGACTTTTGGAGGGGCAAATGGACACAAAATTCAAAACTTCCACTTGCCCTAGAAAGTAGACATACCTTTCCAACAAGGCAACTTGGAGAAAATTTGGTGAAGCGTAAGGCCTCCAAATTCAGCTACGAAAAGGTGCTACACACAAAAAAATGGCGCTATGCACAGGATGAAAAAGTGCCAATTTTGCTCAAAATCTCTGTTTTTTGCCTAGTTTTCTTCTAGTTTGAATTTTTCTATCTTATGGTAAACTTCATGAGGTGAAATTATGTAAATTGATGTACTATGATGTAAAAATGATAAAAATTTACTTGATAAGGTAGATACATCAGTTGTAGGTGGGTTAAAGTTGAATGAATAAGTTTCCTAGGTTTTAGAGGCAAGGTGTTCCACTGCCTATTTTTGTGTTCCTAGTTTAGATATGGTTGAAACCACCTCTATTCTCATGGATTCAACCCATGATGGATAGCACAGGTGGTTTGGAGGTCTATATCATGTCTTTTTTTAGTCATTTGTAAAGTTTGGACTCTTGTGAATGCTTTGAGCACTATTGTACATCATTTCTGCAGTTTGGCAAGGAAATAGACCAGAGTTTTCAGCATTTTGTGGGATTATTGTGGCAAGGTGACTTAGTATTTTTTTTCCTTCTGTGATTCAAGTTATCATATGTTTATGTGTGTCATTATATCTCTCTTTTTTGCTTAACTAAATGAATCTAGTATAAAGGTGGAAATCATCGATATTGTAGTGCTCTACCTTAGGGTTTCTTTTGTTTTACATGTTTTTTACTATTTGAAGAGGCCTCATGACACTTACATGCCCTCTCCAAATCCTCACCAGTCTTAAGACTCTCCATTTCACTTAATTCGAAGTACTAAAGCACTTTCCTACCTCGCCCCACAGAAACCTTTTCAAGACTGAACTCATTCCCTGGACCCAAATCTACCCTTCACATTTGATCCAAAAATCAACCATAAAACTCAATCAAACTCCTCTGAGCATATACCTAGCCTAGAATTTGTTTTTACATCAGTTATATCAAGCCTCATTTGCGATATTTTCCTGAGATTGACAAGGAGAGAGCCCTCTCCCAACCTGGTAGAGCTAGCTACCAAGTTAAGCGTGGTTTGATGTTACTGTAGACCTGCCTTCCTTAAGCCTAAGGTAGATTTAGGCACTAACATATTTGGCGACTCCGCTGGGGAATGTAGTTTTATGTTCCTCAAGAAAATCTATCAAGTTTAGATTTGATTGTTGATGGTGAATAGCGATAAGACACCAGAAGGATGAAATCATTCACTTGACGACTCCAATGTCGAAGAATTCCAAGGTTCAGACTTTTTATGGTGACTCTAGTATTCAAGAATCAGTAGCATAAAGAATTTCTTGGTGAATTCACTATTATTAAAAAAATTTTTCCAGATCGAAGGTTTGTTCCCATGAGCTGAGATCACATTCCAGGTTTTCGAAATAAAATTCTGAAGGTAGATTGGCAAAGGAATTTGCCTATGTTTAAAGATGGTGATAGGAATGACGTTGCTTTACATCTGGTTAGATTTCACATTCATATTCGCAAGTTGAAGTTTTATTTTCCTTAACAATGCTTGATGAATATATTCATGGCCACTCGAGAAGGTGAAGCCTGATCTTAGTATGAAAGTTTGCCACCTGCTTGTATTTACTGTTTGAAATATTTTCATACCATGTTCTTTGAAAGGTATAAAGAATCTTATCCATCCTTAAATTTAGTTTAGAACTGTTGCAGACATGCTTATTTTTTTATTGAAAGTCTTGAGAAAGTTTATGAAGATGATGATTTCATGGACGATGAGATCATGGAGGCTCTGTATGAAAATCCATTTCAATAGCATACAAAGAACTTAGAGGATACTTGTCAAGATGCTCAGGAAACTTTGCAGCAGGATCAAGATTTCAGTACAATGGAAAATGATGAAAGAGAAGGTCTTATTTCAGATCTGTCCATAGAAGAAAACAGTATGCAGGAAAGTCAAGTTTCAATTTCAGAATGCGATAAAGTCAAGTTGGCTATTTCAGATCTAGATTCAGATCATGATGATCAAGAGTATCTTGTTCTAAATCCCATGAAGGAGAGATCTACTATTGAGATCATCTGGAATGAAGAAGACAGAGTTATTGACCCAAGTGTTCTCATTTCATTAGAACAAAACCTTCATGAGGAGGTAATCGAGTCATTTTATGAAAAATAAGATGAGATCTTTGTTCAAGTAAGTGAAAAATCTTCTTTTGATAACTCAGTGGTAAATGATAATTTAATTTACATGCCATATGAAGATGATCAACAATGTTTTCAAATTTCAGAAGATCAGGGAATTGAGGACTGTCATTCAGGTTTTTCATGTTTTGAAATGTTATTTCAAGAAGACAATTACTGTTTGAATAAAAGAAAACAAAAAGTATTATCTCCTTTGTCTAAAGATGAGATAGATCAACTCCTGAAAGGTCATGTTATAGCCCAAGCTAATGCAGGTCTGTAGTGTGCACATGGTCAAGAAGGTGTAGTGAAGCTTCTTCTACTTTTGAAAATGATAAGGCTGTCATGCTTGATAAGCTTGAAGAATGTTTTATGTTTAGGAATGGCTTAGACCATGAAATTGAGGAATATGAGCATGAGAGAGACAATACGCCAGAATTCAAGTTATAATTTCTCATGGTCGAGGATTTTATAACTAGCACTCAGATAGCAAAAGCTTACACTGCTCTACGCCTTCCTATCAATCAGCAGCCAACTCTTCTTTCAGATCATAATGAAGGGAGTACTTGTATTTTTGCTGTTGGATCTCAAGACGACCTAGTGCTTCAGGATTTTCAAGATCCCTTTGGCATTCTTTTGCAAGCATTAGAGAAGATGAATGTTGCCCGGTTCATTAGCATAAGCCTTGGTTTCAGTTGTTATGGTGATTTGCCTACATGTACATCATTCTGCCTGCTCAGGGAAAATGAGAGCAAAATTTTACTATGTAGCCATCTGCTGGATTGGTTACATTGGAAGGCCCACTTCACATGATTGTACATATTTCATTAGTAGGCAGGTGGTTTTCATCATGATTCGAAGCCCTCAAATATTGATGGTCTACTGCCACTTACAAGCTTTGTAAGTACTTGTTTCAGTTAAGTCAGTCTTGAGTCATTTCTTGTTTTAGTTAGTTCAGTTTTGAGTTATTTTTGAGTCTACATATTGGTTTATCTTGCGAAAGTTATTGACTCCATTGCCCAATGGAAGAAGGCACTGGTCTGCTCTCCCAAAGATCTGTGGTTCTTGGCACCTCCAAGGAGCTACCATCCCCATTGGAGCCAATGTTAGTGTCATTATCTTCATCCCTCCATCAATGATCAAATTTCTATTTTTGCATGCATATTAGGTGTCTCATCTGATCAAATGCACTCCATTAGGTCATGGATCATCTAATGGTAGTGGTTCTTTGTCAATTTCCCTCATGCTTTTCATCTGTTGGGCTATTTTCACATGTACAGATCATTCGCTGTCATTTTTATTTCATTCCATTTGCAAAAGTCATTTTAGGGTTTTTAGGTCTCATTAGGTCTAGGGTTTACCACCATGATCATCAAAATCTCAATAACAAGCCAACAGTCACATGAGGATGTTCAATAAGTCAATAAAATCACAAATTTTACTCATGATTTGCTCCATAAAGGGTTTTTACCTCAAAACATAGTTTTGAGGTGGAAACAGTTTTTTCCATTTCTTGTACAAAATTTATGTAATTTTAATGTTTTCATATGTAATAAAGCTTCAGCTACAACCCTTGGTCACCTTGCCAAACTCCTACACTCCAGCTCCTACAAAATAGACAAGAAAATCCAAGCATTAGTCCATCAAATGACAAAAAGAGAGCCAAACTGCAAAATAGGGTTTTAAAGAACAAAGTGAAAAGGAAAAATTTAGAAAGTGGGTTTTCTAAATGAAAAATTAAGGTCAAAAGTATATAAAGCTATCATTTGTGTTGAAGACTTCATTTGTGCTACAAGTGAGAGAGAACAAGGAGAAAATTGCGTTTTGAGGTAAAAATAGAAAAATTGTAGCAAGTTTCGAAATTCCTCTTGGCCCGGCGCACCTGGGTATTGGCGTGGTGCACCTATCCAGTGTAGCACACTAACCCTAGGAATTACAAAGAAATTTGAATAGGAGCGGTGCACCTGCCAGGCGTGGCGCACCTAGGTGTTGGCATGACGCACCAGTCTGCCAAGCCAAAAAATCATTCAATCGATTTTCTAAGGCTATAAAATTTCCAAATACTATTCCTCCAAGTAAGTAAAACCTCCTATTTGCCATAGCAAGACATTTTATCATCCTTGATGGTGTTTTGATAGGTGAAAAATCAAACCCTAAATTGTTGCACAGTTGCCTTGCAAAACTGTTTAGGGTTTTATAGGGTTTTTGTCATTCTTGTCCTCTATAATCCCTTGCATCATTTTTTTATATCTAATTCCTCTCCACTAAATTTCCATAATTTTATTTCCCTTTCCCTCTCTCATTTACATTCATCTTACTCCATTTTTCCCAAACCCTAAGCCCTACACCTAATTCCCACTATTCCCCAAACCCTAATCTTCATTCCCAAAACCCTATCACTCCCTAATAACCCTACAGCCAGCATCAAAACCTTCCACTCATCAGTCCCACTCATCAAATCCCAAAGAAGAAAACAACAATCACTTATTCTTGAAATAAAATCTCTTCATACTCATCATTTTACACCATACAGTGGCAAATATGGAAATAGATTCAGCTTATGAAAGGAATGAGGAAACTATGAGTGATTTCTCCGAAGAGATTCATGCACCAAGAAAACCACATAAGGGAGGAAAAAACATCCGGGAGGAGCCCACCACACTCACAAAGTTACTAGCTTGCCATCTTGTAGTCACATACTTTAAACATCAGTCTTGCTATTAGTTTTGTGAGATGGTGGAAAGGGTGAAATACCACCATGAACTTGTTAGGCTATTTGTCTTTCATCTTCACAACGGGCAGATGAACTTAGTAGGTGTTTCCTTCACTTTCACACCTGAAACTATAGTTGAAGCAACAGGTATTCCAAATGTGGGTGAACAGTGGAACAAAGGACAACTTGTGGGCAAAGAGCATTATGAGCCTTATATCAAGGCTAGTTATCAAAAGAAAATCAGTAGGGTCTTTCCTTTCAGATACCTACAGGACACTTATGCTCCATTCATGAAGCTCATTATCAAATACTTCACCTGTCAAGGGAGCTTTTTTTGCCTGTACACTTATCATGTTAGATTATTGATGCATTTCACTAGAGTGAGGATGATGAACCTCCCCTATTTCATATGCAGAAATATTGAGAAAATGGCTACATTGGTGCAAAGAAAACCTCTTCATCAATAGTTCAACAACATTTATCACTTTTCATTGATCAAGATTGTTGTTTTGCATCAGTTGAGCTTGTTGAATGTTTCATGGGATACTTTCATTTCACATGAGGTTTTCAAAAGCCCTCAAGTGACCCCATCAGTATTTCAAGAGGAAGGAGGGCCTTCAAATCAGTAAGAGGTTCATGAGACTCAAACTATAGGTGTGCCAGTATTTGTCACTTATGAAAAGGGCACAAGGAGATTATTTGAAGCTTCCAAACGAGTACTATCTCCACCTGAGGTGGAAGGGGTCTTGTTTCCTTCATCAAACCATAGGCAAATGTTATCTTCATTTAGGGTGAAAGGGGCTTGTTACATAGTAATTTGTCACTGCCTTCACTCTCGGTCCTTCTACTATGTCATGTGTCCAAGTCAAACATGCTCATACTGAACAAATCTCGCCTGTGCTGCCAATTGACCCACTTTTCTTAAGTTATATACCTCATTGCACCTATGGACTAAATATACGCGCTAAAGGGTGCTCTTAAACAGTCCAGCCGTGCTGCCAGCGCAGAAGTACATCTGATTCCCGCAATGTTTGATTTCATGCTCCAGCACGAGGTTACTTATTATCTTTAGTGATGACCTGACTCGCTACATTGCTCACTAGCGATGTTAGCACTAAAGCTCAGTTATGCACCCACGATGATCCAGATCAGGCGAATTTGTTCCAACAGTCAGCCTTCTAGATGACTCCAGACCTGGTTGTTGGCATAGTTTGTGTCACCTTTCCTACTCTGGTGTGGTTGTTTCGTCATTTGTGCTTCCTTCCTTGGATATAAGCTCACTCTTCGACCTTTCATGGTGACCCCTTCTCCTATTTAAACTCTCACCATTGTTATGCATTGCTAGTTTTCTAATAGTTGGCTAGTTGAGCAGTGTTGTTAGTGTTTGTGAGTTTTCTAGATAGTTGGTGTGAGTGTAACAAGTGTGGGATTGTTGATAGCTTGTGGGAGGTTGTGAAGTGCCATTAATCTTGTGTAAAACTTATGAGTGAGAAAGATCTTGTATGTTGGGAGATCCATCTTCAAAGAGGGAATGCTTGAAGAACATGCTGGCTAGATCCCTCTGAGAAGGATTGTGACATCAAGACTTTGGTTGTAAGCTTACTCTTATTTCATTATTAATACAATCAATGATATTTCCCTATGTCTTGTATGTAATGTACTTGATAGCTCATGACTTCTTGACTTTGTGAGTAAATAGATCATTTTTGTTTTCAAGTTACGTGCTTTGTTGTATTTCCTTTGCATTGTTTCAGGTTGATCACTCGTTAGGAGAAGGAAGTGGAAGCTAGAGTAGTGAAACGGAACTCCATCGACCACTGGTTGAGGTAGGCCTCCAACTATGACTGTTTAAGCGAAGCTATTGTTGATTTGTCCTTGTTTGCGACTAGACCCACTCGAGGGCTAGAGGGGTTGCCTCTATCCGTAGAGGGAACAATTTCCTGCATCATAGGGATTTGCCTTCTTCTTCAGAAAAGTGGGTACAGGATAAAGGGAAGCAACCATTGCATGAGGAAGGGACTTCTGAAGGTCAAGAGAGAGATTTTATTTTGATTTAGGAGGAAGATACTGATTTGGGCTCCTAAAGCTCAAGACTCAAGGAGATCATCAAAGAACAAGAAGTTGGCATCCATGCCTTATCTCTTAACCTTGAAAGGGCTAAGTGGATCATTAATTACCTTGAGAAATGGAACAAGTAGTTGGAGGATAAATAGACAATTATGGAGTTGAAAACCATAAGGGAAATCAATCAAGCAGCAAAAAGGAGGAAAGTCAAATTGACACCGCTTAAGCAAGAGATTGATGCTAACTGGGAATCTTGGCTAGAGAGGGAAAATATGCACTTGGAGAAGCTACTTGAGAAATCCAATAAGGAGAAAAAGATGTTGCATCACACAACTTATCACTATTTGGTGCGAAACAAAATTTGCAAAACTAGGATAAGGTGCCTAAAGGCCAAGTTGAGGAAGATTTCGAGGAGAAAGAAAGAGAAATATAGGCTCAATATATTGGCTGAAGCTTTATTGGCCTAGCATAGTACTTGATGTAGATCACTCTTGCCAAATTTCAAGAAATTTGGCAAAAGTTTTGGCAATTTTGAATTTTTCAAGGAAAAAACATGTTTTTCCGGTAGGTGCGTAGCGCCACCTAGTGCTCGCTTTTGATAGGGACCTCCTTTGGAGGAAAACTTTGCATTTTTGGATTCTTATGAAAATGTATGTATGCCTAGAAATTACTAGGAATTTTTGACAAGTTTTGGACCTCTAAAAGGGCCAAAAACACCTCAAAAATGCCCTCTCTGCCACTTTTTGGCCACACAGGAAGTAG
Source organism: Pinus tabuliformis (assembly GCA_031772625.1). NCBI lineage: Eukaryota > Viridiplantae > Streptophyta > Pinopsida > Pinales > Pinaceae > Pinus > Pinus tabuliformis. The sequence goes on from CM062804.1 coordinate 1,536,298,295, forward strand.
TGTTAGAAGAACTCATTTTTGGAGGGGTAAATGGATACCAAATTCAAAAATTCCACTTGTCTTAGAAAGTAGACAGACATTTTTTTCCAACAAGCCAACTTGGAGTAAATTTGGTAAACGGGAAGGCCTCCAAATTTAGCTGGGAAAAAGTGCTACGCATAGAAAATGGCGCTACGCACAGGATGAAAAAGTGCCAATTTTGCTCAAAAACTCTGATTTTCGCCTAGTTTTCTTCTAGTTTGAATTTTTCTCTCTTATGGTAAAATTTGTGAGGTGAAATGATGTAAATTTATGTACTATGATGTAAAAATGATAAAAATTGACTTGATAAGGTAGATACATCAGTTGTCGGTGGGTTCAAGTTAAATGAATCAGTTTCCTAGGTTTTAGAGGCAAGTTGTTCCACTGCATATTTTTGTGTTCCTAGTTTAGATATGGTTGAAACCACCCGTCTTCTCATGGATTCGACCCCTAATGGATAGCATAGGTGGTTTGGATGTCTATATCATGTGTGTTTTCAGTCATTTGTAAAGGTTGGACTCTTGTGAATGCTTTGAGCACTATTGTACATCATTTATGTACTTTGGCAAGGAAATAGACCAGGGTTTGCAGCATTTTGTGGGATTATTGCAGCAATGTGACTTAGTATTGTTCTTCCTTCTGTGATTCAAGTTATCATATGTTTATGTGTGCCATTATCTCTCTATTTTTTGCTTAACTAAATATATCAAGTATAAAGGTGGAAATCATTGATATTGCAGTGCTCTACCTTAGGGTTTCTTTAGTTTTACATTTTTTCTATTGTTTGATGAGGCCTCATTAAAATTCCATGACCTATCCAACTCCTAACCAGTCTTAAGACCCTCCATTTCACTTAATTCAATGTACTAAATCACTTTCCTACCTCGCCCCACAAAAACCTCTGCAAGAATGAGCTCATTCCCTGGACCCAAATATGCCCTTCACATTTGATCCAGCAATCAAACATAAAACTCAATCAAACTCCTATGAGCATATACCTAGCCTAAAATTAGTCTTTACATCAATTATCTCAAGCCTCATTTGCTATATTTTCCTAATATTGACAAGGAGAGAGCCCTCTCCCGACCTGGTAGGGCTAGCTACCAGGTTAAGCATGGTTTGATGTTACCCTAGACCTGCCTTCCTTCAGCCTGAGGTAGATTTAGGCAATAACACATTCTAAATGATTTCAGGGCTTGAATGAGGGCATAGGATTGCTTCTCAATGATTTTTACTTAAGCTCAACATCTCTCATAACCTTGCTGAGAAATGCTATGGGTTGGTCATGGGGATCTTAATTTTTCTATAATACAATGGCATCAAGAGTTGTTTCAGAGGAAAAAGAGAAAATACTAAATGGCTTAGTATAGTTAGGACTAGCTAAGGTGGGAGCTTCAAAATAGCCCTTTTTATTTCTTCAAATGTGTTCCCAGAAGAGGGAGTCCATTTGATTTCATGGTCCTTTTGGAGCATGTCAGTTATGTCTTTTATAATCTCTACATAATTTGGAATAAACCTCCTTAGAAAATTGATCTTGCCTAGAAAAGCTTGAATCTCCTTCTTGTTTCTAGGTAAGGCAAATGTTTCAATGGAAAATACTCATTTGGAGTCAATTACTACTCCATCCTTTGAAATTTTATGGCCCAACAGTTTTCCTTCTTTGACAACAAACAAGGACTTCTTAGGGTTCAATGATATTCCAAATTTTCTACACCTGTCAAAACCTTCATCAAGCGCTTTAGATGTTTCTGATTAGATTTTAAAAAGATAGTTATGTCATCAAGATAAATAACCACAAATTTATTTACCTGACCCATAAAAGCTATGTCCATAACTCTCTGAAATGTTGCTCCAACATTGGTTAAGCTAAATGGCATCCTAGCGTACATGAACATACCCCAGGGTGTAGTAAAGGTTGTCTTCTCTCTGTCTGTTTTATCAACATTCACCTAATTGTAACCTAAAAAACCATCAAGCATAGAAAGTCTTTATGCTCCTAAAACCATTTGAAGTAATTGATCCATTTTGGGAAAAGGATAATTATCTTTTAATGATGCTTTGCTCGAATTTCTAAAATCCAAAAAGAGTATTATTTCTCCATTTTTCTTTCTAACAGAACTAATTTGCAACCCAATTATAATACGTAACAGGGAGGATGATCTGAGCATCTAGCATTTTCTTAATCTCCCTTTCTACAACTGGTAGAAGGGCTGTCTTTATCCTTCTAAGTTTTTGTTGATAAGGTTTTGCTTCTGGCTTCAAAGGAATCTTATGCTGTATTAATGAAGTATCATATTTCTTTAGGTCAGCATAAACCCAAGCAAAAACATCATTTTAATTTTGCAGTAACTTAAGATATTAAGCTTTGATCTCAGGGTCTAGAGATGCACATAATTTGATGTTTTTTATATCTTCATCAGTTCCAATGTTATTCTCTTCTATATCATCTTCTGAAGAAATGGACTGAGGGTTTCAGAGAACATCATTTTGATCGAACAATTTTTCTAAAGTAATGAGTCCTTTTCGAATAAAATTGTTAGATAATTGAATAATGTAATGATTAGAAATTTGGGTTTTAAAATCTAAAGTATCATTTCCATTTGCATTTTCATTTATTTCAGTTCTATCTTCATCAATTTGTAGAAATGAAAAATCATCTATTACTTGTAGAAATGATTTCAAATGTTCATCATCTTTGAATATTTGCCAATTTTTCAGATTATCTAGGATAGATGGCCTATATTTGATTTGTATCTGATAGATTACATCAGTATGACCATGAATTTTAAAAGAGCTAGCAGAGACAGCTAAGGCATCTGCATGAATATTCTGATCTCTGGGAATATGAGTCAAATTAAAAGCATCAAAGAAGTTTTCAACTGAATCCCATACTTCATTTCAGTAGGACCTGAGTCTAGGGTGCTTGGTTTGGCAAGAATTTCTTACTTACTTAACAATAAGTTCTGAATCAGTAAAAACACTTAATTTTTGAAATTTTAAGCTTTTGGCTAATTGCAATCCTAAAAGGAAAGCTTCATATTCAGCCACATTATTTGTAACTTCGAAGTCTAATCTACATGATTGGGTTATATTTTCTTTTTCAGGTGAAATTAAAACTACTCCAGCTCCTGTCCCATCTTTCATACAAGAGCCATCAAAGAAGAGTTTCGAAATATCAGTTTAGTTTGGTTCAGTACTTTCAACTACCTCTTTAATTTTGAGTTGAGTTTTATGTTTTTTTGAAGTGGGTTGAAAACAACCAAAGTCTTGACCTATTGCATAAATTAGATGGTTCCTTGGCTGGTCAGTTTTACAAACAGTATGTACAAATCTCACCTCTCTATATAATCTTAATTGCTCTCCTCCATAAACAGGAATAGTAGCATATGACATATCCATCTGTAGAGTTCCCTTTAATTTAGCACAACAAGACCTAGAAAGGAGCATTCCAAACTTGGGAGGGATATGTGTGACAACAATATCAAGTACTACACTTTTCACTGGAATTTGGGCAAGTGTAACCATTAGATCCTTGATCAATCCAAAATAGGGAACCCTTTTAGAATCAAAGGTGTATAGGTCATGGTAGGATTTAGTTATGTCAAGTTTCAAATGGTCCATGATAGATTTTGGCATAAGGTTGTGTGATGCTCCTGAATCAAGCATAAAATTATACAACATGGAATCATTTGTTTTAAGAGTTACATAGAAAGGAGGCACTATCTCATCTATCATGTCTGAATTAGGGCCAAAAACTACTGCTAGTTTTCATCTTGCAGACTTATGACATCACCTTCAGCATCAACTGAGGTATTTTGTATCCATTTTGTGACTTGGCTTTTGTAACCGGGGTTTTTAGAAAGTTCTGACAATGGAATTGGGATCTTAACCCTCTCTCATACTTTTTCAACATTAAATGTAGTCAAAATGTTTTTACTAGTTTGGGTAGTATCAATTGACTAATCTAAGGAATGAATAAGAGTTGTTTGAGCTTCAGCAGTTTTGGTACATGGTTCAATTATTGGAGTTTCCTTTGGAGGTCTCCCAGGACCAGGCTTAGGCCTAAGATCATATCTCTTGTTTAACTCTGCAATTAAAAATTCAGAGAAATCATGATATTTTGAGATTTGTGAAGCTTCCTAATCTTCTTGAACCTGATTTTGTTGTGAGAGAGGAATGATGGCTGTTTGATTGGAAGAAGAGTCCATACTATTAATATCTTTAGTAATTTTCATAGTATTATCATCAGGTTGTTGATCATCTATCAATAGAGGAGTAGATACCTGTTGATCATTGCTAGGTCTCTGAAGAATTTGTAGTGGTGGATTTCATCTATTTTTGAGTCTTATGATTTAGTCTTAGAGGAACTAGAGGCTTCTTGAATAGATTTGAGTTTTCTTTGGGCCTTTTCTTCCTTAAGTTTTAAAGAAGTTGGGGCCACCCTATTTGCTTCTACTTTTGTAGTGTTTGTTTGCATATCTTCAAGAGTTATTGAAGTTCTCTCTCATAGCATAACAACAAAGTCATCATCAAAAGCTTTAGAAAATCTAGACTTAGCTGCTGCTACAGGGGGTTTACAATTAGCAGGCATTTTGTGATAGAGTTTATTGAATCTTTTGATAAAATCTGATACTGGTTCATCGAAGTTCCTTTTAAGCTCTTCAAATTTTGTGAGGAAGTAAAGAGGATCCTTTTTCACACCCCATTGATTTTTAAATATGGTTGTAAGCTCTTCCCAATTTCTAATTGTAGTTTCTGGTAACTGTCTAAACCAAATCCTCACATTTCCTTCAAGTGACTATACAAGCAATCTCATATAAACATTTTCTTGCTCAATATTCATGTTGTTTGCAAAGTCTAGGAAAGCTTGAAGATGGCCCTCAGTTGAGGGACTAGTTTCTCCATTGTACTTGGGAAGGTATTTTAAGTATCCAGCTGGGAATGCATCAAGGTTATTAGGTAAGACTAAGGCAACATATATAGCCTGTACAATAGGTCAAAAATCCATGACAACAGGTGGTGTATGAGGTGCTTGAGGAGTATGAGGTTTTCCAGGTGTAGTATGAGGTGTTTGTGTGGATGTAGAGGATGAAGAAGAAACAGAGGAAAAAGATAGTGGTTCAAGGGTTGATGGACTAGTTGTAGGTGAAGGAGGAGGAGATCTCCTGAAAGACTTCAAAGGAGTCCTAAGAAATAAATTTGGGACTTGTGAAGGAATACCTTCTTTTGTTTCAAAGAGAGGACTGGAATATATAGAGAAAGTATCCTCAAATCGTTTATAAGAAGAAGCTTCAGGTCGGTCAAAAATGGAAGGAAAATGATAGGTGGTAGGGGATATGAAATTTGTAGGTTTATATTCTAGTAGATTAATACCCAAATCAGATTCAATTTTAGGTGATCCTAGTGGTAATGTGGGTATTGGATGATATTATAATGAATGAATAATGTAGGCTGACTTAAAATCAACTCCTCTGTTTAGGAGTTCAACAACACTAGGTGATAAATGGGAGTAATTAGGATCATATGGGATATTACTATAGGGGTTAAATGATTCTAATTCTTCAGAATGTAGGACTGAAGAGGAAGAAGAAGATGGTTTTTTTCCCCTTTTATAACTGCCTTTTCTCAAAAGCCTTTCAGGATCTGATAGAGGACTAACTATGTCAGCATCTGAACGAGATCTGGTATGTTTAAAAGGTGCCAGCTTGGGAGTGTGGAGTCGCCTGGGTGAATGATTTTGACCTTTCTAAACCTTTAATCACCTTAAAGAAAAAGAATAAATGAATATCGTTGTCCCAAGGGAAACTTAAATGAAATTCTAATCCTCGGCAACAATGCCAGTCTGATGTTGTACATCTGAGATAGTAATAGGCCAGCTACCAATGCCAAAGCATCTAAAATAATTGTTTTGGGGTTTTTGGTTTTAGTTTTGGAAGACCAATTAATGAAAACAGATGTAGAATTGAAATACATAATCTATTGGGTTATATTAATATCTCAGCAAAGGGATGCTATAAAGCTTTACACAATTATTTAGATCAAATAGTGGTGAGAAGAAGACAACAAATAATATGATTATCATAGTTTCCAGACTGTAAAACAGAACAATCATAAGTAGGAAAACCTTCTAAACTACGTTCCAAAGGTTCAAGGCAATATACTTAAGCTTACAAAAGATGCCAATGATTTGATTAGAGGGAATTAGCTAAATAGACAATTCATTAATCCATTCTCTTAATAGATGATCACTTCAGGAGCTTATAGGAATTAATTCAGACACAATCGTTCCTACCTAGATATCTCTGTAAGTCATAAGAATATGAATAAAAACATAATGATTGATAATTTCAAAAACTTACAGGATAACGCAAACTATGTGAAACCAAATTCAGAATCCTCTGCTTTGTATTAAGGTTCCAAAAAGACTAAGTACATCAAGTGTCTACAAAAGCTTCCTTTCAAAGGTGCAACCAGGTTCAAAGTAGCATGAATAGTCAAAACGTTACAAGCAATAAATAATCAACCTAAAACTTCGAACCCATAACAACTCGAGAAGAGAGTTATTTATACAATAATGAAACTAAGGAAATATCCTAAAAATGATTAAGATTTATTCTAAAAAAGAAATATCTTCATACAAGAAGATAGGGGCAGCTATTGAACTGCTTCTTGCTGTTCCTTTTATTCATGTTGTGTTGGCTTTGTTTTCTGATATTTTGCCCCTTTAAGCTGCTTGACTGTTTGAATCCTTTACACTGGTGAATTTCTTCATTTGATCTTTCATCTGATACTCTTTTAACTATGTAAATATCCTTTAACTTACTAAGTAACCCTTAATGTGTTCCTTTTTACCATTACTATGCATTTCAGGGTTTTTATTGTGTTTTTCAATAGTAAATCCCTTTAGATTTTTCTTCAAACTGTTTGCAGGATTTTTCTTTGTAAGCCTAGAACCCGAATTTTTACCTGAAAAAGCACAGAAATTGTTAATAAAACAAGGGTGATAGAGGAGGACATTAATGGCTTTATTGATCTTGAGAGGATATTGGAATGAGTCCAGAGTGTATCGGAAGGTAAAACCATGGCTTTATGTTCATAGAGGCTTATGGAGGGTTTACTGTGTAAACAAGTGAAACAAAAGCAAAATGGTAATTTTTGTGTTTCAATGGAGAAATGACTTTCTTTTTGAAATATGGGGTAAATGAACAGTGGTCATTTTGTCATTATGCGGGAGGTGGTTTTGGTTTTCTTTGCACCTCTTTATGAGGCATGGGTAGTTTTGGCAGGGGTCACCCGAAACGATCTGAGCCTGACACGTAGCAATGGGAGGTTAGTTGAATACCACTTTTCAGGTGGGTAATGCTCGTACAAAGAACCAAACTGAAAATGCTTGTGGTCTTTGGATTTAAATGCCTTAGATTAGACAGTGGTGGAGTGAAAGAGTAGCGTAGAGGGTCCCAATAGTTATTTATGGCAGCAATGGGCTTTATTTATAGGTTAAATTGAGATTAGCAGGGTTTTCTGTTTAAACCATAAAAACATTTTAACGAAGAAATCCTTCACAAAACATGCTTTGGCAGATTTGAAAAAGTATTAACTTGGGAAAATAAATGGCGTCCGGTCTGGGTTCCCATTGCGTATTGGAGATCGGAATGGCGTAGGGTAATACTTTAACCGGGACTTGAGATGGAGGCATATGCGATATGGTAATATATTGTGATATATATTGCATTGTGTCCATCACACATCACAATCAAAGATCACAATGGCAGAGGGTTCATGCATGTTTGAAAGGTTTGCAACCAGCTGCTGCAATGTTTTATTAAATATAGAGTTTTATAATAAAACTAAAGGTTTCAGGGTATTTTATTAAAGGGAATTAATATATACAGGAAAGGGAAATTTTAAGGGTTTAATACTATAGGTTAGTGTTAATATGATAATATAAGTAGAAAAGAAAAATATACACGAAAAGGGGAATATACTAAGTATTATGCTTTTCACATATATACATCAATACTTAGGGTAAACATGTTTTTGTGGGTTTTTTGGCTAGAAGGGGATTTAACATGGGATTTTCACTTTTCCTAGGAAAGAAGTATTTTAACCTTAGGAAAAGGGGTTTTTTTTTATGGAAAATGAATGAATATGAATGTATGAAGGTGGGAAGGGGAAATTAGTGAATATAGGGATGAATGGAGATGAATAGGAAGTCAATTAATTGATCTTGTAGACCTTCATTTGATTAGTGTAATTGCATCATGGACATAGAAGCATATAGTAAAACATGATAAATGTACATTTTGTCCAATTAGTCATCATACTTCTGCAACCTTTCTCTACTTACCCTTTGCTTACCTTATCATTTTTTCTTCACTTAATAGGTGCATTTAAGCTAGCAAACCCTTTTACTTTCTTATTATTTTTACGAAAACAAACTATCTAATTCTAACCTTATAACATCCAAGGACTCAGATTAAACTCATGAGAACCTTATTATTCTCTACCTAACTACTGATCTTCCAAGATTAAACAGTTTGGCCAGATCTTTATTCTCTAACTATAACATCAAATTTAAAGCATGAAGCAGTCAAGATTAAATAGTTTGACTGTCATGGGTTGTGGAATTTAAGACAAACTGCACACAACTATTATTTTGCAGAAACAATAGTAGTGTCATTTACACTTGCTCACTTTCAGTATTTATTTTTTTCTTTTCTTTCTAAGCTAACATTTTCTTTTTGTCTTGATTTTTTAGGACATCTAACCTAACATCTTATTTTATGTGGACATCATCATTAAGATATTTTTTCAAAAACACTCTATTCACTATTATTATGCCCATATCCTAAATTAACATTTTTTGAAATATTCTATCTTATGAAAAAAAAAAAATGCTACAACATGACCTTCTAGGACTGTTAACGGGAAAAGTGTCTATTCAGAACGACCCTATCCCACTGAGGTGTGACAGTTACCTCAGAAACAAACAGGGAAAACTACTTTCGTATTCTTCTTTATGAACTATAAACAAAGAGGAATAGGATGGACCAACCTGTGTCTTGCGCTAGTCCTTTGATCCAATCTCTCTCCTCTTTGACAGCTTCCAGCTACCTGCTCCCTTACTTGCCCAGCGTCACCAAGTTCCTGCAAGATCACACAAGAAGGAAACTACACAAGGACATGGATTTATATTCATAAATAGCTTAGGATCGGATTTAAGCTAAACATACAAATGTAACAAACATCAATGATACACAAGCATGTAGGAGAAACTCAAATAGTTTTATTGATAAAACAAGAAGATCCAGGAGGAGTTACAACTGATGATTCCTGATCCAGCATCAACCTCCCAGCATAGAATCCCTCTTCACCTCCAACAAAGCATAAATCACCCAATACTCTGATATCTATCTCAAAACCAACAACAATTCTCTGCAATGTACAAAATTCCAGCCTCTGGATCTCTTGGTGAGGGATCCATATATAGATGTATGCAAAGAGGATGAGTCAGCTCATGAATTGATTAGTGGCTTCTCTCTGTCAGTTCTTGCTTCCACTTGGAGACTGAGAGCCTCTTACTCATCACTGGTCGAATTCAGTGAGGCAAGTGTCATTGGGGAAGATTCTGGAAGCTTCCATTGTCTCTCCACCTCGTGGAATGACTCTGCCACTTGTCATTTCCCGCTCAACGCACCTTGGTAGTGCATTTAGGTGCATTGCAACGCACCTAGCTAGTGTATTTGGGTGCTTTGCAACACAGCTAGCTAGTGGAGCAGCTGAAATGATCCTGATTTGACTAGTTCTGAGCAGTTGCTGGTGGAGAACTTCTGGGAGAAGCTGTAATTTGTTGACCTTGTTTCTTTAGGAGCTGGAACAACACTTTTAGGGACTTAGGATCCCTTTCTTTATGGACATTTCATGCTTAGAGCTGTAAGGCACAAAAATGTCTATAACAGTTGCCCCCTAAAGTATGAGGCCTTTTATCAGGTGAAATGCTTTATTAGGAGGATCCAAAGTTCTTTCAATGCTGGGAGGAGACCTGTAATAAGATACAATACAATACATTATCTTCATACTGTTTTCATGATCTAGCTGAGGCGGGCATTCCCATGCTCAGCTTTATAAATTCATTTTCATGTACATAGGACAGACAATCGTCTGATGGTACACTGATGATTCTGATGGAGTCATTATCTGTGCTGCAATGATGTACATTTCAATGTCTTTATTTTTCCTGAATATATATCGCAGTCCGAATGGATGAAACTAGATCCTGGGTCTTCAATCTCGTCCAATTTTCACTCGAAGTACAAGTCGATCCATGTGAGAAATGTTTTGAAGTCGAACATGGAAAGACATCGCTTGATTACCAGTCAATGATGTAAACTGTTAACAAGCGCGAGAGGAATCACCGATAATGATAATGACCCTCAAGGTACTGCAGTACAATTCACGTGGTGTGAATAAAGGACTTGGCGTCGAACACCACGCAAAATCTTTCGGTCGAAGGTCATTGATGTATACCTGTCGCCGGAAGTGAGAAACTTGCCATTGAGGCATGCAAGCTTCAAAGTACTGAATGGGGTGTTCCTAGATCAACTTCTTGGATAATGAGCTGATGTCGACAAGAAGCGATCCGTCAAAGGAGGGCCTTAATGAATCCCACATCAATGACACAGAACGGAGAAATGATTTTGATGGAGGTGAAAACGATCTGATGATATATGGTTCAAGGTGGCGGTCATGAAAGAATGAAGTATAATGTATGGTAGTGGATGGGACACAGGTGACTTCTCTGGATGACTTCTCTTGAACATGTCGACGACACTTATGTGATGGATTGGTAGCATTTACCCCAAATATGGATGGTGTGGCGTGACCATGGTGATGTGACCGGTGAATGAAACAACCCAACTCGACTCAGGCATGGAGTGGAAGTGTCATGTTCAAGAGCGACTTGCTACCAATAAAGTTTCTTTGAGTTTTCTTCCCAATTTTTCCCCAGTCATTGCTGACCAGTACCTCTTTATTTTTGTCAAGCTTGAGGAGGATAACATATGCTTGTTCTATAATTTGCCCTTCGAGCAAACCCATCGCTATGTTTTAACGAGCCTAGCGATAGTGAAACTCGTTCTCGCCTAAAGACAAGTTTGTCACTATTAATCTTTTTAACGAGTCTAACGACAAAGATAACTCGGTCCTTTTCATTTTTAGAGAGTCTGAAAAGGTACGTAAAGGTAACTCCGAAGTTCCTTTTTCGTCATCTAATCCCTTAAGTCCGAAAAAGTATAAAACAATACAGAAGGGATGAATTTTCGATAGTTTTAATGAGACGAACAAAACAAGTGCTTGATCTTTTTGTGCAATAATCCCTCAGGTCCAAAAAGATTAAAATCTAGAGGAGGGATAGCACTTCCTTTCGCTTTAATGAGCTGGAAGGCCAAAACTCGGCAATCTTTTCATATTTCACGAGTCAGTTGAAAAGAGCTTAAAGAAGACTCGTCTTTTGAGGAACGAGTGATAAAATGGGTAGCAGCTGATTCCAGGTAAGGTTTGGAATTTTCCAATCACGGCAGTGTCACAAGGATGGCTAGTGAAATCACTCTTCGCAGCTGTTCCTCAAAATGGGTAAACAATCAAATGGAGGTGAATGATCGACCAATGGAAAAGTGGAGGTGACAGTGCAAACGCGACCAAGGCTTTAATGGCTGAAATGTTACATTCACGGTGGTTATTTACCAGGGGATAGTTCATTTTTTAATGAGCTTAAACGTGGGTGGAAACATTTGCTCGGTCTTATGTTTATTTTTTAACGAGCTTGAACTATGCGCTAAAACTGCTCGATTAATCCAGTCATATGATAAGAATGTCTCATATAAAAACGGCAAACTTTTAGATTTTTGCCCCACATCCTTTCTTAATGCAAGTTAGGAAACGACTAATCCAAAAAAACGGATAAATAATCGCTCTTTACTTGCACGCCAAAAGGTTTGCGTGCCCCCAGGTATAAAATAGAGTTTCAAGGTCACCCTCTATTCGAGATGACAAAACATTTATTTTATCAGGAAGGGTCACCCTTTTACAAGTTACCCAAAGATTGTTCTATTCACACAGCAAACAAAACACTTCTTCGCCGATGTCTACCGAGATAAACAAAGCTGAGCGACGATGCCCGCCAACTCACATAACTTTGACAAGAGAATCTTATTCTAGAATAACCCCTCTTCCAATCACGGACGGGGTACAGACTAGTCATATTCTCCTGCGGAAACCTACCCTATACCCGAAGTTTTCTTGCCAAAGCAGACCAGGACGCATGCCCCCTGGGTTTCAGTCATATCCCTCCGAATTACTCGCGCTCATCGGGAGGACGGACTCGGAATTGAGACATTTCTTGCGTGAAAAGACCATTTAGGGATGGTATATGACTATTTGCTATGCGTGATCCAGGAAATGAAAGTTGGTCCACGAGCTTGACCACTCTTCCTTCGTGCAGAAAACACATTACTCTAAAGAGTGAGGAGACGATGGCTCCCATGCAATAAATATAGTCTCGTCCAAGGAGTAGGTTATAATCCAAGGGTCCTTGAACTACCATGACGTTCATGCGAACTGTCTTCCCCCTCAATGTTATGGGCACATCGGGAAGGATCCCTAAAGGTCGACTGGTTCCTTTATCAAAGCCTGTCAGATTTCTCATTTCAGGCAACAGCGATGGTGAACCAAGCGCTTTCCAAGCAATAGAGGAAAGGATACTCACAGAAGCCCCCTCATCTATGATGGTACCAGCCATGACCATTCTATATATTTGAACGATAATTCGGAATGGTATGCTTGCTAGCAAATGGGGTCTGCCTAGTTGATTCCAGTCGAAGGATACAACTAGGTTGCTTGGAGGTGGGACTGAGTAGACGGCCGAGTATGGCTCTAACGAACTTCCTTCCTACGGTAAAGGAATGGGTGGATTGCCCCCATGTTCGTCGGAGTCTGTGTTGATGAAGAGAATTTGGACGATGTCATCCTTGTTCTCTTCAGTGACTGTATCATCCGAAGATAAAACCTCTGAAGGCAAGACCGGGTCAACTGCCGCCTCGACCTTTTGACTTTCGTCTGGTATGGATTTAGTTGGTTTATCTTCAATGACAGGCGCTTCAGCCGACCACCTAAGCGGGCCAGCTGGGTTCTCAACTAGTGACAGAATCGGCAAGAGTTTTTTATATCCAGGAGGAAGTCGTAACGGTGAAACCGGACGATCATCCAAAACTCTTTTAGCCTCGTCTAAGAAGGGACAACAGTGGAGGTCATGGTCGCCTTCGCACAGTTTACAAGGAAATCTAACTTTCCCTTTTCGTCCTGGGGCTTCACTTTCACTAGTTGACGGTGTGCTTTCAACATGATCTCCAGAGGTTGATGACACCGGATTTTGCAAACGAGGAGACCAGTCCTTTAGTATTCGGGGGATGCAACGAAAATCTCTGTGAAAGTGATCTCCTCTGCAAATGACACATGGCAAATTAGGCCTGGTCGGTGCTGTGTGTGGATTTTTGTTAGACGACACTCATTTTCCCCCATTCGCCTTTGGCTCCTTCTTCTTTTTCTCTTTCTTCTTCTTTTCCTTCTTCTCCTTAGGAACTTGGATTTTAGCTTTACCAGTCCCGTCAAGCGAAGAGGAAGGAGGAGAGGAAGAATTAGAGGAAGTAGAAGGCTGGTGGGTAACTCTGGAATCGTCTAATTGCTGATTCGATTGTTCAGGAATAGTGGTGTTCTGAACGACATTGGTTGAGAAGAGCCATACTGGCAAGCCAATTGTCAATCCTGGACGCGACAATGTGGCCATATGGGGCGCACCAACATCTCCCCAAGAGGAGAAGGGACTAGGATTTCCACCAAGGGGAATTCCTTGGTTGGTAGGCTCCATTTTCTCAACCCAAAGATCAACGTAGGAAAAGGGGATGAATATTCCGTTTAAAATAAATTTTAACACGCTTTGACACAACTTGTTTTTTCAGTTTTAAAGAGTCGAGAAAAAACAAAAGATGACTCTAGTCTCCTTCGATTTTTAATGAGCCTGAAGTGACAAGTGCTCAGATGGACCTTTTCCGTTAAGGAGTTTGAAAAGGAACAAAAGGGACTGCTCTGGAGGCTAGGTAGAGGGAGTACCAAACCAATTGCAAAACTGCAGAATACTTTTTACGGTACGACAGTCAATCTTCCTGAATGATGTGTTCGGTGCATTGCGATCAGTAGGGCGACCGACACGGCTTCCTATGGATAAAGGTTTTATGCCTATAGGGGTTTCCCAATATATACTCGACGGTACGTGGGAGCACAAGTCTGTACTGGCACTTATCGTCTCAAAGTGGAGGAATCACCCAACCATCAGTGAGGACAACAGTTACCAGGCTTTACGACGCCGGAATACGTCTCTAGCCTAGACCTCTAAATGTTGTGCGTTAAGTTACAAAGCTTTGTTAAGTTCATTGAATTTATTTTAGGTTGATCTTTCTTATGAAGTTTTCCTTTTGGGTTCACCACGAGATGTAGATGTAATTCCTAAAATGCAATCTAAAGATGATAAGCAAGCTTTTATCTCTTTTCAGTAATGAAAATCCTAGCTACAAGGGGAAAAGAAAGACACAATCTTTTCTCAAAGAGCAAAGAGCACACTGTAAATGCACTTTTCCTAAATCAAGCCAAACAGACTATCAATATGCAAATGCACATGTGCATGTATTTGTTTTTCACTTTCTTAATATTGATACCTAAAAAGAAAGTTGTTGTACAAATTTGAATTTGTTTTCAAGTGAAAAACACAAACAAGCTTCTTTTCGAAATCAAAAGGTAGAGACGATTACGACACTTTATGATTTTGAAATAAACACTTGTTTTGACACTAGAAATTCACAAATTCAAGCCAAAGGCAAAAGTAAAAGCATAATCAACTGTCGACAGCAAATAAACTTTCTCCTATGATCAAAATCGACACTTACGACAGATCTAAATCAAAGGACGACAGTATGGCTATTCTACTTTTGCAATGGGAAACTGTAAATGACGCAACAAACACACAAAAACACATACAGTTTCTTTTATACAACTAAGGTGGAATTAAGGCAAAGAAAAGGGGCTTTTAAACAGACACACACACTGATCACAAGCTGCAAAAATCAGAGACAAAACTGAAAAAATTGAGCAAAGAACCTCAGCTGCACAAGGCTAAGCTGATCAACGCACCTACTACACAGAGAAATTGGATTGCAACGCAGGTTGCCCTCTCGGGAACTGCGCTAAAATGCAAAATCTCTTCACAGAGCTTGTGCTACGGCAGAAACGAGAATTATGTCCGGGTTCTGGGTCACGGTTTGCAGTTTAATCTATGGTTTTTGGCCGAGTGAAATCAATCAGTAATGCACAATCAGAGGGTTGATTTAAAAGAGGTTTAAGAGCTATCACAAAGGGTAATCAGATCATTTGTGAATCAGCTATTCAAATCATAAACAGATCCAGTGAATGGATTGAAGCAGCAGATGTCTACCTTCCATTTGTTAATGGCAAATGCAGTTCGATTCGCTACTTCTAAGTTTATGAAACAAACAACAAGAGAAACACAAACAAACTAACTAGACACGATCCCCAGTGGAGTCGCCATTTTGTTAACGGGAAAAGTGTCTATTCAGAACGACCCTATCCCACTGAGGTGTGACAGTTACCTCAGAAACAAACAGGGAAAACTACTTTCGTATTCTTCTTTATGAACTATAAACAAAGAGGAATAGGATGGACCAACCTGTGGCTTGCGCTAGTCCTTTGATCCAATCTCTCTCCTCTTTGACAGCTTCCAGCTACCTGCTCCCTTACTTGCCCAGCGTCACCAAGTTCCTGCAAGATCACAAAAGAAGGAAACTACAAAAAGACATGGATTTATATTCATAAATAGCTTAGGATCAGATTTAAGCTAAACATAGAAATGTAACAAACATCAATGATACAAAAGCATGTAGGAGAAACTCAAATAGTTTTATTGATAAAACAAGAAGATCCAGGAGGAGTTACAACCGATGATTCCTGATCCAGCATCAACCTCCCAGCATAGAATCCCCTCTTCACCTCCAACAAAGCATAAATCACCCAATACTCTGATATCTATCTCAAAACCAACATCAATTCTCTGCAATGTACAAAATTCCATCCTCTGGATCTCTTGGTGAGGGATCCATATATAGATGTATGCAAAGAGGATGAGTCAGCTCATGAATTGATTAGTGGCTTCTCTCTGTCAGTTCTTGCTTCCACTTGGAGACTGAGAGCCTCTTACTCATCACTGGTCGAATTCAGTGAGGCAAGTGTCATTGGGGAAGATTCTGGAAGCTTCCATTGTCTCTCCACCTCGTGGAATGACTCTGCCACTTGTCATTTCCCACTCAACGCGCCTTGGTAGTGCATTTAGGTGCGTTTCAACGCACCTAGCTAGTGTATTTGGGTGCTTTGCAACGCAGCTAGCTAGTGGAGCAGCTGATATGATCCTGATTTGACTAGTTCTGAGCAGTTTCTGGTGGAGAACTTCTGGGAGAAGCTGTAATTTGTTGACCTTGTTTCTTTAGGAGCTGGAACAACACTTTTAGGGACTTAGGACCCCTTGGTTTATGGACATTTCATGCTTAGAGCTGCAAGGCACAAAAATGTCTATAACAAAGACTATTCTTGTCTTGGGTTCCCAACCCTCAAAGAATATTAGTCCTCTTGCCTACTCTTGTCTTGGATGACCTACACATCCTCAAAGCGTGTCATATGCCATATGATTAACCAATCCTCCATTCTTTCTTCCAAAGTGAAGACAAGAATGTTGTGTCTATCTCTCCCTCTTAGCTAGGGAATATATTGCTATTCCTATGAAGGAATGTACCCAAGCTCCCTCTTACCAGGAACTTGCCAGAGCTCATTCTTAACTAGGGACTCTCCTATACATAAACAAATTTATTCTTGTTGGACCTTCAGCTTCTTGATCAATTTCTTTCTTGATTTCATGAAGTTCATTCAAGCTTCTTCCTTGTAGGGCATTAGCCATCGATCACTTTCCTTTTCGGTTTGTCATGTCATTTTTTCTTCATGGAAATGGGTCTTCTTAATATATATCTAGAACCTTTGTAATGTGGCTACTTCTTCCTCATCATGTTTCTTTTAGGAGTTTCCATCCATCGCATGAATTATTAGCTTTACTTGTACTTACAACTCTTGTTCTAGTAGCCTTGCATGAACCTATCCAAACATTGTTCAAGAATTCAAAGTATAACATTAAATCAAACAGTAACTTTCGAGATGGAATTCTATCATGAAATATTGTTGAATTGAATTATTAACATCCTTCTTTTTCACATCTCCAAGGATTTTTTAGGTGTCAAGGGTCCTTTGATATTTTTCCTGCTTTGTCACAGTTCTTGTGCCTTCTTCTAGGAGATGCCTTTAACAAGTTTGTCGAATGTTGATTCTAGTGTCCATGTTTCCTTTTTATCCCCAATCTATTTTCCCATACTCTTATTTTTAGATTTCTTATTCAACCACCCATACTCCTTATGAGGACATTTCTTCATGTTGACCTTCATCTACATGTAATTCATGTCTTCGAGCATATCATTATTGAAAGAGATCTTCCCTATTCTTAACCATGTTTTTTAGAGCCATTCCCTATGCTCATTAACGCATATGATGGCATGACATTTTAAACTAAAAACATAGATGCATTCATACCTCATATTAGTTATTTTATCATTTTAACTTCCTTTGATAGCTTCCTTGATTGAGATAATATCAATCATCTTTGTTTTTTTACATCTTTCACAACCTACTTATCATCCTTTCTTGAATTCCCATAAGTGGGATTCCTATCAATACATCTGCCTTACGTGAAGGTCATGGAACTTATTACTAAATATTCCACTTGAAGATCCTTTTAGTCCTCATTCTGCAAATGCTCTTTTTGTTGATGATAGTGGCCTTCTAAGATTATTCTTCTTAATCATGATCATTCTTTTCTACATTGATGAGGACATTCAATGGCTACATCCTTCCTACATGAATATATTTATCTAAGTTATTTCTACATAATGCTTCTATATTCCTGAAGATGTCAATTTCATAAACCACGCATTCTATCCTACAATTGCATGTTACTATGATACCCAAAAAGAAATTAAATAAGACTTATGTGAAGAAGTTGATTTTAATCATAGTAGAGATCTACAGGGTCCCCTTTCTTCTGCTTCTTATCTTCTTCTTTCACTTCTTGGGTAATGTGATATTCTTCTCATTTCCTCTTATTTTTGTCCTTCTTAAATTTGCGACAATCCCTCTTATAGTGTCCGCACTCTTGATTTGGACATATCTCTTTTACCCCTTCTTTGTGGAACAAACTTGCCAAGTTTCCCTCATCTCTTGGCCATAGCAAAAAATGTCTGCTCTTTTGATCCCACATACTCTTTGGATTTGAATCTAGTTCCTCAATTTTCCATATAAACCAAAGTTCAGTTAGTGAGGTAGCTTCCTTCTTGGCATATATACTTGATGTGAAGTTGCCCCATTCCTTAGGTAGTGAATTGAGTACCATAGTTGTCATTTCTTTGTCAGACAACTTCTCCTAACTCTTGTAGTTGATCCCTCACCTAAGATATTTTCATGAAGTAGGGAGCTATTCCTTCTTCTTTGCATATATTCATATTATACAATTCATTATGCAATGATATCCCTTCTCCAGCTGTACTAACTGAGAATAGATCCATCAGCTTATCGTATATTTCTTTAGATGTTTCAAGTTTAGATACATAAGGAATGAGAGGGCCCTTGATGGATTCTATCATAATCCTTTGAGACCTTGTTTCATACTTATTAGTATTTTCTAGGGATTGAGTTTCTTCCTTAGCAGGAATAGTGACACTCCCCTTGATGTAGTCTAGAATTTCATTTTCTTTGAGAAGTAGACTAGTCCTCTTTTTCCATGCAAGGAAATTAGTAGTCCCAACCAATTGGTTGCTTTCCTTGAAAAAATAGATTTTGATATGTTCAGAAGAGGACATACAAATACTTACTTAAGAGTGTTGGTGATGAAGCAATCTTGTTTCTTCTTTGAGTATTTGATGATTTGTCTTCTTGGATCTTAGAGATCTTCAAGGTGCCTTGTGAGAGATTTCTTGGTGATGAAGACTTCCTAATGTGTAGGGACCTTCAATGATGAAGCTTGATCTAGAGTGATTTTCTTTTTTAGGATGGAGACTCTTATTGAATGAGCCTTCTTGTGGATGCCTTTAGATGGAGGGATTTCTTCTTTCTTTTTTCCCATGATGGTATTCCTTCTTGATGGATATTAGAAGAGGATATGATAATTCTCCTTGTCATTGATGGATCTCAAACCCTTGCTTGAAGATATAATGCTTCAATATTTGTATGCCTTTGCTTCTTGATCTTGATGCTTCACTCTTCTATGTTTTCTTGAGATGTCGTTCCTTGGTGTGTCACCTTAACTCTAATACCATGTTGAAGGATCTATGGAATTTGAGTTATAATGAGATTCTTCTAGCAATGATAAAAATTTGTGAAGTACTTTTTGTTTTTCTTATTACCACAATATTACCTTATTATTTTAATTATTTTTTCTCTCATTTCATCAAACAGTTCCCAAAGCAAAAGAGACAATAATACAAGGTGTTTTCTCTTAGCCAGGGAAAAACCTCTCTCTCCTACAGAGAAAAACCCTTCTATAAGTTTCTCTTATTGAAGCTTCAATTAACAAATGCCAAACCCTAAAACCTTGACAATAAGATCCTCCAAGCACAAGTCAATCCTTTCCTGAGATCACTTCCTCTTCAACCTATTAGCCTCCTGCTGTAGCAGGTTAATCATCTTTCATGATCGACATTTTTACATGCCAAATATGTCGTACTATGCATGCTGCAATGCTCCATATTTGCTACAGATCACCAAAGAACTGTCCTTGAAAGTGTGCTAATCTAAGTGCCACTATGGTGTTCCAGTTTTGATAAGTAATCCATTTTGATCAGTTTTCAGTTAAGGATAGGCCAAACAGCTTAATTTTGGCCTCCCTAGGTTTCAATTTCTTGTTGTAGAATATAGAGAATAAGTATCTGTCCAAACAGCTTAATCTTGGCAGATTTGTAGATAGGTAGAGAAACAAGGGTGCTCAACAGCTTAATCTGAGCCCCTGGATGCAATAAGTGTAGTTGTAGATAGGAAGACAGTAAGAAGAAAAGAACAAAAAGCTGGGTATGCTAGTTCAAGTGCACCCAAACCAAAAAGAAGAGAAAATGCTAGGTGAATAGGCCGGGTAGGTAGCTTTGTGGTTGCACAATCATGACTTTTGATCCATTTCAGATTTTCAAGTGTCATATCTATTCATATCACAAGTTTGAGGCAGTTTTCCATTTAAAGGACTTCAAGTGAGGCATGTCTGACTTCCCCTTCCTCCTCTGTCCCAAATCACTCACTAACTTCCCCTAAAGAGGTCAAGATCTGCTTGATACCTCTTAGATTCATCATTCTCCATATCATTTGCCTTGGTGGAGATCTTCTTCACTCAAGGAATGATTACACTTCTTCTATCAGTCATTTTCCCCCATTGATAGCCTAAGACATCATACTTAGCGCTTGTTCTCATCTTTGTCATGTTAACTACTAACTTTATTATGTAGCTCCCTATCTATTTCCCCTTCCCCTACTAAAACTATATATATAACTCCCCTATATACTTATCCCTCCCCCTGGTTGAAAAATAACCATATGCATCCTTGGGAATTGCTAAGTTTATCTGAAACTTAGCAAGAACCCTCATTGCCCCCTCAAACCATCTTCTCATGCATTTTGGACACTTTCGAATGCATAGAACCCTTCATCCCCCCTAACTATCTCCCAAGTGCATAAGGACTCTTTCCTTTGCATAATTCCCCTTCACATGTTTAAAAATCACCCCTTTGACCTTGGTTTGCCTTTATAAGGCATGAAACCCTCTTTGGCCACTAAACCCCTCTCAAAACCACATCACTTTCCTCCTAAGTGCCTTTGGACTTCTTCCAAGGCATAAGAATATGCAAACCATGCAAAAACCATGAAAAACCTTCAAAAAATGATAAAATCCTCCCCTTTTTTGGCTATCGGACCCCTTCCAATGCCTTAGAATCCAAGCAAAAGCATAAAGGTTACCCCCTCCGAATTCAAAAGACTTGCATTTTTGAATAAATAATGGCTCCGATGAGAAATGGGTCCTTTGGGTCCCCCTCCGATGCGATATCGCTATCGGGAGGGGGAAATCATATGTTCAAACACCATATATAACTCCTCCGAATTCATGTTTCCTTTGCATTTTAATAAAATGCATGCCCTGATGAGAAAAGGATCTATTTGATCCCCCTCCGATGCGATATCGCTATCTGGAGGGGGCAGTGGCATATATAAGCGAAATGGCTAAGTCTCAAGGCATGGGGCATAATGCCGATGGGCTGGACCCGAAAACATATAAAGTGGACTGGTAAAAGCATATCGGGTCCGCCACATTTCGACGTTTCTATGTGGCAGCCCCATGACCCCTCCGATAGCGAATTGCCGAATTAATCACAGCCATCCATTTTTGGGCCCCAAATTAACGACCCATATGTAATTGGCGGTCACCCCATGTATATGGCTCCGACCAGCGGAGCCGAAATAAAATTAAGGCACGGCGTATAAAGGTTTTTGGGTTTGTAAGGGGGCATTGCACAGTGAAAAAGGAAGGCTCCGATGGGGCGGAGCCGAAATATAATCAACTGCAGCATATATATACTTCGGGTCCGCTAACCCTTTTTTATTAAATCCGCCGATTGACATCGCCGATGGGCCGGACCCGATTCAAATAAAGAAAGGGCCTATAAGCATTTCGGGTCCGCGCTTTCAGCGATTGTTTATGTGCCGCCCCCCGGTCTGCCCCGATGCGATTTAGCGCCAGCCGTCGGATCGCCCTCCTAGATCAACGGACATGATCTGTTCGCGGCTCTCCCCATGTCCTACTGGCGGAGCCGAAATAAATTATAGCGTGGCACAATAAGGATTTCGGGTCCGTAAGGATCCTTTGTACAGCGAAAAGGGAAGGCTCCGATATGGCGGAGCCGAAAAGTTATAAAGGGCAGCCTCAAAGCATTTCGGGTCTGCGGCAGTTCGAAGGTTTTATGTGTTGGGACCAATGGTCCGCCCCGATGCGAGTTAGCGCCAGCCGTTGGATCGGCCCGTGCCAGATCCAACGGCTATGATTTAATGAACAGTGATCGCTCCTGCCCTAGTTGTGGTAAAATTTCATGTTTTAAGGCATTTTTGCCTTATAAAAGGAAAACGGCCATTTTTCACAGGGTTTCTTCTAGCGCCCGCACCCGGCTCCAGTTAAAGAAATTCATGCATCCTTAAGCCATTATGGATTGCTCCAAAGCCCTGTTTACCTCTAGGAGCTAGTCTCGGCCTCAACACGATCAGCAGCATGCAATTCCTCCTTTTTGCGGCATTGCTTCAGAGTTTAATACTAGTTTTGATGGGCCAAGCGACGATTGCACCCAAAGGCCACGGAGGAAATTAGCAGCAGTTATTTTTGCATTAAAAGGCAGAAAGGGGGCGATGGGACAGTCTAAAGAGTATCAGTGGTGAGAAAAGGCCCAGATTCAGTGCCAAAGTGTATCAGGTTGCGGCAAAGAGTATCAGTCCAGTTTTTCAAAGCAGATGAAAGAAAAGCAAGCCCAACAAAGTCAAAAAAGCATCATTCGGCCATTAAAGCTCACCAACACTTATTTTGTTGCTTTAAAGCCACCTAAAGGCATAGATGAAGGCTTTCAAGGTAGAGTTATTGCAGAGACATTGTTCCCAGTCATATTTTTGGAGCAGCGCTGCTTCCTTAAATGCACAGTTATCACACAGAGGACAACGCGTGGCTCAAGGAACTCTTTTGATCCATTTTTGAGGCAGTTGCCCCAGCGCAACACTTAGATAAATGTTTTAAGCATTTACTTCAATATAAAATAGATTAAAGCACTCATTTTCCTCAGATCTGCCTAATATCTGCTGTAATAGATATTTTGAGATGCCAGTTACCCTAGCGCAGTTGTTAGATAGATATTTCTGCCATTTACTTCTGTAAAAATTAGGTTAAAGGCATTTATTTGAGGAGATCTATCCTAGATCTGATGTTTGTAAATATTTTCTATTTAAACCACCCTCTGCAATGTTTTAAGGGTTGGTTGGTCGATAACTTCCTCTAGACTTGCATTGTTTTTTCTGAGAGTCTCTATAATCAAAGATCACTGGAATGTTTGGGAGATGAACTGGCTGTTGTGTATTGATGTCTGAAGAGTGACTATGGAATCCTAATGCTTCTACATAGCCCAATAAGTGTTTCTTATCTCTGTTTACAGTTTATATGTGTTTATGCCATCATTGTTTCACTATCTAAATAGCAGAAAGAAAGAATAGTTCAGAGCTCACTTAGTTGTATTCTGTTCTCAATTTCTGTGATTTATCTAGTTTTCCTCTGAATTAGTTCTAAATATGAATACTGATTTGCTCATATTTACACTATTTCCTTCATATATGAATGTTGTTCAGGAATCCTTGATTTCTCCTATATAATGTTCATTCACCTTCCCTCTGTTAGCATAATGAGAGCTACTTAGTTGCCTTTCATTCACTGACCTCCATTCCATCCTTATTCCAGCTTGATATTGTTTTATGTGTAGCTATCCTGCTCTGTATTCCTCTTGTGGCCAAGAAAATGCAACAACAAGCCTAATCCACGACTCCATGCCCAATGGTTTGAACTTCTCATGCTATGCATCCCAACTCTGTTTGAAAGAATCCTCCATCCCACCAAAATCAAAACAAAACCCAAGAAAATCATAACTAGCCTAAAATCAACCCAAAACAAAGCTAAATTATAAAGAGAGAGCCCTCTCTGATTGCAGGTAGGCTAGGACCTGCAGTCCAAAGATTGGTTTGTGGTTACCTCGGCCGTATCCTTTAAGGAGCTTTAAGGACAACCTGAGTGATAACATAATGGCGACTCCACTGGGGACTTTCCTCAGATAATTTCATAAAGTTTCACAAAGAAGGTAAGAAGACTCCGCTGGGGAACATCCTCAGATAATTTCACAAATCAAGGTGGAAAGCTCCACTGGGAAGGAACCAGACCTTCAAAAGTTTCTTTCCAACCCTTATATTCTTAGAAAAATCCCCAAAAAACAGGCTAGAAGCTCGCTCCAAAAAAGAATTCACATTATACAAGGTCAAATCTAGACCCAAATCCCCCAGCAACTTTTGAAAATCCCAATATAATCCCAAGGAACCTCAGGAAGCTAGAGCGAAGAGAGGATTTTGCTGATAATAGTCTTGAAGCAGTTCACCCACGCTGTGGCCCAACCCCTGTCAAAGTTTTATTTCGTTCAACCCCTAGTTCCCCTTGTTCTTCATCCACCTCTCAAAGCACTCCTTCCACACCTCCATTCACTGCACATACTACCACTACTACTCCTATAATCCTAGTTGTTCCTATTGTCCCTCTTATCCCTGTGAATATGGCTAACAGATATGCACTTTTACAGCTACCTGCAAATCCCGGGGCTATGCCTCAGGATTACCAAACTAAAATCACATATTTTGATGGCACAAGTGCTTGCACAGCCCTTCAGCATACAAAGAAAATGCAGGATTACTTTGAAAGCTATGAGATTGATGATGATGGTGTGAGAATGAAGATTTTTGTCCAAAGTTTGACAGGCGATGTCAGGACTTGGTTTAGAGCACTCCCAGTCAATTCCATAGCAGACCCAGAAGCATTATACCAATCATTTATCAACAGATGGGAGAAAAAGAAAGATCCCTTGCACATACTAGCTGAATACGATACAATCAAAAGAGTCCATAAGAAACAGTCTTGGACTATTGTGCAAGGTTCAATAGTGTTTATAATGCTATCCCACAAAACTTAAGGCCCCCACCTGACCTTGCCTTATATAAATTCCCTGATGGATTCGACCCAGATATGGCCTACCAATTAAAAGAAAGAGCCCCTAACAGCCTTGCAGACATGCAAAACGTGGCTGTCATTGTCAAGGCAAATTTAATTGCCGAAAGAAATAGAGATAGAACTGAGAGAAGAACCACCTTCAAGGAAGAGCCCTCAGCCTTAGATCAAAAGCTAGATGCTATTATCAATGGCATGCACAGGCTGGGAGACAGAGTAGAGAGTGTTGAGAGGAAATCATCATGGGACGGGCGGCAAGCTAACACTGTTAGGAACCCAAATTTCAGGAAAAATCAAAATCCAAACGCTGGTAGGTCTAGCCCAGACCATGATATAAAACCTCCTTTTCAAGAAAACTACACAGAGGCATCCACTTCTAATGAACCCATAGAAGACACTCACATGAACTTGGTGGATTTGAAGGGTGAGCAACAAATTTTCCTAACTGAACAAGACCAAGATGACCATGAGATAAATAAATTTCAGACTAACTCTGGTGAGTCTTTTGACTTTAAACAAGGTTATGATTCAGCTATTTATGAAGTCCACAAACAGTATAAGCTGAGGACAAGAACCATAGATGTGCCCGAAAAAGTTAAAACAAAGGAGGGCAAACAACCCAACCAGATTAGAGGCAAGGCTATTATAACAGAAATAGTTGATATAACTATCCCAAACCCACACCAAGTGACTGTAGAGGACATAACAGACATACAACCTTCTGTTGATCAGCCTCTGCCACCTTCTTCCTCGAAAGAGAACTTGAACAGCACTCCTAAAAGTCTTCCAAAATAGAAATACCACAAGGTATCACTCACCATAACACTAATAATCAAGAGGAAAACACAGAAAATACACTTGAAAAGGGGAAATCTGCTATTGCCAACACAAAGATTCCATTGGAGAAACCATTCAACTTAGAAGCAGAAATAAGCAAACTTAAGATTTCCATCCCTTTACCTGAACTTGCAAAGCATGATGTGTATAGGCAACAAATCCAAAGATCACTGCAAATGCCAGAGGTCAGGGATGATGTGAATGTTTTAGATGATACACCTGAGTTGCTTTTTGGTCCAGAAGTTGATGGAAAATCAGCACATGGAGCTGTTCTACCCTTTTATGTTAATTTGCACATTCATTACAAAGTCTTGCACAACACTATGTTTGACTCAAGTGCCTCACACAATCTTATGCCCAAAGCTGTAGTGGAGAAACTAAACCTTGATATCACAAGACCCTACAAAGATCTATTCTCCTTTGACTCAAGTCAGGTCAAGTGTTTAGGCTTAATCAAAGACTTATGTGTCTCCTTAGTCCAATTTCCCAACAATACAATCCTAATGGACGTGGTGGTTGTTGACATTCCACCAAAGTATGGCATGCTGTTGTCAAGATCTTGGGGGGCAAAACTCCAAGGATCTCTCCAATTAGACCTCTCCTATGCCACTATTTCAGTCTTTGGGCAACCAAAGAGACTGTATAGAGAAACACTGATGAAGTATGTGGTAAGTAGTGAGGAAAAGCCCCAGAATTTCCCTATCTATTCAATCCATTCTGATATGGATTATTTTATTTTGTTTAATGATGAAACAAGTCCTCCAACTAATCAGAGGCCTTTGCCTTTAGAACAAGAAACATGCATCAATCAAGAATCGGTTGCTCATACCCAGGAAACTGTCAAAACAGTCAGCGCAACTAGCATACAAGAAGAACCACATGAAGCACAAAACCTAGGTCTGCCCAATCCTAAAATGACTGAAACTCTTAATGTCAACCACAAGCAAGAAATCACATGGTATTTAGAGTTTGATGGTTCTGTTAATAAGCTAGGAGCAGGGGCAGGAATATGGATTCACAATGCACATAATAGCCATGCAGAGGGTCATGCTTACAAACTTAACTTCAGATGTACCAACAACATGGCAGAGTATGAAGCTCTCCTTTTAGGCCTTAAATTGCTCAAAGCTCTAGGAGATACAAAGGTGTCCATTCTAGGTGACTCCGATTTAATCATACAACAAATGAAGGGCAACTTCGTTACCAATGATAGAAGGCTAAGAGCTGATAGGACTGCTGCCACTGCAATACTTGATACCTTCACTGAATCCAAACTTGCTAAGATTTCTAGAAGCAATAACATGCATGCTCACATCCTAGCTACTTTTTCTAGCACTTGCAAGCTTCCTTTTGAGTCCAATCACCACTTTACTGCTGAGATAAAGCACAGGCTTGCTGTCCCTAACAATGTTAAAGATTGGCAAGTGTTTGAGGATGATGCTCAAATCAACAATTTTCTTACCTTACAGCATGGGTTTTCAGGCCTAAACATTGATATGGATGCTATGGATGATCCACTGCAAGTAATAAACCAAATCCAGCAAACTGTAACAGCTGAAATAGCTAGAAAATTGCTACAGCCAACCACCTTTGATGAAGAAGACATAGAAGAGCTGAAACAGATGAATTTGGAGGAAATAGCCAAAACAGAGGCCGAAATCATTGATCTAAAGGACAGTTTTCTCCCGGTTGGCCTCACTCCACTAGAAGACATGTTTGATGCAAATGATGTCCCCAGAAAACCAAAATTGCAACCCATAAACACTGAGATAGAAGAACATAACATTGGGACAGCAGAGAACCCAAAAATGATCAAACTGTCCAAAAATTTACCAACTGATCAAAAGCCCAAGTACGTAGATTTGTTCAAAGAATTCCAAGATGTATTTGCTTGGAGTTATGAGGACTTGAAGTCCTATGACACCTCAATTATTCAACATACCATTCCCTTAAAGCCAAATCAAAATCCCTTCAAACAGAAACTGAGGAGAATCAATCTTGTGCTTCTCCCTTTGATTGAGACAGAAGTGCAAAGAATGTTTGAAGTAGGTATCATAGCACCCATTAGATTTTTTGAATGGGTATCCAATCTTGTTCCCACAAGAAGGAAAACAGGTGAGATTAGGCTTTGTGTAGATTTGAGAAACTTAAACCAAGTCTCCCTTAAAGACCACTACCCATTGCCCAAAATGGACCACATCCTACAAAGAGTAGTGGGGTCATCTATAATCTCTTTGCTAGATGGCTTTTCAGGTTTTAATCAAATACTGGTTCACCCGGATGACCAAGACAAGACAACCTTTACCACATCGTGGGGAACATTTAAGTATGTTTAAATGCCTTTCGGCCTAAAGAACGCAGGTGCCACCTTTCAAAGAGCCATGGACATTGCATTTGCCAAGGAAATCCATGATTTCTTGGTTGTCTATCTTGATGATCTTACCCCTTTCTCCAAATCTGATCAAGAGCACCTAAGACATTTGAGACAAGTGTTCCTAACATGTAGGAAATATGGAATTTCCTTGAACCCCAAGAAGTCTTTATTTGGCCTTGAAGAAGGCAAATTACTTGGACATATCATTTCAAAAGACGGGATTAGAATTGATCCGCAAAGGATCCAAGCCATTCTCCAAATCCCATATCCAAGAAACAGAAAAGAGCTGCAAGAATTCCTAGGAAAGATCAATTTCCTAAGGAGATTTATTCCAAATCTAGCCGAGCTGACAAGACTGTTGAGCAACATGTTAAAGAAGGATGACCAAGGAAATGAAAAGCCAATTGCTTTTTTCAGCCGAGCCTTAAGAGATGCACCCCTGAAGTACCAAATCATGGAGAAGCAGGCCTATGCCCTTGTTAAAGCAATCAAAGACTTCAGAATTTACATTTTATATTCACACGTGATTGCCTATGTCCCAAATGCTATTGTAAAAGACATATTAACCCAAGAGGGGTTAGAAGGAAAACGAGGCAAGTGGATTGCTAACATTCTTGAGTATGACATAGAAATAAAACCAACCAAGCTAATAAAGGGACAAGGTTTAGCCAAACTGTTGTCCGAAACAAACTTTCAAGCCTTAGACATCAACCAACTGGACAATGAACAGGAGCTGGCGACTCCACAAATCAGTGACACCTTTCTGCAATCCCCATGGTATGCTGATATTTGCTTTGTATTGTTAAACCTGTGTGCTCCCCCAGGATTTTCCAGGACCAAGAAGAGATTTTTAAGAATGAAGGCTGTGAAATTTTGTGTCTTAGATGGTGCTTTATTTTGGAAGAACCATGAAGGCATATTGCTTAATTGTTTGACCATGAATGAAACTAATAATGTCATGAAAGAATTCCATGCAGGGGACTGTGGAGGACATCTATACTGGAAGTCCACTGCTGATAAAATTCTAAGGGCTGGTTTCTATTGGCCCACTTTGTTTGCAGATGTAAAGAAGTTTGCTATCTCATGTCACAAATGCCAAATCTTTGAGGGCAAAAGAAAGCTGTTGCCCTTGCCTCTTAAGCCCATCTCAACCGAGAAGCCTTTTCAACAATGGGGTCTTGACTTCATTGGAGAAATCCATCCCTCTTCCTCAGGCCAGCATAAGTGGATTCTAACTGCCACCGACTATTTCACCAAGTGGATTGAAGCCATTCCATGCAGGTAGGCCAATGACACCACCATTATCCAATTCCTTGAGTGCAATATCCTTTCTAGATTTGGCTGCCCTGAGAAGATCATCACTGACAATGCCGCTGCTTTCAAATCCAAAAAGATGATCAATTTTTGCCATAAATTCCATATCACTTTAGGCCATTCCACAGCCTATTACCCTCAAGGTAATGGCTTAGCCGAGTCATCTAACAAGAGCCTGATCAGTATTATCAAGAAGATCTTAGAATAAAACAAGAAGAACTGGCATAGAAAGCTCACAAATGCCCTATGGGCAGACAGATTGTCAACCAAGAAATCCATTGGGATGAGCCCTTATGAGCTAGTATATGGCATGGAGGCCAGATTTCCTTCATCACTGGGCATTCCTATTATCAAACTGCTGCAAGAGATTCAAGTTGAGCCAAATGATATACAAAGGAGGATAAACCAAACAATTCATTTGCAGCAGACAAGAGAGCAAGTCTATGACAAAGCTCGAATTATGCAAGAGAATCTCAAAAGGATGTTTGATAAGAGGACTAAGGCTGAGAATTTATGTGTTGGCAACAAAGTTCTAAGGTGGGACTCACGAAGAGAAGACAAGGGAAAACATGCAAAATTTGATTTCCTTTGGAAGGGGCCATTCGTTATTTCTGTTGTTAAGGGAAATAACACATATTTCCTCAAATCTGTAGAGGGAAGCACTGCTGAAGAAGGCCCTGTAAATGGCCGTATGCTGAAGCATTATCATGATCCCTTTTGTTGAACATAACGTAGCTTTGTAAATATCTCTTTGTACATTGATATTTGTATATATCAGCACTTTTGTTTTTATTTTGTATAAACAGTCCGATTGTTAGAGGAGCAGCAACAAAGTTTGTGAAGACACAACCGATGCAAGTCCTCTATTTTTAATCTTTGTCTCTGCAGTAATCTCAGCAAAACAGCAAGAGCAGCGCTGTCATGTCACAGTGATTTATGTTAAAGAGAAACTGTTTGCAGCTTGTAGTCTTCAAGTCAACAGTATCAAAAGAAAGGAGGATTTGCAGTTTATTTCAGCACCCTTTCAAAGACAAGAAAAGAAGAGCTCCAGTTTTATTCTCTTTTTTGTGTTTATTTCACAAGGCAGTGCTCAAGAAAAAGTGTATGCAATATCAAGCACGCAGAAGAAAGCAGGCGATGCTTTATTTTTCATAGTGTTTCAGATAAGGAGGAGTGCTGCATTCAGAAGTTAAAGTTCTAGTCATTCAGAAATTAGCACAGAAGAAATTTTCAATTAACAGCAACTACAGAGAATCAAGGCATTCTGACCTGCTGTTCTTGGCTTGTCACAAGGAAAAGCCATCCCCAAGTGGAGCCACTGTTAGCCTCCTGCTGCAGCAGGTTAATCATCTTTCATGATCGACATTTTTACATGCCAAATATGTCGTACTATGCATGCTGCAATGCTCCATATTTGCTACAGATCACCAAAGAACTGTCCTTGAAAGTGTGCTAATCTAAGTGCCACTGTTGTGTTCCAGTTTTGATAAGTAATCCATTTTGATCAGTTTTCAGTTAAGGATAGGCCAAACAACTTAATCTTGGCCTCCCTAGGTTTCAATTTCTTGTTGTAGAATATAGAGAATAACTATCTGTCCAAACAGCTTAATCTTGGCAGATTTGTAGATAGGTAGAGAAACAAGGGTGCTCAACAGCTTAATCTGAGCCCCTGGATGCAATAAGTGTAGTTGTAGGTAGGAAGACAGCAAGAAGAAAAGAACAAAAAGCTGGGTATGCTAGTTCAAGTGCACCCAAACCAAAAAGAAGAGAAAATGCTAGGTGAATAGGCTGGGTAGGTAGCTTTGTGGTTGCAAAATCATGACTTGTGATCCATTTCAAATTTTCAAGTGTCATATCTATTCATATCACAAGTTTGAGGCAGTTTTCCATTTGAAGGACTTCAAGTGAGGCATGTCTGACTTCCCCTTCCTCCTCTGTCCCAAATCACTCACTAACTTCCCCTAAAGAGGTCAAGATCTGCTTGATACCTCTTAGATTCATCATTCTCCATATCATTTGCCTTGGTGGAGATCTGCTTCACTCAAGGAATGCTTACACTTCTTCTATCAGTCATTTTCCCCCATTGATAGCCTAAGACATCATACTTAGCGCTTGTTCTCATCTTTGTCATGTTAACTACTAACTTTATTATGTAGCTCCCTATCTATTTCCCCTTCCCCTACTAAAACTATGTATATAACTCCCCTATATACTTATCCCTCCCCCTAGCTGAAAAATAACCATATGCATCCTTGGGAATTGCTAAGTTTATCTGAAACTCAGCAAGAACCCTCATTGCCCCCTCAAACCATCTTCTCATGCATTTTGGACACTTTCCAATGCATAGAACCCTTCATCCCCCCTAACTATCTCCCAAGTTCATAAGGACTCATTCCTTTGCATAATTCCCCTTCACATGTTTAAAAATCACCCCTTTGACCTTGGTTTTCCTTTATAAGGCATGAAACCCTCTTTGGCCACTAAACCCCTCTCAAAACCACATCACTTTCCTCCTAAGTGCCTTTGGACTTCTTCGAAGGCATAAGAATATGCAAACCATGCAAAAACCATGAAAAACCTTCAAAAAATGATAAAATCCTCCACATTTTTGGCTATCGGACCCCTTCCGATGCCTTAGAATCCAAGCAAAAGCATAAAGGTTACCCCCTCCGTATTCAAAAGACTTGCATTTTTGAATAAATAATGGCTCCGACGAGAAATGGGTCCTTTGGGTCCCCCTCCGATGCGATATCGCTATCGGGAGGGGGAAATCATATGTTCAAACACCATATATAACTCCTTCGAATTCATGTTTCCTTTGCATTTTAATAAAATGCATGCCCCGATGAGAAAAGGATCTATTTGATCCCCCTTCGATGCGATATCACTATCGGGTGGGGGCAGTGGCATATATAAGTGAAATGGCTAAGTCTCAAGGCATGGGGCATAATGCCGATGGGCTGGACCCGAAAACATATAAAGTGGACTGGTAAAAGCATATCGGGTCCGCCACATTTCGGCGTTTCTATGTGGAAGCCCCATGACCCCGCCGATAGCGAATTGCCGAATTAATCACAGCCATCCATTTTTGGGCCTCAAATTAATGGCCCATATGTAATCGGCGGTCACCCCATGTATATGGCTCCGACCAGCGGAGCCGAAATAAAATTAAGGCGCGGCGTATAAAGGTTTTCGGGTCCGTAAGGGGGCATTGCACAGCGAAAAGGGAAGGCTCCGACGGGGCGGAGCCGAAATATAATAAACTGCAGCATATATATACTTCGGGTCCGCTAACCCTTTTTTATTAAATCCGTTGATTGACATCGCCGATGGGCCGGACCCGATTCAAATAAAGAAAGGGCCTATAAGCATATCGGGTTCGCGGTTTCGGCGATTGTTTATGTGCCGCCCCCCGGTCTGGCCCGATGCGATTTAGCGTCGGCTGTCAGATCGCCCTCCCAGATCAATGGACATGATCTGTTCGCATCTCTCCCCATGTCCTACTGGCGGAGTCGAAATAAATTATAGCGTGGCACAATAAGGATTTCGGGTCTGTAAGGATCCTTTGTACAGCGAAAAGGGAAGGCTCCGATATGGCAGAGCCGAAAAGTTATAAAGGGCAGCCTCAAAGCATTTCGGGTCCACGGCAGTTCGGAGGTTTTATGTGTTGGGACCAATGGTTCGCCCCGATGCGAGTTAGCGCCAGCCGTTGGATCGGCCTGCACCATATCCAACGACTATGATTTAATCTAATGAACAATGATCGC
Source organism: Pinus tabuliformis (assembly GCA_031772625.1). Taxonomy (NCBI): domain Eukaryota; kingdom Viridiplantae; phylum Streptophyta; class Pinopsida; order Pinales; family Pinaceae; genus Pinus; species Pinus tabuliformis. Next base: position 1,536,331,644 of record CM062804.1, read on the forward strand.
TCCTGCCCTAGTTGTGGTAAAATTTCATGTTTTAAGGCATTTTTGCGTTATAAAAGGAAAACGACCATTTTTCACAGGGTTTCTTCTAGCACCCGCGCCCGTCTCCAGTTAAAGAAATTCATGCATCCTTAAGCCATTATGGATTGCTCCAAAGCCCTGTTTAGCTCCAGGAGCTAGTCTCGGCCTCAGCACGATCAACAGCATGCAATTCCTCCTTTTTGCGGCATTTCTTCAGAGTTTAATACTAGTTTTGATTGGCCAAGCGCCGATTGCACCCAAAGGCCACGAAGGACATTAGCAGCAATTATTTTTGCATTAAAAGGCAGAAAGGGGGCAATGGGACAGTCTAAAGAGTATCAGTCGTGAGAAAAGGCCCAGATTCAGTGCCAAAGTGTATCAAGTTGCGACAAAGAGTATCAGTCCAGTTTTTCAAAGCAGATGAAAGCAAAGGAAACCCAGCAAAGTCAACAAAGCATCATTCGGCCATTAAGGCTCACCAACTCTTCTTTTGTTGCTTTAAAGCCAACTAAAGGCATAGATGAAGGCTTTCAAGGCAGAGTTATTGCAGAGACATTGTTCCCAGTCATATTTTTGGAGCAGCGCTGCTTCCTTAAATGCACAGTTATCACACAGAGGACAGCACGTGGCTCAAGGAACTATTTTGATCCATTTTTGAGGCAGCTGCCCCAACGCAGCACTTAGATAAATGTTTTAAGAATTTACTTCAAGATAAAATAGATTAAAGCACTCATTTACCTCAGATCTGCCTAAGATCTGCTGTAATAGATATTTTGAGATGCCAGTTACCCCAGCGCAGCTGTTATATAGATATTTCTGCCATTTACTTCTGTACAAATTAGGTTAAAGGAATTTATTTGAGGAGATCTATCCCATATCTGATGTTTGTAAATATTTTCTATTTAAACCACCCTCTGCACTGTTTTAAGGGTTGGTTGGTCGACAACTTCCTCTAGACTTGCATTGTTTTTTCTGAGAGTCTCTATAATCAAAGATCGATGGAATGTTTGGGAGATGAAATGGCTATTGTGTATTGATGTCTGAAGAGTGACTATGGAATCCTAATGCTTCTACATAGCCCAATAAGTGTTTCTTTTCTCTGTTTACAGTTTATATGTGTTTATGCCATCATTGTTTCACTATCTAAATAGCAGAAAGAAAGAATAGTTCAGAGCTCACTTAGTTGTATTCTATTCTCAATTTCTGTGATTTATCTATGTTTTCCTCTGAATTAGTTCTAAATATGAATACTGATTTGCTCATATTTACACTATTTCGTTCATATATGAATGTTGTTCAGGAATCCTTGATTGCTCCTATATAATGTTCATTCACCTTCCCTCTGTTAGCATAATGAGAGCTACTTAGTTGCCTTTCATTCACTGACCTCCATTCCATCCTTATTCCAGCTTGATATTTTTTTATGTGTAGCTATCCTGCTCTGTATTCCTCTTGTGACCAAGAAAACGCAACAGCAAGCCTAATCCACGACTCCATGCCCAATGGTTTGAACTTCTCACACTATGCATCCCAACTCTGTTTGAAAGAATCCTCCATCCCACCAAAATCAAAACAAAACCCAAGAAAATCATAACTAGCCTAAAATCAACCCAAAACAAAGCTAAATTATAAAGAGAGAGCCCTCTCTGATTGCAGGTAGGCTAGGACCTGCAGTCCAAAGATTGGTTTGTGGTTACCTCGGCCATATCCTTTAAGGAGCTTTAAGGACAACCTGAGTGATAACACAACCATTTCATCCTCCTTCTTTTAACAACTGACAAATTTACTACAACATCCCTAGCTTGTATGCCCTAGAAGAGATATACTTATTCTCTTCATTTTTCTTGAGATAGAGACTTCCTTAATAAAGGAGAAGTCCTTGTTACTAGCCCAACCGACCTCACTTTTCTTCACTGTGGTTACAGATCTAGAGTTACAGCAGTAGTATGTCTTCCCTTTCTTCACACGTGTGGAGGATACCTTCAAGAATTGCAGCTTTTCATGCTCTATTAACTTCACTTGAGAGTCCCTTCCTTTGCTTTAGAAAGACGCCTAATTGGCACTCTTTTTCTAGCCCAACCAAGCCTCTTCCTATGACTGTACTAGGAGGTTAGTTATGGCAGCAGATTCAGCCTCCTTCTCTTTGCACGTGTGACTATAATTAGGCCTAAAATGTGGCATGTGAACTCGGTCTTCTATCCTTCTTCGTTGTAAGAGAGACACATTTATTTGTCCTTTTCCGTACCATTTTCTCTTCCTTCTTCCTCGCTTATTTCAGAGGTGACTTATTACGCTTTGGTGAGGACGATTGACCCCATATATAGGGGTTTGTCCTCCTCTTTTGGGTTGACTTGATCACTTTAGGCTGAATTTTCTTTGGAGATTCAAATTATTCCTTTTTATGAGGCCGACATATGGAGGAGGCTTGTGACCTTTCTTGGAGGTCTTTCTTGGACTCTAATATGTAAATTTACATGGTGTAAGATGCCCTTAAGGGTCTTTGACATTTACTTTGATTATTTGACTTTCCTATAGCACTTTAACATGTGCTATACCTATGCAATGAGTAAGAAAGTCATTTTTATAAAAATAATATTTCTTTTCTTTTACAAGTACAAAGATCAAAATTACATTTATGAAGATCAAACCTAGTTACACTTTCTTCAACAGCTTCAACTATAGAATTGTCCCCCATCTGAATAGGAGGACCCTAGTATGCATGTAGAGAATAAAAATATTCGTTTGAAGAAGTCATATTATGTGAATATCTTGAATCAAATATCCATTCTTTCAGTTTAGAATGAAGGGAAACCAAAGAATGACCGCTGCCCCTTGTTTCTGATGGTTTTTCCTCCATCTTCTTCTTCACACGTCCTGGAATGTGATGACTAAGATTATTTTCCTGAAGAGTCTTTGTCATTACATCAATAGTATTCTACATGCAAGAGGATTTAGGATGATAGCCTCTATTACAATAAGGACACATGGAGTTTCCTTTCTTACCCTTCTAACCCCTGGAGCTTGAAGAGTCATCTGGAGGTTTCAGATTTCCTCCCTTTCTTTGATCTAGATCTCTTGCCATTCCTTTGCCTTTGGATTATTGATTTTATTTCGAGTTGGACTTTATTTTCTCATGCATGGAAAGTTCATGTGCATTTGAAGACTTTAATGAACCCAACTTGATGAGATTATCCTTCTCATGAATGAGAGACTCAATAAATGCATCAATTTAGGGCATTTTCCCACTTATCTCTAGTTGAAAGTCTAATTGTATGAAATGTAAAAACAAAACAATAAATTCATCACATAATTCAGACAAAATAGAAAGGATCAATTAATATCCTTATTTGGATACATTGATCCTGCAATCCTATAATTATAAAAGTAATGACTTGAGTTTCATAAAGAAATCCTAAATGTTCTAAAAGTTAATTAGATCAAAGAAATTTAGCTCATTTTCAAAAGTATGAGCCCACATCTCATACTTATTTCCAAATAAATAATCCAAGGTTGTCTAGACCTCATTCAAAGTGCTACATATTTCCACATTGAAACACAATGCAAGAAATATGGAAAATAATAGAAGACAAAAGGCTCATCCATCCTGTTGAAGTATTTGGATTATTCAATGGCATAATTTGGTTCATCTTCGATATCCATAACTATATGATACAAGGCTTTTCCTCTTAGGTGAAGAAAAATCTTTGGCTTCCATTGGAAGTAGTTATATGGAGTAAGAATAGCTGAAGGCGGGGACTCCATTCTTTCACCTTGTTGTTGTAGCAACAATTATGACAGTTCTCCAATATTTTTATCAGCAAAGCAAATCTACAAACAATTTCAAATTCTTTGATCTTCAAACTTGAAAAAGATTGTTTATGAACCTTCTCCAGCCCCATATAGCTCTGATACCATGTAAAATTATTAGAGCACGGATACGGGTCTAGCTAAAGAATAATGGCACAAAATTGCAAGAATGTAAAAAGAAAATTGGAATAGAGAATGAATTCAATTACTGAATATTGATTTGAGAATCAATACATAAAGAAACTATGTTAAGCTTAGTTGTGCATGCAATAACTAAGGCTAATTAAAGCTAAATAAATCTAAATGTGTTTTATGTTATGTTAATTTGCACATGCACCACATGCAAACCCTAGAGTTAACTAACTAAAGCCAAGTGCACATCACATGCAAACACTAGAGTTTAACTAAAGCTAATTAAGGCTAACTAGGTACATGTACACCAACCATCCATATATATATATATATATATATATATATATATATATATAGATATATATATATCATCCATTCATGAAATGCTAGCCCAAATGCGGTGGTTAATTTACAAGTCACTTGAATTTTGGCTGAAGAAAGAAATGTTCACCAGAAGTTTGTTTCACATTTTGATTCACTGCAATATGGCTGAGACAAAGCTATTGTAGTTTATGTTTATAATTCATGACCATTCAATAAAGAGAGAAACTGAAGTTATACATGTCATTGCATTCATATGTCAGTAATCTTAAAACATGGTTAATTTGACCATTTTATAAACTAAATATAATTTTTAGGGCATCTAGCTATAGAGAGAGAGGTGCATTCTACAATCGAGTATGAGGGTGATATGTAAGTATCTCCGTGTTCATTATAAAGTTAACACAAGTCCAGTAATATCACTCTAAAAATATTTACTCAAACAAATAAATAAAAATCAAAATAACCATATAAATAAAAAACTCCAAAACACAAAGGAGTGATAGTGCCAACATTGTAGCATTGAATAAACAATGTAGGTAATTGTGTCAATTTTAATGCGTTAGGAATGTTGTAACCAACTATAAACAAGTTTGAGAGAAAACTGAATGGGAGTGATTGTATCTTCAGTGGATAAAAACCTAAGGAGATAAAATGTTATTATCTAAGATATTAAAATACGAAGCAATATTTGTGGTTTGGTGAACACATATAGGTATTGGAAATATAATCAACGTTCATAAGAATCATATAGTCACGAATTGATGTTGTGCGGTTTACTAGTGGTGATTTTCTGCGTCCAAAGGTTGTGCCAAAAATGACTGAGAATGGCATCTTTTCATCATAAATATATAATTAAATTAGGTAATTATGAAGTGATAAATATGGAAATTTTAAAATATTTTTAATTGACGTAAGGGAGAAGGAAAAAATATGATCGATGTAAGGGAGAAGCCGAAAATATGACATGAGAAAAATTAATTTTCCTAACATAGAAATACCGGTAAACTTTTATATGTATATCATTGACAGAAGGATTGTAAATCAACTACATATTCCAAGTCGTGATTTTTTTAATCTAACTACATGTTTGTTGTTGTATACTTATACAATTTGTTTGAAACACTCTATATTCTACCCACACACTGTTGAAAGTTTGAACCAATAGCTGTATATATTAATGAATAAAAGAGGAAGCATACAACCAAGCCTTGATGTCGATAATCTCCCTTTGAGTGAATGTCCAAGTCCAAGCTCAAGCTCTACAAGCACTCCTTCTCGAAGCCAAATTAGTAGCATGCAAGCACAATCTTAGCATAAGGGTGAAAATAGCTAAAGACCAACCATTTGGGAATGGCAGAGGATGAATATATAGGCAATGAAAGGGAGTTAGGATCTATCCAAAGATAGGAAAAGGCCCTCATATCAAGGAGGTAGCTCATAGGGATAAGACCAAAAATCCAAGTTGAGAGGACTTGACCTCATCCATGATGAACAACCTCTAACTCATCATTCTCGAAGCCTCTAGATCATGAAGCTTCTTGTCCTCTTTGGGAAAATTTCCTTTTATGGATCATCTTTGGTATTCAATAAAAAAGTGCAATGGCATCCTGGGGCTAGTATAGTGCAACTAGTGACCATCACGATTTTTAGTATCAGGGGAGCGATGATTCTAAAATTAGGGTTTTAGAGTCATTTCCTTCACGGCAAGCTCAAGGCATTTTCCAATCAGTGTTTTTGGGAGGATCTGAGCTACATATATCGATGAGTACACTGCATGATGGTCATTCAGGCACTTTGAGGTATGTCATGGGGAAGTGCGGGAGGTGTGACAAAATATTGTGTAGCAGATGCCCCCTAAAGCATGAAGGTTGAACAGGGAGTGATGGATGAGATGCTTTACGAGCTCTTGCAAGGACGAGAAAAAACACTATCAACAGACTTGAAAATCAAGGACGCATATGAATGTACACATCTTAGATCAAAAAATGAATCAAAAACATGGACTCAACCATCTAGATAGTAAGGGCTATGTGAAAGAATCCATGGTATGGGTGCATCCATCCAAATGAAAAGGATGATCTGTAAATCTAAGATCCAAGGTATGGATGTAGCTATCTGATATAGAAGGATCATCATAAATGTAAAGCCCCATGATATGGTCACAACCATCCATATAGAAGAAACATGTCTACAATCATGAACATAACTCCATATAGCCTGAGCCATATCAAACAAAGCTCAGGGTCTTATGCTCCATCCAAATCTGATCAAATACAAATTCTAACATGAAAATGAACATGTCAAAGTCGAACATGCTAGAAAACAACCTAATTACTAGCCAATGATGTGGACCTTCAACATGCATGAGAGAAACCACCAATAATAAGAATGGTCCTCAAGGTACAACAATACAATCTGTGAATGTGAAAATGAAGTTGAATTCAAACACTTGTGGAATCATCCGATTGAAGGCCAATGATGAAAATTTTTCATTAGATGCAAAGAACTTGCCATTAAGCCATGCAAGCTCTAAGGTACTGAAAAGGAGTTTCTAAGTCATCTTCCTGGATAATGAGCTAAATTCGACAGGAAGTGACCCATTGAAGGAGGGCCATGATGATTCCCGATCATCGACATGAAATGAGGAATAAAGTGGAATGAAATTATTAGGATCCAAGACTGTAGCAAAGAGTCAGACAATGTATAAGTAATGTTAGAAAATTATATATTATAGAAATATAAACACAGAAAATGCATAAAACAAGAGAGGCATAGATATACATGGTTCACCCAATTTGGGTTACATCCATGGAGAAATATCTAGTCCTTCCTTTTATGTTATGCAACAAAATGAAAAGATAAAACCTACAACAAATTTGTTATAATTATCTATTTTCTCTCACATAATATCCTCTCTCTTTCTCACTCAGAATACTCATCTACATAGACACAATACAAGTCCCTCATATAGTGAGGGGTTTCCTTCTAGGGAAAAAGTCCCTAAATTAAACATAACTTCTACCGTCACATTTCTGCTTAATAAATGGCCTAGATTGACTATGAAATTACAAAATTTTACGAGGCAATTTTACATCTATTTTTAGCTTTGGGGGCACTTCCCTCGATCCCCCACTAGGGGGGGCTCTTAATGATCATCGTTGCCCCCCCATGTACCCCCATTACAGTGCAAATAATGAGTGGCATTGACACCCCATTACGAACTGGGATCCAATGTGACGATACCTTTGAATAAAGAAGATGATCAGGCTCCACACCAACAGGTAATAGACTGCAAATATGACCACTCTTGAATAGATTAGTGACACGAATCTAGAGTGTGGCATCATTTGACTCAACATAGGACGAAGGGTCATAGTGACGAAGTGGAATAATCAAATGGGAGGCAAAATGGATTACCCAAACCCAGAAAGACAAGTGACTAAGTGAGGATATACCAAACCCGGCATGAGAAACAAATGAGTGTCATGTTCAAGAGCGACATGCTACCTATACAAGAGATGTTTCACTTTCACTTCCCCCCACTATTTCTACTGAGTACCTCTTCATTTTTACACAAGGTAGAAGAGGATATCATATGCTTGTTGTATAAGTTCATTCTTTGAATGAATCCATCCTAGTAAGTTTTACAAGTCCTAGGAAGGAGAAACTCAGGCTCATCATGGTGAGAAGTCTTTCGTCGTTTAATTTTTATGAGTCCAACGGAAGAGTAACTCAGTGTCCTTTTCATATTTAGAGAGTTTGGAAAAGAGACGAGAAAGAAAAACTTCATCATGTCCCTTCTCGTAATTTGTCTCTCGAACATGAAAAGGTAGAAAATAATATTCAATAGAACCTCTTGACCATGTCGACCAAGGTGTACCTTTTTCGTAAATAGTCAATCCTAGCCTAGAAAGGGGTAAATGTATACTAATATGACGTCAATTCATTTAATTTAATGATTTTGTAAAGACAAGTACTTGGTGATCTTCTCATTTTTGAAGAGTTAGAAAAATGCTTAAAGATGACTCCTCTTGGAGGAAGGAGATGTATATAAAAGGATAGCAATTGGTTCTGGTGATGATGGAACTGCTCAAAACATGTAAAGGTGAAGAGGCTGGCCAATAAGACCATTCATTGCAGATGTTCCTCAAGAAAGGGTAAAACAACCAACTAAATCATATGATCAGCCAAAGAGATGGTGACGATGGAATGAAAAGACCAAGGCTCATCTCACAAAAATCAACTGATAAAAACAACAATCATGGGATGTAAAGTGGGAATAGTTTCATTTTTACACAAGCTTGAAACATGGAAAACTATGCTTGAGTATACTTGGGGATGGTTTCATTTTTCACAAGCTTGAAACATGAGAAAAACTATGCTTAGATTTGGTTTCATTTTTACACAAGCTTGAAACAAAGATAAACTATGTTTGAGATAAGTTGGCAACCCCAAGCATAATGACTCAATTTGAGGTACATGCCCCCCAATCTTTATTGCATTCACCTAAGTAGACTATGAGCTACTAATAGGTATATGGACTGAAGGTTCACATAAAAGATCAAGTGAAAGACTCGACTAGGATTTTACGAGGTCTAATCAAAGACTTGAATTGGAAGGGATTTGTTTCATTTTTTAATGAGCTTGACACAGGAAAAAAACTATGCTCACGAGGACTCATTTCATTTTTTAATGAGGTTGAAATAGTGAAATAAGTATCCTCATGACACCTATTTCATTTTTTAACAAGGTTGACATAGTAAGAGAACTATCCTCATGGGACTTAGCTCATTTTTTAACGAGGTTGACATAGTAAAAGAACTATTCTCATGGTCCTTATTTCATTTTTTAACAAGCTTGACACAAGACAAGGAACTCTGCTCCATGACCCTTCTTTCATTTTTTAATGAGTTTAACACAAGAAAAGGAACTTTGCTTCATGACCCTTGTTTCATTTTTTAACTAGCTTGACAAAAGACAAGGAACTTTGCTCCAGACACCTTGTTTCAATTTTTAATGGGATTCACACAAGAAAAGAACTATGCGCATGGGGACCTATTTCATTTTTTAATGAGGTTGACATAGTAAAAGAACTATCCTCATGGTCGTTGTTTCATTTTTTAACAAGCTTTACAGAAGACAAGGAACTCTGCTCTGAACCCTTTATCACAACCTGAAAGAGGCCATGGATTCCAAGAGGCTCTCATTAGATGGGAGAGGAAGGCTCTGGTAGGGATACATGTCCAGGGATCCAAATGGAAAATTGAGCTCCAATACCCCAGTACATGGTGTACTACATTACCTACTAGATCATCAGTAGATGTGGGCATGGAACAGGTGGCCACATAATTAACCTGTGGCGGGGGTGATATTGCATGCATATGATAACCATTTAAAATGATGGTTGATTAGAAGTTGATTCAAGACCAATGAATTTAATTTGATCAATGATCATGATTATTCCTTCATGTGTGTTGTAGGGAAAAGTATCCGATTCGGATGACCCTATCCCACTCTAAGGGTGATAGTACCTCAGCAACAACTGTAAACAAAACTACTTAAGGTTTACTTCTTTATGAAAGCAAGAGAGAATGAAGAAATGCACTAACCGTTGCCTTGCGCTTAATATTTGCTCCAATCTCTTCTCTTTGCTGCTTGCTCCTAGCTCTTTGCTCTTTTGCTGGCCCAGCTATAATGAGATCCTGCAAAATAACAGAGAAGGAAACTACAAGAAGCATGCATTCATAACTGATTCAAGGATTAGCATAAATCAAATATACAATCATCACAATACATCATTGAAACAAATGCATATAGAAGAACCTCAATAGCTTTTATTAATGAAGAAGTAAAGTTCTGAGAGAGTTACAACCATTGAAGGCCCCAATCCAGCAACACCTCCCAGCAGAAAGAATTTCTCCTCTTCACCTCCTTCAAGCAATCACCCAATAGCTCTATAGTGAAACCAACAGCATATCATTACTTTGCACAAAATTCCAGCCTCCTGAGCTCATAGGAGAGAGCTCAATATATAGATGAATTGAGAAAGGATGAGTCAGCTTGCAACTGATGTGTAGCTGCCTTGTTTCCTCTCTCTCTTCAGTTGATCTTCAGTTCTTGAGTCCACTTGGAGAACCTTGCTTCCACTTGGAGAAACAGAGCCTCTGACTCATCACAAGGCGAAATCCCTGATCCAAGTGTCATTTTTGGAAGATTCCAGAGCAATGACTCAGTGTGCCACTTGTCCCATCTCGCTCAGCGCAGGTGGCCTTTGTTCCACTTGCTTTGCAACGCAGGTACACCATGGAGGAGTTGAGTTTCAACGCAGAAGCCTAGTGGAGCACCTGCTTTGATTTCAGGATTGCTTGTTTTTGAGTGTTTTCAGGTGGAGAACTGATCTGAGAGCTGTTGGTTTGCTGACCTTGTTCCTCTAGGGGTAGGAACATCATGTTTAGGGACTTTGGATCCCTTAGATTATTGACAATTCATGCCTGATGCTGCAAGGCACAAAATTGTCTATAACAGATGCCCCCTAAAGTATGAGGTCGTTTATCGGGTGAAATGCTTTATTAGGAGGATCCGAAGTTCATTCAATCTGCTGAGAAGTGTCCTGTAATAAGATACAATACAATACATTATTTTTCATTCTTTTTCATGATCTAGCTGAGGCGGGCATTCCCATGCTCAGCTTTATAAATACATTTTGGTACATAGAACAGACGATCGTCTGATGATAGACTGATAATTCTCTGCTGAAATTATCATCCTTTGAGAAGGATGATCATCTGCTGCAATGATGTACATATCAAATGTCTTTATATCCTGAATATATATCGCAGCCCGGATGGATGAAACTAGATCCGGGGTCTTCAATCTCTTCCGATCTTCACTCTATGTACAAGTCAATCCATGTGAGAATTTCTTGAAGTCGAACATGGAAAGACATCGCTTGATTACCGGTCAATGATGTAAACCGTTAACAAGTGCGAGAGGAATCACCGATAAGGATGATGACCCTCAAGGTACGGCAGTACAATTCACATGGTGGGAATAAAGGACTTGGCGTCGACCACCATGCAAAATCTTCTGGTCAAAGGTCATTGATGTATACCTGTCGCCGGAAGTGAGAAACTTGCCATTGAGGCATGCAAGTTTCAAAGTACTGAAGGGGGTGTTCCTAGATCAACTCCTTGGATAATGAGCTGATGTCGACAAGGAGCGATCCGTCAAAGGAGGGCCTTAATGAATCCCACATCAGTGACACGGAACGGAGCTAGTGATTGTGATGAGGTGAAAACAAACTGTGATGTATGATTCAGGGTGGCGGTCATGAAATGGATGAAGGACAATGTATGGCAGTGGATGGGACTCGGTTGACTCTTTGCAGAACAACATCTCTTGAACATATAACGACACTGATGTGATGGATTGGTAGCATTACCCCAAATGTGGATGGTGTGGCGAGGACCATGGTGATGAGACCGGTGAATGAAACAACCCAACCCGATGTGATACGGAGGACAAAGTGTCATGTTCAAGAGTGACTTGCTACCATTAAAGCTGTGAGGTTCTCCCAATTTTTCCCCAGTCATTGCTGACCAGTACCTCTTTATTTTTATCAAGCTTGAGGAGGATAACATATGCTTGCTCTATAACCTACCCTTCGGGCAAGCCCATCGCTATGTTTTAACGAGCCTAGCGATAGGGAAACTCATTCTCGTCTAAAGACAAGTTTGTCGCTATTTAATGAATTTAACGAGTCTAACGACAAGGATAACTCGGTCCTTTTCATTTTTAGAGAGTCTGAAAAGGTACATAAAGTCAACTCCAAGATTCCTTTTTCGTCATCTAATCCCTTAAGTCCGAAAAAGTATAAAACAATACAGAAGGGATGAATTTTCGATTGCTTTAACGAGCCGAACAAAACAAGCGCTCGATCTTTTTGTGCAATAATCCCACAGGTCCAAAAAGATTAAAATCTAGAGGAGGGATAGCTCTTCCGGTCGTTTAACGAGCTGGAAAGCCAAAACTTGGCAAACTTTTCATATTTTACGAGTCAGTGAAAAGAGCTCAAAGAAGACTCGTCTTTTGAGGAACGAGTGATAAACAGGGATAGCAGCAGATTCCGGGTACAGGTTGGAATATTCCAATCACGGCAGTGTCACAAGGATGGCTAAGTGAAATCACTCTTCGCAGCTGTTCCTCAAAAAGGGTAAACAAACATATGGAGATGAACGATTGGCCAAATGAACGGATGGAGGTGAGACTGCAAGAACACAACCAAGGGCTTTAATATGGCTGTCAAAGGTTACATTTACCAAGGTTATTTACCGGTTCATTTTTTCTGAGTGAGCTTGAACTCTAGGGGAAGATTGCTCACAACTTATGTTTATTTTTTAACGAGAATGAACTATGTGCTAAAACTGCTCGGATCTTGCGTTTATTTTTTAACGAGCATGAACTGTGTGCTAAAACTGCTCGATTATACCAGTCTTAGTACAAGGAATGCCTCAGGTGAGGTAGTCATATTTAAGGAGCTATACCTCAATAGTTACTCCAATTTGGCAAGTTTTAACTTTTGCCCCACATCCTTTCTTTATGCAAGCTGGAAACGGCTAATCCTACGATTTTAACGGGTTAGACCTACAGGTTTAAAGGGAGGACCTAAAAATTTAAAAAAATAAATAGTCGTCCCGTGCTTGCACTCCAAAAGGTTCGCATGCCCCCAGGTATAAAGTATAATTTCAAGGCTACCCCTCCTCTGTCCCACCTCTGTTTTTCTACTTGTCGTCTTGCTATATTTTTAACGATACTTGTCTTCTCGTTATTTTTCGGTGCCGACGGTACTTGTCTTCCCATCAGTTCACTTTTTGATTTTTGCAAGATCGCAACAGATAAAACATTAGCGTTACGGAGGGAGTTTTGCCTCTTACTTATTATCCGAAAAATGGTTTTATTCGCTGCCGCAAACTAAACTCTCTTTTCGGCGATGTCTATCATTAGGTTGCTAAGGATGGTGACTACTTGTTGCAGCAATTTCATCTCTTTCTTTGGAGGTTGCCCCTACTTATCCTTCAAAACATATGTTTTAATGGGTGAGGCTTGCCTTCAAAGATGGTGGCTACTTGCCGCCACAAATGGATCTCCTCCCTCAGGAGAGCCTACTTTTTAGACAAAGGGAGCGAGAAGCTAATTATCTCACTCACATAACTTTGACAAAAGAACTTTATCCTAGAACAACCCTCTCTTCCTTCCTTCGGACAGGGTACGGACTAGTCCCATTCTTCTGCGGAAATTAACTTTATACCCAAGGTTTCCTCTGCCCAAGGCAGGCCAGGGTGCATGCCCCCTGGGTCCCAGTTACATCTTTCCGAATCACTCGCATTCATCGGGAAGTAGAACCGGGGGTGGAGGCATTCCTTGAGTGAATAAACCGTTAAGGGATGGTATTTGACTATTTGCGATGCGTGATCTTGGAAATGAAAGTTGGTCTACGAGCTTGACCATTCTTCCTTCGTGCGGAAAACACATAACTCTAAAGAGTGAGGACACTATCGCCTCCATGCAATATATATAGTCTCGTCCAAGGAGTAAGTTATAAACCAAGGGTCCCTGGACGACCATGACGTTCATATGAACTGTCTTCCCCTTCAATGTAACTGGAACATTGGGGAGAATCCCTAACGGGCGACTGGTTCCTTTATCAAAACCCGATAGATTTATCATCTCAGGTAAAAGCGCCGGGGAACCCAGTGCTTTCCAAGCAATAGAGGAAAGGATACTCACAGATGCCCCTTCATCAATGATAGTTCCAGCCATCACCATTCTGTAGATTTGGACAATGATTCTGAATGGGATACTGGCTGGTAACCGGGGTCTGCCTAGTTGATTCCAATCAAAGGATACAACTAGGTTGCTTGGTGGTGGGACCGAATACACGGCCGGATACGACCCTGACGATGTTCCTTCCTACGATAAAGGAATGGGCGCATTGCCCTGATGCTCATCAGAGTCTGTGTTGATGAGAAGAATATGGACGGTGTCATCCTTATCCTCTTCAGTGAGGGTGTCATTTGAAGATGGGTCTTCAATGACGGAGTCATTTGAGGGTGAAACCTCTGAAGGAAGAACCGGGTCAACTGCCGTTTTGACCTTTAGACTTTCGTCTGGTCTGGATTCAGTAGGTTCATTCTCAATGACCGACACTTCAGCTGACCACTTGAGCAGGCCAGCTGGATTTTCAACTATCGAGGGATTAGGCACGAGTTTTTGGTATCCAGGAGGAAGTCGTAACGGTGATACCGGACGATCTTCCAAAACTCTCTTCGCCTCATCTAAGAATGGACATCGGTGGATGGCGTGATCACCTTCACACAACATACAGGGTGATCTTGGTCTCCCTTTTCGTCCTTCACTCTCGCTAGTTGACGGACTTCAATCAACATGACTACCAGAGGTTGATGCTACCAGATTGTGCAACCTGGGGGTCCAGTCCCTTAGTATCCGGGGAATACAAGGACAGTCACGGTGGAAGTGGGTCCCTTTGCAAATGACACATGGCGATTTAGGCTCGGTCGGTGCAGTGTGTGGATTTTTGTCAGATGTCTTTTGCTTGCCCCCAGTCGCCTTCGCCATAGGCCCCTTTTGCTTCTTTTCTCTCTTCTTCTTTTCCTTCTTCTCCATGGGAGGCTGACTTTTGCCGGCTCTACCTCGCGAAGATGAAGGATCAGAGGAAGAATTGTAAGAAGTGGAAGGCTGGTGGGTAGCTCTAGACTGGTCTGACTGTTGATTCGACTGCTCAGGATTAGTGGTGATTTGAACTACATTAGTTGAAAAGAGCCATACAGGTAGGCCAATTGTCAATCCTGGAAGTGACAATGTGGCCATATGAGGCGCACCAACATCTCCCCAAGAGGAGAAGGGATTGGGACTTCCGCCAAGGTGACTTCCTTGGTTGGTGGGCTCCATACTTTTCAACTGAAAGATCAACGTGGGAATAACAGGTGATTATGTTCCGATTAAAATAAATTTTATTAACGACGCTTTTAGACACAACTTTGCTTTTTCATGTTTTAAGAGTCAAGAAAAAGCTAAAGATGACTCTAGTCTCCTTCGATGTTTTAACGAGCCCGAAGTGACAAATGCTCGGATGGACTTTTTCAGTTATAGAGTTTGAAAAAGGCCAAAAGAAACTTCTCTGGAGTTCTAGGCAGAGGGTGTGCCAAACTTTTCGCGAAACCACAGAATACGTTTTACGGTACGGGTGGTCAATCTTCGTGAATGCTGTGTTCACTGCATCGCAATTAGTAGGGCGGCCGACACGGCTTCCTATGGATAAAGGCTTTGTTCCTATAGGGGTCTCCCAATATATACGCGACGGTACGTGGGAGCACAAGTCCGTATTAGTGCCACCGACTCTCAGGAGGAATCACCCACCTTCGTAGAGATCGACAGTCACTATGTTTAACAACGCCGGAACACGTCTCTACCTAGACCTCTATGTGTTTGCGTTATGTTACAAAGCGTTGTTATGTAAATTGAGTTTATTTTAATGTTGATCTTGTTTAGCAGTTTGCCTTTAAGGATCACCACGAGATGTATGTAACAAATTCCTGAATGCAGTCTAAGATGAGAAGCAAACTTTTCAATCTTTCAACTTTGAAAATCTTAACTACTGAGGGAGAAGAAAGGCAAATCTTTTCACACAGATCATAGAGCACACACTAATGCAAATTTTCCTAAATCATCATGCAAACAGTCAAATGCAAAATGCACAATGCATGTATTTTCTTTTCCCTTTCTTAATGTTGATGTATTACAAAAAGAAAGTTGTTATATAACTTTGATTTCGATTTCAAGCGAAAGTAAACAAGCTAGTCCAAAATCAAAAGACACCTTAAGATTTACTTGTTTAATCACTGGAAATACATGAAATCAAACCATAATGACGAAAGTAAAAAGACTAATCAGCTATGGACAACAAACAAGCTAACTCTTTAGACCAGCAAAAATGCCCAACACAGGTTCAGATCTAAGAGGCCAAAGCGAGACTAGTTAACTTTCGTTATGGGAAATTGTAAATGATGTAAGAAATACAAAAGAACAAGTACAATTTCGTTATATAACAGAGGCGGAATGATGGCAAGTAAGGTTGGTTTCAGAATAGGTACAAGAAAGACAACTTGCTGCAAAAACTATAGTGAAAACAGGCAAGAAAAAGGGAGGAAACCCCAACTGCACAAGGAAAAATTGGGCCAACGCAGGTGCTGCTCAGCCAGTCTGGCTCTCAGCGCAGGTAGCCCCTTCGGGACCTGCGTTGCAAAGCAGGTAGCCTGTGTACTACCTGCTTTGGAAAACGAAAGTTGCGTTTTCTCAGTTTCCGGGTCACAATTTTCTCAAAAATGCACAGTTTTTGCTCAAATCAGAAGCAATCAGTCAAGCACACACTAAGGGATGACAAGGAAGATGAAAAGCTATCACTAAGAGCTTACAAGGATCCTTGTAGATCAGCTCTTCAAATCATGAACATGCTCAGAAATGAGCTAGAGTAGCTGCCCTCTACTTCGGTTTTGATATAGTCAAAAGCTTTTCGATTTGGTACTCTTTTGTCCAGGAAATGAATAGCAAAATACTACAAACAATCAAACAGATACGTTCCCCAGCGGAGTCGCCAGTTTGTTGTAGGGAAAAGTATCCGATTCGGATGACCCTATCCCACTCTAAGGGTGATAGTACCTCAACAAAAACTGTAAACAAAACTACTTAAGGTTTACTTCTTTATGAAAGCAAGAGAGAATGAAGAAATGCACTAACCGTTGCCTTGCGCTTAATATTTGCTCCAATATCTTCTCTTTGCTGCTTGCTCCTAGCTCTTTGCTCTTTTGCTGGCCCAGCTATAATGAGATCCTGCAAAATAACAGAGAAGGAAACTACAAGAAGCATGCATTCATAACTGATTCAAGGATTAGCATAAATCAAATATACAATCATCACAATACATCATTGAAACAAATGCATATAGAAGAACCTCAATAGCTTTTATTAATGAAGAAGTAAAGTTCTGAGAGAGTCACAACCATTGAAGGCCCCAATCCAGCAACACCTCCCAGCAGAAAGAATTTCTCCTCTTCACCTCCTTCAAGTAATCACCCAATAGCTCTATAGTGAAACCAACAGCATATCATTACTTTGCACAAAATTCCAGCCTCCTGAGCTCATAGGAGAGAGCTCAATATATAGATGAATTGAGAAAGGATGAGTCAGCTTGCAACTGATGTGTAGCTGCCTTGTGTCCTCTCTCTCTTCAGTTGATCTTCAGTTCTTGAGTCCACTTGGAGAACCTTGCTTCCACTTGGAGAAACAGAGCCTCTGACTCATCACAAGGCGAAATCCCTGATCCAAGTGTCATTTTTGGAAGATTCCAGAGCAATGACTCAGTGTGCCACTTGTCCCATCTCGCTCAGCGCAGGTGGCCTTTGTTCCACTTGCTTTGCAACGCAGGTACACCATGGAGGAGTTGAGTTTCAGCGCAGAAGCCTAGTGGAGCACCTGCTTTGATTTCAGGATTGCTTGTTTTTGAGTGTTTTCAGGTGGAGAACTGATCTGAGAGCTGTTGGTTTGCTGACCTTGTTCCTCTAGGGGTAGGAACATCATGTTTAGGGACTTTGGATCCCTTGGATTATTGACAATTCATGCCTGATGCTGCAAGGCACAAAATTGTCTATAACAATGTGGGAAACACATCACATGAAATAGAGAAGAGACAAGACCTCCCATGACATAAAAATAGTCATGACCAAGGAGTAGGTAAAAATCTAAAGGACCTTAGACAACCATCATGTCTATATAGACAATCTTTCATCCCAAAGAAATAGGTAACTTAGGAAGGATCCCTAACGGTTGACCGATTCCTCTATTAAAATATAACAGATTTTGGGTGACGAGGACAAGATGAGGAGCACCTAAAGCTTGCTAAGAAGTTGAGGACATAATGCTAACGGATGCACCCTCATCTAGGAATGTGCTAGGTACGGCCATATGGTAATCATGTACTGTAATCTGGAAAGGCACATAAGACAGAAGACGATATCTTGCCAATCGACTCCATTAAAAATAAGTGACTAAACTACTCAGACGGTGTGTCGTAGGAACGTGAGAGTTGCCCTCTTGCACTATGGGAATAGGAGAAATTCCCTCATGCACCTCTGGAATGGGAGGATTTCCCTCCAGTTCATTCAAAATTGAAGAAACCAGAAAAACCTGGGTAGTATGAGGTTCACTGATCCAAAATGGATATTAAACCATCTAAACCTCTAAGTCTTCAAGTATCGGAAAACACTATCGCATGGGAAAAACACTAAGAATGGCAGAAAATAGAGCTTATTGGAGGTTCAAATGCCACTGCACAGGAGCCTTTAGATCAGGCTGATCAATGGTCTAGATCAAATTAGTAGATCGCATTGGAGAAAGCCAAGTAGTGTTAACAGGCTTTAGCCTTAAGAAAAATGTGATAGCAATACAAGCAAGACAACATGAACCGTTGATTAAATGCGTAGATCAACGGTCCAGATCAACTACCAATATCACATTGCATGGAACCAAAGGAAGGACTTAACACAGGCTTGCAGGCTTAGCGATGTGCGAATACCACTTATTGAATCGCTATAACACAAAGGAGGACTTACCAAGGGCTTGAGGATTAGAGATATGTGATTGTCGATCACGATATCACATCGCAATATCACATCGCTATAATGCAAAGGAGGACTTACTTAGGGCTTGAGCATTAGCGATATGTGATTCTCAATCGCAATATCACATCGCTATAATACAAAAGAAGGACTTACCGGGGGCTTGAGAGATTGCGATATACGATCGCGGATTGCGATATCGCATCGAAACAACACAAATGAGTGGGGTCTATGTAACATGTGACACGCGATAAAGCCAGACATGACAAGGTTTATAGGCTTAGCAGTATAAAACTTGAAATCCAATATGAAGCATTTGTCGGGTTCAATGTTTTAATGCATTTTTGTGTATTTCCATTATAAACCCAAATATGAAGGGGACCATGGCATTTGAATTGCTGCAACTTGCAAAAGTGATAGAACATGGACCTGATAGGATTATAGGTCGGATTCAATATCATTTGAAGTTTAGATTGGCAAAAATTCTCACTGTTTTGTTGTATTTCTCTGTGTAAACAAAGAAATGTATTTCCAGGGAATTCACCCATGCCAGCGGTTCTTTCTGTTTGAAAACAAGTGGCCACCATACCTTATAGTATTTTGCAATGATTGTTTAATGCTCAATAGGAATTTTAATGGACAGTAGCCGGGAGCCATAGAGCCCAAAAAGGAATACAAACTGATGTAGAATTTTCTCTACAAATCAGCTAGCTCACTTATATCATGTAGAAATTTCACCTGTAGATCAAACTGATATATGTAATGTACTAAAGCATAATACTAGATCTACATCTACCATAAAGTTTGTGGAAGCTTAATTGAACATGAGAAACATCAAGCATGAACAGATATAACTAAGAATGAGAAGTATTCAACCATAACACAAAAGATATAACCTGGGGAAAGCACTAGCCTAAAACCCCATCTCTGTATTATCAATCAAGTGGAAATCCTAAACAACATACAAATAGAATCAGCTCAAAATATATCCTGCTCTCTCTATACTCTAATGATGTAGATCATAGACTACCTAGGCCTCAATATATAGGCCACAAGTCCTCCAATCCCCTATTTCCTTGTGTAATTTTGAGTGGGGTCCAATTACATAACATGTGAGAATTGGCCCCAATCATACCTATTGTCAACCTCAGGTCCAACTACACAATCCTTGAGGACTCAAGTTCCTCTTGCATGCAAGAAATATTCACAAGGAAGATCCTAGAATCTGATAGTACATTATCCCTCATCTGATCTCAACTGGGTCTCTGTCTGAACTAACATGCATCAGTTATCCATGAGAGAATACACAGTTATATGAAAATAACAGTTGTCACATCAACAAACTGTATCTCATTAATTTAACAACTTGTTAAATTAATCTAACTGAACTTGACTAAATTAAACTAAGTCAACTGATCCTCTCAATATAGAACTCATCCTTAATTCCTCAATCAGTGGAGAAAATCAAGGACACATTCCCCAATTAGTGGAGAAATTATTGCATGTTCTCACAAAGACTTCAAGTTTGATTTTCCTTAACTAATTAACTCATGGAGAATTAATTAATTAATATTCAAACTATCGGTAAGACCAAATTCGAATTTTACTTCCTATTTTAGACTATGGATTGTCTAAAAATAGGAATCCAACTTGAACTGCTAATTTTTTTTTTCTATTTTTAGCACTTCCATTTTTCATTCCCTATTTCCCAATCCAGCACTGATGCCCAAACTGCTATTTTTTTCACTTCTATTTTAGCAATTTCTTTTTTCCATTTTTCAACACTCCCTCTCAACAAGAAAGCCTTCCTCTCGAACCCGATCCTGTACCTCTAGAATGTTCTACATGTAACACATCTACCAAGTGTGGTTGCTCCAGCAACTCTTGGAACAAAAAACTCCCAACTGAATTCTCTATTGGGCTAGAAACATACTCTGATGTTGAAGCTCTATGTGCTACTGACAAGTGCTTCCTCTTTGACGTCTATGCTACTAAAACATATCAATGCATCTAGCACTGTTGCACCCTTATCTATGCTACCCTGCACTGTGCAACACACTTGTGCCTCTCGCATTGTTGTAACCTTCATGTTCTGCGTTTTTCTCAGATTCCCTACACTGTAGCTCTCTCTACTGCTCCATCTGCACCTGTCTCTACCCAATCAGTCAGTTCTTGCTACTCCACATCAGGGCTCCTATAGTAAGGTCTCATCCAAGAGGTTGCATACCTCAAGGATCCTGCCCCTCCTCCTTGGGATGATCACTCCATATCACCCCACCTCCTACCTGGAGGTATGGATACATGTGATCCCTCATCCCACTTGGATCGATGTTTTCCCCTACTTAAGGTCTCTACATGAGTAGATGTCTCTACTCGATCTCCTCTCAGCTTCTCTAATTGTGGCTACTCCACAACCTCCGGAAGTTGCTACACCAATCGTGGCTCCTCCACAATCATCTGAGACTTCTTCTGGTGTTGCATGTTGAGAGGTAATATACTCTCCCTCTCAACCACCAAGTCTCCATCAGTTGCCTTGCTACTCAGGGCTTTGCATGCATATCGAACCTCAAGAGCATACAGGTTCTTGACCCACGAACTGATCTACTTCACTTGTCTAGTGATGATGTGTCTAAGGAAAACCTTTCCCTTACTGAAGGCTACATCATAGCCTCTGTCTTCCAGCATTGCGATCAACACCAAGTTTCTCTTCAGTCCTAGTACATACTTGACATTGGTCAAGGTAAGGCGAGCTCCATGCTCCCTCTGAAAAATGACCATGCCTACACCTGAGACACTGTATTTTTCATCATTACCCATCGCTATGAGTATTTGGAGATCTTTCTCCTCCAAAGTACTAAACAAACTCTTGTCACCGATCATGTGGAAAGAAGCTCCACTGTCAATAAACCAACCACTTCCCACCATGCATGTGAAGAGTGTGAAATCCAACTCAAACTGTGAGGCAAGTGCCTCACCTTCAGATCCTTGCCCGAATCCCTTCTTGGATTTCCTCTGTGGAAAATTTGTAACAAAATGGCCCACCTCATGACAACGAAAGCACCGCACTTTCGATTTGTCAAAATTCTTCCCACCATGGGAAGAACTAGATTCAGAAAGAGAAACCTTCTTCTTCCCCTTCTTTGCCTTACTTGCTAAGGTGCAGTTCTCTTCATCCTCCATGGATGAAGAACCGTCTCTGGTGCTCCATCTGATCTCCTCCTCCATCAAATCTGACCATAATCATTCCCAATCTAGTATTTTCTCCCTTTCATTAACCCATTCCTGGTAGCTATGCCAGCTCTTAGAAAGGCCAAGGAGTGCTAGACTCACCATGTCATCATCAGATGTCATGACTCCTACACTTGCAAACTCATCCCTGCATGAGGTGAGCTTGTTCAGATACATAGAGATCGTGTCCCCACTTTCACACTTGATCTTTCAAAGTTTTTCCTTCAGTGCCAACTTCCTTTGATCACTATTATTTTCATAAAGATCTTTCAATGTTTTCCACATCGAAAACGGAGTCTCCTTCCCATGGAGGCTCGAGACAATGTGATCTCGAACTCCCTCCAAGATGATTCTCCTAGCTCTAGCCACACACTTCTTCCATTCCGCCAGTTGAGTAGCATCAATCGGCTTCTGGACTTCTTGATCAATGAAGTTCTTAAGACCATTATCTTCTAATACTACCTCCATGCGATCCTTCCAGGATATATAATTCAAACTGCCATCAAGGGCATATTCGAGTCTCAACCATAGAACACCATCAGTGAAACAGATGTGATAAGAACTAAATTGAATATTCAGAAACCACAAACTTCAACTTCTCTCTTCTTCTATATTGTTCTTCCTTGATCACCTATGCTTTGATACCATTTAGAATTTTCTCTAAAAATTAGCTAGATCACTAATATGATGTAGAAATTTCACTTGTAGATCAAACTGATATATGTAATGTACTAAAGCAGAATACTAGATCTACATCTACCATAAGCTTTGTGGAAGCTTACTTGAACATGAGAAACATTAAGCATGAAAAGATATAAATAAGAATGAGAAGTAATAAACCATAACACAGAAGATATAACCTAGGGAAAGCACCAGCCTAAAACCCCATCTCTGTATTATCAATCAAGTGGAAATCCTCAACAACATAGAAAAATAATCAGCTCAAAAGCTATCCTGCTCTCTCTATACTCTGATGATGTAGATCATAGATTACCTAGGCTTCAATATATAGGCCACAAGTCCTCCAATCACCTATTTCCTTGCGCAATTTTGATTGGGGTCAAATTACATAACATGTGAGAATTGGCCCCAATCATACTTGCTATCAACCTTAGGTCCAACTACGTAATCCTTGAGGACTCATGTTCCTCTTGCATGCAATGAATATTCACAAGGAAGATCCTAGCATGTGATAGTACATTGTCCCTCATTTGATCTAAATTGGGTCTCTATTTGAAATGACATGCATCAATTATCCATGAGAGAATACTCAGTTATCTGAAAATAGCAGTTGCCACATGCATGCAAGCATCAACAAACTGTATCTCATTAATTTAACAACTTGTTAAATTAATCTAACTGAACTTGACTAAGTTAAACTAAGTCAACTAATCCTCTCAATATAAAACTCACCCTTAATTCCTTAATCAGTCGAGCAAATCAAGGTCACATTCCCCAATCAGTGGAGAAATTATTGCATGTTCTCACAAAGACTTCAAGTTTGATTTTCCTTAACTAATTAACTCATGGAGAATTAATTAATTAATATTCAAACTGCTAGTAAGACCAAATTTGAATTTTACTTCCTATTTTATACTAGGGACTGTCTAAAAATAGGAATCCAACTTGAACTGCTAAAAACATAACTTCTATTTTTAGCACTTCCATTTTTCATTCCCTATTGCCCAATCCAGCACTGCTACGCAAACTGCTATTTTTGGCAGTGCTATTTTTATCACTTCTATTTTTAGCAATTTCTTGTTGCCATTTTTCAACAACCAACAGCACCGATAGGATTAAAAGCCATTCAATGGCAAAGACAGAGGGAGAAGTAGTTGCTCAGAGATAGAGAGTCAGAGAAAACACAGCTACAAACAGTTGATTAGAGGAACTAAGAGGGAGAGTCTTTGTACTCTTTAAACTCGAGGTTTTCGAGTGAAATCCCTGTGTAATATCACTGTTGTTGTGTTATGGCTCTGATTGAGCTCACACTTGTAATCATATGCCCTTGAAGACAATATAGAGGTCGACACTGAAAGCTAGACCAGGAGATGTAGTCAGGAAGTCTGGTGAAGTCCTTCATTATTTTGCTTGTGTTGATGTGTGACTGTTATGTTTTCTAATTCCTCATTGTCTATATTATTCACAATATTTTCGATCCATTGCACTAAATGATATAGGAATTACTGCACATGATTCTGTAATACCTTAATATTGATTTAAGATCTCATTTTCAGATCAAGTGGTATCAGAGCATTTTGTTTTATTAAGGTTAGACAAGCTTGTGCTGGATTTTGAATGCTAACTAGATTAAATCTCAAACTAGGAGAAGGAGAACTTGTTGAGGCTAATCCAGAGATTGGAAGAGTATATTCTCAGAGGATAATGTCAGAAGAAACTCCATTGGGATCAGAATCTCAGTTCATGGACAGTTTTATGGCCATACGAGCCATGGTGGAAGAGATGTATCTAGAGTTTAAGAAGGGTTGAGGTGAAAGCACTTCAACACCCAAACTAGACAAAGGAGTAGAAGAACCTTCTCTAGTTGCCCCTCTAGAAGGCAAATGGAAAGGAGAAACTCCTTCTCCACCATCTCCTCCATCATCACCTTCATCATCCTCATCATCTTATTCGCATAAAGCCACCCCTAATAAGAAGAAGAAGAAAACTTCTTTGATTAAATTAGATGTGAAGTTTGATTTGCTAATTTATGATGGAGAACTCAATGAAGAAAAGCTAGATAATTGGATATGACAAATTGATGTATATTGTAGGGTATAGAACATTGATTCAGAAAGGAAGGAGATTCAGCTGGCTAGCCTTCGACTTGGAGAAACTGCACTAGTATGGTGGGAAGGCAAGACACAACTAATATGCAAAAACATGGTAAAATCATTCCTACCTGCAATGAATTTGTTTTTGCTATCAAAAAGAAATTCTATCTTTGAGCTTACATGTAGCAGGCAATGATGATTTGGAAAACTCTCTGTCAGTTGAAGGGTTAGAGTGTACAGAGTTATACTCAGGAATTTAGAAAGAGAGATATAACTCTAGGTATATCATTAGATTCACCTGAGACTTTATTGAAGTGTATAGGTTGCCTTCATAGATATTTAAGGCATACTATTCTCATGTTTAATCCAATTAGCTTAGATGATGTATTAGTTTAAGTTACACATATAGAAGATATAGGTAAGAATGTAAACCTAGAGGTTGGGGGATCATCTAAATATTATGTAAGCAAGAGCAAGGAAAAGAAGAAACTGAAATGGAAGGAGAGGAAAGAAAACATTGTACAGAAGGATAAACCTCCATGCACTCATTGCAATAAAGGACATGATGAGGCAAATTGCTGGTTTTTGCATCTAGAACAGATACCTAAGAAGTTCGGTGAAAGGAAGAGAAAGAATGTTGCAGCTATTCAACAGGACTTGGGATCAGATTCAGGTGATGAAACAATAGTTACAGCCACAGGTATTAAAGGTAAAGACTCTGAACTATCCACAAGTAAATCTGCACAATCTGTTGATAATGAAAATAATGAGAGGGAAAGCAATTGAGCTTTTTCGTATTAGAGTAATTTCCAAGCACAATAAGATTGATACTTTGTTTGATAGTGGATCACAAGTAAATTTGATTTCTGAAACAATTCTAGAGAAGTTGGGATTACAAAGAAAACCTCATGAGAAGCCATATCCATTAGGTTGGGTGTGTGATAAAACAAAGCTATAAGTAATGAGACAATGTAAACTTAGGTTTGCTATTGGATCAAAATTTGTAGATGAGGTTGAGTTAGATATAGTTCCATTGGATATATGTGGTATTGTTTTGGGAAGTCCATACTTGTATGATAGGAAAGCTATTTTCTATAGAGCTCAAAATAAGTATCAAATCACTAAATATGGAATGGAATATATTGTAAGAGCTCATAAACTCAAGGGTAATTATTCTCTCATAAACTCAGGATAGATGAAAAGAATTGTGAATTCAAGTAAGCAGTTTTTACAAAAGGTTGTAAAGGCAAAGGATCCTGAATAGTCCAATGCATTTGAAGGCTGTGATTCTAAACAGAAAGCTGATTTAGTTAAAGTTGTTTCAGAATATGATATCCTATTTCAAGAACCTAAAGGTCTACCACCCAAAAGGGAAATAGTACATGCAGCAAGATGCTCCATTACCTAACATTGGAATGTATAGGTTGTCAGCTTTAGAGAATGCAGAGATAAAGAAGCAGGTACAGGAGTTGCTTGATAAAGTGTTTATATGACCAAGCACATCACCATGTGGATCTCCAATTGTGCTGGTGAGAAAGAAAGATGGTTTGTGGAGAATGTGCATTGATTATAGAGCACTAAATAAAATAACGATCAAGAATCGTTATCCTCTTCCTCGTATTGATGACTTATTAGATCAATTAAAAGAAGTAGTTTAATTTTCTAAGTTAGACTTGCGAAGTGGTTATCATCAGGTCAGAGTTGCAGAACAAGATGCATGGAAGACTACTTTCAAGACAAAGAAAGGATTGTATGAATGGTTGGTTATGCCTTTTGGCTTAACTAATGCTCCTGCTACATTTATGAGAGCTATGAATGATGTACTTAGACTATTTATTGATGATTTTGTAATTGTTTATTTAGATGATATTCTTGTTTTTAGTAAGACATGGGAAGACCATGTAAAGCATGTAAAGCAAACTTTAGATGTTTTAAAAAGAGTAAATCTCTATGTAAAATTGTCAAAATGTGAATTTGGCAGAACATCTTTAAATTATTTGGGTCATATCGTAGGGGGTGGTGAATTGAAGATAGATCCCTCTAAGGTTGAAGTCATTGTGAACTAGCCTAAACCCAAATCTGCTATAGAGGTTAGGAGTTTCTTAGGGGCAGCACAATACTGGAGAAAGTTTATTGCTAACTTTTCATTGATTGCAGCTCCATTACATGCTTTAACACGATTGAAATAGGTGTTCTAGTGGGGAGGAAAACAACAGAAAGCCTTTGACACCTTAAAAGAGAAAATTAGTACAACACCAGTACTAGCACTGCCAGATCTTCAACATCCATTTGAGATTGAGACAAATTCCAGTGACTATGCCATGGGGGCAGTGCTGATGCAACACGAAAAACCCATATGCTATCATTTTGAGACATTTACTTCTACATTAGTTAATTATCCCACATATGATAAAGAATTGTATGCATTAGTACAAAGTGTGAAAAAGTGGAAACGTTACCTAATGGGTAAAGAAACAATCATACATACAGATCATCAACCACTTCAATACTTGCACTCACAAACTAAATTGCAGCAATCAAGACATTATAGGTGGATCAGTTTTCTACAGCAATTTCATATTGTCATCAGATATGAAAATTGCATACACAATAAGGTTGCAGACATGTTATCAAGACCAATCATAAATGCATCTACTATACTTAAGCATAACTCAGTAATGCATGAAAGTTACATTGAACAATATGCTCAAGATGTATATTTTAAAGATGTATATGCAACTTTAAGTCATGTCAAACAAGTAGAAGAATTGGATTATTATGTA
Source organism: Pinus tabuliformis (assembly GCA_031772625.1). Taxonomy (NCBI): domain Eukaryota; kingdom Viridiplantae; phylum Streptophyta; class Pinopsida; order Pinales; family Pinaceae; genus Pinus; species Pinus tabuliformis. The sequence continues at coordinate 1,536,359,400 of CM062804.1, forward strand.
AAGGACGAACTCTTAAATCACTTGGGATAGTTATGCATTCCACAAACTGAAAGAGTTAACATAATTCGAGAAGCACATACTTCTATCATATCAGGTTATTTAGGTGTAAGTAAAACAGTTGCACAATTGCAAAGGTTTTGTTATTGGCCAAGAATGCATGAGACAGCTTCTAGATATATCAAGGGATGTACTATGTGTGCTACAAGCAAGCCCAGTGATAGAAAATTAGGCTTGTACACTCCACTTCCAATTCCTTCTCATCCTTGGGAAAGTGTTTCGATGGACTTTGTTGGGGGATTGCCAAAATCTAGAAAAGTTCATGATTATTTGTATGTATTTGTGGAGAGGTTCAGTAAAATGTGTATTTTGATACCATGTAAGAAGCATGTTACAGCTGAACAAATAGCAAAGTTGTTCTTTCAGAATGTATGGGTTCATTTTGGGTTACCCACTTCTATTATATCTGATCGAGATTCTTGATTTGTTGGGACATTTTGGTAAAGTTTATGGGAGTTGATGGACACTAGGTTGAAGAAGAGCACAACATTTCATCCACAAACAGATGGTCAGAGAGAGGTGGTCAACAAGACAGTGATCTAGTTTCTCAGAGGCTATTGCAACAAGCATCCCAAGCTTTGGGATGAGAATTTATGTTATGTGCAGCATGCTTACAACCATGCCAAGCACTCTTCTACTTAGAGATCTCCTTTTGAGACTTGTTTTGGTTTTATACCAAAGTCTCCCTTGGATTTTTTCTTTGGTAAAGACATAGCAATTGATGGACACATTGATGTGGACAAAGCAACCAAGTTCATTGGACAAATCCAGGAAATTCACTAGGCAGTACAGGAACAACTGGAAAGAAGTCAAGCCAAGTACAAGTCAAGACATGACAAGCATCGAGTTGAGCATAGTTTTCAAGTTGGTGATCAAGTTTGGCTATACATCAACAAAGACAGAATGCAAGGTGAAGGTAAGAAGCTAAAACCAATAAGGTATGGACCTTTCAAGATACTTGATAAAATTGGTGAAAATGATTTTCGCCTTAATTTTCCAGCTTATATGCAGATCTATTCAATCGTTAATGCAGAAAACTTGAGATTGTATGAACCTTGATTGATTGAAGATCCTGAAGAGAAAAGTCAGTTTTCATCTATTGGGGATTTGTTGCCTGAATATCTCAATGAGTTACAGGAAGACAAGTTCTAGGCAGGAAGGTGAGAACTATGCATCGAGGGGATGTTGAGTACCTGAGAGTAGGGCTCAAACATTCAAATCGAAGCAAGGCATGATGCATATAAATTGGACAAGTGAGGGAACTGTATCCTCACTTGATCGATGCCTAAAACCAAGTTTTGGTGGTCCAAAATATTTTTCAGTGGGAAGGTGTGATCCAAAATGGATCTTAAACCCTCTAAACCTCTAAGTCTTAAAGTATTGAAAACACTATCGCATGGGAAAAACACTAAGAATGGTAGAAAATAGAGCTTATTGGAGGTTCAATGGCCACTGCACAAGAGCTGTCAGATCTGGCCGATCAATGGTCCAGATCAAATCGGCAGATCGCATCATAGAAAGCCAAGCATTGTTAATGGGCCTTAACCTTAAGAAAAATGCGATAGTAATACAAGTGAGACAATGTGAACTGTTGATCGAGCACACAGATCAACATTCCACATCAACTATCAATATTGCATTACATGGAACCAAGAAAAGGACTTAACACAGGCTTGCAGGCTTAGTGATGTGCGACTACCGCTTATCACATCACTATAACACAAAGGAGGACTTACCGACGGCTTGAGGATTAGCGATATGTGATTTCCAATCACGATATCACATCGCAATATCGCATCGCTATAATACAAAGGAGGACTTACCGAGGGCTTGAGGATTAGCGATATGTGATTGCCGATCGCAATATAGCATCGCAATATCACATTGCTATAATACAAAGGAAGGAATTACCGGGGACTCGAGACATTGCGATATGCGATCGCCGATCACAATATCGCATTGCAATATCGCATTGCAGCAACACAAAGGAGCGGGGCCTATGCAACATGCGACATGCAATAAAGCCAAACCTGACAGGGTTTAAAAGCGCGGTAGTATAAAATTTAAAATCTAATTCGAAGCATTTGTCATCTTTTTCAGTGTTTTAATGTATTTTTACATATTTCCATTATAAACCCAAATACAAAGGGGACCATGGAATTTGAATCGCTGCAACTTGTGACAACGATAGAACATGGACCCAATAGTATTATAGGTTGGATTCAATATCATTTGAAGTCTGGCTTGGTAGAAATTCTCACTGTTTTGGTGTATTTCTCTGTGCAAATAGAGAAACGTATTTTTGGGGAATTCACCTGCGCTAGTGGTCCTTTCCTTTTGAAAACAAGTGGCCACCATACCTTAGAGCGTTTTGCAATGATTGTCTAACACTCAACAGGGATTTGAACAGATAGTGGCTGGGAGCCAGAGAGCCCGAAAAGGAATAGAAACCAACAACACCGATAGGCTTAAAAGCCATTCAATGGTAGGGACAGAGGGAGAAGCAGTTGCTGAGAGACAGAGAGTTAGGAAAAACACAGCTATGAACAGTTGATCAGATGCACTACGAGGGATAGTCTGTGTACTCTTTAAACTCAAGATTTTTGAGTGAAATCCCTATGTAATATCATTGTTGTTGTGTTATGGCTCTGATTGAGCTCACACTTGTAATCATCTGCTCTTGAAGAAATAATATAGAGGTTGACACTGAAAGCTGGACCGGGAGATGTGGCCAGGAAGTTTGGTGAACTCCTTCATTATTTTGCTTGTGTTGATGTGTGACTGTTATGTTTTCTAATTCCTCATTGTCTATATTATTCACAATCTTTTCAATACGTTGCACTAAATGATATAGGAATTCCTACACATGAGTCTGTAATACCTTAATATTGATTTAAGATCTCATTTTTAGATCATTCACTCTCTACCAAAAAGGTACAGTTAACTAAAGTTGGAGCCAAGTCTACCACTTTCTCAACCAATGGTTGGTTGAGAAAGGACTCAGGAGACTCACTTTCAAAGAGAGCAGGGTTGACCAACAACTGATTTTGATCAATCACTTGATCAACTAGCAAAGGATCAGGGGAAATCTTATGATAACCAACCGGAAGACAAGGTTGGGAAGATGTAAGGTTTTGCAACTCTTTGGAAGTTTCATTCATGACAGGAAAAAGGTGAATGGGATGATTACCTTCACACAACTTATAGGGAAATTTGACTTTTCCCTTTTTCCCATGGACTTTACTGTCACTAGGTAAAGTTTTATGACCAACATGATCTCCAAAGGCTGCTGACAAATGTCAATGTGAACCTGTATACCACCCTTCTAAGACCTTGGGAATACCAGGACAATTCCAAAGAAGGTGGTCACCCTTACATAACATGCAAGGGAATTTTTCTTTCTGGGGTTGGTTGGAAGATTTTTATTCATTAGTTGCATTCATAACAATAGTTTTTTGGTTACCCCCTTGCTTATTTTGCTTCTTCTTATTCATCCTCTTCTTCGTCCTCTTCTTCTTCTTCTTAGCTTCCCGATTAGTAGAATCCAGTTTTTCACCAGGCGAAGAGGAAGAACATGGTGAAGAAAGAGGCAAAGAAGGCAAGGGTTCAACCTTAGGATCAACATGAGGTTGATGTTGTTCAAGTGGAGGAGAACTCGGTTCAAAATACGTTTGGACACTTGGAGTCACCAAGGTCTAAAATAACCAAACTGGCTGATCTAGGTGGCTCTAGAGAGACACACAGGACAAAGATGGCTAAAAAATCAAAGTGTTTAGATTATGCTCGAACCAGGACCAGATCAAAGACTTCATCATCCTAATCATGGTGGTGCAAATGGTTTGTCAAACCAAGCTCATATGCGAAAGATAGAGCTCTTCAAAGTTTGACATGACATGAGAAAGTGGGGCCCACAGTGTGCCACATGGCATCCCAGTAAGCAAGTGGGACCCACATGGCAACCCATCAACCATTGACACTTGGCATTCTCTCATTTGTCTCCTAAACCTACACAAGCGGAAAAATCATTTTTAAATGGTTAATAAATAACCATATAAAGAAATGTTTCAATATAGTTATTAACATAGCTATATAAAACCACCAAACACATGGTTTCGAGATCAGCGGCAACAAACCCCACTGAACCCTTTAAAACAACCTTATCGCAATTTAAATCGCAACAATAAACACACACACACACACACACACACACACACACACATATATATCGCATATGTTATATGCCCCATATAATATATATCGCCACGCCTATCGCCGATTCATGCGCCAACAACAGTTAAGGGTGCGCCGATAAGGTAATAATGCGAGGTTTAAGGCATAGGCCGCCCTATTTCAGACAACTTTATGGTTATAAAAGTTGTATATGTGGAGAAGGTGAGATTTGATCCCCCGACCTCTCCTTAACCATAAGCCTCTTTTAACCAATGTGCCAACTACTTTCATTGGGAAGTCCGCTACTGAGTTTTTATCTAAACTCAGGCTTTTACCTATGCACATAGTTCGAGACAATGAGAGAATGTAGGCACATATTTCAAGGAAAAATGTAGGCACGAATTTCAAGGCACTGAATTAATTAATATTTTAATGCAGGAACCATGAATTTTGCAGCAGGGTAGAATTTTCACTTTGTCATAAATTGACAAATTTTATATGGTTTTTACACCTCTCGTCGCCACGAACACAGTGGTTCTATTCATTTCTTCATCAGAGGTCTGCTTTTCCTGTCATTTCCAGAATGCACATGGAATCATGATTTTAGAAAAAATAGGGAGAAGAACCATAAGCCTTGAAATTTTCCCAAGGAGGTAAAATTTTGACATTTCAGAATATAATCAAGTTTATAACTATTTTTCATGGTTTTCTGTAGGGATCGCAATAGCAAGATCACATTCTCCATATGATTTGCGGACTTTCATTCCATCCATGGAACAGAATCTTTGAGGAATCCCGGGGGAATCTAGAAGATTCCTTGAGCCCAAAATTCTCAACTTCTTAGAATTCGGATTTTGGACAGTCAATTCAGCACTACTCGATGCCACAAATATGATGGTGTCTTCAGATTTCTTATTCTAGTCACTTTTCTAAGTGCCAGTGGAGATGTCCACATTCACGTGTGAGCAGCCATTTTCATACGATCGATGCCTTGAGAATCGATGGTCCGAGTAGCTTCAACATTGTGACATCCACTTCTTCAGATGGCCCTTGGTTGTGAGGTATATGATGTGTTCATGTACTTCTTATTTCTGCATTATGTTGCAGAGATCCTTGATTGATGTTGATGCAAGATCTTGTTTATTATATGTTGTCATGATTCCTTGCTTCATGTTATGCGGAATCTTTTATGTGATGTAGTCATTGTCATAACTCATTATGTTATGCTTTGAGATCCCTTGTTGTATGTTGTTGGGATACTCTTGTTTTTGGCATGCATGTGTTTTGCATAAAGATCCCTTTTGTGCCATGTTGGCGGGATGCGCACCATGCATGTTTTTTGTATCATACTGATAGGAGTCTTTTGATTGAGAGTTCTAGTTGTGGAACATCTCTTAGAGCCACTCCTGCATGAGGGAATTTTTCCTTGTATGATCGAGACATCATCTATGTGTACATCACCATTATTGACAACACTTAATGTAGCGACCTACACCATCTTGACATCGGGGCCTAGAGACATAGTCCCTCCTGGATGAACTCCGTTATCAACGGCTTATGTTTTCATGTGTTGATGATTGTTAGGTTCCTCTTCTTTTCCGCATGCAGATGTATTCGTTAATGTCCTTTTAAAAAGCAATTTTAAAACATCATGAAAGTAAAAGGTCTTGGAAGGGTCCTTCTTCACACCCGGGCCTAGATCAAGTGGTATCAAAGTGGTCTTTGCCTTGATGTGAATTGCAGTGTGAACAATGAAAAAGGATGAAAGAGTGATGTACGAGACCATGCTTAACAATTCCAAGAAAGTGGAAATCCTGTATGAAACTCTACAGAAAGAGACAGAGGAAAAGGAGCGATTATAGCGTCAGTTGCAAGCCACGGAAGAGGCCATGGATGAACTGAAGCAAAACAAACATAATCTTCAAATAGAGAATGATGAATTGAAGATGTGCCTACATGAAGAGAAATAGGAAAAACAAAGTTTTCTATGACAGCTGAAAGTAAAGGACGAGGCCTTGGAAAGGCTGCAGCGAGACTAATGTGAGGTCAAAAGTAGTTCTCCATGTTCATGTATGTTTCCTGATGATGATTTTGCTATTTTCGAAAATCATACCACATGAATTGGCTCCAAACTGTTGAAGAGAATGGGGTATGAAGGAAAAGGCTTGGGCATTGTAGAATCTCAAAGAAGGTATGTTTTGATGGTTATTTCAATATCTTTTTCATTAGGATATATAAGCCTTTCTGCATTTTAAACTTAGATAATAACGAGACACGTGAGGTTAATAGGAAAAACTGATAATTGTCGTTCTTACGTGCAGGAAGGAGGAAAAGTAGAAATTAGCCATCTCAAAGGGAAAGACAAAGAGGAGCTAACTGTTGTCCCTTTGATGCGGAATCGCAAACAGACCAGATCAAAATGGACCAACCCAGAAGAGGAAGCGGAGATACCAGTTCGGAGCAGAAAAGGAAAGAAGTGACTCAGGGTTAATGATTCTACGAATCCCTCAGGATCTTAGATCTTGAGGGATCGCTATTCTATCTATTTTTGTATCTAGATATCTCTGTCATCATCCTTATATAAGAGATAGAATTATTGGCTATAAGGGGAGGTTCTGTTGTAATTCCTTTTTACCAGATCGAAACTATGATCTTTATGTTCTATTAAGACTCGATTTGCTATAAGTTTATTTCATGCATTAATATGGTTACTCTTTTATCTTTGATCCTGGATCAACTTTAAGTGGTGTACCCCTAGAGGCTAAGGGCCCGGCCCTGGAGGACACTTGCTCTTGTACCATTACGCGTGGTGTCTGTGTGGTTTGTTCATAGGCGTAATTTGGTAATCTGTTGTGAACGTTATATTGCACGCTCTATGATGTTTAACTTGTTTAATGTTCCTACAAATTGAAGTTTTATATTGACACTGCGTTATGTTACCAATTCATTAAAGTGTTGATTAATCTCTACAGGATATTATCACTCCAGTACAGAGTTCATGGTGATTGTGTTTTAGCATTATGAAAGTTATCTCGAGAAGTCTGATTTCAGATGATTATTGAATGTTACTATTTATATCTTGAGATGCAATCACATATGTTTATTTAGATCAATAACGGAAGCAGATTGAGCACGTTGTGTTTCTAGGGTTGTAATTCCTTTAAGACTGCAGGGTTGATGTTTTGATTGGAGTGGTTAGATAGAATCACAACTTGATGAATTTGGTTATTGATTATTCCAGTTGCTGTTCCATTTAGTTGTTGTTCCATTTCCGGATTACTGTTCCATTTCCGAATTGCTGTTCCATTTCTGAATTGCTGTTCCATTTCAATTGCTAGTCTATTTCAAGATTTCTGATTTGTTGTTTCATTTACTTTCCATTTCTTAAGGACAGACTCAAGCTGTAGTGAGTGTCAGCTTCTGCTATTTGGCTCCCAGACCTCTGATCTGCTCCCATCAGTTATGAAATGGATAGGTTTTTGCCACCAAACCCTTGGCTGATGTGCTGTTCTATTTCATCGTTATTTCCTTTACTTGCCGTTTCATTTATATTCATCAAGGATGATCTCAGGCTGTAGTGAGCCCCAACGTCTGCTACCTAGCTCCCAGATCTCGGATTTGTTCTCATCAGTTATGAAAAGGATGGGTTATTACTACCGAACCTTTGACTGATGCAATGCTTGGTGTGATTTAGCCTTTTGAAGTAGTTAAGTTATAGACATGCAACCATTTACTTTTGTAGCCTTTAAGTAGCTGTACTATGAGCATTAGTCTGACAAGTGCTAAGCCTCAGACTGAGACACTCTTTTGAAATAGCAAAACGTTCCCGGATAGACATTTTAATGTGAGGTAACTAGAGGTGAAAGAGACCCTTTTTATAGCTCTACATTTTGGCGCCGTTGCCGGGGAAAGAGTGTAGCCATTTGTCTTTTTCAGGGTAGTGTACGAACCTGCTAGGGAAGAATTGGGTTTTGAAAACGAAAGGTAAGAACCTATGTACGGAGCATGTAAAAGCCCTGCTCCTTTGCCCGCTTTCCTGCAGATTTGCTGCTATCTGCTTAAGAAAGATTTAGTAGTTAAATTGAGTGCATGACTAAGCAGAAAAAGACGGAGAAAAATCCCAAACCTTTGCCGAAGCCAGAAAAAGCTAAGGGGCTGGTGACCCTTGGTTGAACAACAGTCATAGACGAAATCTATAAGAAAGCCGAATCTCAACCTTCGGTAGGACCTAGGAAAGTTATTTCCAGACAGCCTACTAGCTCCCTTCAGGCCACAAGTTCACCATTTGTAGCCTTTGCTGAGGTGCATAGTCAAACTGATGAAGAAGACTTTCAAGAAATTGAAAATTCTATTCCGGAGCGATTGCAAGAAGGGAATTTTAGTAATCTTTGTGAAGGAGAAGGGGAAACAGGGGAAGAGCCGAGATCTCCTCCTAGGATAACTCAGCCATTGAATAGCCCAGACAAAGGAAGTCCGGTAAAAATTATTATTGAAAAGATCCAATCCCCTCAGATAGGAATTCCAGATAGAGGAAGTGCTATTAAAACTAATCCTGTCAAAGCCATTCTCGCTCAACCAAGGAACACTCTTCTAGATATTCCGAAAGGTTATTGGCATATATTTGACCCAATGGCTCAAAATCCACCAAACACCCAAACCTCTACAATACAATACCCCATAGTGGATTCTGCAGCAAATGCCCCCATGAAAGCAATTCCCCTTCAACATATCCCTACATTTCATGGACTTACATCAAAAGACCCGGATGCATTTTTATTTGAATTTGATGTACCATGCAGAGGATATGACTACACCACTAACCCCCAGAAACTAAAACTGTTTCCCTCGACCCTGAAAGGGGCTGCTTTAAGATGGTTTATGGGATTAGGTGGTGGGGTTATAAATAATTGGGATCAAATGAAGGAATCTTTTCTAAAAAAATATCAAGATTACTGCAGGTCTAGAGAACTAAAAGATGAAATATTCCAGATGGTGGCTAGACCAAGCGAAACATTAGAAGAATATGTGGAGCGTTTTCAGTATAATTTGCAAAGATCGCCCTATGCATCATCACCCTTACCCGATAATGTGTTGAAAACAACATTAATAAGAGGCATGAAAGAACAATGGATTGAGACATTAAACATTATGGGAAAAGGGGATATTTATCAGGAAAGTTTTGCTGACATAATTGATCTATGCATCAGGAGTTCGAGAGGCAGTACACGGATCAAACCAGCAGAACATGATCAGTTTGTAAGAGAAAACAAAATTTCATCAGAAGGAGTAACGCGGGCTGAAATCAAATATTTATTGGAAAACTTTAAAACTAATATACTAGGAACACTGACTACACAATTGGACGTTTTGTAGGCTAAGCAAAAGCAAATGGAGGCAGAACAGAATTTAGCTATCTTCTGCCCCAGATGTAGGAAGAAGCATAGCCATAAGGAATGCCCACTAGATGCAGTCCAAGCATGCGCCATTTGTGCAAAGGATCATTCGACAGAAAGTTGTCCCTCACTACCTGGACTAAAAGCAGTATATAAGGAGGCAGAAGAAGAACCAGAAACGGTGTACATGCTCAACCAGCGTCATCAGTGGCAGCCGCGACAAACTGGTATGTTTTCAGATCCAACTTCTTCTTTTCAGTATCCCCAGTATAACGCTCAACAGTATAATACATGGCAAAGCCAATTTCAGCCCCCATTCCCAAACTGGTCACCACAGTCATATCCTTCTGTTAATCCATGGCTAAATCAGACGAGCCAAACCAGTTGGTTGAATCCTCCTTATCCCCCACCATATTGGTAGAACAGCCCATATCCTCCACAATGGACTCCCCCTACTTCACAAAGTTCAGCCTAGCAGAATAACTGGCAAAGACCAACAAATCAGCCAGTAGGGAATGTCCCTCTCCCTCAACCTACACTGCCAGCTTTATAGCAAAATCCCCAGGCTAATCTGAGACCGCAACTCCCAGCCCAGCCCAATCCCAACCCAAATAACAGACCGGTCCAAGCACTCCAAATTTTAGAAACACCAAAAGAAGGACTCGATCTGAGGGAGTGCAATGATCTTCATCTAAGATCTAGGCGTATTATCCAAACAGAGGGAAATAAAATAGTTCAGATTGAAGACCAGTTACCTAGAGAACATCTGTCACAAGAACAGGATGTGAATAGACAGCAAACTCATAATCAAGCAACCACATCCTCTCCCTCATTCCCAGAACGTTTAGTCATACCTCGATCGATACAGCAACCTAATTTTGACATTCTGGGAGAATTACAAAATTTGTACATAAAAATTCCATTCCTTCAGGCCATTCAAGACATCCCGATATACGCAAAAATTATTAAAGAATTGTGCATAAAAAGGCCAAGGAGGAATATAATAGATAACCCAAGAGTTCAAGTAGTCGGTACTTTATCTGACCTATTGTCAGGAAAGGAAACACCTATTAAGTATGAGGACCCAGGAAACCCAATATTAACTGTTCAAATTTATGATCAAAAGCTAACCAATGCCTTAGTTGATCTTGGAGCTGCAATCAATATACTGACAACTGCTACTTGCCAAAAGCTAGGCATTATATCTACAGAACCTACCTCAACTCTGCTAGAACTGGCCGATCGGTCTGTGGTTAGACCGAAAGGCATACTGCATGATGTCATGGTCTCGGTTGACTCTTGGGAATACCCAACTGATTTTCTGATAATAAACCCTAAAACCCGACTTGATGGACATCCACTGATCTTAGGAAGACCTTGGCTCGCTACCGCTGATGCCTATATCGGCTGTCGGCAAGGGAACATGATTATAACCAAGGGGGCGGATATCAAGAATTTAGTACTATATCCCCCAGCGTAGCCAAGTATCATTATAGTTAAAACTAATAGGCAACCTGTATCATATCTGACTGACAACATCAGATCTCCATTAACTATACAAGAAGCACTAGAGTTCAAAGACCAAACAGAAGATGATGCCATCAGTAATTTCATTAGTCAAACTGAACTCACATCTCGTACCCAGTGTCATATGATAAAAGTAGCATTTGATAACGAAGTAGAAGAGGAACCTCTGAAAGATGCACATGATAACAAAATCCCTATCACTTCAGTTGCACATAGTAAAATTGTGGAAATCGAACCTGGAAAGACCTTAAACATTAACGCTGATCTTACACCCGAACAAGAAACAAAACTCATCCATATTTTAAGAAAATATAAAGAAGCATTTGCATGGGATTACCTTGATATGAAAGGAATTGACCCACAGTTATGTACACACCACATCTACATAGAAAATGATGCAAGACCTGTTAGGCAGCCTCAGAGAAGACTAAACCCTCACCTAAAAGAAGTAGTAAAAGCTGAGCTTCAAAAAATTTTCGATGTTAACTTCATCTACCCTATCTCTGATAGTAAATAGGTCTCCCCGCTTGTGGTGGTACCAAAAAAGAATGGGAAGTGGAGGATCTGCGTGGACTACAGGGAGCTAAATAAGGCAACGCAAAAAGATCTCTTTCCTCTCCCGTTCATCGATCAAGTGTTGGACATTTTGGCAGGGAAGAAATTCTTTTATTTTCTCGGCGGCTTCAGTGGGTATAACCAAATACAGATTGCCCCTGAAGATCAGGACAAAACTACTTTTACTTGTCCTTGGGGAACATTTGCCTACCGAGTTTTAACTTTTGGTTTATGTAATGCCCCTGCCACATTCCAAAGGGCTATCCTTAGCATTTTTGCAGATCTAATAAATGAAGGACTGGAAGTATATATGGACGACTTTACTCCATATGGAGATGAGTTTGATCCAGCATTGGAGACACTAGAAAAAGTCCTACAACGTTGCATAGCTACCAGGCTCTGTTTAAGCCATGAAAAATGTTACATGACGATGACAGAAGGACTTATTCTAGGACATTACATTTCAGCAGCTGGCATTCAGGTAGACCCAGCCAAAATCCAAATACTTTTGCTTATTCCTACTCCTACTACTCAAACAGAGGTACGTAGCTTTTTTAGATTCTTTGGTTATTACAGAAGATTTATAGAACATTGTTCACGTATTGCTACACCATTGTATGCATTAACTGGTAATATTGATTTCTGTTGGATAGAAAAATGCAAATGTGCCTTCAATGATTTGAAGAAGCTCGTATCTACAACCCCAATTCTTCTAGGACCAAATTGGGATTTGTCATTCCGGATATCATCTGATGCCTCAGATACAGCCATTGGAGCAGCCCTTGGACAGGAGGAGGATAGAAAACCATATGCAATTTATTACATTAGCAAGAATATATCCCCTGCTAAATTGAATTATATTGTCACTGAAAACAAATTTATAGCTGTTATACATGCTATCAATAAATTCAGACATTACATTACTGGATATCCTGTTATCCTGTACACAGATCATTCTGCTATAAAATATTTAGCAAATAAGCCTGTCACAAATGGCAGAATAACTAGATGGCTGATTCTATTGCAGGAATTCGATATTACAATCAAGGATCGACCTGGGAAAGAAAACCCGGTAGATGATTTCCTCTCAAGAGTGCCAAAACTAGTCGATGCAGTAGCAGTTGAAGATCAGTTTCCAGATGAGAATCTCTTTGTTGTTGATGTTCAAACACCCTGGTATGCGGATGTCGCCAATTACCTAGCAGTAGGTAAGTTACCAAAGCATCTAACCCCTAATGAGCGAAAATAGATTGCTCAACGAAGTACCAGATTTTTCTGTATTGGGGGTTATTTGTTTCATACAGGGGCAGACATGCAAATCAAAATATGCGTTAGACAAGATGAAATTTTTGATATACTGAAAGCATGCCATGACCAACCATGTGGTGGACATTTCGTTGATCCAAGCATGTGACAGTTGCCAGAGAGCGGGACGCCCTAGTCATTCAGATGAGATGCCTTTGAAACCACATATGGTCATCGAACCATTTGAGCGTTGGGCTCTTGATTTCGTGGGACCAGTCAACCCGCCATCAAACCAAAAAATATACATTTTGGTGGCAACAGAGTACGTCACCAAGTGGGTTGAAGCAGAGGCCTTGCCCAGAGCTACAGAAGAAACTGTTATAGAGTTCCTGCTCCATCTATTTGTGCGTTATGGCCTCCCTAGAGAGATAATTACAGATGGAGGGCCACAGTTTGCTAGGAATAGAATAGCGGCAACACTCAATAATTATCATGTTCAACATAAAGTTACCACCCCATATCACCCGCAAGCAAATGGGCAAGTAGAAAGCAGTAACAAAATAATAGAGACGATTCTAACAAAAACAATTGCATCACATAGACGCGACTGGGCAGCCAAACTACCAGAAGCACTATGGGCTTATAGAACAACATGGATAAGCACTACTGGTCACTCACCTTATCAACTAATGTTTGGAAAACAACCTATCTTTCCTATAGAATTTGAAATCCAGACATTACGAATAGCACAACAAGTTGGTTTAGATTTAACTGAGGCACAGACCAATCGACTACAACAGATTAATGAGCTGGATGAAATTAGACTCTCTGCACTTCAACACACTGCTCTGATACAGCAGCAGAGAGCTAAATGGCATGATGCTCTCATTAAAAACAGAGTCTTCCATGAAGGAGACTAGGCTCTTTTGTATGACTCTAGATTTCAGGACTTCCCCGGGAAACTCCAGACTCGTTGGTTGGGACCATATGAAATTCAGAAAGTCCATGACAATGGGACCCTTACCCTAACTACTATCGATGGTTCTGGATATACCTTCAAGGCAAATGGCCATCGAGTTCGTCTCTATCACAAACCACTTACTCGGGAGTCCTTTTGCCAACAATTACGCCAAGATTCATATATGGAGATCTTAGGGGAGGAAGACAAGTCTTCCTCGCCTATAACTCACTAAAACAAAATTAACTTTTCTTTATAATTTGTATATAACTTATCGAATTATTCTTGTACATATTTTTGCAGTATGTTTTGTTATTTTTGCTGTCCCTTTTCCAAAAGGAACAACACTTTTGATTTTTGCTGTTCCTTTTCCAAAAGGAACAACACTTGTGATTTTTGTTGTTCCTTTTCCAAAAGGAACAACACTTTTGATTTTTTCTGTTCCTTTTCCCAAAGGAACAACACTTGTGATTTTTGTTGTTCCTTTTCCAAAAGGAACAACACTTTTGATTTTTGTTGTTCCTTTTCCAAAAGGAACAACACTTGTGATTTTTGTTGTTCCTTTTCCAAAAGGAACAGCACTTTTGATTTTTGTTGTTCCTTTTCCAAAAGGAACAGCACTTGTGATTTTTGCTGTTCCTTTTCCAAAAGGAACAACACTTGTGATTTTTGCTGTTCCTTTTCCAAAAGGAACAACACTTTTGATTTCTGCTGTTCCTTTTCCAAAAGGAACAACACTTTTGATTTTTGTTGTTCCTTTTCCAAAAGGAACAACACTTTTGATTTCTGTTGTTCCTTTTCCAAAAGGAACAACACTTTTGATTTCCGTTGTTCCTTTTCCAAAAGGAACAACACTTTTGATTTCTGTTGTTCCTTTTCCAAAAGGAACATCACTTTTGATCTCTACTGTTCCTTTTCCAAAAGGAACAACACTTTTGATTTCTGCTCTTCTTTTTCCAAAAGGAACAACACTTTTTATTTTTGCTATTCCTTTTCCAAAAGGAACAAGCACTTTTGATTTTTGCTGTCCCTTTTCCAAAAGGAACAACAGTTGCAACTTACGATTTTTTGCGGTTCCTTTTTCAAAAGGAACAACTCTTGTGTGTTTTTGCTGCTTCCAAAAAGAACAACACTTTTTGATTTCTGCTGATCTTTTTTAAAAAAAAGGGGAACGACATTTCCTTGAAACTACTGTTCCTTTCTCCAAACGAACATCATCTGTGAACTATTGTTATGACCTTCCTTGAAAGGAGCATTACTCATACGATTTTGAAACAGCTTGCTCCCTCTACCCCAAATTAAGGATGTTTATTGCTGATGTTCTTTCAAGTCTTTTGGAATACGGCTATACATGTATGAGATTAAAGCGAAAACGCAACATACCGAAATCACTAAATCATAAATCGCTATCTTTAGAAGAAACTGCCCTGACTTGGTGAAAGGATGCGGAGAAAGACATGCTTATTTATCATCTTTTGCTGCCATTGTTCTATCAACTTCGTTCTGATTGGTTATCTGTATTATGATGGTTTTTTCTCTTTAATTATCATATGGCAATAGGATCAAAAGATTTATACCTTTCTATTGGGATATTTAGACTTCTTCCACCATTCCTACTCTTAAGGAGTGTTGAACCACCCTTTGTGCATAAACAGGAAAGGCTCTCTATTAAAAAGAAGCAAAAAAAAAAAAAAAAATTCTAAAGACTGTCAAATTGCAGGATAGGAAGTCTCATTACGAGCTGGCCTACCATGATCATCAGGATGGAAGCGAAGTGGCATTCCCATTAGGGCCACCACACCTCGGAAATGGTCCAAAAGGTATATCAAACAAATAATCCTTGGAACAGGAGGTCTCACCACGAGCCGGCCTACCCACTATTCGCTCCTTCCTCGTGAATGGCATTATGACCAACTGGTCACCAAGCCAGCATAGTGGCCTACATTTTGACATTGCTCAAACTCTTCCTCGCATACACAAAGGACTATGGTTCCAGGGGTGAAATAAACAACTCTGCCAAGGTTATGGACACCTGTCGGCAGCAGAGCACTGTTAATGGTATTGAAGTCGTATGTTTACACCGTAAGAAGATTACATCCTTTTGCTTCTTATGCCGTGATAATTAAATTATATAATATTACCCAACCACATAGAGCATAACTATATATCATCGCCAATCATTACGAAGCTACTGACAGTGACCGCATGAGACCTTCTATTTATGGCAAATGTCTTATCCCCGAACTTCCATCAAATCACTGCAGTCCCATAATATTAAAAGCGATCTAACTTTTTTTTACCTCGATTTCAGTATTAGGTTGTTTTTGGTGAACATGTCATATATCCATAAGTTGTTCCATAAAGACCTCGCGGCAGAACAGACGTTGCTCCTTTATTTGACGGCTGGGAAAGCCTATCATATTTCGGGGGGGGGAGGTAACCTCATCATTCCCCAGAGTACATGTCAGTCCGTTATTTGAGAAAATTTTGTACTCAAGCACGGCATGGCTCAACGGTATGATCTTTTGCTATTTTTTTTTTTCTTCTGCATGAGCTGACGTTCGAAGTTATTTCCATAGCATACGCTGTTGCATTTAAATTTGAACGAGGAATATGCTACCAGCTTCTCTGCGCTTCAACAAACAACTGCTGTTCCTTTGAAAACTGGCAGTGAAACTATGGGAGCAAGCTCAGTCCACCGAGAACCGCAAACATTAACTGTTTCGGCTGCAGCCCGAAGAATCCTGAAAAGAGCATGATGGTTGACCTATTTCAACCGCCTGAAGGAGTCCAATGAAACAGTAGCACGAGAATTTTTACAGAACTTACAGGAAGAATACTCCACAGTAAGAGGAAGGCGAATTGAAGTCACCAACGATATAATAGCAAGAGTCACGGGACTACTGGCCACGGGACCAGTATGGACAATAAAGAAGGAAAGGCTGCAGAAGATTTTGGAAATCTTTTAGGACGAGGGTCTGAAGTTGACAATCCGAGGAAAGGGGGTGCTACCAGCAACGCTAGGAGAGCCATGGGTGGAATTGGCAAAAATCATCCAAAGCTACATCACTTGTGAAGGTAGAAAAGATGTGGTAAGACCACGACATCTTAAACTCCTAGCTATCTTAAAACAAAAATGTTCTGTGAATTTGCCTGCATTTTTGAATTCACTATTGCATGATGTCACACGAAGTATGAAGAAGGCACAACATGTAGAATCAGTTATTAGCCACCATGGATTAATCCGCTTGATAGGAAATTACAGTCTCACCCAGTAGCAGAGTAGCTGGGAAGAACTAATTGTTGTTATCAATAAAGGGACGGCCACATCTAGACATCCGAAAAAACGAAAACGAGTTGATAACACACCCCAATACCCAGAGAAACGAAAACAGGACACTTGCACAGAAGTGCAACCTAAAAAACAATATGAAAAACGACCCGAAAAGCGGAAACATGATGCTATTACACCCGAACAACCAGAAAAGCGTAGAAAGTCAGCAAGGCTCGCAGGGTTACAAGAAGGGCTGGAGAAGCCCTAGGCAAGCACGAGCCAAGCAATAGAAATCGAAGATGAGCAGTCCGCAGAAACAGAAGCAGAAGAAGAAAGCAGTAAGGAAACAGAGCAGTCCGCAGAAACAGAAACAGAGGAAGAAGGCAGCGAGGAAACAGAGCAGTCTGCAGAGACAGAAACGGAAGGAGAGGATGCCGAGGAAGAAGAACAGTCTGCAAAAACAGAAACGGAAGAAGAAGACGTCGAGGGAGAAGAGCAGTCTGCAGAGGCAGAAACAGAAGAAGGAAAGGAGGACCTGGAGCAATTTGCAGGGAGAGAAGAAGAACAAGATGAGCAGACTGAAGAAAAAGGAGACGAAAAGGAAGAAGTTGAGCAGTTCGAGCAGGAGGAAGAAATGGAACAGTAGGAAGGGAGCCCATTACAAGACCCGTTAAGAGAAGATGAATTGGCCGACATTTTGGCCAATATGGGCGAATATGGCCAACCCCTGAGTCCATCAAACCTCCATGCCGAAGGTAAAACCCAAGAGAAAGATGCACCCGAGGAATTGCATGAAGAAGAGGCATAAATAGAAAACTTGCCCGTTCACAATGAGAAGATATTAGAAAATGCTGAGCAGGAACAACTCGTTCCTAGTCAGAAGCCACCAGAGGAAAGTCCGGAGGAAATAAGGGCAGAAGAGGAATCATCCCAAGAAATAACGGAGCCAAGTAAGGTTCTTACCCCGGAACAGTTACCTCAGGAAGAAAATCAGGAAGCTAGCCACAATCCAAACTGCAGCGAACAGCCTGCTGTTCCTTCGGAAGAGATGATGGAAATAAGGGAATTACAAAGGGAAAAGCGGACATTGTTGAACATAATAGCCCAGCTTCACCAGCAGATTAGGATTCTAAAAGCAAGGCAAAGGGTGAAGGGGACTTCAAGAAGAAAAGGTCTGACCACACCAGTAAGGCCCCTTAAGGGCAGGAGGCGGAGGACCAGAAGCCGTACCACTACTCAAAACCCTAACAGAAGCCAAACTGCTATTCCGAATGAAGCTGAAAAACAAACTGCTGTTCCATTTGAAAAGGGACAACAGTGGGCTGGAGTTCGTGTTAAAATTGAAAAGGATGATAAGATGGTTCAGACGGAGGCACCACATTTGGGAGTAATAAGGGCTCTGAACTCGAAACAACGTAATAAGAAAGTTCAAGTAAAGCTCCCGGCCTCCACGGATGCATGGAAGAAAGACCCGAAAACAAGAACCCTCCACCAACATTTGAAGCAGGCCCAGCAAGAAGCAGGAAAGCTCAGGGAGCAAATGGTCCCCTGAGAAAAATATGAAGAATTACAGCAGCAGCTAAGGAACGTCAACTTATCTGAAAGCCAAGCTTTCGAAGGATGGCAAAGGGAACAGGAGAAAGTTTCCAAGGTAACCCTTAGATTAGATGTAGTTATCAAACAAATGGATACCTTGTGTTCTTTATATAATGACTTTCTAGCATGTAGAGCCCCTACCAAAAATTATGCCCTATTTTTAATGGAGAGGTATTTACAATTGAAAATAAAGGCTGTCAAAGCAGGCACTCCTATACAGATTAACACTATGGATGATTTCATAAACTGCTGTAAACATTACGGGGTGAAAGTGCAGAGATTATTATGTGAATTTTATTTTCATAACCTTATACCAGAACAAGAGACTGAATTGAACCCAGCCCCTTTTGTTGGAGACATTCAATTGCAAGCATTTATCTCATTTGCAGTTAATCAAATTAAATGGCTCAAATCTTATAACGCTTTTCAAAAACAAGAGAACGGATTAGATCTTTGGGTAAGAGATGAGCCTAGGGATCCAGCGCAGTTATGGAGGAGTCATAGAAACCTTATGAGGGCTCCAGGTGTGATTGAAGCGCTAGGACCCATGCATGAGGCAATCATTCAGCAAGGACTTGAATACTTTTCCTCTATTAAGGACCCTGCCATTAATGCAGCTAAATTTCGATATCAAGTATCTAATCTGAATATTCAGTTTAGAGAACCATTTAAATACGAGAACTTTAGACTTGCTGCTAGCCATTTTCCCCTCTATGGTGAAATTGTTTTGAGGGCAGGGCCATCCTGGTTAGGATATAGGTTCCGGAGTCCAATGATTTTGCATCCAGCACCCAGATACCAAGCCCTATATGAGATTCCTGAGGGTCAGACAGGCCACTTCTTTGATTATTTAGTTTCGCATCACAGCTGTAGACCCTCACATGAGATTCCATCTCCAGCTTACTCACTCACTGCATTGCATATCAACTACAATGTTTTCATGAGGTCATGAAAAAGGGTAAGCTGGGGGGTGTGTAGAGTTTCAAAGAAGGTATGTTTTGATGGTTATTTCAGTATCTTTTTCATTAGGATATATAATCCTTTATGCATTTTAAACTTAGATAATAACGAGACACATGAGGTTAATAGGAAAAGCTGATAATTGTCGTTCTTACGTGCATGAAGGAGGAAAAGCAGAAATTAGCCATCTCAAAGGGAAAGACAAAGAGGAGCTAACTGATGTCCCTTTGACGGGGAACCACAAACAGAACAAATCAAAACGGACCAACCCAGAAGAGGAAGTGGAGATACCAGTTCGGAGCAGAAAAGGAAAGAAGTGACTCAGGGTTAATGATTCTGCGAATCCCTCAGGATCTTAGATCCTGAGGGATCGCTATTCTATCTATTTTTGTATCTAGATATCTCCGTCATCATCCTTATATAAGGGATAGCATTATTGGCTATAAGGGGAGGTTCCGTTGTAATTCCTTTTTACCAGATCGAAACTATGATCTTTATGTTCTGTTAAGACTCGATTTGCTGTAAGTTTATTTCATGCATTAATACAGACTTGTGTTACACAAAAATATCGTCACCATGATTATTTGCAGTCAGTATGGGTCTATCATCACTTGTACTGTCCTCCTATGCAAGTCTAAGACCTTAGCTATTCAAATCAAGCTTTGGAAATGGGAGAAAGACATTAGAAATCAATGTAACTCTGGTTCCGCACTTTCTCTCATGGTCACCTGCGGTCCCGCACCTTCTATGTACAAAAGCTACGTACCTACCCACTCTGTTCCTAATGGTGCAGGTGCGGACCCCTGTGAAAGTCAAAAGGCGCAATTTTTATCTTAAAAGACTCACTTTGGGTTAATTCTAGAGTTTTCTAGAAGGCATTTTGACGTGGATTGTTCGCTCTGAGGTGGTTCATGCATCCCAAAAGTGAAGGAGCTAATCCCTTGACTAAAGGAGCTATCCCTTTGAAGGAGGGCTTTATCCCTTTGAAGGAGGACCTAGTAACTTCCCTCCATTGCACTATAAATACAGGCATTGGGGTGAGGACTACGGAGGTTAGAAGCTGAACATTTTGAGGGTAAATGCTGGTGAAATTGAGACTCTTTGGTTGAGCTTGAGAGGAGAGATCACATACCTCTTGGTTCTATTGGAGAGTGAGTGAAACTTGTCAAAGTAGAGGAGACATCTTGTTGGACCCTGGAAGGAGCTTGTACAGCGTCAAGGCAAAGGTTGTAAGGTTCTTCTTCTTTTGAATTAATACAATCAAACTCATTTTTCTCAACAAGTATCATATGTTATTTGTTTCATGGACTCCTTGACTTTCATGTTAAATATGTTTCATGCAATTAGTTTTTCAATTGGTTTTTCAGGTGCTATTTAATTTGTTTGCCTTGTTTGTGTTTGCAGATTCGCGAAGAGGAGCTCATTTGGATCGAAAGAGCGAGGGCATCCACAAGCTTGCGTTGGACCAAAGGTAGGCCCTAGAAACCTTTGTTTGCTATTGTTTATTGAAGCATATTTAGAGAAAGATAGTGTCTGGTTTGTTTGCTTGTCGTTAGGTCTTCTTTAGATTCTAGGAAGGTCTATCTTGTCCGCAAGATCGACTCATTCTGCGCGACAAAATGACGACTCCACTGGGGACTTGATTGTTTTCTTTGTCTATACTTTGACTTGAGAAATTGTATTTTCTGTTTCTGTTTTTGACTTGATGACTGTGGGATTGGGTGTATTTAGTTAATTTTGAGTTTGTTTTCATTTTTAATAGTTTTGGGAGAGGCACGCACCCTCTTAGTTAAGCACAGTGTGTACTTGTACGCACTTTTGCTTTGTGCACAGAGCGTAGACGCACCTGTGTAAACAGGTTGCCTGCGTAACCTGTCAAAAATTTGAAAAATTTCAAATTTTCCTCTTGTTTGTCAGTTTAGAATTTGTTCATAAGTTTTAGCCATTGCCCAGACCTGCTTGTTCCCTGTCAAAAACTTTCCTTGGTTTAATTTCATTAGAATTAGGGTTTTAGGTGGAATTCCTAGGAATTTTGCTTGTTGGGATTGTTTTTCATTTTGGTTGTGTAGTGGCTCTGAGCTTAGAAGCCCTAGAGACCTCAGATTACCTTGGTGTCTACTAGTCTTCTTGTGAGTCTGACCATTTATGAAATCTCCCCTTGTTGAGGAATTCGCTATGAGTTTTCTCATTTCAAAATTTCGAAAATCTTGTAGTTGAAAGTTTGGAATTTTCATTTTTACAAAAAGAAAATGAAAGATTGGTTGTTTTTTGACTAATTGTGATTCTGCATAAATTAGTCCTTAGCTCACATTTAGCTAAGTAAAACATCCTCAAAAAGACTTTTAGTAGGCTTTAACTTCAAGTAGCTTTTTATAGTTTGTAGCTCTCAAAGTTAGTCATTTTCATTAGTTTTGAGTGTCTTTTTTACAAAATATAAAAAAAATCTCTTTTGGAAAGTTTGTCTCTTGTAGTGATTGTTTGTTTTGAAAAGAAAAGGGAAATTTGTGTGAAATAGCTAGTTGTCTCGTTTTGAGTGCTTTGGAAAGGAAAAGCTCTTCTTTTAATTTGTTTAATTGAGAAAGATTTGTGTTTACAAAGTAGTTGCATTTCTCAAACTCTTTCTTAAGTTTAAAAGTTCATCGAAGAGAAAAGATTGTTTAAATCATCCTAGGTGCATCTTTTTAGTGATTTCGAGTCGAGTCTTTACACCACGAGTTTCATCTCCGCCACCTCTTGACTTAAATAACAACCACTAAAATCAACGCTTAAAGTAAAATTCACCTAGTAACATTTTATTTCTAGGGCTCTAATACACCAACTTAGCTTAGGCTAGTGTCTTGGAGTAGGAGAGTAATTAACTCTCCAAGACAGTAAAAACAAACAAGTAGTTGTATCTTGTGGTAGGAAGAAATCCAATTGTTGCATTTATGCTCTGGGAAAACTCCTCTTAAAGGAGAAGCATGAGATCGTGTCCGAACCAGTGTGGGAATCAATCCTTCCTCATTGGGAACCACGCCAGATATTCACGTATTAAAAACGGTAAACCTCGGATTAACCATTGTCGAGGAGCCTGGGGTCACTTGTTGTTAAACCTTGGATTATGTCAAGGAGCCTTCAAGGGGATTGAGCTTGCTACTCTGCCCTTGCGTGCGTATCAGATCGTAGACTATTCCCCCAGGTGTATTTGTCTCAGTTGGTAGCCTTAGTGACCATATTATTTAGGATTCTTCCTAAGGTGACAGTGGTGGGAAGATCCCACTATACAGGAGCAGACGTCGGCTAGACTCACTTGGATTTTCTGGGGGGTTCACTTCACTCGAGACGGTTAAAGTGGAGGAACTTGGTCCAGTCTATTCATTAAGAAGGTTGCTGGGGTAACTGTTCCAACCGCCATTTCTGTACTGGATTCTGCGAGGTTGGATTTCATCACCAACTAGTGTTTTTGGTCCGGAAAGTTACTGTTTGTGTGTGTTTGATCTCTAGATTCTTTAGGCGTGTGATTCAAATTTGTTTGGTTCTTTAGAGGCTTTAGGTGTTTTTCATTGAGATTTTACTTTGTTTGCGTGTGAAGTAGTTAAAAGTTTTTAACTGTGGCTGAATTACCAAGACAGTCCCGTAGACTTCGGGGCCAGTCTCCTGAGTTTGTAGCTGTGGCTGATTTACTGAGGAAGTCCCGTAGACTTCGGGGCCAACCTCCTGAAGAAGTCCTGAGCCATCTTGAAGGCTTGAAAGTCCTCGTAACTCCTAGTGGCAGTAAAGTTGGGTCACTTGAAGAGGGAGAGTCTTCATTGTTTGTACATCCTGATTACCAAACTTTAGAAACAGGTTATAATCCTGAAGCTATTTCGGTTTCCGAACTTGCTGGTAGCTTTTCATCTACTAGTGATATAGGCGAAGAACCTGAGATATCTGAACCTGTTACTCCAACATCGGGGTTTGTCTCTCCAACTTCTAGTGGTCCTAATTCACCTAGGGTAGAAAGAGTAATCACCGAAAAACTTCCTTCTGGTTTGATAGCTATTGAAGAACTTGCTCCGAAAGAAGAAGTAGGCATCCCTATCCCTGAAAATAAACCTATTATTGATCTAAGGGAGCATGAATCAATTTTTTACAGTCCACCCAGAAGTACTACTTGGTATCTTTCTTTGACTAATTATTTGGAAAATTCAGTGTTAAGTCTTTCACCACCTTGTACTCCTTATCATCCTAGAGGTTTTTATACTCCCGTAAATATGTCAGGTCAGTCGTCCATGTTTACTCAATCGCTCGAATCTTTTTTGTATGACGGTCCTTCTGTTCCCATTGGGTATCAGTCACTTTCTGGTACTTTTTTGGGAGCATCTCGTCAACCCATTGAACAAGGGTTATTCACTGGAAGCAGTGGTGCAAAGCCGTTGAGCGTAGAAGACATTCTTATGATGTCAGGTTCTATTCCCAATTCTCAACCTCAAGGTGGCCAGTTACCGCCTGGGGGGCAGCCTTATTTAACACCTGGGGGACAACCTCAAGGTACACAATTGGCATTTGGGGGGCAACCTCAAGGATAGTACGTGCCTACGGTACAATACATTCCTCAAGGTCAACCCCAGACTCAATATGTACTCTAAGGTCAACCCCAGTATCAATTTATACCTCAAGGTCAACCCCAATATCAGTACATGCCTCAGGGATATCTACCCCAAGGTCAGTACTCGAACCAAGGTTTCCAACCACCCCAAGGTCAATCTTATGTTCAAGGGACAGGAAATGTATCTTTCAATTATCAAACCTACCCTCAACCTGGTTATGGTCCTCAATATTCTCAACCTGTTATGGGTCAGTACCCCGGAATGAACATAGTGTGGGATTCATCGCAAACTCAACAGGTGTTGCAGCCAAATGTATAGTTGTTATCTCAAACTGGACAACCCTTAGTTTCTGGTTCTCCCCAGCAACCAGTCCAGTCAAATATTCAAACTTCTGTACCTTCGGTAGTTTCTCAGTCTGGGCCTACTGCGCCTCATACTCCATCTCAAACGACTGCTACAACTGCCGCAACATCTGTTCAATCTACCCCACCTACTTCTGGAGTATCGACAACTCCAGTTTCTATTGTTCCTATATCTACTCCTCAGACATCTTTACCACCGTCTGGATCCACGATTCAAACTACGGTTCAGATGCCTGTAGGACAACCTGGTTTAAGTACGGTCATCACAAGTCAACCAAAATTCACTTATCAACCGTACCAGGGACAGTACCAATTCGGCCCTGTTGTGTAGTAGCCAGTTTATCAGTATCAACTGTATCCTGGGTACACTTATCAGCAACCTCAACAACCCCAGTAAAGTCCGGTTAATCCTGGTTTTCCAGGAGGATACAATATCTCGAACGCGATTCCTATTCCTAGTTATCCTGGATATCCTCCTCCTGGGGCTGGTCTCATGACCCAG
Source organism: Pinus tabuliformis (assembly GCA_031772625.1). Lineage (NCBI taxonomy): Eukaryota > Viridiplantae > Streptophyta > Pinopsida > Pinales > Pinaceae > Pinus > Pinus tabuliformis. Next base: position 1,536,384,567 of record CM062804.1, read on the forward strand.
AGTTTTAGGGATCCTAATCGGCAGTTACCGTTTATCGCAACTTTGGTCTTACCCGATTTGTCGCGCCTAACGAACGATCCAATTAATTGTCTTCCGTTTTGGCCGCCAATGCTGAATAAGTTGCCTAGTGACATTCCCAAGTTTGAAGGTAAATCTGGAGAGGACCCATTGAACCATGTGATGACTTACCACCTCTGGTGTGCATCTAACTCCATCACAGATGATTCGATCCGTCTTAGACTTTTCCAGTGCACTCTAATTGGTCTCGTGGCCAAGTGGTACATTGAGTTACCGCGAGGCACTTTTTATAATTTTAGTCAGTTAGCTACCTTGTTTTTAACTCATTTCCAGTTGCCAGTTCGATATGAAAATGGCATGGAATTGTTAACTTCGCTAAAACAATCGACATCCACGTATATTTTAGATCATATTCATGAGTGGAGATGTCGACGACGTTTAGTGAAGGTATTCATTTCGGATCAAATCTTGGCTGAGTGGTTTGTAAAATCTTTGTTGCCAAGGATCACTGAAGATGTTGCTAAAGCCGGAGTTGTTACTGAGGAGCAAGTGATTGCTCAAGCACAGTACCTTGACTTGGTCTATACTCAGTCAGGTACGTTACACGAAAAGATCCCCGATCTTCCCAAGTCGAATCAAATCACTGCAGCTCCTTCGGGATCTCATGCCGCTGACAGTATGATTGGTACGGTTAACACTAAAAGTAAGAAGAAGTCTTCCAAGAATTCTTCTCCTATCATAACCTTGCCTGATTCCCCGACATGAGATTCTTCTGCAGAGGTTTCCGCCGATGTTCACGTTGTAGAATCATCTACAGCTAAATCAAAATCCGACGGGAAGAAGAAAGGAAAGAAGAATAATAAAACGGACAAAAATTCAAAGGAGAAACCTGAAAAGGCAGAATCCAATGAAGAAAAGCGCAAACCTCATTATCTGTGTCTCATTTGTCACGAAGAACATTTCACAAGAGACTGCCCTCATCGAGCAGAGGTTGCGAATATCGTCAAGGGTTCCCAAACTCCTGTTGTTTTGAAGGACCCATTTCCAAATCAAGATAGCAAGATGATAGGTTCTTCCTCGAGTGCCAATGAAGAACCCATATTGATGATGTCCCATGTAAGGATTGTGACTCAATCGCAAGATTATGGCAGTAAAAGTCCTGTTGATGGCAAAGAAGTAGAATCTTCTCATTCTAATCCATCAACCTCAGCTCTCGGTTCCGATCCACTACAGATCGAGAAACCTAATCCAGACTTAGTAATCAAACCGCCCGCCAAGGGTGTACTTCGAAGGTCAGCTTTCAATCCACATGTGAGAGTGGCTCAGAATTATAACATTGTTGACGATTTAGTTGTTTCACCTTCAGCAATGTCGGCTTTGAAAGTGCTACAATCATGCCCAGCACAACGCAAATTACTTTTGTCGGCTATAGGAGCTGTTGATGTTCAGGACCCGAACCTAATAATATTTGATCTAGAAAATAGTACACCGCGTTTGCCTCATCAAATGGCTTTCCAGATTCCAGTGATAGTAAAAAACAGGCCTATTCATCGGACTGTAATTGATGAGGGAGCCTCAACGTGTATTATGTCGATACAGTGTTGGAGATCACTTGGTTCTCCTTCACTAAGTTAATCCCCGACAATTCTTAAGGCCTTTGATGGCCGTGGGTTTCATCTTTTTGGCATTCTACAGGATTTGCCTATAGGGGTTGAAGGAAAAACCGTTAGTCTAGATGTGGAGGTGGTTGATGCCCCTCTAGACTACAACCTTCTCTTGGGTCGAAGTTGGTCTTACGCTATGACATCGGTCGTTTCATCGGTCTTTAGAGTCATAAAGTTTCCACATAATGGAAAGATCGTAACAATAGACCAGCTGGCTTACTTTTCATCCGACCCAGCCTCTTCGGAGAGTATTCAACATGTTGGTAAAACGACTATCCCATATAACGATGTTGGAGTAGGATTAGTTAAAGATGTCGGTTTACTGGGAACTTTTCCTTTTCCTCCAATCAACGCATCATCTTCATTTGCAACTATTCATATGATTACATTAGACACTATTTTTTATGACAATCCTTGGATTGTTCCTTCTGAATCTGAAATAGACTCATTTGGTAATTCCATGCCTTTGAGTCCATATGAAATGGCCTATGAAGTTGTGCAGTATTTTGCCGACCCGTGTTCAACCAAAAAAGACTTAATGAATGTGGTCCATGAGGAATCACTTTTCACATCAACCTCGGATTTAACTACGTTTTCTGAACTTGTTCACTTTGATGAGAAGATTCGTGAAATCCTATGTGTAGATGATTTACCATGGGAAGATCTCCATCACATATCTTCGTTTTTACCTGAGGATGATCATTTTGAAAATGATTTCTCATCAATCTTTACGACTGAATATGTCAAGGAACCTCAGAATCCAATGAAACATCCCGATTTAGAGTTAAATTTGGGGAACATCTCTTGAACTATTCCTATTGACATTTCAGTTAAGCCCGAAATTATTGAGAACATTCATATAGGTGCCTCGTGTACAAATGATGAAATCCAATTATATAAGGCCCTATTTCAAGAATTCCACGACGTGTTTGCCTGGTCCTATGAAGAAATGCCAGGAATTGATCCCGCAATTGTTGTTCATGAGATCAAAACTTACCCGAACGCTAAACCCGTCCGGCAACGTTTGCGTCAGATTCACCCACAAAATGCTGCTGCAATTAAAGCAGAAGTTGAAAAATTGTTGAAAGCAGGTTTCATTTATCCGATCCTGTTAACGGATTGGGTATCGAATGTTGTTCCGGTTAACAAAAAATAGGAAACAATAAGAATATGCATCGACTATAGGGACATTAATCGAGCTTGTCCAAAGGACAACTACCCAACTCCTTATATCGATCAAATCATTGACGATTATGCCGACAGCGAGATATTTTCCTTTATGGACGGTTTTTCCGGATACAGTCAAATCAACATTCTACCTGCCGATCAACCAAAAAAGTCTTTTATTTGTCCATGGGGGACATTTGCTTATTGCAAATTACCTTTTGGGCTTAAGAATTCCGGAGCAAATTTTCAGAGGGCGATGTCTTATGCGTTTCATGACATCAAGCACATTGTGCGACCCTATCTTGATGACTTGCCTGCTCATTCACTACATCGATCTGATCACCTCGTCCACTTACGAGCAATCTTTATGAGGTGTAGGCATTATCGTATTCGGTTGAACCCACACAAATGTGTCTTCTGTATAGAAACGGGTCGATTGCTGGGATTTGTAGTTTCGAAAACCAGCATTCATGTTGATCCCTCGAAGGTCGAAGCTATTATCAATTTGCCTCCTCCTCCGAGTCTTCGCCAACTCCAAAGTTTGCAAGGGAAAGCAAACTTTTTACGACGATTCATTCCTAACTATGTCGAGGTTACAAAGGGTTTTACACGGTTGTTGAAACAAAATACTCAATTTTCTTGGGATGAGATAGCTCAGAAATCTTTTGATGCACTCAAACACGTGTTGACCCATGCACCATTGTTGCATCCTCCCAACTACAACCAGGATTACTTTTTGTATCTCGCCGCATCCCATTCCACCATTGGAATGGTCTTAGTTCTGGAAGATGAATTCGAAACAGAACATGTGATATATTACCTTAGTCGAACGTTAAATTCCACTGAGCTAAAATACTCACATGTGGAGAAATTGGCATTGGAAGCCGTTCAAGCTGTCCAACGTTTTCGTCACTACATTTTACTACGTAAAACTATGGTTATTTCGGATTGCAACCCTATGATATACATTTTGACCAAACAATTGCTAGGGGGAAAGTACTCTAAATGGATCGTTATCCTGCAGGAGTTCGATTTGGAATTTGAGAAATCCAAGTCTAAGAAATCTTTAGTTTTCGTGGAGTTAATGTGTGACTTCCCGCATGCTGACACGGAAACTGTGGTGGAGGAGCCCATTGCAGACGAATCCTTGTTTCTAATCAGTACTTTGGATCCATGGTATGGGGATATCATCGTCTATCTCCAGACCCAATCCTTTCGGCCAGAAATTTCAAGGTCCGAACGTCGAAAAATTCGGTTCCACTCCCAACAATTCAAAATTATTGGAGATACTCTTTATCGTCGTGGGGCGGACTCTATTTTTCGACGTTGCTTAACTCACGAAGAAGCTGAAACGGTTCTAAATGATTGTCACTCTGGGGCATGTGGCGGTCATATGTCTGGGTATGCCACAGCCTAAAAGATATTGCACACTGGCTATTTCTGGCCGTCCTTGTTTAAAGATTGTATTACTGCAGTCCGAAAATGCCACAACTGTCAAGTGTTTGATCGAAAGATGCACGCTCCACCTGCTCCTCTCCACCCTATAATTGCTGTTGGTCCTTTTGCTAAATGGGGTATCGATTTTATTACATGTAACCCCCACTCAGCCAGGGGGCATGCGTATATCATCCTTGCGGTAGATTATTTTACTAAGTGGGCCGAGGCGATGCCTACATTTGAAGCAGACGGCAAGACAGTTGCAATTTTCGTGTTCAATCATATAATTTCTAGGTTTGGTGTCCCACAAGCGATAATCACTGATCATGGGCATCATTTTCGAAACGTTATGATGACCGAACTTATAGGCCAACTTGGTTTACGTCACGATAGTTCAACCCCTTATTATCCACAAGAAAATGGCCTGGTTGAATCCATCAACAAAGTTTTAGTTATCATGATCCGACGAATCATTGGCATTCATCGGTCGAATTGGCACAACATGCTATTTTCAATGCTTTGGGCGTACCGAACCTCAGTGAAAACATCAACAGGGTTCACTCCTTTCCAACCAGTTTATGGTTTGGAAGCTGTGCTACCCATTGAATGCGAAATCCCATCACTGCCAATGGCCATCGAGTTACTTCTAGCTACTTTCGAAGAGGAAAAGCATTTTTTATACTTAGCTCAATTAGATGAGAATCGACGTAATGTTGCATTAGCAATCGAGACTCACGCAAAACGTATGAAAGCTCAGTATGATCGAAATGTGACCCCTCGAAATTTTTCGGAAGGAGACCTAGTGTTATTGTATGATTAATCTAATGATAAGTTAGGTGCTGGAAAATTCGTTCCTATGTGGCATGGACCCTATGTTGTCAAGCGAAAGCTAGCCAAAGCGGCTTATGAATTGGTAGACTTTGATGGGGACTCTTTGGGTAAACCAAGAAATGGCCTTTACTTGAAGAGGTACTATGCTTAAAAGAATGGGTATGGAGAGTTTTAGTTAGGTTAGTTTTTCTTTCTAGCAAGTGTGTTTTAGTTTAAAAAGTGTGCTTAGCTTAGAGAGTGTTTTTCGTCATTATTCTGGCTTATCTTGGTTTTACTCTTGATATTGCAGATGTCGATGCCTCTTCAAACATACATTGGATTTGCTAATGGTGCTTGTCGTAGTACACGGAACATTTCTTCCACAGCTTGGGTTATCTATTCGCCCTCTAACGAGTTAGTTTCTATGCATGGGGTAAGCCTCGGTCAAACAACAAACAACATTGCCGAGTATAGTGCAGTGATTGAGTTATTATCTGAATCTATTTCATTTGGGATTCGGAGTTTGATAGTGAGGTTAGATTCTGAACTCGTTGTATTACAGCTTAATAGAGTGTATGCCATTAGAAATCCAGTGTTACTGAGATTATTTTTAAGAGTGCGTCTCTTGGAACGTGAATTTGATTATATTGAATATCAGCATATTCCAAGATCTCTAAATACATTAGTAGATGCAATTGCTTCTCAAATGTTAAGTAGACATTTGCAATAATCATACATGTAAATTTAAAAACATTTCATCACACATGTTTAACAAGATAAGCCGGCAATAGTGATATATATATAGGAGTGTGTCAAAAAATACATCGTCTTCGATCATAGGTTGAAAAACACCTTATGATCGGCAAAAATGATAAGTACAAAAAACAAAAATGTCACATGTGCCCACGAAAGGCGATCATCCTATCACTGGTGATGATCTCTATAAGAAACCACTGCCCGAGCCACCTTGCAAAGGAACCTCCTAAAAGGTCCCGGGACTCCAATCACATAGCGCTGAAGTCGACGAGGGATGTCGTCGATAGTAGTCTCAGGAATATCTCCTGTCAAGCGCTCAAGATGACCCTCCAACTCGGCCAAAACCTCTGCTGATTCGTCCTATGGGGTTGGCGCGGGTGCAACTGGTTGCCTCCTCTCGAAAGGCTGGAGAGCGACTGGTTACTGTGGACCCACATCTGCATTTGAAATTTTTACTGTCAGTTTTGAGACGATGAAAAATATAAAAAAAAAATTTAAATAGGGAAAGTTGAAAAGGATTTTACCTGACTCGTCCCACTGCTCTCCTGGTGGAAGAACCATGTCTGGGTCACCACGGAAATCTATCCCAGCGTAAGGGAAATCCTGAATGCAAAAATCCTGGTTTTCCAACCATTGGAAATACTCAGGTTTGAACCGAGCAACCTCTGTCCTCTCGTCTGGGTGACGGGCCATGACTGCAACCCATCGCATCAATTTGGGCTCTTGAGGAAGCCCAGCTCCAACAGTAAGATGCTGTGGGATCAGCATAGGAACCCTCTCCAGGCCAAAACTCACGACCAAAGCCCCATAACCAAAGGTCTTTAGTCGTCTGTTCTTGGCCCTGGTCAGTTGGCCTTTCACATTGGCCAGCACAGCATTGCACCAGTTGAAGATGGTGCCCTGAAAGCAATCAACTGCCATACGCATCTGGGATCCGGTGGTAACATGTAATGCGGCAGCTCTACAAAGTCTGGTGACAGTAAATGCAATCACCATGAGCTCAGGACAGGATATGGTCTTTATGTCTATCCCTTTGTCTTTAGCCTGGCTATGGCAGTTCTCTAGCCGGAGGCTATCGACAGACTGGCCACCTGGCCTAGTCCTGAATAGAGTCAAGTCCTTACCTCTCTTAGGCAAACCAGTCAAGAAATAAATGTCCTCCAGATCGATTTTGAGTTGGTGTCCGCCAGTGAAAAAGCACTGGTCCTGTACGCTCCACCTGTCAACCAGCCACTGTAAGAAATCTACCTGAGCCCTCATGCCAGGAATGGTCCAGAACTTGTACAGTCCACATGCCCTCAAAGCATCCAGTGAAGGCTAATGATTCCATGCGGCGGTATCCACGTCCTCATGCTCCCGTTCTTGCCAATATAGCATGATATATTCTCTGCATCAAGAATAAAGGTTAATTAGATTGCTAGAAAACTTTTTTATTGGTCCATTTTTGAGGAATTTTAGGTTCAAAACCCTTGCTATGGGGTATGCACCCTCCACGTTAGACACAATGCGTGGGTCCGCATTTTGTCTACACGGAAGGTGCGGACCCCGAGCTTTTTCCCAATGGAGAAAAAGTCGGGGTCCGCGGGTCCGCAATGGTAAACCTGCGGACCCCCGCGCGCGGGTTTTTCCACTAAAAACTCTCCCAAAAAACAAAATGAAGGGCTAAATCAAAAAACTAAACGGTTGAAAATGAAGAGTAAGGTGATGTGGATTACCTGGAGAAGACGGTGCTCGATTTCGACGGTTGGATTTTCCACAATCTTCACGGGAAGTTTTCTAAGCAAAAGCACTATTTTCTCACCCAAACTCAAACGGTAAAAATGAATTGACAAAAGCCCTTTTTATAAGTTTTTTGAGTAAATAAATCACAAATTTGTTTATGTTTCACTTTGAAAAGGTATTTTGCAACGCTTTTATCCATTTCAAATAGGTATGAGTAATGTTTGTGTCTTTGTGCAGAATACAGGATTATTCAGGTGAAATCTATCATTTTCAACGAAAAAACAAGTAGAGTCATCTTAAAGCTCTTTTCTGACTCCTAAAACATGAAAAGATTGCCGAGCATTTCTTTTACACTCGTTAAAACGGAATTAAAAGACGGTCCACTTACATCTCTTTTCCGACCGTAAAAACATGAAAAGATTGCCGGATTTTTGTCGTTTCAAATTTGATATTGGTTATAAAACGACGTGTCGTTGATCGCTTTTTTACTTTTTCGGGTCAGTGACACTAATAACGAAAAGTACTCCTTGGTCGTAAAAGATCAAGCGGTTCTCTCAAGTATTATTTTATACTTTTTCGGACTTGGGAGACACAAATTTACGAAAAAGGTCAACCCTGGAGTTTTCTTAAGTTTTTCAGACTCTCTAAAATTGAAAAACGCCGAGTTTCTCCTATACTGGACTCATTAAAATTTCACAGTAAAGGACCTATTCAATTACAAACAGGAACGAACCACTCCTTCTTAGGGTTCGAATTTAAACTAAGTTGGACTCATCCGAAGGATGAGCTTATAATCAAGCAAATGTTATCCTCCTCAAGCTTGTCAAAAATAAAGAGGTACTTGCCAGAAATGGTGGGGGAAAAGAGAGAAAAATGAGTCTGTTTGTCATACTTTGTAACCCCTCTTGAACACGACACTTTTATTCACCTGGGTTGGGAAATCCTTTGCCTAATAGTTGATCAAACCACATTGAAAGTCTTAAGCCGGTTTCTGGGTATTAACTTTGGGTCAATTGTCACCAAGCCATCTATCATTTCGTTATGTGTTCAAGAGGTCACTGCCAATATGCCATTCATTTGCAAAATATCTGTCATCCATCTTGACCATCCCTAAGTTAGTCCTTGCAACAAAATTTCTTCAACTTGATCTATGATTTCGTGTTGTGGGCTTGCCTGCAACTGATCGCTTTCTATCGACTTCAGCTCATTATCTAGAAAGATGATCTAGAGATCGTCAGTACCTTGGGATGTGCATGCCTCAATGGCAGGTTTCTCGCCTTTGACGACAGTTTACATCATTAACTTTCGATCAAAGGATTCCATGATATGTTCGACATCAACACATTTACTCACATCTCATGGATTGTACTGAGTACTTTGAGAGCCATTGACATCACTGGTGGTTTCTCTCACACTTGTTAACAGTTTACATCATTGACTGGTAATCAAGTGGTTGCTACCATGTTCGACATCAACACATTTATTCACATGGATAGAATCGTACTGTTTCGGGAAGTAGAAATGAAGACCCTGGATCTAGTTTCCACCATCCAAGCTGCGAGGAATTTTGTACTCATTATGTTGTGGACTATTCGTAAAAGATGGCTGCGTCCATACTGTGTTCACACGAGTCTATACTTATGATGTTTTACAAGATCATTCCTATATCAGAGCAGTAGATAGGTTTCTAGTTAGTTTTGATCTAAGTATGGGAATGCCTACCTCAGCGATGATATGATCTCATATATATATCTTGCATTGAATGTTTTTACAGGTTCCGATCGGGCTCTCCACAAGATAATCCTCGAAATGATAAAGTACTTCACTCTTCCTATATGATAAATGAAATCCTCATCTACTACAGACTTCGCACTTTAGGGGGCAATATGTTACACAAAAATATCGTCACCATGATTATTTGCAGTCAGTATGGGTCTATCATCACTTGTATTGTCCTCCTAAGCAAGTTTAAGACCTCAGCTCTTCAAATCAAGCTTTGGAAATGGGAGAAAGACATTAGAAATCAATGTAACTCTGGTTCCGCACTTTCTCTCATGGTCACCTGCGATCCCGCACCTTCTGTGTACAAAAGCTGCGTACCTACCCGCTCTGTTCCTAACGGTGCAGGTGCGGACCCCTGTGAAAGTCAAAAGGCGCAATTTTTATCTTAAAAAACTCACTTTGGGTTAATTCTAGAGTTTTCTAGAAGGAATTTTGATGTGGATTGTTCGCTCTGAGGTGGTTCATGCATCCCAAAAGAGAAGGAGCTAATCCCTTGACTAAAGGAGCTATCCCTTTGAAGGAGGGCTTTATCCCTTTGAAGGAGGACCTAATAACTTCCCTCCATTGCACTATAAATACAGGCATTGGGGTGAGGACTAGGGAGGTTAGAAGCTGAACATTTTGAGAGTAAATGCTGGTGAAATTGAGACTCTTTGGTTGAGCTTGAGAGGAGAGATCACATACCTCTTGGTTCTATTGGAGAGTGAGTGAAACTTGTCAAAGTAGAGGAGACATCTTGTTGGACCCTGGAAGGAGCTTGTACAGCCTCAAGGCAAAGGTTGTAAGGTTCTTCTTCTTTTGAATTAATACAATCAAACTCATTTTTCTCAACAAGTATCTTATGTTATTTGTTTCATGGACTCCTTGACTTTCATGTTAAATATGTTTCATGCAATTAGTTTTTCAATTGGTTTTTCAGGTGCTATTTAATTTGTTTGCCTTGTTTGTGTTTGCAGATTCGCGAAGAGGAGCTCATTTGGATCGAAAGAGCGAGGGCATCCACAAGCTTGCGTTGGACCAAAGGTAGGCCCTAGAAACCTTTGTTTGCTATTGTTTATTGAAGCATATTTAGAGAAAGAGTGTCTGGTTGGTTTGCTTGTCGTTAGGTCTTCTTTAGATTCTAGGAAGGTCTATCTTGTCCGCAAGACCGACTCATTCCACGCGACAACTTTGTTACTCTTTTATCTTTGATCCTGGATCAACTTTAAGCGGTGTACCCCTGGAGGCTAAGGGCCCGGCCCTGGAGGACACTTGCTCTTGTACCATTAAGCGTGGTGTCTGTGTGGTTTGTTCATAGGCGTAATCTGGTAATCTGTTGTGAACGTTATATTGCACGCTCTGTGATGTTTAACTTGTTTAATGTTCCTGCAAATTGAAGTTTTATATTGACACTGCGTTATGTTACCAATTCATTAAAGTGTTGATTAATCTCTACAGGATATTATCACTCCAGTACAGAGTTCATGGTGATTGTGTTTTAGCATTATGACAGTTATCTTGAGAAGTCTGATTTCAGATGATTATTGAATGTTACTGTTTATATCTTGATATGCAATCACATACGTTTATTTAGATCAATAATGGAAGTAGATTGAGCACGTTGTGTTTCTAGGGTTGTAATTCCTTTAAGACTGCAGGGTTGATGTTTTGATTGGAGTGGTTAGATAGAATCGCAACTTGATGAATTTGGTTATTGATGATTCCAGTTGCTGTTCCATTTAGTTGTTGTTCCATTTCAGAATTGCTGTTCCATTTAGTTGCTGTTCCATTTCTGAATTGATGTTCCATTTCAATTGCTGGTCTATTTCAAGATTGATGATTTGTTGTTTCATTTACTTGCCATTTCTTAAGGACAGACTCAGGTTGTAGTGAGTGTCAGCTTCTGCTATTTGGCTCCCAGACCTCTGATATGCTCCCATCAGTTATGAAAGGGATAGGTTATTGCCACCAAACCCTTGTCTGATGTGCTGTTCTATTTCATCATTATTTCCTTTACTTTCCATTTCATTTATATTCACCAAGGACGATCTCAGGCTGTAGTGAGCCCCAGCATCTGCTACCTAGCTCCCAGATCTCAGATTTGTTCTCATCAGTTATGAAAAGGATGGGTTATTGCTACCGAACCTTTAACTGATGCAATGCTTTGTGTGATTTAGCCTTTTGAAGTAGTTAAGTTATAGACATGCAGCCATTTACTTTTGTAGCCTTTAAGTAGTTGTACTACGAGCATTACTCTCACAAGTGCTAAGCCTCAGACTGAGACACTCTTTTGAAATAGCAAGACGTTCCCGGATTGACATTTTAATGTGAGGTAACTAGAGGTGAAAGAAACCCTGTTTATAGCTCTACAGGCATTAATGGCCAAGGCATTGTCAATCCCATCAAAGTAGAGGAATTACCTCGTCAAGCAGGACTTGGGCATGTCAAGAAAGAAGTTGGGAAATGTGCTGAGAAAGCGAGCAAACCACCAACAACAGATTATAAGAAACCCTCATCAATTCCTTTCAAATCAAAAGAGAAGGTAACAGATGTTGATTTCCTTTCGATTTCACCCTCACATAGTATGATGTCTATTGGATATTTGGAGATCCCCATTACAGGGACAAACATGAGGCTCCTTACAAGGATGAGGCATGAGGAGAAAGAACTTGGTGCTAATAACCAAGGCACCACTGAAACTTTAGAGGTTTTGCTTGAACATCAATTTGCAGGCTCGAGATACACTAAAGGAGAGTGCTCAAAGGTGTCAGATTCGTCCGAGACATCGTCGAGGAAAGAGAATGATGGGAAAGCATCCCCATCATCCCATGGCAGTTTCCATTGCAGGGAGAGAGTTGAGGAAAGCTCTCATCACCATAATGACATCATAAATAGCAAAGGAAGGTATAACCATTTTTTATCTTTGAATGTTCGTTTTGATTATGATAATGTTTTTAATAATCAACGAAGATTAAGGCATCGCAAAACATGTACCTTTTGTGGTTTACCTAGCCATACCTTTTCCAAGTGTTAGAAAAGAATGGCAACACTCATGAGGCGTAAAAGACCCTCTCAACAGCATGAAAAGAAGCAGGTTAAGCAGATATGGAGGAAGAAAACGTACTGCAGTCATTGTGACAAAAATGGCCATCAAAGAGCCACTTGCTGGAAGCTCCATCTAGAGCAGCGCCTTAAAGACAAAGTGTCAGTGCGTGAACCAGGAAGAGCAGTTGTTCGACAAGAAAAACCACCTCAAGGAGGTGACCCATTCACATTGATAAGTGAAAAATGGTTTTTTTGACTTGTTTTCATTTCATGGTCATTCTTTTGTAAATCATTTGTTGCTTTTTAAAGTGTAAAAGTGATGATGTGTTTTCCATCACTTGATCAGCGACAATGATGTCTGGTCATGTTTTGAGTCGTATTTTACACTCTGAAAGTGATCTTATGTCAAACAATAGTGTTTGGCCTTATGTATGTAAATCATGTGTTGCAATGATGATGTGTTTTCCATCACTTTTTGAAGTAATCATAATGGGTTGGCCTTGTTATCATAGCTGGGGTATTGTGTCCATCTTGTTGTAAACTTGACCACCAAGTATATATTATAAACTCGCAGCAAGTGTGGGACATTTGGGTCTTTAGTCATGTCATTCAAAGCATGTAATTTGAAAACAATGTACTTTAGGTTGCAGAAGTAGGAGGTGTTGGCTCGTCGTTTAAGGCTCCGAAGAACAAAGGTGAAGGAGTTGGAAGCAAGACCTCTTCAGGACATTTGTGATGCAGACAGGGTACAAAGAAAGACGTAGATTGTTTTCCATGCTTTTGGAGGACAAAAATCTCCTCAGTGGGGAGGATTGATCCAAGTGGCTCGAGAGAGACACACATGACAAAGATGGCTCAAAAATCAAAGTGCGCGGATTATGCTCGAACCAAGACCAGATCAAAGACCTCGTCATCCTGATCATGGAGGTGTGAACATTTTGTCAAACCGAGCTCGTATTCGAAAGATAGAGCTCCTCAAAGTTTGAGATGACAGGAGAAAGTGGGACCCATAGTGTGCCACATGGCATCCTAGTAAGCAAGTGGGACCCACATGGTAGCCCGTCAGTGATTGACACTTGGCATTCTCTCATTTGTCTCCTAAACCTGCATAAGAGGCAAAATCATTTTTAAATGGTTAATAAATAACCATATAATGAAATGTTTCAATATAGTTATTAAAATAACTATATAAAACCACCAAACACATGGTTTCGGGATTGGTAGAAACAAACCCCGCCGAACCCTCCTCTACATATCTTGTATGTATAGCAACCATATATATATATATATATATATATATATATATATATCGTATATGTTATATGCCACATGTAATATATATCATCGCGCCGATCGCCGATTGATAATATCACCAATATATATATATATATATATATTGACGGAAATCCAAATATCGCACCGATTAACATGTAGTGTTGACCGCCGATAAATGTGATCGCTGATATGGATATCGACGAAGTCCCGAAAATCGCGTCGATAAATGCGCCAACACCTGCATTGATCGCCGATTTGATAAGCCGATCGTTGATTCGTGTGTCGACAACAGTTAAGGGTGTGCCGATAAGGTAATAATGAAAGGTTTAAGGGGCAGGCTGCCCTATTTCAGACAACATTATGGTTATAAAAGTTTTATATGCGGAGAAGGCAGGATTTGATCCCCTGACCTCTCAACCATAAGTCTCTTTTAACCAATGCGCCAACTACTTTCATTGGGAAATCTGCCAATGAGTTTTTATTTAAACTCAGGATTTTACCTCTACACATAGTTCGAGATAGAGAGAATTCAGGCATGGATTTCAAGGTAGTGAATTAATAAATATTTTAATGTAGGAACCATGAATTTTGTAGGAGGGCAGAATTTTCACTTTGTCAGAAATTGACAAATTTTATATGGATTTTACACCTCTCGTTGCCATGAACACAATGGTGGTATTCATTTCTTCATTAGAGGTGTGAATTTTCCAGTCATTTCTAGAATGCACATGGAACCATGATTTTAGCAAAAACAGGGAGCAAAACCATGAGCGATGAAATTTTCCCAAGGAGGTAAAATTTTGACATTTCAAAATATAGTCAAGTTTATACTTGATTTTCATGGTCTTTCGTAGGGATCGTAATGGCGAGATCAGATTCGCCATCTGAGTTGTAGATTTGAAGTCCATCCATGGAATAGAGTCTTTGAGGAATCTCGGGGGAATCTAGAAGATTCCTTGAGCACAAAATTCTCAACTTCCCAGAATTCAAATTTTGGACAGTTGATTCAGCACTACTCGATGCCACAAATCTGATGGTGTCTTCAGATTTCTTATTCTCTCTTTTCTTCTTCTAGTCACTTTTCTAAGTGCCAGTGTAGATGTCCACATTCATGTGTGAGCAACCATCTTCATACGATCGATGCCTTGAGAATCGATGGTCTGAGCAGCTTTAGCAGTGTAACATCCACTTCTTCAGATGGTTGTGGGTTGTGAGGTAAACGATGTGTTCATGTACTTCTTATTTCTACATTATGTTGCATAGATCCTTGATTGATGTTGATGTAGGATCTTGTTTATTATATGTTGTCATGATTCCTTGCTTCATGTTATGCAGAATATTTTATGTGTTGTACTTATTGTCATAACTCATCATGTTATGCTTTGAGATCCCTTGATGTATGTTGCTGGGATACTCTTGTTGTCATCATGCATGTGTTTTGCATAAAGATTCCTTTTGTGCAATGTTGGAGGGATGCGCACCATGCATGTTTTTTCTGTCATACTGATAGGAGTCTTTTGATTGAAAGTTCTAGTTGTGGAACATCTCTTAGAGCCACTGCTGTGTGAGGGAATTTTTCCTTGTATGATCGAGACATCATGTCTGTGTACATCACCATTATTGAAAACACTTAATGCAATGGCCTACACCATCTTGACATCGGGGCCCAGAGACGTAGTCCTCTTGGACGAACTTCATTATCAACGACTTATGTTTTCATGTGTTGATGATTGTTAGGTTCTTCTTCTTTTTCGGATGCAGATTTATTCATCAATGTTCTTTTAAAAAGAAATTTTAAAACATGATGAAAGTAAAAGGTCTTGGAAGGGTCCTTGTTCACACCCGGACGTAGATCACTAGCGAACCAATGGTCAATCTAGGAAGGGACAACATTTCCATATAGGGAGCACTAGTATTTCTGAAAGAAGGAAAAGTTCTAGGATTCTTGTCAGAGGGATCTCCTTGACTGGTAGGCTGAGGAAATGTTTACATTGGTATCAACCTAAGATCTACTAAGGAGAATTTCCATAGGAAGGATGTTTTTCCACTGTCAATTAATTTATTTTATAACTTTAACAAAAATAAAATCAAAAATGGGTAATCTAAGCAAGCGGGTTTACTAAGTATCTGTGAACCGCTATATACACCTTAGCCAAAACCAAGGATTTAACTTACAACGACCAATTATTATATATAAAATTGACCTCGTCAACAACTTAGAGGGGAAAGACATGATAGCTGAAGCAAAGACCAAGATCACATGCCTTGTTTCCACACTAATGCTGGCTATGCACTGACAACCTGCTTCATAAAGATTCTCTGCAAGCCTAAGGGTGTGTGAGTGACCCAACTAACTTAATTTGCTAGTTCAGGAACAATGTTAGTGGATCCTAGTGAAGTTCTAAGGGTCAAAGGAATGAATTGACTCATAAATATCTAGATATTTATTCCTAAAATCACTCAAGAAAAGCAAGGAAACATCCAAATTTGACCTATTTGGAGGATTTCTAATCCTAATAAGGAGGCAAATGGGAAAGTACTGAAAAGCATGGCAACTTCAGTGCTTTTACCCTAGGGACCTCAAGGAGGAACTTGGAAACCCTAACTCAATTGCTACATAAGCAAAGCTAGGGCTATGGTGATAGAGCTCAGATCATTTGAAAGGATAGCATACTTGATTGTTGAGCATTGTCTCAAATCATAAGAAGTTGGTAAGAAGAGAGAGAGAGAGAGAAGCTGGAGGGGTAAGGGAAGGTTGATGCAACAAATGGTTGTAATCACTCTTCTGACATTAATATAGAACTGCAGTTGTACTGTCTACTGCGTGGTGTTTGTACTATCATTCATTCATTTGTTTGTCCAATACCTTTTAGCACGAGTAGCTTAGTTATGTGTAACTAGATTTTTTTAATATATTCATGTATTAGTTATCAGAGTTTTATTCTGTGATTATGCTTGTCTCTTCTATGTGCAAGACTTGATCTAGAGCCGGCTTGGGGGACTTCCAACTAGCTGCATTGCACTCTCTAGAAAATATACATGGAGCCTTGAGGTAATCTATTTTTCCTACTTTGATAGTGAGTTATTGTTTATGAACACGCATGTAAATTTGTGATGGTTGCAGATAATCTTACAATCTTCCAAAGGTCCCGGGAAGACCTTTGAGGGTATCTCCATTCTCCATACACCGTACATTTTATCCTATAGCAGAATTGGCGACTCCATTGGGTACTATACATCTAGTTCCCGGTTTACCCTAACAATTCTCAATTTTTTGCTCCTTCTAAAACCTCCCTATACTTCTGCATTCCCTTTTTGACCCACCAAAACCTTGCTACATCCTGCTTATACATATTCATCATTGAATCTGATCTAAGAAGCCCTGTTTTGAGTTGTTTTCCCACACTAACGTAGATTAGTAGACTACACAGTGCTTTATAAAGCTCTGTGTCTGCATACAGAAAGAGTTAGTGGACCTAGTAACTCTCTCTGGCCACTGCTACAAAGTGTTAGTCTCCCAAAACCTTGAATTCTAGTTGTGTTTGCAAACCAAAATGGATAGTGTGATGCAGGAAATTGTACCCTCTGTGGGCAGAGGCAACCCCTCTAACCCTAGAGTGGGTCTAGTCACAAACAAGGATAGATCAACAATATTTTTCTTTAAACAGTCATAGTTGGAGGCCTACCTCAACCGGTGGTTGATGGAGTTCCGTTGTGCTGCTCTAGCTTCCACTTCCTTCTCCTAATGAGTGATCAACCTAAAACAATGCAAAGGAAATACAACAAAGCATGTAACTGGAAAACAACAATGATCTATTTACTCACAAAGTCAAGAAGTCATGAGCTATCAAGTAAATTACATAAAAGACATTGGAAAACATCATTGATTGTATTAATAATGAAATAAGAGTAAGCTTACAACCAAAGTCATAACATCACAAGCCTTCTTAGAGGGATCCAACTAGCATGTTCTTCAAGCATTCACTCTTTGAAGATGGATCTCCCAACATACAAGATCTCCCTCACTCATAAGTTTTACACAAAATTAAGGGCACTTCACAACCTTCCACAAGCTATCAACAATCCCACACTTGTCACAGTCACACCAACTATCTAGCAAACTCACAAACACTAACAGCACTGCGCAACTAGCCAACTATCAAAAAACTACCAATGCATAGCAATGGTGAGAGTTTAAATAGGAGGAGGAGTCTCCATGAAAGGTGGAAGAGTGAGCTTATCCCCAAGGAAGGTAGCACAGTTGATGGAACTGCCATGCCAGAGAAAGGAAGTCGATACAAACTATGCCAACAACCAGGTCTGGAGTCATCCAGAAGGCCAACTGTTGGAACAAATTCACCCAATCTGGATCATCGCGGTTGAATAACTGAGCTTTAGCACTGACATCACTAGTGATCAATGTAGCGAGTTAGGTCATCGCTTAAGATAATAAGTAACCCTGCACTGGAGCATGAAATCGAACCATCGCAGGAATCAAATGTACTTCCATGATGGTAGCATAGCTAGACTATTCATGAGCACCCTTCAGCATGTATATTAAGTCCACAATTGCGATGAGGCAGATAACTTAGGAAAAATGGGTCATTTGGCAGCACAAGAGAGAATTTGTTCAATATGAGCATGTTTGACTTGGACACTTGACACAGTAGAAGGACTGGAGTGAAGGTAGTGACAAATTACTGTGTAACAGATGCCCCCTAAAGTATGAAGCTCGAGAGAGTGGGAGGGGTGAAATGCTTTACGAAACTAACTGAGTTGGAACACCATCTGGAAGAACCTGCACGCAAGTACAATTGATATCTCTGATAATGAAGTACATGTAGTCTAGGCATGGGTGCAGCCATCCAAAAGACATACGAACTAGGTCTGTGGTATGGGCGCAACCATCTAGCTAATGAGACCATGATAAGGATGAGGGTATGGTTGCAGCCATCCATGAAGACTCAGGTATGGGCGTAGCCATCCATCAATGAGTCATGTAATCACGAACCAATCCACGCAGCCCGAACATGTGTAACCTGAGTTCGGGGTCTTGAACCCAACCGATCGTAGTACAAATTCTAGCATGCGAATAGATGTGCTAAGGTCGAGCATGATAGAAAGTCGCTTGATTACCAGTCAATGATGAAAATCGTTAACAAGCATGAGAGAAACCGCCAATAATGCCAATGTTTCTCAAGGTACTATCTAGCACAATCCACAATGTGTGAAAAAGGAGTTGAAGTCGAACACTTGTGGAATCCCCAATCAACAACCAATGATGAAAGTCGACCGTCAGGTGTGAAGAACTTGCCATTGAGGCATGCAAGCTCTAAGGTGCCAAAGGGGATCTCTATATCAATCTCCTGGATAATGAGTTGATGTCAATAGGAGACGACCCATCGTAGGAGGGCCATAATGTTTCCCCCATCAACAACGCGAGATAAGGAACAAGTGGTAGATGGCGAAACAAAGTAGCACAGGAGGAGGGAAGGGTGTAAACTGCAAAAGGATTATACTCTTGAACATGTCGGCGACAAGACTCCAGAGGGTGGTAGCATTCAGGTACCAAGGGATCAGAGGCATGATGGAGATGGCGTAAATCAAATGGAGTGAGGCTAAATGGCAACCAAAACTCAGGGAAGGTCAAATGACGATGTATGGATGTCCCAACCCGACAAGAAGCAAAAGTGTCGATGTTCAAGAGTGACTAGCTGCCAATGATGATTTCCAAATTTTCCCCACCATTGCTGGTGAGTGCCCCTATTGTTTTTGAAAACAAGCTTAAAGGGGATAGCATATTCTTGTAATATAAGCTCGATTGTAGACTGAATCCAACCTAGTAATGGTTTAACGAGCCCTAGGGAGGAGAAGCTCGAGTCTCATCATGGTGACAAGTCCAATGTCATCAGGGTTTAACGAGTCTGACATAGGTAAAACTCGGAGTCTTTTCCATGTTTAGAGAGTTTGAAAAAGACATAGAAAAGAAAACTCCAGGGGGGTCCTTTTTAGTAGATTTGTGTCTCTCGAGCCCGAAAAAGTATAAAACAATACTCGAAAGAACCGCCCAACCATTACGATCGAGGAGTAATTTTCATGGTTAGTGACCTTGACCTGAAAAAGTAGAAAAGTGATCGAAATCACGTCATTTCTAACTAGTAACGAACCCAAAATGACAAGAGCCCGACAATATTTTCATTTTTACATGGTCGGAAAAGAGCTTAAAGACGACGTTACGGATCAAGTGTACACGAAGCATGACATAATTCCACTACCTGTAACCTTGCACAAAACATGTTAAATGTAAACCCATTCGACATAAAATGAACAATATATGCGGAAACATAGTTAAAAAACAAAATTTTAATCAACCATGTGATAAAAATGAGAAGAAACCCACATTTTAAAAATACAATTTTTTGTTTTGCAAAAATTACTATAAAAGGGGGGGTAATTCATTCACTTTTACCATTGGCACTGTTCATTTCACCTTGGAGTGTTTTGGAGCACCAAAGTTGGCAAGCTAATTTCGGCCTCTGTTATGAAACCAGCTCAAGAAAAGATAGAAAAGATAGATCAACGCCTTAGAATTCAGCCTCTTCGAGGGGGCAACCTCCTTTACATTACATAAATGAACAATTCCTGAATGATTCAAATGACAAAACCTCCTTTCTATATATAGGAGTCTAAGGAGTCACAATATAATCCAGCCGACCTAACAATAATAATATAAAGCCACAAAAATAACAATAGAGGGATTCTATGGGGCACAGAAATAACAATATGGGGGTAATAGGGGCACAACAATATAAATAAGGGGTATAACTACAATAGTAATGGGGTAATCACTAGTATTATAGGGACCCAACAGCCTCATCCATCCACCATTCATCTTGAAACTTCTTCTAGGTAAATAGACTTCTTCCTGTGGTTCAATTTAGTGTCTTTTTTATGCATTTTGGCGTTGGATGTGTTAGTTTAGGTGGATTTTTTGAGTCGGACTCCGCCGCTTGGTCATCGCAGGTATACCGCTCGTGTCCGTGATGACTGAAAATATTTACATGTAACGCTTCCCAATCATCGTGGAAATGTGGTGTACTTCCATGATGCCCGCGAGAAAATTGAACTGGCAACCCCACGCCATCACGACTATTTTAAAAATAGTCGCGATGGCGACGCAAAAATATGTTTTTTTGAAAATTACGCATTGAATTTTAACGAAGTTTTAATCCATTTTTTCTCATCATGTAGGCCATAATGGTGTTTTTCTAGCAGGAACAAATGCACGATGATAACGACGTGGAGGCTTTTGCTGATGTTGGGTGCCAAAATGCTTTACGTGCATGCAGATTGTTAAAATTTTTCCTTACTCCGCACCTTCGGTCTCAACCTGATTTACTGGAGCTACTGATTCGTGCCTTGAATCCAATAGATGGGAAATTCATAATTTGAGGCCGAGACATCAAGTTCGATGCCACGGACATGTATTTCCTGACCGAGCTATCCCGACGCGGTGAGAGGCCCATCCTAGAGGAACAGTGACCTGGGGGCAATTCACTAGAGATGCTGATGGCACAAGTGTGTCCATGGGCATGTAAATCAAGAAGCGGGAAGGTGGAAATCTCGACAGTGGAAGACGTGGTTCTTTGGGTAATGCTATTCATGGTGACACAGGCAGTGGACTCCCAAGCCTAACACAAGGCATCAAAGACCCATCTCCGGCTGGCTCTCGAGTGTCTCAATCCAACCATGTTCAACTGGGTAGAAATAGTGACTGCCAATATGAAGAGAGAACTTACCAACTACCGTCGATGAGAGACAAAGCAGTTTGGCTATGGGTCCATCTTAGTCCCGCTCATTCTGGAGTGGGTGCTGGCATTGGAGTTACAGGACATGGATTTGGATTTTCCAAGACCATGTGAGACCAGGATCACACGATGGGCACACATTATGCCACGAGGAGGTCGCGGACAACTAGTGTCGTGGGGGACACTGTTTCGAGAGTGGCTGGAGCACCAGACGATCTTCATTGAGGACTGGCCATATGCTGGCATGGACTTTCGCGGAGATCCTGACATGTAGCTACCCACTGGTGAGCAGTGGGATGATGGTGGTAAGACACTTGATCACATTATTTTTGCATTTTATTTTTTTATGCGGTTTTTAGATTTTTCATGTATATGTCCTAATGATGAACGCTATGGTATTCGTAGATGTGGGACCAGTGAGACCTTTCAGGCTGGCTCCAGAGGCATGGAGGGATGCACAAGGCATCACAGCGCTGGCCTTGGCTCCCCCAGTGGATGATCTGGTGGAGACAGTGGCCCGAAACCTTGAGGGCCTGACGGTGGGGATCCCTGATTATATGGGGGTTGAGGAGGTCCCCATAGTGTTCCAGATTCACACCGTAGGAGTGGTAACTAGGGTGCACCACCTCTTGAGGCGAATGGCATGAGCAGTGGTGTGCTATAGGGAGCATAACCCACCACAGTAGACGCCTAGGTTTTATTTCCTGCTGATGATTTTTTGAGAGACATGTGTTTCGGATGTATGGGGAACACAGACTCTGTTTGGACATATACACTTATTTTTTGAGCACCTTGGCGCACCACATGAGATATATATATATATATATATATATATATATATATAGATATATATATATATATATATATATATATATATCATATATATCTATATCTATATATATATATATCTATATATATATATATATATATATATATATATATATATATATATATACACACATATTCCTATGGCTCATTATTGTGTTTTGCATGCTTCTTATATGTTGTTTTGATTACATGTTACACAAATGTCTATCTAATACATGGTTAGCTAATGCATCAATTAACGTGTTTAATCTTCGTGGAATGTGCTGATATGTGATAAAATAAAAATTCCTTTCTAACAATCTAACACATAAATACAACCTTAAAATCCGATGGTCTCTGATGGAATATCACCCATTGAGCTGGTGGACGACAAGCTGAGAATCCAGGTTCACAACCAACGTAGGAATACCAAGGTTGATAGCCTCGGTTAGTAACTCAATAACAACACTATATTCAGTGACATTGTTTGTGGTACAACCTAGACAAACACCTTGAAGGTCTACTAACTCACCATGAGGATCGTAGATCACCCATGCCACAGAAGACAGGTTGCGGGTGCTGCAGCAGGCACCATTAGTGAAACCAACATAAGGTGCACTAGACATCTGCATAAGAATAAAAAGACACAATAAGCGGCAAGTATGCCTACACACCAAGCCAAAACATGAAAATACACACACAACACACCTGCTAAAAACACACGTATGTACAAATTAAAGTGCATGAAATTCACGCATAATATTTTTTCAAGTAAAGCCCATTTCTAGGCTTATCCAGAGGGTTCCCTTCATAATCAATCAACTCATAGGCCCCTTTTTGCAAAACTCGCTTTACAATATAAGGCCCGTGCCACATGGCTCGAATTTTCCTGCCCCCAGCTTATCATTTGCTTGATTGTAGAGCAGGACTAAATCTCCTTGAACAAAAGAACGAGGATGGATAGTATGATTGAAGTGAGTTTTCACTCTCTTCTTCTGTGCTTCAATAGCTAGAGAGGCTAGTCGATGAGTCTCATCCAGCTGCTCTAGGTAGAGAAGGTGTTCTTCTACCGGAGTAGTGTTTGGGAGTAATTCGATGGCTAATTTCAAAGAAGGGATCTCACATTCGATGGGAAGGGTATCCTCCAGCCCATAAACCAATTGGAATAGGGTGAATCCAGTGGCATCCTTCATAAAGGTTCGGTAGGCCCATAAGGTAGGGAACAACATCAAGTGCTAGTTGGACTTGTGCATGCCAATGGTGCGTTGAAGCATCGTAACTAGAACCTTGTTGACGGCTTCTACTTGACCATTGGCCTGAGGATAGTACAGTGTCGAGCTATCATGCCGCAAGCCTGGCTAGGTTTCTAACTCAATCATCATGTGATTATGG
Source organism: Pinus tabuliformis (assembly GCA_031772625.1). Lineage (NCBI taxonomy): Eukaryota > Viridiplantae > Streptophyta > Pinopsida > Pinales > Pinaceae > Pinus > Pinus tabuliformis. The sequence continues at coordinate 1,536,408,229 of CM062804.1, forward strand.
AAATGCTTACCGTGATCACTAATGATAGCCTGAGGGACTCCGAACTGTGAGATAACATGATTAAACAAAAATTGCGCTGTCGTGTGACCGTCTTCAGATAGTGTAGGCATCGCCTCAGCCCATTTTGTGAAATAATCAACGGAAATGATGATATGCCCATGCCCCCTAGCCGAGCGAGGGTTACAGGTCATATAATCAATGCCCCATTTGGCAAAAGGGCCGGCAGTAACAACAGGGTGCAACAGAACGGGAGGTGCGTGCATTTCCGCTGGTAGATTTGGCACTCATGGCAAGAGCAGACGACAAGAATGCACTCCTTGAAGATGGAGGGCCAAAAGTAACCAGCAAAGAGGATCTTTTAAGCAGTAGCATATCCGGACATGTGACCACCATAGGTGCCAGAATGGAAGTCATTAAGAACTTGCTCAACTTCCTCGAATGTTAAGAATCGACGGAGAACAAAGTCGGCACCGAGACGGTACAGGGTGTCCCCAATAATACGGTAGGGCTGAGATTGATGGCGAATGCATCTTCGAGCATCCTTAGACACATTGGGATGCAAAGAGGACATTTGGAGATAGACAATGATATCCCCGTACCAAGAATCGAGGGTGATAATTAAGAACAGAGTTTCGTCTGGAATATGGTCCTCTAACCGAGAGGGCACGGTAAGAGATGACAGAGAGCAAAGCAACTTAGCAAAGATGAGGGTTTTCTTAGACTTGGTAGTGGTGAATTCCAAGTCGAACTCTTGGAGGATAATGATCCACTTCGAGTACTTTCCCCCCAGCAACTGACGTGATAGGATGTACATCATCGGGTTGCAATCAAACACCACTGTCATAGTACACAATAAGATATAATGGCAGAAACATTGGATGGAACAAACGGTGGCCAATGCCAACTTCTCGATGTAAGCATATCGAGTTTCTGTATCTAGTATATTGTGGCTGAGATAATAAATGGCATGCTCAGTGTCATCATCATCATCTTGAACCAAAACCATGTGAATAGTAGTATCGACAGCGGCCAAATACAGAGTGTAGTGACGATGATAATTAGGAGGACACAACAACAGAGTAGGAACATGGAGAACCTTGAGGCGCTCGAAGGACTCTTGAGCAACGACATCCCACAGAAAAGGGGTGTCCCACTTCAATAACCGCGTATAGCCTTTGGCCACTTTGGCATAGTTTAGCATGAATCGTCGTAAAAAATTTGCCTTACCCTGAAAAAACTGCAATTGCTACAAAGAAGCAGGGGGAGGGAGATTCAGAATGGCCTCGAGTTTAAGGGTATCCAAACAGATACCCTCTCAGGGGATGATGAACCTGAGAAGTCTACTTGAATCAACATAGAAGACACACTTATGTGGATTAAGTCAGATGCGGTAGTGTCAACAACGGAGAAAGATTTCACGAAGGTGAGCTGGATGGTCCTGACGTTTTGCTGAATAAGTTGACAGATCATCTAGGTAAGGCTGTGTTATAGACATTTTTGTGCCATACAACTCCAAGCATGAAATGTCCATAAACCAAGGGCTCCTAAGTCCCTAAAAGTGTTGTTCTAACCCCTAAAGGAACAAGGTCAACAGATTACAGCTTCTCCCAGAAGTTTTCCACCAGAAACTGCTCAGAATTGGTCAAAACATGATCATTTCAGCTGCTCCACTGGCTAGGTGCATTGCATTGCACCTAAATACACTGTGAGGGTGCGTTTCATTTCAAAAGTCCCTTCTGTGGGGTGCGATGGGCGAGAAATGACAAATGGCAGTGTCATTCCGCGAGGTGGAGAGACAATGGAAGCTTCCAGAATCTTCTCCTGTGACACTTGCCTCACTGAATTCGACCAAGGATGAGTAAGAGGCCTTCAGTCTCCAAGTGGAAGCAAGAACTGACAGAGAGAAGACACTAATCAAATCACAAGCTGACTCATCCTCCTTACAGATATCTATATATGGATCCCTCATCCCAGAGATCCAGAGGCTGGAATTTTGCATATTGTAAGGAATTGTTGTTGGTTTCTAGAGACAAACATCAGATTGTTGGGTGATTTATGCTTTGTTTGAGGTGAAGAGGGGCTTCTTTGCTGGGAGGTTGATGCTGGGTCGGAACCACTGGTTGTAACTCCTCCTGGATCTTTTCTTGTTTATCAATAAAAACTATTTGAGTTTTCCTCCATGCTTTTGTATCATTGATGCTTGTTACATTTTGTATGGTTAACTTAAATCTGACCCTAAGTTGTTTATGAATATAGATCTATGTCTTTGTATAGTGCTCTTCTTCTGTGATCTTACAGGTACTTTGTGAAGCTGGGCAAGTAAGGGAGCAGGTAGCTGGAGACTATCAAAGAAGAGAGGGATTGGATCAAAGGATTAGCGCAAGACACAGGTTGGTTCTTCCTATTCCTCTCTATCTATAATTCATAAAGGAAATACAAAAGTAGTTTTTCTCTGTTTGTTTCTAAGGCAACTGTCACACCTTAGTGGGATAGAGCAATTCTAAATAGACACTTTTCCTGGTAACAAAATGACGACTCCGCTGGGGATGTCTAGTTAGTTTGTTTGTGTATCTCTTTGTTTTTTGTTTCATAAACTTATAAGTAGCTTTCGAACTGCATTTGCCATAACAAATGCAAAGTAGATAATTGTTACTTCAATCCATTCACTGGATCTGTTTATGATTTAAACAACTGATTCACAAACTATTTGATTTCCCTTGTGATAGCTCTTAGATCCTCCTTAGATCTATCCCTGATTTTTGCATTACTAATTGCTTTTTACTCAGCCAAAAACCAAGGACTGAACTGCAAACTGTGACCCGAAACCCGAACAGAGTCTCGTTTCTGGCCCAGCGTAGGTACTGTTAAGAGATTCTGAATTTCAGTGCACTTCCCGAGTGGACAACCTGCGCTGCATTTCAGATTCTCTGTGTTACAAGTGCACTGATCAGACTGACTCTGTGCAGTTTTGGTTCTTGTGCTTCATTCTTTCCAGTTCTATCCCTGGATTTTGCTACCTGTGATCAGTATATGTCTGTTTGAAACCTCTTTTCCTTGTTGTTATTCCGCCTCCTTTGTACAAAAGAACTGTAGATGTTTTTGTGTGTTTGTTGAGTCGTTTACAGTTTTCCATTGCAAAAGTAGAATAGTCGTACTGTCGTCCTTTGATTTGAATCTGTCGCAAGTGTCGATTTCGATCATAGGAGAAAGTTTGATTGCTGTTGATGGTCGATTATACTGTTACTATTGCCTTTGGTCTGAATTTGCAATTTTCTAGTGTCAAGAACGAGTGTTCATTTCAAAATCGTAAGGTGTCGTAATCATCTCTGTTTTTGATTTCGAAAAAAGAGCTTGTTTATATTTGTCGCTTGAAAAGAAATTCAGATTTATACATCAACTTTGTTTTTAGCATCAATACTAAGAAAGTCGAAAACAAATACATGCATGTGCATTTGCATATAGACAGTTTGTTTGGCTTGATTTAGGAAAGTGCATTTACAGTGTGCTCTTTGCTCTTTGTGAAAAGATTCTGTCTTTCTTTTCCCCTTGTAGCTAGGATTTTCATTGCAGAAAAGAGATAAAAGTTTGTTTATCATCTTTAGATTGCATTTTAGGAATTACATCTACATCTCGTGGTGAACCCAAAAGGAAAACTTCATAAGCAAGATCAACTTAAAATAAATTTAATGAATCTAATAATGCTTTGGAACTTAACGCAAAACATTTAGAGGTCTAGGCTAGAGACGTATTCCGGCGTCGTAAAGCCTGGTAACTGTTGTTCTCATTGATGGTTGGGTGATTCCTCCACTTTGAGACGATAAGTGCCAGTACGGACTTGTGCTCCCACGTACTGTCGAGTATATTTTGGGAGACCCCTATAGGCTTAAATCCTTTATCCATAGGAAGCCATGTCTGCCACCCTATCGATCGCAATGCATTGAACACAGCATTCGGGAAGATTGACTGCCGTACCGTAAAAAGTATTCTGCAGTTTTGCGATTGGTTTGGTACTCCCTCTACCTAGACTTCCAGAGCAGTCCCTTTCGTTCCTTTTCAGACTCCTTAACGGAAAAGGTCCATCTGAGCACTTGTCACTTCAGGCTCATTAAAAATCGAAGGAGACTAGAGTCATCTTTTGTTTTTTCTCGACTCTTAAAAACTGAAAAAACAAGTTGTGTCAAAGCATCTAAAATTTATTTTAAATGGAATATTCATTACCCCTTTCCTACGTTGATCTTGGGTTGAGAAAATGGAGTCCACCAACCAAGGAATTCCCCTTGGAGGAAATCCTAGTCCCTTCTCCTCTTGGGGAGATGTTGGTGCACCCATTATGGCCACATTGTCGCTTCCAGGACTGACAATTGGTTTGCCTGTATGGCTCTTCTCAACCTCTGTCGTTCAAAACACCACTATTCCTGAACAATCGAATCAGCAATTAGGCGAGTCCAAAGTTACCCACCAACCTTCTACTTCCTCTAATTCTTCCTCTACTCCTTCCTCTTCGCTTGATGGGGCTACTAAAGCCAAAATTCAAGTACCTAAGGAGAAGAAGAAAAAGAAGAAGAAGAAGGAGCCAAAAGTGAATGGGGGCAAATGAGTGTCGTCTAACGAAAGTCCACCCACTGCACCGACCAGGCCTAAATCGCCATGTGTCATTTGCAAGGGAGACCACTATCATAGAGATTGTCCTTGCATCCCTCGGATCTTAAGGGACTAGTCTCCCTGCTTGCACAACCTGGTGTCGTCAACCTCTGATGATCATGTTGAAAACGCACCGTCAACTAGTGAAAGTGAAGCCCCAGGGCAAAAAGGAAAATATAGATTTCCTTGTAAACTGTGCGAAGGCGATCATGCCGTCCACCGTTGTCCCTTCTTAGACGAGGCTAAAAGAGTTTTGGACGATCGTCTGGTTCTACCGTCACGACTTCCTCCTGGATATAAAATACTCTTGCCGAGTCCGTCACTAGTTGAAAATCTGGATGGCCCGCTCAGGTGGCCGGCTGAAGCACCTATCATTGAAGATAAACCATCTGAATCCATACCAGACGAAAGTCAAAAGGTCGAGGTGGCAGTTGACCTAGTCTTGCCTTCAGAGGTTTCATCTTCAGATGATACAGTCACTGAAGAGAACAAGGATGACACCGTCCAAACTCTCTTCATAAGCACAGACTCCAATGAAAATGGGGGTAATTTACCCGTTCCTTTACCACAGGAAGGAAGTTCTTCAGAGTCATACCCAGCCGTCTGTTCGGTCCCACCTCTAAGCAACCTATTTGTCTCCTTCGACTGGAATCAACTAGGCAGACCCCGTTTACCAGCTAGTGTACCATTCCGAATTATTGTTCAAATATATAGAATGGTTATGGCTGGTACCGTCATAGATGAGGGGGCTTCTGTGAGTATCCTTTCCTCAACTGCTTGGAAAGCGCTTGGTTCGCCATCGCTTTTACCTGAGATGAGAAATCTAACAAGCTTTGATAAAGGAACCAGTCGACCATTAGGGATCCTTCCCAATGTGCCCATAACATTGAGAGGGAAAACCGTTCACATGAACGTGATGGTAGTTTAAGGACCCCTGGATTACAATCTACTCCTTGGACGAGACTATATTTATTGCATGGGAGCAATTGTATCCTCACTCTTTAGAGTAATGTGTTTTCCGCACAAAGGAAGAGTGGTCAAGCTCGTAGACCAGCTTTCATTTCCCGGATCATGCATAGCAAATAGTCATATACCATCCCTGAATGGTCTTTTCATGCAAGAAATGTCTCAATCTCTAGTCCGTCCACCCGATGAGTGTGAGTGATTCGGGGGGACATGACTGAAACCCAGGGGGCATGCATCCTGGTCTGCTTCGGCAGGAAAAATTCGGGTATAAGGTAGGTTTCCACGAGAGAATATGACCTCCGTACTCCCGTCCGTGATTGGAAGGGGGAATTGGACTGGAACAAGATCCTCTTGTCAAAGTTATGTCAGGGACGGTCACGCCATACCATCCGCTCACCTTTGTTTATTTCGGTAGACATCGCTGAAGAAGTGTTTTGTTTGCGTTGTGAATAAAACAATCTTTGGGTAACCTGTAAGAGGTAGGCCTCTCTCGGTAAAACAAATGTTTTAATGGACTAAAGAAGGGGTAACCTTGAAACTCTGTTTTATACCTGGGGGCATGCAAACCTTTTGGAGTGCAAGCGAAGAGCGACTATTTATTTTTTAAATTTATAGGACCTCTAACCCTTCAAACTCGTAGGATTGGTCGTATCCTAACTTGCATAAAGAAAGGATGTGGGGCAAAACTCTAAAAATTGTCGTTTTTATATGAGACATTCTTATCATACGACTGGATTAATCGAGTAGTTTTAGCACATAGTTTAAGCTCGTTAAAAAATAAACATAAGACATGAGCAAATGTTTCCACCCACGTTTAAGCTCATTAAAAAATGAACTATTCCGTAATAAATAACCATCGTGAATGTAGTACTTCAGTCGTTAAAGCCTTGGTCGTGTTTGCACCATCACCTCCACTTTTTCATTGGCCGATCATTCACCTCCATTTGATTGTTTACCCATTTTGAGGAACAGCTGCGAAGAGTGATTTCAATAGCCATCCTTGTGACACTGCCGTGATTGGAAAATTCCAAACCTTACCTGGAATCAGCTGCTACCCGTTTTATCACTCGTTCCTCAAAAGACGAGTCTCCTTTAAGCTCTTTTCAACTGACTCGTAAAATATGAAAAGATTGCTGAGTCCTTGGCCTTTCCAGCTCGTTAAAGGGATAGGAAGTGCTATCCCTCCTCTAGATTTTAATATTTTTCGACCTGAGGGATTATTACACAAAAAGATCGAGCGCTTGTTTTATTCGGCTCGTTAAAAGTATCGAAAATTCATCGCTTCTGTATTGTTTTATACTTTTTCGAACTTAAGGGATTAGATGACGAAAAAGGAATTTTGGAGTTTCCTTTACATTCCTTTTCAGACTCTCTAAAATTGAAAAGGACCGAGTTATCTTTGTCGTCAAACTCGTTAAAAAGATTAATAGAGACAAACTTGTCTATAGACGAGAACGAGTTTCACTATCGCTAGGCTCTTTAAAACATAGCGATGGGTTTGCCCGAAGGGAAAATTATAGAACAAGCATATGTTATCCTCCTCAAGCTTGACAAAAATAAAGAGGTACTGGTCAGCAATGACTCGGGAAAAATTGGGAAGAAAACTCAAAGAAACTTTGTTGGTAGCAAGTCGCTCTTGAACATGACACTTCCACTCCGTGTCCGAGTCGGGTTGGGTTGTTTCATTCACCGGTCACATCACCATGGTCACGCCATACCATCCACATTTGGGGTTAATGCTACCAATCCATCACATCAGTGTCACCGATATGTTCAAGAGAAGTCATCCAGAGAAGTCACCTGTGTCTAACCCACTACCATACATTATACTCCATTCTTTCATGACCGCCACCCTGAACCTTATATCACCAGATCGTTTTCACCTCCATAAAAATCATTTGCTCCGTTCCGTGTCATTGATGTGGGATTCATTAAGGCCCTCCTGTGACAGATCACTTCTTGTCGACATCAGCTCATTATCCAAGAAGTTGATCCAAGAACACCCCATTCAGTACTTTGAAGCTTGCATGCCTCAATGGCAAGTTTCTCACTTCCGGCGACAGGTTTACATCAATGGCCTTCGACCGAAAGATTTTTCGTGGTGTTCGACGCCAAGTCCTTTACTCACACCACGTGAATTATACTGCAGTACCTTGAGGATCATTATCATTATCGGTGATCCCTCTCGTGCTTGTTAATAGTTTACATCATTGACTGGTAATCAAGCGATGTCTTTCCATGTTCGACTTCAGAACATTTCTCACATGGATCGACTTGTACTTCGAGTGAAGATTGGACGAGATTGAAGACCCCGGATCTAGTTTCATCCATCTGGGCTGTGATATATATTCAAGGAAATAAAGACATTAAATGTACATCATTGCTGCACAGATAATAATCCACTCAAAAGGATGATGGCTCTACCAGAATCATCAGTCTACACTCAGACGATTGTCTGTGCTATGTACATGGAAATGAATTTATAAAGCTGAGCATGGGAATGCCCGCCTCAGCTAGATCATGAAAACAGTATGAAGATAATGTATTGTATTGTATCTTATTGTAGGTCTCCTCCCAGCATTGAAAGAACTTCGGATCCTCATAATAAAGCATTTCACCCGACACCAAAAGGTTAACGGCCTCATACTTTAGGGGGCAACTGTTATAGACATTTTTGTGCCCTACAACTCCAAGCATGAAATGTCCATAAACCAAGGGTTCCTAAGTCCTTAAAAGTGTTGTTCTAACCCCTAAAGGAACAAGGTCAACAGATTACAGCTTCTCCCAGAAGTTCTCCACCAGAAACTGCTCAGAATTGGTCAAAACAGGATAATTTCAGCTGCTCCACTGGCTAGGTGCGTTGCATTACACCTAAATACACTGTGAGTATGCGTTGCATTTCAAAAGTCCCTTCTGTGGGGTGCGATGGTTGATAAATGAAAAATGGCAGTGTCATTCCGCGAGGTGGAGAGATAATGGAAGCTTCCAGAATCTTCTCCTATGACACTTGCCTCACTGAATTCGACCAAGGATGAGTAAGAGGCCTTCAGTCTCCAAGTGGAAGCAAGAACTGATAGAGAGAAGACACTAATCAAATCACAAGCTGACTCATCCTCCTTACAAATATCTATATATGGATCCCTCATCCCAGAGATCCAGAGGCTGGAATTTTGCATATTGTAAGGAATTGTTGTTGGTTTCTAGAGACAAACATCAGATTGTTGGGTGATTTATGCTTTGTTTGAGGTGAAGAGGGCCTTCTTTGCTGGGAGGTTGATGCTGGGTCGGAACCACTGGTTGTCACTCCTCCTAGATCTTTTCTTGTTTATCAATAAAAGCTATTTGAGTTTTCCTCCATGCTTTTGTATCATTGATGCTTGTTAAATTTTGTATGGTTAACTTAAATCTGACCCTAATTTGTTTATGAATATAGATCTATGTCTTTGTATAGTGCTCTTCTTCTGTGATCTTACAGGTACTTTGTGAAGCTGGGCAAGTAAAGGAGCAGGTAGCTGGAGACTATCAAAGAAGAGAGGGATTGGATCAAAGGATTAGCGCAAGACACAGGTTGGTTCTTCCTATTCCTCTCTATCTATAATTCATAAAGGAAATACAAAAGTAGTTTTTCTCTGTTTGTTTCTAAGGCAGCTGTCACACCTTAGTGGGATAGAGAAGTTCTAAATAGACACTTTTCCCGGTAACAAGCTACACAATGTGTTGAATATCATGGAATGCATAAGACATTATGCGTTGGAAGGTAGCACCGACATTTTTCAAATCGAAAGGGAGCTTTTTGAAGGTGAAAGTTCCCCACGGATAGATAAAGGTAGTCTTGTGTTGATCTGCCGGTGCAAATTTAATCTGGTTATAACCAGAAAAGCTATCCATGAATGAATACATTTCACTCCTGGCACATTCATCAATGAGATGGTCAATGAAGGGTGTGGGGTAGTTATGTTTGGGACAGGTCTGATTAATATCACAGTAATCAACACAGACCCTCATAGTGCCCTGTTTTTTAGTCACAGGGATGATATTGGAGACCCAATCTGTGAGTGGGATGGGGTAAATAAAACCAGCCTGAAGAAGCTTTTAAACTTTTTCTTTAATGGTTGTAACCTTTCAGGGGTCGACGGGGCGTAAACACTACCGAACAGGCTTAGCAATAGGATACATAGGTATCTCATGCACCACGATGCTAGGATCGATGTCCGGCATTTCTTCGTAAGACCAAACAAACACATCACGAAATTCCCAAAAAAGGTCAGTATATAGCTGAATCTCTGTCAGAGTACAAGTCACTCCATCATGGATGTGCTCGACAATCCTTGGTTTAATAGAGATGTTGATTGGCTAAGTTTGCATGATGTTTCCCATGTTCCCTTCAGAAGATACTTGATAAACTTGAATGGGTGTCTGAAGGGGTTGGGATGGGAGACAAGGAGAAAACCGCTCGAGACAGGTAAGCATTTCCCAGTGGGCAGGGAGAAATGAGGAATGATGGTGATGATCGAACCAAGGGGATTCCTTGAGAGACATAGTCTCGATAATGGCTTCATCAGAAGGAAAAATTTCCTTTAAAGGGTTTGAAGAAGCGTCGTCTCAAAGCGAAGGGGAATGAGCGTATGAGTCAAGATCTCTACTCAAAAGAGTAGATTCAGAGGGTTGAGTCAATGCAGAAACAATTTCGACATAGTTGAGCTCAGCAGGACTCAACGACATCTCATCACCCTAGGATTCTATTTGGTGAGCGGGGGGGAAGAACCCACGGGTTAGAGAGAACAAAAATCATGTTAATAGGAGCGATGTTGGGAGGTGGGAGTGAGAAAACACCCATAAGGGCAGGATATTTAAAGATTCTAGCTCCCACACTCTCACATGGAATGGAGGTATGCTCCACAAAAGGCATGTTGCCATCGGAAGAGGAGGAGGTGAAGATAGATAGCTGGTCTACAGTGACGATCTTTCCCTGATGAGGGAAACGAATGACATGAAATAGAGATGAAGCCACGGCACGCATGGCATATGTCCAACTTCATCCTGAAAGGAGGTTGTAAGTTAGATTGGCATCAATGACTTCAACTTCCACTTCGACCATCTTCCCTTCCAAAGTAATAGGCAAGCGTTGGAGTATACCATAAGGGTGAGACTCTCTCCCATCAAAGGATTCCAAGGTCATAGGAGACTAGCTCAGAGTCAGAGAACCAATAGCCTTCCAACAAGCAACAGACATTATACAAGTCGAAGCACCTTCATCAATGACAGTACAATGGATTGTTTTAGAATTGATGATGACCTAGATAAGGAAGGAAATTTGGTGAGGCAGTCTCGGTATATGACTGTCGAGGTCAAAAGTGATCAGATCCAAGTCGCCGGGTCGATGCCACCGATAGCCGATAGCAAGGACTTCCTCTGAGAAGGGCAACTCGGGAGAACTTCTAAAGCAGACATAGCTGACAAAGCCTAGGCTAAGTCCTCAACGATGCTATAGTGCTAAGCAACACGAGCATTAGGGTTGTAAGAAGATTTCTGGAGTACACCTTTAGGAGGGGCTTGGATAGGCGTCTCAGTGCTAGGTCTCTCAATATGGAGGGGACCAGAACTGGACAGAGGAGTGCTAGAGTGGACCTCAGGCTCTTTCCTAGCAGGCGACAGATACTCTTTTTCCCGATTACTAATGTGTACGGGAATCGTCCCAACCATAAACACTTGAGAACCAAAGGGAGAAGAGGATTGAGATGGATCAACCACCATTTGTGTTTGCTGCGAGGGAAAAGACTCTTTGAGCACAGCAAGAGTCCTAAGAGCACCTTTCAACAAACGACTAACCTCAGACTACCTCGAGCAGTCTTTGGTATAGTGATATTTATCACAGATAAGGCAAGGATTCTTGGGCTTGCATTTGGCACCTTCCTCGGGTGGAAGTTTAGGGGAATCCTGCTTCGATTGATTAGATTTATTCTTCCCTTTTCCATTCTTCTTTCCTTTCGAGGCTTTGTTCGCCGTGGTGGAATGGATAGTGTTAACCTCAGAAGTATTACCAAAATTGGATACAGCCTGAGAAGTATTTTCATTTGGAGCATTCGACTTTTGCTTCCCAGGGTTCATGGAAGATTTCTTAGAGGACAGATTAACAAAACCAATGACGCCATCAACAGATGGTGTTGGCGGGGCTTTGGAAGTTCCGGGCCTCGGGGCATCAGGAAAATAATCATATAGTGTACCGGACTTGGAGTAAACCAAGTCAAGGTACTGAGCGCGTGCAATAGCCTTCTCTTCAGTTACACTGCCCCCATAGCAATGTTCCGCGATATCAGACCAACAAATGAGGTCGTGAACCAGTCGGTTAGAAGCTGATCGGGAATCCAAAACTTAATCAAAGGGTGACTCCATCTCCATTCATGGATATGACCAGAGATATGTGTAGCCGTTGTTTATTTTAAGGATGTCAGGAGATGTGTGCCTGTTTCATATCGAATCGGCAACTAAAAATGAGTTAAAAATGCCATAGCCAATGAGTTAAAGTCCTGACAAGATCTGCGAGCTAATTCAATATACCATTTAGCAGTAGAGCCAGTGAGGGTCCATTGAAAAAGGCGGAGCCGGATTGAATCATTAAGCCACGAATTCGACAAACACCATAGATGATAAGTCATAACATGGGCTTGGGGATCTTCTCTAGCTTTACCATCAAACTTGCGACAATCATCGGGAATCTTAGTTGGAACCGGTGGTCAATACAGATTATGAAGAATAGGATCATTGGTCAGTTTGGACACATCTGGTAACTCCAATGTTGCTAAGAACGGTAATTTTGGGTTAAAGTACATCTGAGGCCGCGGGTAGGAGGTAGCACCAAAGTTCCATCCAACTGCTTGTTGCCCCCATTGATTTTCTTCAGATAGACTTGGCCCAGGAGGGTTCTATCCATAGGGATTTTGTCCATAGGGGTTATAGCTATAACTAGATGGTCGACCCTGGATTTCCCCCCCAGCATTCCATTGATTACCAACTTGGCCTACAGGAGCAACATACAGTTATTGGTAATTCTTATAAGGACTCACCTGCAGTTGTTGATAATTTTGGTACAAGGAAAATTAGGTTTGCCCTTGGGATTGTTGGAAACCATAAGGTGGCTGGGCTCCAAACTGAGCCTGGGAACCAGGCTTCATTTGATAGGTAGGTTGAGATTGAGATCCTACCTGCATTTGAGGACTGGATTGGGTCTGGAGCCCATACTGGGGCTGAAAACCGGGTGGAGCTTGAGAAGCAACAATCATTTGAGTGTCCGGTTGAGCAGGCCCAGATGGATGTCCTTGAGAGAACTGAGGCTGAGCCATCTAGCTAGAAGGTTGACTTAGTTGAGATTGAGATTGACAAGTTTGCCCATAAGGTTGAGCTTGCTGGGCATTGGGTTGTCCTTGCACAACTGAGGGTTGTCGTGATGGATTGGATGGTTGAGCAGACTCGACAGTTGGTTGGCCTGATTGGATTTGAGGCTAACCAACTTGTCCAGATGGTTGACCAGACTGGATAGTGGGTTGGCCTTGCTGAACGTAAGGTTGATCGACTTGTCCAGAAGGGTAGCCTTGTTGGACACCAGGTTGGAATTGTTGCATGTAAGGTTGTCCCGGATTACCAGAAGGTTGCCTGAAATAAGTAAAAGATGAACCACCAGAGGCCGAAGGTTGTCCCTGAAAGGGTTGTCCTTGTGGGCCTCCAGGTTGCCCTGAATAAGGTTTTCCCTAATACTGCTGCCCATAAGAGGGCTGTGAGTAAGACGGCTAACCTTGATAGGGTGGTCCTTGAAAATTGGCAGGGGGTACTTGGCCGCCATGATAACTGGTGGTACCCCAAGCAATGGATAATGGGACTGTGACCTCAACTGCATGCTGAGATGGAAAAGGTCCAGGGTAATAAATATGAGCTCCTCAAGAATCGTAATAATGAAATGGATATTGGGGGTCCACATTCTAAAGAGTGTGCAAATATTGATCGTATGCCCCCCTGCTGGAATGGAACCAGAAGGAGGTGGGGCATTCAGTGTAGGATCAACAACTCCAGATGTAGATGTTGATAGGCCACTATTCGTAGATCTGGACGAAGGTCCAGCAACAGTGGTCACAACTGAGGATGCAGTGATGGCACCAACAACAGGGGCTGAAGAAGCCACACAGATAGTTGGAATATTTGGGACTGAGGTGATAGACACATTGTGAATCTGAGGAATAAAAGACTCCGAAGTTGGAGTGACAGTATGAGACCAGATGGAACTCGTAAGGGAAGTCCTAGAACCCATGACATCCCTCAAAGCCTTATAGCGTAAAGGCAACGTCACACCGAGACGGGTGACACAAAAGGGTGTAGTTTCTATTGGAATAGGAATTTAACTGCTCGTCACAACAGATTCTTCACTCGTGATGGGGGATGTGTCATCCATGTCAGAAGAAGACATTGGGATTGAAACACTAGGAGGAGTACCGGGAATATCTTCTTTGGAAGGCTCCCAAACGAGGTTCCAATGCATATCATAAGACTCATCTTCTGGAGTGCGAGAGTTAATCAGTTGGATACTCGGAATAACAAGGAGAGTATCACTAACAACCTGTATCTCAGGAGCAATAGAAGAGGGAGACCCTCGGTCGCTTGGAACGGGAGATGGGATTGGTGATTCCGCTAGGATGATTCGAATCAAAAATCCTAGGAAAACTAACAAGAAAGAACCCTACTCAAGCTAACCCAAACAAGATCTATCAAGGTAAATGTGAACGTGGCCGAATAAATTTTAAGACACAGGAACAAACTTGACCTTTTCATCTTTAAAGAGTCGATAAAAGGACAAAAAGATGACTCTAGTCGCCTTCAAATATTTAATGAGCCTGAAATGATAAGTGCTCAGATGGACCTTTTCTTTTATGGAGTCCGAAAAGGAACGAAAGTGACTACTCTAGATAACTAGGCAAAAGGTTTACCAGACAACTCGTAAAACTGCATATACACCTTGGCAGTCATATGAAAACCAAGGACTTTCCGTATGGCAGTCAATCTTCCTGAATGCTATGTTCAGTGTGGTATGGTTTGCAAGGCGGCAGACACAACTTCTTAAGGATAAAGGATGATAACCTAGTGGGGTCTCCCAACATATGCTCGATGGTACATGGGAGCACAATTCCGTACTAGACCACTATTGAGTCACGGAAGGAGGAATCACCCAACCTTGAGTAAAAACAAGAGTGACTAGGTTTAACGACGCCGGAGCACGTCTCTAACCTAGACCTCTAAATAGTGTGTGTTATGTTCCAATGCATTGTTAGATTTATTCAGTTCATTTTAGAGTCGATCTTGAATTATGTTTCAGTTTTCAGGCCTTATCGTATGTATACAACAAATCCTAGGATGTAGCTAGAATGAATGAAATATCCTTTTTCTTCAATGAACATCTACCTACGAGAGCGTAGAGAGATCATTCCCAAACCAGGAAAACCAAGACAACAAAGGCAATCACTCAATGCATATAGACGTCAATTCCTAAAGTGCATGGATACTACCAATGAGAGATTTTATCATTCGCTTTCCAATATGCAAACTTGAAATGCAAATTCACTTTCACTTTCATACACTAAATGAATGCAATCCTTTTTTATTTTGATGTCTTTAAATCTAGAAGAAACAAATAAGCAACAAGCAAGTGTGGAAAAAACTAGTTGATCCAAACAATTGTGATCTATGTTCGGTAGTGAAAAGAAATCAAATCAATACCAAAGATTGGTTCAATGATAGTCACTAAACAATCAACCAAAAACGAGCAAAGGGGAAGGCTCAATAAAACCAACAAAAAGCTACAAACAAACCTTGAAAAAACCAGCAACCAAGCCAAATGATTCAAGAAACTTGAAATAATGAACTAGGTCACACAGGAAAAAAAGCAAGATTCATTCAACAAAGTTGACCACAGAGTGCCTTAACCATAAATAATGTAAAACAAGCTACTAAGCAAGCAAGAAAAGCAAGGGACTAGCAGGATTGATGGACTCAGGAGGTAGAATTGAGAAAATCAATTCTACAGCAATCAACATGGCTAATACACAAGAAACTAGCGCTGATAAAGAACTAACCGTAGCAATATAGCGATGTCAGCACAGAAGTACGCAACTTTTCCACGATGGTCGGATTTTTAGAACGGTCACGACTGTGAGACGTAATTACACGATTCATAGAATATTACAAAAGGGTGAGCGTGATGACAGCGCGACTGTTAAATTTAAATCCACGATGATGTTCAAAACAATGACAGATGAACAAAAACTCCCAAATCAAAAACAACCAATCCTTAAATCAAATAGAGGTACTTCCCAGATCAAGCCAGGAAACTCAAAAGACCGATAACTAATCCCCAAACTTCAAAAGAGACCAAATAAAAAATCAAGACAAGAGCAAACAAGAGAAGAACATAGGCCAAACTCCCTAGTAGAGTCACCAATTTGTGATGCAGGAAAGTGTTCCATCTACGGACAGAGGCAACCCCTCTAGCCCTAGAGTGGGTCTAGTCACAAACAAGGACAGATCAACAATAGTTTTCCTTAAACAGTCATAGTTGGAGGCCTACCTCAACCGGTGGTTGATGGAGTTCTGTTGCACTGCTATGGCTTCCACTTCCTTCTCCTAATGAGTGATCAACCTGAAACAATGCAAAGGAAATACAACAAAGCACATAACCGGAAAACAACAATGGTCTATTTACTCACAAAGTCAAGAAGTCATGAGATATCAAGTAAATTACATACAAGACATAGGAAAACATCATTGATTGTATTAATAATGAAATAAAATTAAGATTACAACCAAAGTCTTGGTGTCACAAGCCTTCTCAGTGGGATCTAGCCAGCATGTTCTTCAAGCATTCACTCTTTGAAGATGGATCTCCCAACATACAAGATCTCCCTCACTCATAAGTTTTACACAAAATTAAGGGCACTTCACAACCTTCCACAAGCTATCAATAATCCCACACTTGTCACACTCACACCAGCTATCTAGAAAACTCACAAACACTAATAGCACTGCTCAACTAGCCAACTATCAAAAAACTATCAATGCATAGCAATGGTGAGAGTTTAAATAGGATAAGGAGTCTCCATGAAAGGTGGAAGAGTGAGCTTATCCTGAAGTAAGGTAGCACAATAGATGGAACTGCCATGCTAGAGAAAGGAGGGTTATACAAACTATGCCAACAACCAGGTCTGGAGTCATCCATAAGGCAAATTGTTGGAACAAATTCACCCAATTTGGATCATCGCAGGTGAATAACTAAGCTTTAGTGCTGACATCGCTAGTGAGAAATGTATCTAGTCAGGTCATCGCTAAAGATAATAAGTAACCTCGTGTTGGAGCATGAAATCGAACCATCGCGGGAATCATATGTACTTCCACGATGGCAGCGCGGTTGCCATGTTCATGAGTGCCCTTCAGTGCGTATATTAAGTCCACAGTCACGATGAGGCAGATAACTTAGGAAAAATGGGTCAAGAGAGCATTTGTTCGGTATGAGCATGTTTGACTTGGACACATGACACAGTAGAAGGATTGGAGTGAAGGCAGTGACAAATTACTGTGTAATAGATAGGAAACCTGCTCATGGACTGAAAGAAGATTTGTTACTACATTTTTTTAGCAAAATAGGTGTCCTAAAAGTTTGTTTTTTAGGAAATAATTTTTGTTTTTCTTTCTTAGAAACATTTTTTATGAAAGAAAGATCCACGTTTTTTGTTCATTCTTCTATTTAGCTGGTTAAACGGTGCTTTATTTTTGGTTTCAAGTAGTTGTTAGGAAAACATTGGAAAGAAGTCCATTGGTTATGCATGTGTTAAATGACTAGGATGCATGGAAAGAATATGAATATGTGAAAGACTCTCACCTATAGAATACATCTAGTTTTCATCGAATTGAAATTTTTTTAAATCATTGTCTTGTGCATGATTTTTTGAGTCAAAGTCAGCTCCCCTACAGAAGACAATAAAAAAGTACACATAAAATTTACCTAAAATCAATCAGTAACTCTTTATTGAGGAAATAAACATTAGTTTAGGCTAGGATCTTGGGATAGGCAGTGTGAGTAAAGTGCCCAAGATCAAAAACCTAAACTAGTGTCATTAAAAGAGAGAAAATTCCTGTTGCACTCATACCACCAGGACCACTATAGTAAAAGCGGAGCAAAATACGAGACAACATCGGACTGTAAGTGAAGATAGCCCACCTTCAATTGCAACTCCTTTAGGTATTCTGTGTATTGGGGATCCCTTCGGGGATTTCGGAGCTAAGTCGGGGACTCAGGTATCCTGCCCGCACAATGTACTGTTTGTGACTATGTCCCCCCTGGTAGTGTCTATGATTTGAGGTATCCTTAGTGGCCAAGCTTTTAGGGACATACACAAGGTGACTATCATGGGCTTCCCTGGTATCTAACATAGACGGACCTACTCTGTCTTCGGTTTTTGGGAGGGTGCTCATTTTGATGAGAGTACTTGGCCCCTCAATTTGAGGTTTGGGCGAAGCTCTAGAGTAACCGTAACTGTACATTTGGCCAGCCCTCTCTGTTATTCATTGTGATACTGGGTTTCATCTCCAGTGATCGATGCTTATCAAACAGCGTCATTTCCCTCTGTTTGCTGATTGATCAACTCAATGTATTTTTTAGGTACCTGTGTGTTATCATTTGAGACTTTAAAAAATATCACGATAAAATTTATTGATAAAAATTAATGGTCACCGTGGCTACATCTGACCCTCTTCGTCAATCTAGATGATTGCTAGGACTTCCTCCACTCATTGTGGAAGATCTGCTAAGTTCCAGTGAACCAAATTCCCCATCTTTGGGGAATCAGTCTCCTAGATCTCACACGGAATCTGTTTGAACAACTGATGATTCAAGTTTGCTAGAGGATTTCTTTACCAAAGGATTTTTTCCTCCCTTTAACCCTCCGCTTATGAATCCGTTGGACCCACTCTTGGTTCATGTCGCACCTGTACTCCCTGTTTCTTTAGTTGGAGCATTTCCATCCATCCCATCGACAACTAATGGGTCATGGAACTTTGTGGACACTTTTGTTCCTCCACCACTTCCCCAGTCGACAGTCACCACCACACCATTGATGGCAAACCCTGCTATCCCATTTTTCCTAGGTACAAACACTCACATGACACCCTCCACGAGCAGAAGCCAACCGATCCTAGGTTCCAGCCATTTAGTGTCAAGCTGTATACATTCAATAAGTGCTACATACAACGCTTCTTATAACGCTCAATATACCACTATTAGCTCGGTTCCCATCAACCAACAATATGGTCGACAACCATTGTATAGTTCCATTCCCCAGATTCAAGTATCTAGGGGCATTCCCAAAATGCACATACCAGTCGAGAATGTAATAGTTCCCCCTCCATTCTCATGCATGCATGGTCAATCATTGATAGACGTGAGCGTTCCTTATGTCATTCAAGGATATATCGTTAGTTTCTGTGGTGGGCGGGAATCATCAAGGAGGTCCCAACCAATCCATGGGGGCACCCTACTCACAAACTCAAACGATTCAATGGGGCACTGCTTATCCTGGGGGAAATTCTATACCCCAACATCAGATTCCTCATGCAAATCCACACTACAACACCATACCCCAAGGAAACTACTATACCACGTAGCCTATGTATAATATTGGGACTCAAATGATGGGAGGACCGCAAGGTTCCTCAAGTCATATGTCATCGCCTTGGTCCAAGTCGGGGGCACCACAAACTTTGCCTTTTTGGGCAACGTTGGATATCCGCAACTTGTATAAACATACAAATGACCCCATCTATCATAACTTACTTTGACCACCGATCCCGCGTAAAATACCAACAGAAAACTCCAAGTTTGAAGGGAAACAAGGGGAGGATTTGGGCACCCATATCACCACCTATCATCTTTGGTGTGTTTCCAACTCCATGGTGGATGACAGTGTCCGGTTACATCTTTTTCCCTACACCCTCACTAGCAACATAGCTAACTGGTACATTGAGTTACCACGGGTGTCAGTAAATACCTTCGACACTCTAGCAATGGAATTCCTAAAGCACTTCCAGCTACCCATCCGCTATGAGACTAGGACAAAGCTCCTCACTTCACTACATCAAGATACCACCACCAACATCTCTGATCATATAAATGAATGGAGACGTGGGTGGAGGTTAGTAAAAGCTCCCCTCCTAGACCATCTCTTAGCGTACTGGTTTTGCAAGTCCCTACTCTCGCAAATTGCTAAAGATGTCACTTTAGGTGGTGCAGTCACACAAGACCAATCCATACGTCATGCCCAACACTTAGATCTGATATATTCACAGTCTGGCACTCTTTACGACGTAATCCCCCATGACCCTCGCAACTCCAATACTTCCACTACTACTAAATCGACTGCTCTTCCTACCACCATGATAAACTCTATGAAGTCTACACAAAACCCCGGTGGTAAGAACAAGAAGAATAAGAAAAAGATCACTCCTTCTAAAGAGCAGTCAATAAAGTAGTACAATCCAAAGCAGAAGGTTGTTGAACCCTCTGACGATGGAAAGGATAAACCCGCCCGATTCCCTTACAAAATCTGTGCTGAATACCACATGACATATCTGTGTCCACATCTTTAGGAATGCACAGATTTCATTGCTAACAAGGATATTGGTAGGAGCCCCGTTGTCCTTATTAATCCTTTCGCCACTCAGCAGCAGTAACACCTCATTGTAAACCAACCCCAACCCCCGCAAGGTGGCAATGGTGGTTTGCAACATCCTTCAGCTGGCGAAGGATCTTCTACCGTTTACACCTTTGAAACAGTAGATCTACAAACCAGAGCCAAATCTTATGGAGCTCCTGTTTCTCATGCAGAGGAACCTTTCTTAAGTCAAAACCCACTGCCACTCAATGATTCACATATCAAAAGGCCAATTGTTGACCTTGTAATTCGCCCCCCCAAAGGGGCACTTCGACGCACAACGCACAATACATCTGCACGTGCTACCCAAAACTACAACTTTGTAGAAGAATTGGAGAAATAACCATCAGCTATGTCGGCACTTGAAGTATTACAAACATGCCTAACACAAAGGAAAGCTTTGCTTTTAGCTATTGGTGGTATCAACCCATATGATTCCATGCTTACAATTTTCAACATGGAAAAGTGTAAACCTCCCATTTCCCACCAGCTTGCATTTTAGGTGCAAATCTTTTCGAAAGGTAAAGGTATACATAGAACTGTCATCGAAGAAGGTGCTTCTACCTACGTCATGTTGGCTTCATGTTGGTTTGCTTTGGGTTCTCCAACTCTATCCCTACCATCAAATTCCCTTAAAGCTTTCGACGGCCACACTTTCATCCCAAATGGTTACCTAGCTAGCTATCCCATCACCTTGAGTGGGATGACGGTAATGGTAGATATTGAAGTCGTGGATCATAAAATAGACTATAATTTGCTCTTGGGCCGCACTTGGACTTATGCCATGAATGTCGTTATCTCTTCAGTCTTCCATATCATCCTCTTTCCCTTGGATGGAAAGATAGTCACAGTGGACCAACTATCCTTTTGTACCCCAGATTACTCTTTGTTACCTAGTAGTTATGTGCCCTTAGTGGGTGGTGTACTTGACTCTTACGTCAGTATCAGTACCGGTCTACTAAAGGGCTCTTCCCTGATGGGTTGTTTCCCTCTTCCGCCACCCGCGATTCCATAGATGGTCTCTATGGTTTCATCCATTCCTCATGAACCAACTGATCCTTGGATCCTCCCGACCCCTTCAATCATTGACACTCATGGAGAAAAAATGCCATTTTCACCAGTTGAACTGGCCTACGAAGCCATTCAATCTGCATCTGAATCTTTTTTCACTTCTCCTTCTTTCGATGCCCTCAATAAAGTCCTACCTAAGGACGAATCTATTAGAGAGATCATGAGTTTAGAAGAGCGACCTTGGGTGAACTCGCACCCTCATGTTCCGATATCTGATTTGGACATGATGCCTCTTCAAATCCTATCACTTGACACACCTGAAATCATTTCCTCACCATATACGACTATCCAACCTTTGGACTCAGAAGGAAACATGGGCAATAATTCAAAGACAATTCTCATCAATATTTCTGTCACAACAGGCATTGTGGAAAACATACAGATTGGAGCCAATCGCAATCTTGAGGATATTGTTAGCTTCACCTACCATTTTACGGATTTCTGTGATGTTTTCCCTTGGTCTTATGAGGAAATGCATGGCATAGACCCTTCTATTGTCAAGCATGAGATCAAGAAGTGTCGAGCATTCTTTTTATGGTATTTTTCTTGCTCGTTAATCTAAAAAAACCTTGAGTCTCCTTCTTCAGGCTCATTAAGCTACCATGAAGAAGATTGAGCATTATTTTTATGGTATTTTTCTTGCTCGTTAATCCGAAAAATCCTTGAGTCTCCTTCTTCAAGCTCGTTAAACTACCATGAAGAAGATTGAGCATTTTGTAGGTTTTAACCCCGTACAGAAATTACCTGCATACGAATTCTAAAACATTGCAAATAAACAATGCGGGAGCATAACACATAAAACACATATACACAAATATTTTCCTCTGGATCCCAAAACTAGAAATACCAACTTGATTTTTCATTATGTTCCTTTCAATGTTATAATACATATTTATACATGCCGAAGCATCCAATACCATGGACCGAAAACCATCGCATCCAAAACCATGGACCAAAAACCATCGCATCCAAAACCATGTACGAACATCATGCACAAAACCATAGGTAGGTCCGCCCAACCTAACATATGGTCCAAAACCAAAATTTTCCGGGGTGTTGCCCCGGATCCCATAGAGTGGGGTTACCTACACCCCTCAAACCCCTTGTGACTGCCCCCGCTATGCAATCGGCATAACGAAGGGAGGGCTCCGCCCCCCCTCTACCCCCCCTGGTTAACTACGTGGGCTAGTCGTGGAAAGAATATAACACAACCCAACATTCTCCCACTTGTTGTTTTCTTTCCACAAGGGGCCACAAAAGAGCTTAGTCATTTATCCAACCCTGCAATGCCCATTTTTTCTCTATGCCAAGAGAATTTCTAAGAGCTCACAGATTTTTTCAATGCAATTGCAGTATTCTTCAAAATGTCCAGCTTTACCAAGAACACCTTTTTGTCTTCTATCATATCCATCACAAAGTGATACTAAACATCAATATGCTTTGTCTTTGAATGATATGCAAGGTTCTTTGCTAAGAAAATTTCACTTTGGCTATCACAGTCTATCCTTATAGCTCCTTGTATTAACCCCATACTTGAACATAATCTCTGCAACCAAACTACTTCCTTGCTTGCATGAGTGGCTTCCATGTATTCTACCTCTGTAGTTGATAGTGCCACTACAGATTGTTTCTTACTAATCCAACTGACTGCACCTCCAAATAGGTTAAACGCAGACCCACTTGTAGATCGTCTCTGATCCAGATCTCCAACCTAGTCTGCATCAACAAAGCCATGAATATCCAACACTCTATCCAATCCTGGTCTTCCTTGGTAGCACAAAACATAATCACTAGTGCCACGCAAATACCTGAAAACCCACTTCACTATGGTCCAGCGCTCCTTCCCTAGTTTTGACATAAACCTGCTCAATATTCCCACTACATGTGCAATGTCTGGTCTATTATAGACCATTGCTTGCATCATGCTACTGACTGCACTTGCATATGGAACATGGGACATATCCTCTTCCTCTTCTTGTGTCTTGGGACACTATTCAATAGATAAATTTACACCTATAGGAATAGGAACCTTCACCGATTTACTATCTTGTATAATAAATGTCTGCAGTATTGTCTCAACATACTTCCTCTGGTTTAACCAGGGATTCCTCCTTTCTCGATCTCTTTTAGTTTCCATGCCCAAAATATAGTTTGCAGCACCAAGATCTTTCATTTCAAATTTGGAGGACAATTGGGTCTTCAAATCCTGGATAATTTCTTTGCCATTTCCAACTAGCAACATATCATCCACATACAAGACCAAATAAATAACAAGGTCACAAAATAATTTTAAATACACATAGTGATCTTCTTTGCTTCTGGTGAAGCCACGTCCCCATATAAATGTATCAAATTTTTTATACCACATCCTTGGTGACTATTTTAACCCATACATAGACTTCTTTAACTTGCATACCAGTTCTTTCTTACCCTTCACCGCAAAGCCTTCAGGTTGCTTCATGTAGATTTTCTCTTCCAAATCCCCATGAAGAAATGTTGTCTTCACATCCATTTGTTCTACCTCAAAATCAAAAGTAGTAGCAACAGATAAAAGTAATCTAATAGAAGTTACCTTGGCAACAGGAGAAAAAATATCACCAAAATCAATTCCCAGCACCTGGGAATAACCTTTTGCTACCAACCAAGCTTTGTACTTCTCCACCTTTCCTTTTTCATTTGTATTCTTCTTGAACACCCATTTTCTAGCAATGGGTTTCCTTCCAGCCAACAACTCCACTAGATCCCAATCCTCATTTTTGCGCAAAGATGCCATTTTATCAACCATGGCCTCTTCCAAGAGTTTTCCATCCTCTGAATCTACTACTTCCTTCAAAGTTCTAGGATTATCATCAGTAATAGATAAAGCAAAATTTGAATAGAAAGTAGATGGACTATACCTTTCTAGCTGCCTTCTTTCTTGAACTGATCTTCTCACACCCAGAGTTTGTGGCTCTTCATCTTCTGATTCCTCCTGTATTGTAGAGTTTGATTCTTCCTCCTTTAGCTCAAACTCTATCTTCTCAGGTTCCTTTGGTTGGAATTCATGTTTAATAACATATTTCACCTCTTTGCACACCACATCTTGGTTGTACACAACCTTCCTTATTGCTGGGTTCCCAAGCATATAACCCTTTAAACCATCCTTATACCTAATAAAGATGCACATTTCAGATTTACTATCCAACTTGGTTCATGTCTCCTTTCGAACATGTACATATGCATCACATCCAAATACCCTCAGATGTGAAAGAGAGGGTTTCTTACCATTCCATACCTCTTGTGGAGTATTATCCTCCAACGCTAATGAAGGTGATCTGTTGGCCAGGTAATATGTTGTCTCCACCGCCTCTACCCAGAATCCCTATCCTAACCCAGCAACACTGAGCATGCTTCTTTCCCTTTCCATCAACATCTTGTTCATTCTTTCTACAACTGAATTTTGCTGAGGTGTATATGGATTAGTCTCATGTCATGCTATACCACACTTCTTACATAATTCTTCAAATTCCTTACTGCAAAACTCCACCATTATTTGTCCTCAGCACCTTTATCTCCTTCTTTGTTTGGTTTTCCACCAGAGCCTTAAATTATTTAAACCTATCAAAGACTTCAGATTTCTTCTTAAGGAAATATATCCATTTATGTAGAAATTTTGAATAATATGACAATTATTCACAAAGATTATCCTGATTACACACTATTGCGGAATGCATGCATAATACATAACCTCATCTACGTTGATCATCAATTTTGTGGAATTAAAAACAATGAAACATCAATCGCATGCACACATTAACACAATATGTAACCTGGGGAAAGCATAGAGCTAAAATCCCCACACTATCTGCATATTATAATGATTGAGAACATGTAACAATACATAGTACAATACTCCTCACACGTACTCAGTGCTATCTCCACCTGTTACACACAAACTAGCTAAGATCTTATGCCTCAAATCTCCTCCACTATTTACCTGCCTCCACTGTACAATCCTGCAAGAGAATAATGATGAATGGCTGAAGCAAACTCATATTTCCTTGGTTGAACCACATAATCCTCATTGGCATTACTTAATTCGATTGATTGTGCAAGATCTCATGCACAACTATAGTCACAACTGATAGCAATCTCAACCTCTAACACCTATCTCCACTGAACTGTCCATGCACTGAGCTAACTAACGTATTGTTTAGTTGCTTTATGAGTTAATAATTAGTGAATTAATTAATATTTAATTCACACAACTCATCACTAGTGTATTCTTTAGTTAGACTAAAATACAACTAGTTCAACCAAGTCAAACTAAACACAACTCCATCAACTCCTCAATCAACTCCATCGAAACTCAACCACATGAGTTCTAACTAAAGGCCTGCATGCAATAGATCAACTGACCCACAAGAAAAGTGTATTTCCTTCTGACAGCTGCATGTGCCACATAAGTAGCTCAAACTGAAGTGCTCCAAGAGGATAAGATAATGTTTATAGTCCAAATATTATTATGAGCTAATAATATTCGACTGTTCTGTTTTTAGCCTCGCAGTCTAAAAATAGACTCTGCCCATATGTCTAAAAATAGAAGTCCATCTATTTTTACCAACATGACCAATCATCCACAAATAGCATCCTGCAACTCATATACCATGATCCATATGTCTAAAAATAAACATAGTTTAAAAATAGACTTTGCGCCAAAAATAGCCTACGGGCCCACTTAGTGAAGGCGACTCCTTTCCAATAAGCTCCATCATCTTGTTGTATTTTCAACACTCCCTCTCAACAAGATATGGATTATCTACAACCCTTATCCTGCAACTCTGGAATGTTCTGCATGCAACACATTTTCCCGGTCCACTTGCTCTAACAACACTCCCAACTGACCACTCTGTTGGGCTAGGAACATACTCTGATGTTGAAGCTCTACCTGTTGTTGACAAGTGCTCCCTCTCTGACATCTGTGCTACTGCAACATCTGCATGCATCTTGCACCATTTCACACTTCTCTGTGCCACCTAGCACTGTGCAAAACACTTGTGCCTTTCGCATTGTTGCAGCCTGCTGTCTTGGGATTCCCTACACTGTCGCTCTCTCTACCGCTCCATCCGCATCTGTCTCTACCTAATCAGTCAGTTCTTGCTACTCCACATCAGGGCTCCCGTAACAAGGTCTCATCCAAGAGGTTGGGTACCTCAAGGATCCTGCCCCTCCTCCTTGGGACGATCAATCCACATCACCCCACCTCCTACCTGGAGGTATGGCTGCATGCGATCCCTCTACCCACCTGGCTCGAAGGTTCCCCTACTGGAGGTCTCTGCATCAGTAGATCTCCCTACTCGATCTCCTCTCAACTTCCCTTGTTGTGGCTGCTTCGCAACCTTCTGAAGCTGCTGCACCAATCGTGGCTCCTCCACAATCATCTGAGACTTCTTCTAGCTTTGAACGTTGAGAGGTAATATACGCTCCCTCTCAACCACCAAGTCTCCATTAGTTGCCTCGCTGCTCAAGGCTTTGCATGCATCTTGAACCTCAAGGGAATACAGGTTCTTGACCCGTGAACCAATCTGCTTCACCTGTCTAGTGATGATGCGTCTAAGGAAAACCTTTCCCTTACTGAAGACTACATCACAGCCTCTGTCTTCCAGCATCACGATTGACACCAAGTTTCTCTTTAGTCTTGGTACATACTTGACATCGGGCAAGGTAAGGTGAGCTCCATTCTCCCTCTGAAAAATAACCATGCCTACACTTGAGACACTATAATTCTCATTGTTACCCATCGCTATGAGTATTTCGAGATCTTTCTCCTCCAAAGTACTGAACAAACTTTTGTCATCGGTCATGTGAAAAGAAGCTCCACTGTCAAGAAACCAACCACTTCCCACCATGGATGAAACCATGCATGCGAAGAGTGTGAAATCCAACTCAAATTGTGAAGCAAGTGCCTCACCTTCAGATCCTTCCCCGGATCCCTTCTTGGATTTATTCTTTGGGAAATTAGTAGCATAATGGCCCACCTCATGACAACGAAAGCATCTCACCTTCGACTTGTCAACCTTCTTCCCGTCATTGGAAGAACTGGATTCAGAAAGAGAATCCTTCTCCTTCCCCTTCTTCACCTTACTCGCTAAGGCACAATTCGCCTCATCATGCATGGATGAAGAACTGCCTCTGTTGCTCCGTCTGATCTCCTCTTGCATAAGATCTTACCAAAGTCTCTCCCATCCTGGCAATTTCTCCCAACCATTGACAGAGCCCTGATAGGAATGCCAACTCTTCGGAAGACCAAGAAGAGCCAAGCTCAGCAAGTCCTCATCATTTACAGTCACCCCCATAATTCCCAGCTCATACCGGCATTGGGTGAACTTCATGAGATACCACTATCTCCATTCTCACACTTAATGTTTCTAAATTTATCCTTGAGTGCCAACTTCCTCTGGTCGCTCTTGCTTTGGAATAGATATGTCAATGCTTTCCACATCAAGTATGGAGAAGCCTTTCAATGCGGGATGGACACAATGTGATCCTTCACACCCTCTAACAGAATCCTTCGACACTTTTTTGTCTTCTTTTGCCAAACCTCAGATTTGGCAACATCAGTAGGCTTTGGGACCTTAGCCTCTATGAACTCCTTTAGCCCATTATCATCTAACACTACCTCCATCCTGTCCTTCCATGCAATATAGTTCGAGCTGCCCTCAAGAGCATACTCCAATCGTAATCTGTTGAAAGACATTTCCACGTTGACACCAAGAAAACACTGCTGCAAATTTGAATTCCACCAGCTCAAAAACTCAACCGCCTCTGATCTAGAATTCGTGAGAACAAATTATTTCTCATACAGAGATTGATTGTATGGACTTTTACCAGATACCTCACCTTCCAAAGGAAGGATGAATCCAGGGGCTACCTGGCTCGATTACAGACTCTGCCTGAAGTAATAAAAAGTAAACACTTTCTGAATAGTAGATCTGATGATCAACAACTCTGATACCATGTAGAAATTTTGAATAATATGACACTTATTCACAGATATTATCTTGATTATACACTATTGTGGAATGAATGCATAATACATAACCTCCTCTACATTGATCATCAATTTTGCGGAATTAAAAACAATGAAACATCAATCGCATGCGCACATTAACATAGTATGTAACCTAGGGAAAGCATAGAGCTGAAAACCCCACACTATCTATATATTATAATGATTGAGAACATGTAACAATACATAGTACAATGCTCCTCACAAGTACTCAGTACTATCTCCACTTGTTACACACAAACTAGCTTAGATCTGATGCCTCAAATCTCCTCCATTGTTTGCCTGCCTCCACTGCACAATCCTGCAAGAGAATAATGATGAATGGCTGAAGCAAACTCGTATTTCCTTGGCTGGACCACGCAATCCTCATTGGAATTACTCAATCCAATTGATCGTGCAAGATCGCATGAACAATTATAGTCACAATTGATAGCAATCTCAACCTCTAACACCTGTCTCTACTGAACTGACCATGCACTGAGTTAAATGATGTATTCTTTAGTTGCTTTATGAGTTAATAATTAGTGAATTAATTAATATTTAATTCACACAATTCATCACTAGTGTATTCTTTATTTAGACTAAAATACAACTAGTTCAACCAAGTAAAACTAAACACAACTCCATCAACTCCACCAAAACTCAACCACATGAGTTCTAACTGAAGTCCTACATGCAATAGCTCAACTGAACCACAAGAAAAGCGTATTTCCTTTTGACAGCTGCATGTGCCACATTTGTAGCTCAAACTAAAGTGCTCCAAGAGGATAAGATAATTTTTATAGTCCAAATATTATTATGAGCTAATAATATTCGACTGTTCTGTTTTTAGCCTCGCAGTCTAAAAATAGACTTTTCCCATATGTCTAAAAATAGAAGTCCATCTATTTTTACCAACATGACCAATCATCCATAAATAGAATCCTGCAACTCATATACCATGATCCATATTTCTAAAAATAGACATAGTCTAAAAATAGATTTTGCGCCAAAAATAGCCTACGGGCCCACTTAGTGAAGGCGACTCCTTTCCAATAAGCCCCATCATCTTGTTGCATTTTCAACACTCCCTCTCAACAAGATATGGATTATTTGCAACCCTTATCCTGCAACTCTAGAATGTTCTGCATGCAACACATTTTCCCGGTCCACTTGCTCCAACAACACTCCCAACTGACCACTCTGTTGGGCTAGGAACATACTTTGATGCTGAAGCTCTACCTGTTGTTGACAAGTGCTCCCTCTCTGACATCTACACTACTGCAACATCTCCATGAATCTCACACCATTTCACACTTCTCTGTGCCACCTAGCACTGTGCAAAACACTTGTGCCTTTTGCATTGTTGTAGCCTGTTGTCTTGGGATTCCCTACACTATCGCTCTCTCTGCTGCTCCATCCGCATCTGTCTCTACCCAATCAGTCAGTTCATGCTACTCCACATCAGGGATCCCATAGCAAGGTCTCATCCAAGAGGTTGGGTACCTCAAGGATCCTAACCCTCCTCCTTGGGACGATCAATCCACCTCACCCCACCTCCTACCTGGAGGTATGGCTGCATGCGATCCCTCTGCCCACCTGGCTCGAAGGTTCCCCCTACTGGAGGTATCTGCATGAGTAGATGTCTCTACTCGATCTCCTCTCAGCTTCCCTTGTTGTGGCTGCTCCACAACCTCCTGAATCTGCTGCACCAATCATGGCTCCTCCACAATCATCTGAGACTTCTTCTAGCTCTGCATGTTGAGAGGTAATATACGCTCCCTCTCAACCACCAAGTCTCCATTAGTTGCCTCACTACTCAAGTCTTTGCATGCATCTTGAACCTCAAGAGAATACAGGTTCTTGACCCGTGAACCAATCTGCTTCACTTGTCTAGTGATGATGTGTCTAAGGAAAACCTTTCCCTTACTCAAGACTACATCATAGCCTCTTTCTTCCAGCATCACGATTGACACCAAGTTTCTCTTCAGTCTTGGTACATACTTGACATCGGTCAAGGTAAGGCGAGCTCCATGCTCCCTCTGAAAAATAACCATGCCTACACTTGAGACACTATACTTCTCATCATTACCCATCGCTATGAGTATCTCGAGATCTTTCTCCTCCAAAGTACTGAACAAACGTTTGTCATCGGTCATGTGAAAAGAAGCTCCACTGTCAAGAAACCAACCACTTCCCACCATGGATGAAACCATGCATGCGAAGAGTGTGAAATCCAACTCAAATTGTGAAGCAAGTGCCTCAACTTCAGATCCTTCCCCGGATCCCTTCTTGGATTTATTCTTTGGGAAATTAGTAGCATAATGGCCCACCTCATGACAACGAAAGCATCTCACCTTCGACTTGTCAACTTTCTTCCCATCATTGGAAGAACTGGATTCAGAAAGGGAACCCTTCTCCTTCCCCTTCTTCACCTTACTCGCTAAGGCACAATTTTCCTCATCATGCATGGATGAAGAACTCTCTCTGGTGCTCTGTCTGATCTCCTCTTGCAAAAGATCTGACCAAAGTCTCTCCCATCCTGGCAATTTCTCCCAACCATTGACATAGCACTGATAGGAATGCCAACTCTTCAGAAGACCAAGGAGAGCCAAGCTCACCAAGTCCTCATCATTGACAGTCACCCCCACACTTCCCAGCTCATCCTAGAATTGGGTGAACTTCATGAGATACCACTGTCTCCATTCTCACACTTAATGTTTCTGAGTTTATCCTTGAGTGCTAACTTCCTTTGGTCACTCTTTCTTTGGAATAGATCTGTCAATGCTTTCCACATCAAGTATGGAGAAGCCTTTCAATGCAGGATGGACACAATGTGATCCTTCACACCCTCTAATAGAATCCTTCGACACTTTGCTGTCTTCTTTTGCCAAACCTCAGCTTCGGCAGCATCAGTAGGCTTTGGGACCTCAGCCTCTATGAACTCCTTCAGCAAATTATCATCTAACACTACCTCCATCCTGTCCTTCCATGAAATATAGTTCGAGATGCCCTCAAGAGCATACTCCAATTGTAATCTGTTGAAAGACATTGCCACGTTGACACCAAGAAAACACTGCTGCAAATTCGAATTCCACTAGCTCAACAACTCAACCGCCTCTGATCTAGAATTCGTGAGAACAAATTATTTCTCGTACAGGGATTGATTGTATGGACTTTTACCAGATATCTCACCTTCCAAAGGAAGGATGAATCCAGAGGCTACTTGGCTCGATTACAGACTCTGCCTGAAGAAATAAAAAGTAAACACTTTCTGAATAGTAGATCTGATGATCAACAGCTCTGATACCATGTAGAAATTTTGAATAATATGACACTTATTCACAGATATTATCTTGATTATACACTATTGCGGAATGCATGCATAATACATAACCTCCTCTACGTTGATCATCAATTTTGCGGAATTAAAAACAATGAAACATCAATCGCATGCGCACATTAACACAGTATGTAACCCGGGGAAAGAATAGAGCTGAAAACCCCACACTATCTATATATTATAATGATTGAGAACATGTAACAATACATAGTACAATACTCCTCACAAGTACTCAGTACTATCTCCACCTGTTACACACAAACTAGCTCAGATCTGATGCCTCAAATCTCCTCCACTGTTTGCCTGCCTCCACTGCGCAATCCTACAAGAGAATAATGATGAATAGCTGAAGAAAACTCGTATTCCCTTGGCTGAACCATGCAATCCTCATTGGCATTACTCAATCCCATTGATCGTGCAAGATCTCATGCACAACTATAGTCACAACTGATAGCAATCTCAACCTCTAACACCTGTCTCCACTGAATTGTCCATGCACTGAGTTAAATGATCTATTCTTTAGTTGCTTTATGAGTTAATAATTAATGAATTAATTAATATTTAATTCACACAACTCATCACTAGTGTATTCTTTATTTAGACTAAAATACAACTAGTTCAACCAAGTCAAACTGAACACAACTCCATCAACTCCTCAATAAACTCCACCGAAACTCAACCACATGAGTTCTAACTGAAGTCCTGCATGCAATAGCTCAACTGACCCACAAGAAAAGCATATTTCCTTTTGACAGTTGCATGTGCCACATCTGTAGCTCAAACTGAA
The DNA here is from genome assembly GCA_031772625.1 of Pinus tabuliformis. Taxonomy (NCBI): domain Eukaryota; kingdom Viridiplantae; phylum Streptophyta; class Pinopsida; order Pinales; family Pinaceae; genus Pinus; species Pinus tabuliformis. The sequence continues at coordinate 1,536,440,805 of CM062804.1, forward strand.
GTGCTCCAAGAGGATAATATAATGTTTATAGTCAAAATATTATTATGAGCTAATAATATTCGACTGTTCTGTTTTTAGCCTCGCAATCTAAAAATAGACTCCGCCCATATGTCTAAAAATAGAAGTCCATCTATTTTTACCAACATGACCAATCATCCACAAATAGCATCCTGCAACTCATATACCATGATCCATATGTCTAAAAATAGACATAGTCTAAAAATAGACTTTGCGCCAATAATAGCCTGCAGGCCCACTTAGTGAAGGCGACTCCTTTCCACTAAGCTCCATCAACTTGTTGCATTTTCAACAATTTATTCCTTGAGAAGTCATCTATAAATGATACATAGTACATAGACTTATCCAGTGATGGAACCATCACAGGTCCAAACACATCACTGTAAGCTCTAATATCTGTTTCGCCCTCTTACCATTAGAGGGGAAACTCACCCGATTCTGCTTTCCATATACACAATTTTCAGAGAAATCAAAATCAAAAGAGCTATTACTCATACCTTCTACCACACCTTTACCATGAAGTAGAAGGCCCTTATCTCCAATATGTTCAAGCCTTTGATGCCACAACATGGTATTCTCTCCAGAGACCATTAGATTTTTTGCTCCACTTTCAGGAACCACAGAATTGTTGCACCCATCAACAACAGTGCTACCTTGCAGCTTGTATAGAGTTCTAGTCCAAACTCCCTGCATCAATACCAGTGCTCCTCGAACCATCTTGCAGGTATCCTTCTCGAACACTATTTTTACACCTGCATCATCCAACTTGCTTACAGAAATCAGATTTCTGGCCAATGCAGGAATATGCAGAACACCCAGAAGTGTTCTAACCCTTCCACCTTGCAACTTCAACTTGACTTTTCCACGACCAGCGATTCTAACCTTCCTATCATCCCTTAAGAAGACATCACCACCATCATATTTCTCATACTCGCAGAACCACTCTCTATGGGGAGTGAAGTGAAAGGATGCACCTGAGTCAATCAACCATGCCTCATGATCTACATGTGTACTTGAAGAAGCCAAGTACACATCCCCACCATCATCTGAGGTGGTTTTTGCCTCTGTAGAAGAAGCACCATCAGATCCCTTTCCTTTATTAGGAGCTTTAGATTTATAGTCCCTTTTATAGTGCCCTTCCTTTCTGCATTTCCAGCACACCACCTTTACAAGTTTTCCTAGAGATTTAGATCTCCCTCTAGATGTAGATCTCACACTCCATGACTTATTTTTTTTTCTGTTCTAGGACCATCCTCATACATACAAGGCATCACCGTTCTACCTCTCCATATGTTTCCATCTCATATCGTCTGTTAGCAAGGATGAGACTATTTCATCAAATTGCAAGGTAGTTGCATTGCTGCCTATTGCAATAACCAGATTATCCCATGACACAACAAACTAATGCACTTATCTTCATCTGAAACGTTAATATCAACAGATGTTAACTGACTTAACATAGTATTAAATGCGTTTAGATGCTCTGTCACTGATTCTCCATCTTTCATCCTCAGGTTATATAGCTTTTTCCACAGGAACAGTTTATTCACCAGAAACTTAGATTGGTACCAAGTCCCTAACTTGTCCCACAAAGCCTTCGTCATAGCTTCCCTTAATACATTTAGCAATACTGAATCTGAGACACACAATCATGTTGTGCTCTTTGCCTTCTGATCCAACTTCTTCCATTCTTCATCGGACACTCCCGTTGGTTTAGTACCTAGATCTACCGTCATCCACTGATCTTTATCCACCAACAGATCCTCCATGTTGAGTTTCCACAACTCAAAACTCTGACCATTAAATTTCTCGATCTCTATCTTTCCAGTGCTCACCATCTTCTTTCACCACCAGAATCGATCTTACAGATCTCCCACTGAACAGGGTCTACCACAGGCCCAAGAAAAACCCATCGAAAACAAAGGCATCCCCTTGAAACCAAAACAGCTCTGATACCAAATGTAGGTTTTAACCCTGTACAGAAATTACCTGCATACGAATTCTAAAATGCAGAAAATAAACAATGCAGGAGCATAACACATAAAACACATATACACAGATATTTTCCTCTAGATTCCAAAACTTTGATTACCAACTTGATTTTTCATTATGTTCCTTTCAATTTTATAATACATATTTATACATGCCGAAGCATCCAATACCATGGACCAAAAACCATCGCATCCAAAACCATGGACCGAAAACCATCGCGTCCAAAACCATGTGCAAAAATCATGCACAAAACCATAGGTAGGTCCGCCCAACATAACATAGGGTCCAAAACCAAAATTTTCTGGGGTGCTACCCCGAACCCCATAGAGTAGGGTTACCTACACCCTTCAAACCCGCTGTGACTCCCCCCGCTACACAATCAGCGTAATGAAGGGGGGGCTCCACTCCCCCTCTAACCCCCAGTTAACTACGTGGGCTAGTCATGGAAAAAATATAACTCAACCCAACACATTCTTTTTAGGGTATTTTTCTTTCTTGTTAATCGAAAAAATCCTCGAGTCTCCTTCTTCAGGCTCGTTAAACTACCACAAATAAGAACGAGCATTCTTTTTATGGTATTTTTCTTGCTCGTTAATTTGAAAATCCTCGAGTCTCCTTCTTTGGGCTCGTTAAACTACTACAAAGAAGATATGAGCATGTTCTTTTTTGGGATTTTTTTTCCTTGCTCTTAAACTGAAAAAATCCTTGATTTTGTCATCGTTGGGCTCATTAAAAACATAAGACAATGATCTGAGCAACTCTTTTTCGCTCTTTTTATAGCTCATTAAATTGAAAAAGACCATTAGAGCATTCTTTTTAGGCGCTTTTTTCTTACTCATGAAACTAAAAAAATCCCATGTTTTGTCTTTAGGCTCATTAAACATTTAATGACCCGAGCATTCTTTTAGGCACTTTTGTTTCTCGTTAAACTGAAAAATCCCAAGTTTTTGTCACCGATCTCATTAAAAATCTACGGCAGCAACAAGAGAACTTGCTTTTTTGGGACCATTTCTTGCTCTTAAATCGAAAAATCCTCGAGTTTTCCCCCTCCTTTGGGCTTGTTAAATCTACAAAGAAGGAATGAGAAGTTCTTTTACCTCTTTTTCCTTGCTCAATAAACTGAAAAAGATACCTTTAGTTTTCTTCATTTGACTCATTAAATTTGATGAAGGTATTGAGTTTGTTGTTGTGTGACTCATTAAAAATTCATGATGAAAAATGAGTTTAGTCCGTCTCCTCGTACTTGTAACAAAATGAGGTCAACATCTATTGAACATAGGTTTCTCTTTATATGGATTCAATAGATTAACTCATGGAAAAGTAACCGATCTAGGTATACTAATAACCTTTTGTCACACCCGGTTAACAACTATGACAAAGGGACCACCATGGAGTCATTCTTTACGATCTTTTCAGACTCTCTAAATATGAAAAGACCACTGAGTTTTCTAGTATGGACTCATTAAACTACACAGACAAGATATAGAGTCAATCTTTTTACAATCCTTTTTAGACTCTCAAAACATGAAAAGATCAACGAGTTTTCCTATCTGGACTCATTAAAATAATTAGATAGGGCATAGAGTCACTCTTTTCGCGGTCCTTTTCAGACTCTTAAAATATGAAAAGATCGACGAGTTTACCCGTCTGGACTCACTAAACTAATCAGATGGGGAAAGTAGACAATACAACTGCATTCAGTATTAGAAAGTGTGGTTTGGTAGTAGTCGTTCCCTTGAACATGGAACTCCCTCAGATAAACCTTCCTTGTGACGGCCTCTCAATATGAATCCTACCATCCTATGAGTTTAGCCTAAATACCCCGATGTTCTTGCATCTCTATATCCTAACACTCTTTGGTGTTCATGAGTCTAGTGCTGCATGGTTAAAACCATTATTGTGCGTTCAGTTGTTCAAGGCTTAACCTTTTGTTTCCTCCATCAACCCATAAAGCATATCCTTTCATTTTATCCTATAGCACCAATCTCCCCAAATTTTGTGTTCGGTGTATCACATTTATAAGGCAGCTAACTCGGTTACTTGTGGCTAAAAGATAGCAACCTAATGGGGTCTCCCAATATATACACTATGTTACAGGTAGCACACATCCATGTTAGCACTTTCTAATGTAGAACCGTTCGATGAGAGCATCCCTATATACTTATCATACTGAGGTGCCTCCTATATACCCGAAAGTACTTGAGAACCTTCTATATACTTCCATACTGGGACATGATTTCACACCCGGGATACACTGTAGGCAGTTAACGATAGCTGCTATGTTTAAATACATCGGAACACATCTCTAGCCTAGACCTCTAGATATTTGTGTTAAGTTCCAAATGCTCCTTAGGTTAATTGAGGTAAATTTTAATGTTTATCTTCAATTATGTTTCAGTTTTGAGCTCAAAACGATGTCACCTGAATCCCTAAGATGTAGCGATATGAGAAAAGGAAATTTTCCACTATAATGAAAGCTAGACAAACCAAGGGAAGAAATTCAATCAATAATGCATTAATAAACATGCCTTCCACTAAATTTCACTTTCGTCTTCCAAATGCAATGCCAAAAGTAAAAATGATTTTGACTTTTCACTATCCTAAATGCAACTTTTTTGAAAGTAAAATTATTTTACTTTACTAAGACGCACTTATATAAATTATGCTTTTCTTTTCATTTTGAATGATTTGATGCACCTAATATAGTTTTTAGCTTCCAATCACTGAAAGATGTGATCTATTTTCAATGATGAATCTCAAAATATAACTTTTCAATGCAACTAATATAATTCATTTTCGCGAAAAGTAAATTTTGAAGAACAAGCTAAAACAAATGCACAATGATGTTTTCAATGATTTCCATAGGAAACAACACTCAATCAATCAAGCAAGCAATGAAAAATTCATTAGAAACCTTAGAACTCAGTCAAATTTCACTTGAAATCCAATGAGACAATTTTTTTAAATTAATCAAGACAATCAATCAAAAACATTGACAAATCCAAGAATATAGGATGGGAAAAGACCTTAGGGGCCAAGAGACACTAGATTCTAAGGAAGAAACCTTAAAAATTCTCACATTCAAGGATCAGCACTACTTTATATATAAAAACCCATGATGATTGAGTTATCAATGCTACTTTGCATAGGAAAACCTGTGATGGTTAGGGTCATCAACACTACTTTATATAGCAAAATTAGTGATGATTTTTAGCACAACCAAACAATGAAGAAATTTTTTTTTTCATCACGACTGTATGAGTAAAAACTTGTGCTACCAGCATGAATGTTAGAGCTAAACCCATGATGGGTGAGGAATATGGGAAAAAAAAAGATTCCAAGAAACAATCCATACTTAGCACTCTAAGGCAGTAATCAATGATGGTATAAACCTAGACTAATGCAGACAAGCCAAGAAATCGACGTTGGTCTAACTAGTCAAAGTATCTGATTGAAGGAATGGATGGAAAGGGTTATAGCTTCCCCAATGGAGTTGCCATTTTTTTGTCTAGGCAATCCTCTCTGCAGACAGAGACAATCCCTCTAGCCCAATGCGTGGGACTAGCAACCTATGTGGCAATCTACTAGAAGCTTTCTTAAGTTACAATTGAAATAGAAGAAGAGGAAGATGACCTACGTCGTTTTGATGCTATAATATCTTCCTTTGTTGAATAACTAAAATCGCTTGCACTGTGGGCTCAATCCTACTTCTCACAGTATTTGAATGCTCGCACAAGAGATCAAGACACAACAAAGCATACAAGTACAAATAGCATAATCAAAAGTAACCTACTTAACACATCAAGGAGCATTAAGATAAATGATGCATTAACATACAGATTTATGGAAAATAAACCAACAGTTGTATACATTAATAGAATAAAGGAGGAAGCATACAACCAAGCCTTGATGTCAATAATCTCTCCTTGAGTGAATTTCCAAGTCCAAGCTCAAGCTCTCCAAACAATCCTCGAAGCTAAATGAGTAGCGTGTAGGCACAATCTTAGAATAAGGGTGAAAATAGCTAAATACCAACCATTTGGGAATGGGAGAGGATGAATATATAGGTAGGTAAAGGGAGTTAGGATCTCTCCCAAGATAGGAGAATGCCCTCATCTCAAGAAGGTAGCTCATAGGGATAAGACCAAAAAGCCAAGTTGAGAGGACTCGACCTCATCCACGCCGAACAGCCTCCAACTCGTCATTCTAGGAGCCTCTAGATCACGAAGCTTCCTTTCCTCTTGGGGAAAATTTACTTTTAGGGATCATCGCCAGTATCCAAGAAAACGTTGTGATGGCATTACAACGCTAGTATAGTCTTACTAGAAACCATTGCGGTTTTTTAGTATCAGGAGAGAGATGATTCTAAAATTAGGGTTTTAGAGCGATTTCCTTTAGGGGAATCTCAAGGCATTTTCCAATCAGTGTTTTAGGGAGGATCTAAACTACATATTTGGATGAGTACACTACATGATGGTCATGTTTGGGCACTTCAGGGTATGTCATGGGGAAGTGCGGGACGTGTGACAAAATATTGTGCAATAGCTAGAACCAAACTTAAGTTGTTACCTCATGACATATGTCATCATGCCCTAATAAAGATATTATATACTCCTGAGTTTAACAAGTAGGTAGAACAACAGAGACAGAGAAACATGAGAAACCCTACACCCAAAAGTCAAATGAGAGGTCAAACTAAAATTTCTGTCAACACCCTATCTTAGGAAACAAAGGGAGAGCCTAGTCATATCCCTATTGAAGAACATATTCAAAACCATGTAAAAGAACCAGAGGCTAGGGTCTATGAGAGGAGAATAAGAAAATAATAGAATAAAATTCTATAAGAATATGAGGAAAAACATAAAACAACAAAAAGGGAAAAAGGATAACAAAGCATGGAACTAGGGGATGAAGAAATAGAAACAAAACCTAAGGTTTACTGTAGAAAACCCCATACTCATCCTACAAATAGACTAGTATTGATTTTAAAGGAAAATATTAACTATAAGATAAAGGAGGTGGTGATTGTTGATGAAGAAGAAGAAATTGTGAAGGTTTCGAAGAGTAGAAAATAGGCCACCAAACAAGGTAAAATAGAATATGTAGGGAAAAAAGGGAAAGAAACCCTAAATGCTAGAAGAATCATACAGAAGTACTAGAAATATGACAAGAAGACAAAAAAAGTTAAATCTCCTTTCTCAGGCTACAAAATCTATGGAAGAATGATCATCTTACCTCATTGGGAGAGAAATATATGAAACACAAATTTTATTGAAAAACCCTAATTTTTTACCTGAACATTTTGGCATGATTCATTTCATACTTTTGACAGTCACTTTATTTTCGATATACTATGGTAATATGTGATATTTGTTTTGTAGATGAGGGAAATGATAAAATACGAGTGAACGTAAGAGAAAAGGGACTCAAAAATGTAAATAGTTAGATAATATAGTTGCACAGTTTCAGCAGATTTCACAGGTTCATGTATCATTTTTTCTACCAAGGAGGAATATGAGTTACAATTCTAAATATGCAGCCTACAAGGGTGTGAACAATTTCAGGCCTACACTTCAGCTATGAATCTTCCTTTTTGGAGAAGAATAGCAGAGGGTTCATACAACAATTTTTAGATTTTTTGACCTATGTTTAAATGTAAAATAGAGATTTGAATAGCTAGAAAGATAGGATTTTAATTATGTTTTGTAAATTAAACTCTAAGGTATTGTAAAATTTTTACAATTATGCTACCAGACTTTGTGGATTTGAAACGTTATGTATTTTTCCTATATAATACATCAAAAAGGAGGAAAAAAGGTTGGATTTTGGAAACAAAAATATTCTTTTTTGTTGTGTCTGACCAATTTGTCGATTTTTAAGTACCACGAGGGCTAGGAGATTATGTTCATGGAATAAAAATTCCTTTGATGGTATGCTTAGTCATATGTTCTACTATGATAGTTTCATTTTATATGTGATATCATTTAGCTTCTATATTATGATGTTTGAGTGAGATTAAGTGACGAAATTCATTAGTAAATTCTTTAGTTCATATGGTTTAAGCATCTGCACTATTTCTCCTAAAACTTACAAGATTAATGTTTCATACCCTGCTATAGTGGATTGTTTTATTTTTCTACTACCATTCATAAATTGTTTGACATGTCTACAATCTTCCATCTACCCTTCCTCTGTCCCTCTTTATTCATACATTTAAGATATTGGTATCTACATCTGAAGCCTAGTTGGTTGACTCGATTTCCGAATAGATTACTTATTTAATTTCAACTTACTTACTGGAGAATCCATAGTAAAAACCATTTTCCATCAACGTTTCAAATCCCAACTGGGATCCATCATCAGGACTTCTTGAATGATGATAGTAGAAGAGCTTAATTGAGGGAGGTCTGCAACTCATCTTGCTATCTTCACTCTAAATTTTTCGAGTAAAATGATTTCACTCCATGTATGCCCTCCATATAGGGAAATGATTATGGATTTAAGATGTCTTAAATCTAGGATCATTTCCATATATGGAGGGGATACATGGAGTGAAATCATTCTACTCGAAAAATTTAGATTGAAGATAGCAAGATGAGTTGCAGACCTCCCTCAATTAAGCTCTTCTACTATCATCTTTCAAGAAGTCCTGATGATGGATCCCAGTTGGGATTTGAAACGTTGACGGAAAATGTTTTTTACTGTGGATTCTTCGGTACCTAAGTCAAAAGATATAAACCACAGATACTTATTTCATCCCAACACTACTAAACATCCAAAAACCCTATTCAATGTCTAGCCATTTTTTGAAGACACAACCAGTTTTTAAGTTTAGTGATTAGGTTTTCAGAGAGATCCCTATCTGGATTGAAGGGGTTAGCCTTCAATCTACAAGATTGGTTTGAAAAGGTTACCTTAGGGAGTTCTCTATTGCATCCAAGAAAAATTTCTAAGTACTAACATATTGTCGACCATACTGAGGATACGAAAGTATATCTTCCCCAAAAGTGTTTTAATGATCAAATCTACATTTTGAGGGAAAACATAAGGTTAGGTAACAACATTGCATCTTCTATTTTCTCTGGCGACTCCACAGTACAAATTTTGAGGTGATTTTATTGGAAATTCTAGCATATAGAAGGATTGACACAAGGAGCAACGTAGATCCTAAGCCACTGGAGATCTTGACAAGCCTAGAAAAACTCTTCAAGAAAAGAAATTCTACAAAAGAAACAGGTACCATTATTTTAGAAAAGTCTTTGTCTCTACCTAAAGAGATAAAATTTGTTGAAGACATTCAATTTGATCTAAAATTTGAGCATAGTTTATTCAGTTCAAAATCAAAATCTAATTTGTCAGAAACAGTCCTTGATGAAACAAAATTTAAACCTCATATTCCTATTATTATTGTTCAAGGATTAAGTATTTCAGAAGAATACAAAGATATCTGGTTATAGTTTCACAAATTAAAACATTTGGTTCACCAACTTCAAGTTGTTTTTCTAAATCTCCCACATTTCAGTATTTTGTCCCACCATTTTCTACTCCAGTTGTTTTAGTTCCATTCTTCATTTTGCACTCTTCTTCTCCAATTATTTCTGTTGGATCTTCTATACCCCTTTCATCAATTATTACAACAATAGTTTCACTTCTTCTGTCATTTGCACTCCATATTGCTAGTATTGGTTCAACCTTACCTCATACAACCATGGCTTCTTGATATGCCCCTCTCAATCTCCAAGCTCCACTACATGATATTCTTCTAAATTATGGTTAACGTTTACTTCAGCTTGATGGTATAGGACCCCTTCTAGGTTAGTAACATGTAGATAATTTGAATTACTTCATATATTTGGAAGAGGTGGATCATGAAGATGTTAAATTAAGATATTTTTCACAAAATATCTTAGGGAAGGTTAAGAGATAGTTTAGAGGACTGCCAACAGCAAGCATTGAAAATTTTGAATAGCTTGAACAACTCTTCCTTGCTATATGGGAGGTGAATAAAAACCCTTTACAAATCATGGACAAATATGAAAATCTAAAGAGAAACCCAGGGAAAAAAATTCAAGAGTTTTCATCTAGGTTCAATAGGTTTATAATTCAATCCCCACTAATATTAAACCCCCCCAGTTTAGCCCTACTTCACTATAATGATGGTTTTGATGTTGAGCTAGCTTATTGATTGAGAGAAAGAAATCTTTCTACATTGGAAGCTATGCAAAACAATGGCATAGGAGTGGAAGAAAATTTGTTGGTTAAAAAGGAAAAGGTGAGGATTGAGAGAAGAGTATCATTTAAGGATGAACCATCTTCTTCAGAAGATACCAAATTTGATATTATGTTAAAGACAATGGAGAAATCGGTCGACAAGTTAACCCCTCCTAGAGGTGAGCCTCAATCCTGTTATCGGGAAATCTAGTGTCCATGCAGAGCTGCTAGTCCCACTAAGACTGGTAGCTATCTTAGAAACAAACAAACTAAAAGTACTTTCATTTTCCTTTATGAGAAGTAGATAAGAGGGGAACAAAGGAGACCAAGCTTTGTCTTACGCTTGGTTCCTTGCTTGATTCCTCTCCCTTCTGATAGATCTTCACCACTCGTTTCCTCATCTACCCAGCTTCAAAGAGCACCCGTGGAATCAAAGCAGCATAACACTATCCAAGAACAGAGATCTACTATCACAAACAATATAGGACCAGATATATATTGACCACACAAATGCATATATCATCAATCATACAAAAATGTGGAGGAAAACTTGAATATCTTTATTAATATCAAGAATAGCAAAGAGGATTACAACCAATTGTTCTGACCCAGCGTCATCCTCTCAGCAAGAAAGCCATTCTTCACCTCATGAAAAGCTTAGATCACCCAACACTATGATGTTACACCAAGAAACCAGCAGCACTTCCTTACAAGATACAAAATTCCAACCTCTGGATCTCTGGGATGAGGGATCCATATATAGATGATTGTAGGGGGGTGAGTTAGCTTCTGAGATTTGATTAGTGTCCTCTCTCTGATAGTTCTTGATTCCACTTAGAGATTGATGATCTCTTACTCATCCCTGTGCGAATTCAGAGAGGCAAGTGTCATAGGAGAAGTTTCTAGAAGATTCCATGTTGAACCACCTTGCAAACTGTCTCTGCCATTTTTCCACTCTCGCTCATCGCACCCTGCAGAAGAGCTATCCAGTATGCATCGCACCTTTTACTCTGGGCAGGTTGGATGCATCGCACCTTCTGCACTGGGCAGTATGTATGGTCCAGATTTGACCAGTTCTGAGCAGTTTACTGTGGAGAATGTTGGATACCTATACCAATAGGTTTCATATTTCATGATTGGCCAAGGAAAGTCCAAATATGCTCTGCTTTGATATCACAAAGATCCCATATTTCCTAGAAAACAAGAGGTGTGTAAAGTGTTTCAAATATTGATGACCTTATTTCAAATTTTGATGGATGGTCCAAAAGTCTAATCTGGATCATGCCATGTTTAAATTTTCTGTTGTAGAATAGAGAAAGGAGTCTGTCCAAACTGCTTAATCTTGGCAGACAACTAGTTTAGGTAGAGAAGAAAAGGATCCCAACAGCCTAATCTGGGACCTTGGAAGAGATAAGGGTAGAAGTAGATAGAAAAGAATAAATAAAAAGCCAAAGAAAAGAAAAGGCAAGTAAGGGTTTGCAAGTCCAAGTGCACCCTCCAATGGAGAAACAAAAAATGCTAGGAAAATAGCTGGGTAAGTAGTTGTGGTTGTAGAAAGGGCATTTTCACCATTGCACATATGTCAAAAGATGTATTGCCAAGGCAAAATCTATCAATGGACAAAGTGGTTAATTCCATCAAATTACAGCAAGGAGCATGACTAACCTCCCTTTCCCCCTTCACTCCATTATTAACATTCCCTTTTCAGCTGAGATTCATGGAGAAAGACCATGGTTTTATGGTGGTTCTTGTTCACACAAAGGCCACATTTCTTGTCTAAGATCTTTCATTTTGATCTACTCTCAAAACTAAATCAATTTCAGATAAACTCAGTGAGATCCCCTTCATTTGCTCCCTCATTCATATTAACCTCTAATTCTACTATATAGCTCCCCTATCTTACCCTTCCCCTAATAATATTAACACTATGGTGTATAAAGCCCCAAATTCTATAAATACTCCTCCCCTTGGCATTATAGCCATATGTTCTTCAAAAGGAACCAAAGTGACCTCTGGTCACCTTGGTGAACCTATCACGTCCCATTCCCCCTTGCTACAAGCCAACTTGCTCCTCAAACCACCATTTGCATTGAAAAAAACCCTTATAAACCCTCTTTTACCCTTAAAACCTTTGCAAAAATTACCCAAAGTCTAAAACGCCCGCCTCTGGCACATTTCCAAAAGGTTAGCGCGCAGTTTGTTTTAATGGAAAACATTGAAAAAACATCAAAAAACCCACAACCCAAAGTTTTCCGCCCGCGCATATACTCCGAGCACGTTGTTGCTCCGCCCACCGTCGGATCAGGTCCCGAGGATCCGACGATCCACAGCAATATCAGAGCGGCCCCCATGGTGGTTCTTTACCGCCCGAGAAAGTGACGTTGCGTCACGTCATGGGCAGGCCACGCGTCAAACAACAAGGGCTCTCGGAGCCAGGCCTGACACTTTCAGCGCCGTACCCAGACCGCCCCGAGAGACCGTAGCGGCTAGCCTTAACCGTAACCGCTACGGTCCTGACCACCAGCCGCCCTCCTATGTCATATCGCCACGTCATTTCTGCTTATCCTCTTGCCGTTGATTGGTCCACCTCGCTGATTACATGGCTGCCACCTCATCGCCCCCATGGACCAATTGCTTACCGCCACGTCACCCGATGACGTCAGCTGACGTCACTTGACCTTGACCCGCCAATGACGTCATGCTGACGTCATCACTAAAAAGCGCCAAAATGGTAAAAAGGTCCATATTAACCCAAAAAACCGTGTTTTTCTCACTTTTTACTCCTGTCGCTACTTCGGCCCTGCATGGCTGTTTACGTCCAAATTTTCGCCAACCTGCTCAGTTAACCAAGGCGACCTCCAGAGCTCCAACCGTGCACGCCTATGCGACCTCTGTTTGTCAATTAACAGGTATTTACCATTTGCTGCCCTCCATACGCCTGTTATTGAAATTAAAGTTACTCAGAGGGCTAAGGAGACCTTAAAAATTATATTTTCACCGGCCATTTCCCTCTGCACATCCACATTTGCAACTGTGAAGTCCAAAAACATCAGCCGAGCCTTAATACCTGTAATTTCGCTCAAAAACAACATTCACTGCGTATTCCCGGCAAATTTCTTGTTAAACTCAATTCACCCGCTAAAAGAGGACATAGTGACACCATAGAGAAGCCCTGCTCCTGAAACAAACAGTATTTCAACTGCTGTTGTGTAAATCCCTCCTCTGGTATCTGAGATACAAACTGTTTTTACAGAAAATCACTTCTATTCTGTGTTGCTTCCATTAAACCATCCACCTACAATTGTTGAACTTTGAAGAAGATCATGGAGACTCCCATTGCTCTCAACATCAAGCCCCTCAATGCCCCTCACCAGGAATTGGAGTGGAAAGCCCTGGGAGATATGGATTACCAAATGCTGGACTGGTTTCTTATGGGCTCCAAATACAATATCCAGATGCTGAATGAGTTGAAAGCCCAACACCTGAGTGGAGCAGACATCTTGGGGATTTGGGACTCAAACCTGCCAATCTACAACCTCCCCCAGGTAAATCCTATGCCAGAGTTGATATACAGCTGCCAGGAATGCTATGCCCCAAACCAAAGAGCTGTCATCAGCCCCACAGGCTCAGTCCTGTTCCAGATCACCCCAGAGAGTATTAATGAGATGCTGCACTTCCATACTGCCAAGCAATTGACCCCCCTCAATATGCAGAATTTGATAAAGAAAGGGAGCAAGCTGTCGATTGACCAAATCATTAAAATCAATCAGTTGTTTGTAAAACCAGGCTCTGAATCAGTCAGAACTCCTCCTATTGGATATCAGTACTTGAATGAATTGGGCAGGATGTTAGTGGATTTGATCAGCTATGCCCTAGGATTCAAGGGAATGGAAGATGTGGATGAAACCATAATAGCAATGCTGTCTCTATTCTCTCCTGGTAAGCCCCCAGCTGTGCATTATGATTATGCTACATACATTGCAGATAAAATCCATGACCAGTTTATGAACTTGAAGAGAGAAAGACTATTCAGGTATACCTCATACATATACCACCTCTTCTTATTTTATCAACCAGCTACCTTCTCTTTTCCTTTGAAGCAACTCAATGCCCAAGGAAATCCAAGATCAGTGGTGTTCTGGACCTCTGTCTTTCACTATACATCTGTGTCACCTTACACATACAATGAGTTCATTGACTTATTCATTTATCCAGCCTTGACAGTATTGCATGGTGTTCCTCCTCCAAGGCTAACTGATGATATGAAGAGAGTTCTTCACCTAAACAAAACCTACAGCATTGGTAATTGGTACCTCTACCAAAACCACACAGTCATCAGAATATATGGCTGTGAGTTGACACCTTTTAGATTGCCAAGGTATGTCCCCATGAGGCTTTTTGCCTTGGAATATTTCAGACAGTTTGGCAACTCAGACTACCTGCATTTTCAGAGCAAGAACAAGAAGTCACAGCTAAAGGTGAGGAGCCAGCTGGGTCCTTTCCTATATAACAGAAAAGAGGAGGGATGGAAAGAGGCAAACACTATCCTGGAAGGCCTCAGACTGCAAACTAGTTTTGAATGGATACCCTATGACCCCAATCATTTTGTCTCCCTCAGGAGGATAAAATACAAATTGGGTGGTTATGCACACAAGAGACAACCTGAGATTGAACAATATGCCAATGCATTAAGCTGGGAAGAGGTACCTTAGAAGAAGAAATAACTGCTGAAGAGCTTCTAGAAAGAGAAGCTAGAAATATACAAAAGCAAGCTGACTTGGAAAATTGTGGACAGGTTCCTCATTCATACAGAAGACAGCTTGGAGCAGCTACTACATCATCAACAACACAGCAGCAAGCTGCCGGGAAAACACCACAAACAGCCAGTAAAGATAAAGGGAAACAGGTGGAACAGCCACCTCCATTGACAGAAGAGCAAGTGGAAACATTGCTACAACAGCAAGAAGAGATGGAACAGCAGGAACAAGGGCAGCAGCAAGAAGAAGTGCCACTTAAGGAACAGCAACCCTTGCAGCAAGAAAGGGTGATTGACACTCCTAGTTCCACTGAGCAACAGGCTCAGAATATAGTGCCTCCTAGGGCAGAAACTACCTTTGATACATCGGTCCTCCAAACCCCACAAAAGGAGGACTTAACCAGGAAAAGAGATAGAGAGACTCCCCTGACTTCATCCATCAATCAGGGAGAGAAAAGGCAAAGGTTGAATGACTTCCCAGAAGATGATGAGGCAATAAGACAAGCATCGGGCATGGGCCCACCCAGCCGAGAAGTATCAGCCAGTTCATTCCAGCATGAACATGATAGAGCTATGGGAGGGGAGGTCAGCTCCTCCAGCCAGCACAAAGAAGGACAGGTAAGCATCAAACAGCAGTTTATCGACATTAAAAGGAGGAGTGATCCTATTAAAGTACAGCTGTACAATCATTTGCTGAACCTGGCTCCCACCAATCAGCAAAGACTCATGTCTACCTTTGATGTAAGTGAAGGCAAAATGATCATGAGTCACTTCATGCCCACAACTCTGCACCCCCAATCTACCTCGGATTACCTAAGGACCAACATGGAGGTTCTGGCCAAAGATATACACCCTATGGATAAAATCGAACTGCATAAACAAACTGGTGAAATGGTGTATGCCTCCTTGGCAGATGAAACATTGGAAAACTACAAATTGAAGAGCAGCCTTGATAATACAGCCTCTCAGCTGGAATTGGAGAGAGCATCATCACAAGCCAAGGACAACAGAATCAAGTCCTTGGAGGATGTAATTATAGAAATAGGACATGATCCTAAAGATGTTAAAGGTATCCAGGAACTGTTGAAGATAAGGGATCAAGACATGGCTGCCTTAAGGAGGAAAATCAAGCTCCCAGCCACCATCCATCCTCAAACAGATGAAGTTGCTCAGCAAAGGCTAGAAAAGGATGCTACGGATTTGATGATATCCTTATACAAGGAGCTGGTTCGGACTCAAGACCAGCTAGGACAATCAGAAGCTGCAAAGGCAGCATTACAGACAGCATTAAAACAGAGAGAAGAGGGCCAAACTTCCCAGCCCCTCCGAAAGTAATCAATCTTGAAGAAGCCCCTCCAACAACTACTCTTCCTCCTCAGCAGACAGGAACTACAGCACCATCTACAGCAACAACTACGCCAACAACAGAGCAGACTCCTAGTCTGGATATGCAGAAGCTGCAAGCTGAGATCCGAGTTCTTGAATCCCAAATGAAAGAGCTTGATGAAGTCAAAAGGTCTTTGACTAAGGTGAATGAAAGATTTGACAAAAGCAAGCAGAATGAGGCAGCAAAGGAAAGAGAAATAAAAGTTCTAAAAAAGAGAATAGCTGAACTGGAAAAGGAGCTTGCACTAGAAAAAGTAACAGCAGAATTAAAAGCAGTCCTCTGGGGCAACATTGGTCGATCCATCACCAATCAGTGGCAGTATATTGAGACTATGGATGAGCAAATAGTACTCATCACAAAGGCAAACAAGGAAATACACAGAGCAAGAGCAAGCCTTGGCCACATGCCAGATGCTGCCAGCAGAATGATCAATATTTTAAATAACAAGACAAGCTCTCAGCTGGCCACCATGGGAATTACTAACAGGACTGAAACAATCTCAGTAGTTAAAAGAGTCCTGACACTAAGAAGCCTAGTTGGAACACTGGAGAGGAGAACACAGGACATGCAGACCGAAATCAACAAATTCCTGGACAGATTCCTGGCATTACAAAACAGAGGCCTCCCCAGCATATTAAGCAGTGTAGGAAGACTGCTTACCCTGGAAAATTACATCAAAAGGGTTGATGCCCATGCTGCAGCACAAATTGCAAAACAACCTAGTACCTCAGCAGAAACAGGGCCAGCATCAGGGCAGAATTTGTATGATAGGGTGGATAACCTGTTTTTTATCATGAATGAAATTGATCACCTGTTTGATACACCACCAAATTTCTTTAAGTATACAGAAGCAGATGAGACTATGGGGGCAATCATAAATCACCAATTGCCCACACAGGAAGTATGGAGGAATTTGACACAGATAATCTTATCAGGCCCGAACCTGTAGCGTTAATTTTCTCCAGTTTACGAACAATCATGCACAGGCAGAATTTTGGTGGATAACTCCACAAGGAAAGGACAGATGCTGAGCCAACTCAGCAGGGCTATTTACTCACCACAGCAGCAATCACAATCACAGGTGGCAGACCCAAAATACAGCGCACGAGCCATAAAGTCGGGTTCTCCAGCATTTGATCAAAGTATCCCAACCGACTTAGCAGCTCCCAAAGGCCAAAATATCTTCTGACAGAACATCAAGACGCCTTTATTTTGTATTCAATGCTGTAATAAATTTCTGATAATAATATCTCAAAAGTTGGTGAGAACATTAAGTCTGAGATAACTTAGAACTCAGATATTTTTGTAAAATCGTATGTATATATTCGCCCCCCACTGAAGCTTAAGGGGTTGTTGTTATTTTCATTTTGGAGATCTCACTTGCTGTAAAATTCTCAGAGAAATAATACAAAGGGTGAATGGAATTTCCAAAGCTGGGCGTACCTTGATGCATTGTGATGAATGGTGAATGTTGCAGGATTCCAGAGTGTTTCATAAAACAATAAGTCTTTCTTAAATCTCTGTGTTACATGTTTTCGAGGCTTTTGTTCTCTTTTATTGTTTAAATGTTTTATACTTAATAGCAAAGTAGAAGAATAGTTCCAGGATTTAATCACTGATTACCCTGAACTCAATCTAAGCTATTATCCATGTTTTCTTCAGATACAGTGAATGAAGTGTAATTCTTAATTGCTGCACTTTAAAACTATATCTTTTACAGTGATAGACATTCCCAGGGATTCAAGTTTGCTCCTGAGACATCTATCCGTTTCTCATACCTAGTTTGGTGGAAATACTTGAATACTTTAGTGAAAATTCTTAATTGCTTTCACTGGTTTTTTCACCTGTTTGTGTTGTAAATCAAAAATTTTGTTATATGAAGTATCCAAATGGCCCTGTAAGTTTCACCAATTCACCTCAAGGTTTCTAGACACCTACAGCCATAGACTCCATTGCCCAATGATATTTGACTCTTTGAACATTATATCACAAGACCTGAAAGAAAATCTTCAACCAAAACATAAACAAAACCTGTGCGTAATACCTAGCCTAAAACACTATCATAACAGATACAAATCATAAAGAGAGAGCCCTCTCTGATCACAGTTTGGCTAGAAGCAGTGATCCAAAGATTGGTTAGTGGTTACCCCGGCCGTATTCCCTTGGGAGTCATAGGGAACAACCTGGGTGTTAACATAATTGGCGACTCAACTGGGGACTTCTTAAGATTTTTCAATTACTATCTATCTTCCAAAGCTACCATCAAGCCTGAAACTAGCCAAGAGGCCTTAGAACTGTTTCTGTAATACAGGGACAGCTTTAGGGAAGAGCTAATTAGGGAATCTTCATCCCAGCTTTGGAACATATATAGCCATTCCAAAATTCACATCCAGTCCTTGCATATATAAACTTCTTGTACAAATTCAAAAGAAATTAGAAGCTGGCTCCCAAAAGAAACCCAAGGCACACTAGGGCAAACCCTGACCCTAATCAACCTATCATTGTTGATAATCCAAATATCATTCCAAAGAACATTAGGAGACAGCAAAAGCAGGAGAAGCCTGCTGAGTCAGATATAATTTCAGATCAGCCTATCTGCATTCCCACACCCTGCAAAGTTCTTTTCCGGTCCACTCCTAGTTCCCCTAGTTCATCATCAACACCTCAAAGTCCTCCTCTTACATCTTCACCCACTGCACATACTCTTTCAACCAGTTCCCCATTTGTTACCCATCCCATTAACCCTGTTACACCAGTAATCCCTGCTGTCCCATTTATTCCTGTCAACCCTGTAAATCCCATAAACATGGCCAACAGGTATGCACCTCTGCAGATACCAGCTAATGCTCCAGCTCTACCCCAAGACTACCAAACCAAAATCTCATTTTTTGACTCCCATGGCCCTTTGACAGCTGTCCAGCATGCTAAGAAGATGCAAGACCACTTTGAGACCTATGAAATAGATGATAACAGTGTCAGGATGAGAATTTTTGTTCAAAGCTTAACTGGGGATGTTAGAACTTGGTTCAGATCCCTCAATGCAAACTCCATTGCAACACCTGATCAGCTTTACGAAGCCTTTACTGAGAGATGGGAGAAGAAGAAAGATCCTCTCCACATACTTGGTGAATATAACACTATTAAAAGAGGTCCCCAAGAAACAGTTTTGGAATATTGTGCTAGGTTTAACAATGTATATAATGCTATCCCACAGAACTTAAGGCCCCCTCCTGATTTGGCCCTGTATAACTTCCCTGACGGTTTTGATTCTGATATGGCCTATCAATTGAAAGAAAGAGATCCTCCAACCCTTGCAGAAGCTCAAAGGGTTGCAGTCACTGTAGAGGCTAACCTAATTGCCAAAAGAAACAGGGCAAAGTTGGAAAAGAAGACTGGCTTCAGAGAAGAACCCTCAGGTTTTGATCAAAAGCTGGATGCAATACTAAACAGCATGAAAAGATTGGGTGAAAGAGTGGAATCAGTTGAAAGAAAATCATCATGGGAGGCATCACAAAGCAACCCTCCTAGAAACCCGAATTTTAGGAGAACTCAGAACCCAAACATAGGAAAGACAAGTGCTGACCAAGACATTAGACCCCCTTTTCAAGAAAACTATGCAGAAACTTCCACAGCCAATCAGCTCAGTGAAGATCCTGAAATTAACTTAATGGGTCTGGATGGTAAAAGCCATGTTTTCCTAACGCAAGAAGACCATGAGGAGGATGAAAGCAAAACATTCCAAACTAAATCAGGAGAATCCTTTGACTTTAAACAAGGATATGATACTGCTGTCTATGAAGTCCATAAACAGTATAAACTGAGGAGTAGGACTGTGAATGTAAACCAGCCCGACAAGATAAAGGATAAACAGAGGTCTAAAGAAACCATGATCACAGAACCCAATGACAAAATAAACTTTCCTGCAGAAGAAATTGTAGTTGAGGAGGTTACTGAACTGCTGTCCCCACTACAACAGCCCATGGCAACTTCGTCCTCTCACCCTGATTCAAATTTTACCCCTCAAGACATGAGTAAAAGGGGCAGGTCTCAAAATCAAGATGAAATCCAACAAGAAGATTTAATGAACAAAGAAAAGACTGGTATCCGTGACTCTAAAACCCAAGTTGACAAACCTTTTGACCTAGGCACAGAGATTGGCAAGCTAAAAATAGCAATTCCTCTCTCAGAGCTAGCCAAGCATGACATATACAAACAACAGATCAAGAAATCCCTTCAACTCACTAATAGCAAAGATGATGTAAATGTGCTAGATGACACTCCAGAATTACTGTTTGGCCCAGAGGTAGATGGAAAAACTATGGTCACAGGGGTTTTACCTTTTTATGTCAGCCTGCATGTTCATGATAAAATACTACATAATGCAATGTTCGACTCAGGCGCCTCTCACAACCTTATGCCAAAAGCAGTCATGGAAAGATTGAACTTGGATATAACAAGACCATACAAAGACCTGTTTTCTTTTGATTCTAGCCAAGTCAAATGTTTAGGCCTAATAAAAGATTTATGTGTGTCTCTGGTTCAATATCCCAACAAAACCATTCTAATGGATGTTGTAGTCGCTGATATCCCACCTAAATATGGGATGCTGTTATCAAGATCATGGGGAGCCAAGCTCCAAGGCTCCCTGCAATTAGATATGTCATATGCCACTATCTCTGTCTTTGGGCAACCAAAAAGACTGTACAGGGAAACACTCATGAAGTATATGGTCAGCAGTGAAGAAAAGCCTCAAAACTTTCCAATATATGCTGTCCATTCGGACATAGACTCCTTCATCCTCTTCAATGACAGCACAAGCCTCTCAAACAATGACATTAGGACCGAAACACTCACACAAGAACAAAACATTGATCAAACAAGTATCACCTGCCAAACATCAATCAGCCCAACAATACACAGTATCCCTCCTCTAGTTGTCAAAGATTGTCAAAAAAGTGATGAAATTGTCCTAGAAAACAAATGGGAAAAGAAACCCCAACTCATGCTCACATTGCCATCCCATGAACAGAATTTTAAATCTCCTGTTCAGCAAGACATCCTGTGGGTCCTAGAATTTGATGGCTCAGTTAACAAGTTAGGGGCAGGAGCTGGAGTGTGGATACATAACAAAGAGAAAGACTATGCAGAAGGCAGGGCTTATAGATTGAATTTTAGATGCACTAACAATATGGCAGAATACGAAGCTCTGTTGCTGGGCCTAAAGCTAGCAAAATCACTACAAGCTCCTAAACTCTCCATCATGGGAGACTCTGATCTAGTAATTCAACAAGTGAAAGGAAACTTTGTCACCAATGACAAAAGATTGAGGTCCTACAGATCTGCTGTAATTGAAATATTAGAGACCTTCTCTGAGTGTGTTATCACAAAAATTTCAAGGGGCCACAATCTCCATGCACACAGCTTAGCTACATTTGCCAGCACCTTCAAATTCCCATTAGAACCCAATAACTGTTTCACAGCCGAGGTCAAATACAGACCCTCTATTCCAAACAATGTCAAAGAATGGCAAGTATTTGAGGATGACATGCAAATAAACAATTTTTTAACCTTGCAACAAGAGTTCACAGGATTAAATATTGATATTGATGGAGCAAGTCAATCACAAATACTTGAGTCAGCAAGTCAATCACAAATACTTGAGTCAGCAAGTCAATCACAAATACTTGATGGAGCAAGTCCATCACAAATACAGTTTCAACAGTCTGCTCACCCAATGTCACCTAGAACAGCAAAACAATTACTGACTCCAACCATTTTCAGCAATGAAAACATTCAGCAAATTCACCAAATTGACTGTGAAGAGATGAGCAACGCTGAAGCTGAAATCATACAACTCAAAGACAATTTCCTTCCAGTAGGCCTTACCCCACTAGAGGATATTTTTGACTCAAATGACATCCCTAGGAAGCCAAAGATGCAGCCATTAGATGCAACAGTTGAAGAATGCAACATTGGTACTATTGACAAGCCTAAAATAATAAAGCTATCTGCCTCTTTGCCCCCTGATCAAAAGCCCAAATACATTGATCTCTTTAAAGAATTTCAAGATGTTTTTGCTTGGGGTTATGAGGATTTAAAGTCTTATGATACTTCTGTTATCCAGCATACCATTCCCCTCAAGCCCAATCAAAAACCATTCAAACAGAAATTGAGAAGGATCAATCCTGTGCTCCTTCCTTCCATTGAAAAAGAATTACATAAAATGTTCAAAGCTGGTATCATAGCACCAATCAGGTTCTCTGAGTGGATTTCAAATTTGGTCCCTACAAGAAAGAAAACTGGTGAGATTAGACTTTGTGTAGATTTAAGGAATTTGAATCAAGTATCACTCAAAGATAACTACCCGTTACCCAAAATGGATCATATTCTTCAAAGAGTAGTAGGGGCTTCAAGGATATCATTGCTTGATGGATTCTCAGGCTTCAATCAAATCCTAGTACACCCTGATGATCAAGACAAAACTGCATTTACAACCCCATGGGGAACTTTCAAGTATGTGAAAATGCCCTTTGGATTGAAAAACGCAGGGGCAACGTTTCAAAGAGCAATGGACATTGCTTTTGCAAAAGAAATTCATGACTTCTTGGTCATTTACTTAGATGATCTTACACCCTTTTCAAAATCTGACCAAGAACACTTGAAACATTTGAGACAGATTTTCATAACATGCAGGAAATATGGCATTTCCTTAAACCCCAAGAAGTCATTATTTGGCTTGGAAGAAGGGAAACTCTTAGGACACATTATTTCAAAAGATGGCATAAGAATTGATCCAGATAGGATACAAGCTATCCTACAAATGCCTCACCCAAGGAATGTCAAGGAGTTGCAAGGATTCTTAGGGAAAATCAACTTTTTAAGAAGGTTTATCCCTAATTTAGCAGAATTAATCAGATTACTAAACAATATGCTAAAGAAAGATTCAAAGGTCAAATGGACTGTCGAAGCAAAACAAGCCTTTGAAAGTATAAAATTGGCCTTGACTCAAACCCCAGTGTTAACCAATCCTCAGTTTGACAGAGACTTTATCATTTTCTCCTTTGCCTCCCAACATACTATTGCTGCTGTTTTATTACAGAAAGATGACCAAGGGAATGAGAAGCCTATTGCCTTTTTCAGCAGAGCTCTTAGAGATGCCCCTCTAAAGTATCAAATTATGGAGAAGCAAGCCTATGCTTTGATCAAAGCTATTAAAGACTTTAGGATTTACATCCTTTACTCCCATGTTGTGGCTTATGTACCAAGTCCTATTGTCAAAGACATTCTCACCCAAGAAAACTTAGAGGGTAGGAGAGGAAAATGGATTGCCAATATACTAGAATTTGACATTGAAATAAAACCTACTAAGCTGATAAAAGGGCAAGGTTTGGCCAAATTAATGACAGAAGCAAATTTCCAAGCCTTAGATATCAACCAACTGGACAGTGAAACAGAGCTGGCGACTCCAAAGATCAATCTAGCCTTTGAACAATCTCCTTGGTACTCTGATATCTGCTATGTGTTACAAAACCTGTGTGCTCCCCCAGGACTGTCCAGAACTAAGTGTAGGTTCCTAAAAATGAAAACATCTAGATTTTGTGTGATAGATGGAAATTTACTTTGGAAAAACCATGAAGGTATATTGCTGCACTGTCTAATAGAGAATGAAACTAACAATATCATGCAAGATTTCCATGCTGGAGACTGTGGTGGACATTTGTACTGGAAGTCCACTGTGGACAAGATATTGAGGGCTGGTTATTACTGGCCCACCATGTTCTCTGATGTTAAGAAATTTACAACCTCATGCCACAAATGCCAACTGTTTGAAGGCAAAAGACAGTTGCTGCCACTTCCTTTGAAGCCCATTGCAACAGAAAGACCCTTCCAACAATGGGGCTTGGATTTCATTGGGGAAATTCACCCCTCATCTTCAGGACAACACAGATGGATTTTAACAGCAACAGACTACTTCACCAAGTGGATTGAAGCTGCCCCATGCAGACAAGCAAATGATTCAGTAATTATTCAGTTTTTGGAAAACAATATACTGGCTAGATTTGGCTGTCCAGACAAGATAATAACAGACAATGCTGCTGCCTTCAGATCCAAGAAAATGGTGAACTTCTGCCATAAATTTCACATTACTTTGGGCCATTCTACTGCTTACTATCCTCAAGGAAATGGTCTTGCTGAATCATCAAACAAAAGTTTAATAAATATCATAAAGAAAGTGCTGGAAGAGAATAAAAAGAACTGGCATAAAAAACTAGTAAATGCTTTATGGGCAGATAGACTAACAACCAAAAGATCAATTGGGACCAGCCCATATGAGTTAGTCTATGGATTAGAAGCCAGATTTCCTTCATCACTAGGAGTACCGGTTATGAAGCTTCTGCAAGAAAGTCAAGCAGAGCCAAATGATATGCAAAGGAGGATCAATCAGATAATCTGTTTACAGCAAACTAGAGAACAAGTTTTCAGCAGAGTGCAGATATTACAAGAAAAATTGAAAAAGGCCTTTGATAGGAGAACCAAAGCAGAAGATTTCAATGTGGGGGACAAAGTCTTAAAGTGGGATGCAAGAAGAGAAGAGAAAGGAAAACATGGAAAATTTGACTCTTTATGGAGAGGACCATTTGCTGTCCAAGCAGTACAAGGTAACAACACTTACTTCCTCAAGAGTCTGACTGAAACTGACTTGGATGAAGGTCCTGTCAATGGCAGGATGCTGAAGCATTATTTTGATTATTTCCCATGATTGCAACATCAGGTTCCCTTGTATATATGCGGATGTACATATAGTTTTCTGTTTTAGATTGTAAAATACAGTTTTCCAAGTGATTCACCAACCAGCAAGAGGCAATAGGATCAGAGGTCTTTCAAAAAGGAGGCACACAGTTTTGATACATCAAAGCAGCAAGATTTCAAGATTGAGATGGGCAGTCAAAGAACAAGGCAATCTGACCTGCTGTTCTTGGTCTTTCAAAAGAAAAACCATCCCCATGTGGAGCCACTGTTGGATACCTATACCAATAGGTTTCATATTTCATGATTGGCCAAGGAAAGTCCAAATATGCTCTGCTTTGATATCACAAAGATCCCATATTTCCTAGAAAACAAGAGGTGTGTAAAGTGTTTCAAATATTGATGACCTTATTTCAAATTTTGATGGATGGTCCAAAAGTCTAATCTGGATCATGCCATGTTTAAATTTTCTGTTGTAGAATAGAGAAAGGAGTCTGTCCAAACTGCTTAATCTTGGCAGACAACTAGTTTAGGTAGAGAAGAAAAGGATCCCAACAGCCTAATCTGGGACCTTGGAAGAGATAAGGGTAGAAGTAGATAGAAAAGAATAAAGAAAAAGCCAAAGAAAAGAAAAGGCAAGTAAGGGTTTGCAAGTCCAAGTGCACCCTCCAATGGAGAAACAAAAAATGCTAGGAAAATAGCTGGGTAAGTAGTTGTGGTTGCAGAAAGGGCATTTTCACCATTGCACATATGTCAAAAGATGTATTGCCAAGGCAAAATCTATCAATGGACAAAGTGGTTAATTCCATCAAATTACAGCAAGGAGCATGACTAACCTCCCTTTCCCCCTTCACTCCATTATTAACATTCCCTTTTCAGCTGAGATTCATGGAGAAAGACCATGGTTTTATGGTGGTTCTTGTTCACACAAAGGCCACATTTCTTGTCTAAGATCTTTTCATTTTGATCTACTCTCAAAACTAAATCAATTTCAGATAAACTCAGTGAGATCCCCTTCATTTGCTCCCTCATTCATATTAACCTCTAATTCTACTATATAGCTCCCCTATCTTACCCTTCCCCTAATAATATTAACACTATGGTGTATAAAGCCCCAAATTCTATAAATACTCCTCCCCTTGGCATTATAGCCATATGTTCTTCAAAAGGAACCAAAGTGACCTCTGGTCACCTTGGTGAACCTATCACGTCCCATTCCCCCTTGCTACAAGCCAACTTGCTCCTCAAACCACCATTTGCATTGAAAAAACCCTTATAAACCCTTTTTTACCCTTAAAACCTTTGCAAAAATTACCCAAAGTCTAAAAAGCCCGCCTCTGGCACATTTCCAAAAGGTTAGCGCGCAGTTTGTTTTAATGGAAAACATTGAAAAAACATCAAAAAACCCACAACCCAAAGTTTTCCGCCCGCGCATATACTCCGAGCACGTTGTTGCTCCGCCCACCGTCGGATCAGGTCCCGAGGATCCGACGATCCACAGCAATATCGGAGCGGCCCCCATGGTGGTTCTTTACCGCCCGAGAAAGTGACGTTGCGTCACGTCACGGGCAGGCCACGCGTCAAACAACAAGGGCTCTCGGAGCCAGGCCTGACACTTTCAGCGCCGTACCCAGACCGCCCCGAGAGACCGTAGCGGCTAGCCTTAACCGTAACCGCTACGGTCCTGACCACCAGCTGCCCTCCTATGTCATATCGCCACGTCATTTCTGCTTATCCTCTTGCCGTTGATTGGTCCACCTCGCTGATGACATGGCTGCCACCTCATCGCCCCCATGGACCAATTGCTTACCGCCACGTCACCCGATGACGTCAGCTGACGTCACTTGACCTTGACCCGCCAATGACGTCATGCTGACGTCATCACTAAAAAGCGCCAAAATGGTAAAAAGGTCCATATTAACCCAAAAAACCGTGTTTTTCTCACTTTTTACTCCTGTCGCTACTTCGGCTCTGCATGGCTGTTTACGTCCAAATTTTCGCCAACCTGCTCAGTTAACCAAGGCGACCTCCAGAGCTCCAACCGTGCACGCCTATGCGACCTCTGTTCGTCAATTAACAGGTATTTACCGTTTGCTGCCCTCCATACGCCTGTTATTGAAATTAAAGTTACTCAGAGGGCTAAGGAGACCTTAAAAATTATATTTTCACCGGCCATTTCCCTCTGCACATCCACATTTGCAACTGTGAAGTCCAAAAACATCAGCCGAGCCTTAATACCTGTAATTTCGCTCAAAAACAACATTCACTGCGTATTCCCGGCAAATTTCTTGTTAAACTCAATTCACCCGCTAAAAGAGGACATAGTGAGACCATAGAGAAGCCCTGCTCCTGAAACAAACAGTATTTCAACTGCTGTTGTGTAAATTCCTCCTCTGGTATCTGAGATACAAACTGTTTTTACAGAAAATCACTTCTATTCTGTGTTGCTTCCATTAAACCATCCACCTACAATTGTTGAACTTTGAAGAAGATCATGGAGACTCCCATTGCTCTCAACATCAAGCCCCTCAATGCCCCTCACCAGGAATTGGAGTGGAAAGCCCTGGGAGATATGGATTACCAAATGCTGGACTGGTTTCTTATGGGCTCCAAATACAATATCCAGATGCTGAATGAGTTGAAAGCCCAGCACCTGAGTGGAGCAGACATCTTGGGGATTTGGGACTCAAACCTGCCAATCTACAACCTCCCCCAGGTAAATCCTATGCCAGAGTTGATATACAGCTGCCAGGAATGCTATGACCCAAACCAAAGAGCTGTCATCAGCCCCACAGGCTCAGTCCTGTTCCAGATCACCCCAGAGAGTATTAATGAGATGCTGCACTTCCATACTGCCAAGCAATTGACCCCCCTCAATATGCAGAATTTGATAAAGAAAGGGAGCAAGCTGTCAATTGACCAAATCATTAAAATCAATCAGTTGTTTGTAAAACCAGGCTCTGAATCAGTCAGAACTCCTCCTATTGGATATCAGTACTTGAATGAATTGGGCAGGATGTTAGTGGATTTGATCAGCTATGCCCTAGGATTCAAGGGAATGGAAGATGTGGATGAAACCATAATAGCAATGCTGTCTCTATTCTCTCCTGGTAAGCCCCCAGCTGTGCATTATGATTATGCTACATACATTGCAGATAAAATCCATGACCAGTTTATGAACTTGAAGAGAGAAAGACTATTCAGGTATACCTCATACATATACCACCTCTTCTTGTTTTATCAACCAGCTACCTTCTCTTTTCCTTTGAAGCAACTCAATGCCCAAGGAAATCCAAGATCAGTGGTGTTCTGGACCTCTGTCTTTCACTATACATCTGTGTCACCTTACACATACAATGAGTTCATTGACTTATTCATTTATCCAGCCTTGACAGTATTGCATGGTGTTCCTCCTCCAAGGCTAACTGATGATATGAAGAGAGTTCTTCACCTAAACAAAACCTACAGCATTGGTAATTGGTACCTCTACCAAAACCACACAGTCATCAGAATATATGGCTGTGAGTTGACACCTTTTAGATTGCCAAGGTATGTCCCCATGAGGCTTTTTGCCTTGGAATATTTCAGACAGTTTGGCAACTCAGACTACCTGCATTTTCAGAGCAAGAACAAGAAGTCACAGCTAAAGGTGAGGAGCCAGCTGGGTCCTTTCCTATATAACAGAAAAGAGGAGGGATGGAAAGAGGCAAACACTATCCTGGAAGGCCTCAGACTGCAAACTAGTTTTGAATGGATACCCTATGACCCCAATCATTTTGTCTCCCTCAGGAGGATAAAATACAAATTGGGTGGTTATGCACACAAGAGACAACCTGAGATTGAACAATATGCCAATGCATTAAGCTGGGAAGAGGGTACCTTAGAAGAAGAAATAACTGCTGAAGAGCTTCTAGAAAGAGAAGCTAGAAATATACAAAAGCAAGCTGACTTGGAAAATTGTGGACAGGTTCCTCATTCATACAGAAGACAGCTTGGAGCAGCTACTACATCATCAACAACACAGCAGCAAGCTGCCGGGAAAACACCACAAACAGCCAGTAAAGATAAAGGGAAACAGGTGGAACAGCCACCTCCATTGACAGAAGAGCAAGTGGAAACATTGCTACAACAGCAAGAAGAGATGGAACAGCAGGAACAAGGGCAGCAGCAAGAAGAAGTGCCACTTAAGGAACAGCAACCCTTGCAGCAAGAAAGGGTGATTGACACTCCTAGTTCCACTGAGCAACAGGCTCAGAATATAGTGCCTCCTAGGGCAGAAACTACCTTTGATACATCGGTCCTCCAAACCCCACAAAAGGAGGACTTAACCAGGAAAAGAGATAGAGAGACTCCCCTGACTTCATCCATCAATCAGGGAGAGAAAAGGCAAAGGTTGAATGACTTCCCAGAAGATGATGAGGCAATAAGACAAGCATCGGGCATGGGCCCACCCAGCCGAGAAGTATCAGCCAGTTCATTCCAGCATGAACATGATAGAGCTATGGGAGGGGAGGTCAGCTCCTCCAGCCAGCACAAAGAAGGACAGGTAAGCATCAAACAACAGTTTATCGACATTAAAAGGAGGAGTGATCCTATTAAAGTACAGCTGTACAATCATTTGCTGAACCTGGCTCCCACCAATCAGCAAAGACTCATGTCTGCCTTTGATGTAAGTGAAGGCAAAATGATCATGAGTCACTTCATGCCCACAACTCTGCACCCCCAATCTACCTCGGATTACCTAAGGACCAACATGGAGGTTCTGGCCAAAGATATACACCCTATGGATAAAATCGAACTGCATAAACAAACTGGTGAAATGGTGTATGCCTCCTTGGCAGATGAAACATTGGAAAACTACAAATTGAAGAGAAGCCTTGATAATACAGCCTCTCAGCTGGAATTGGAGAGAGCATCATCACAAGCCAAGGACAACAGAATCAAGTCCTTGGAGGATGTAATTATAGAAATAGGACATGATCCTAAAGATGTTAAAGGTATCCAGGAACTGTTGAAGATAAGGGATCAAGACATGGCTGCCTTAAGGAGGAAAATCAAGCTCCCAGCCACCATCCATCCTCAAACAGATGAAGTTGCTCAGCAAAGGCTAGAAAAGGATGCTACGGATTTGATGATATCCTTATACAAGGAGCTGGTTCGGACTCAAGACCAGCTAGGACAATCAGAAGCTGCAAAGGCAGCATTACAGACAGCATTAAAACAGAGAGAAGAGGGCCAAACTTCCCAGCCCCTCCGGAAGTAATCAATCTTGAAGAAGCCCCTCCAACAACTACTCTTCCTCCTCAGCAGACAGGAACTACAGCACCATCTACAGCAACAACTACGCCAACAACAGAGCAGACTCCTAGTCTGGATATGCAGAAGCTGCAAGCTGAGATCCGAGTTCTTGAATCCCAAATGAAAGAGCTTGATGAAGTCAAAAGGTCTTTGACTAAGGTGAATGAAAGATTTGACAAAAGCAAGCAGAATGAGGCAGCAAAGGAAAGAGAAATAAAAGTTCTAAAAAAGAGAATAGCTGAACTGGAAAAGGAGCTTGCACTAGAAAAAGTAACAGCAGAATTAAAAGCAGTCCTCTGGGGCAACATTGGTCGATCCATCACCAATCAGTGGCAGTATATTGAGACTATGGATGAGCAAATAGTACTCATCACAAAGGCAAACAAGGAAATACACAGAGCAAGAGCAAGCCTTGGCCACATGCCAGATGCTGCCAGCAGAATGATCAATATTTTAAATAACAAGACAAGCTCTCAGCTGGCCACCATGGGAATTACTAACAGGACTGAAACAATCTCAGTAGTTAAAAGAGTCCTGACACTAAGAAGCCTAGTTGGAACACTGGAGAGGAGAACATAGGACATGCAGACCGAAATCAACAAATTCCTGGACAGATTCCTGGCATTACAAAACAGAGGCCTCCCCAGCATATTAAGCAGTGTAGGAAGACTGCTTACCCTGGAAAATTACATCAAAAGGGTTGATGCCCATGCTGCAGTACAAATTGCAAAACAACCTAGTACCTCAGCAGAAACAGGGCCATCATCAGGGCAGAATTTGTATGATAGGGTGGATAACCTGTTTTTTATCATGAATGAAATTGATCACCTGTTTGATACACCACCAAATTTCTTTAAGTATACAGAAGCAGATGAGACTATGGGGGCAATCATAAATCACCAATTGCCCACACAGGAAGTATGGAGGAATTTGACACAGATAATCTTATCAGGCCCGAACCTGTAGCGTTAATTTTCTCCAGTTTACGAACAATCATGCACAGGCAGAATTTTGGTGGATAACTCCACAAGGAAAGGACAGATGCTGAGCCAACTCAGCAGGGCTATTTACTCACCACAGCAGCAATCACAATCACAGGTGGCAGACCCAAAATACAGCGCACGAGCCATAAAGTCGGGTTCTCCAGCATTTGATCAAAGTATCCCAACCGACTTAGCAGCTCCCAAAGGCCAAAATATCTTCTGACAGAACATCAAGACGCCTTTATCTTGTATTCAATGCTGTAATAAATTTCTGATAATAATATCTCAAAAGTTGGTGAGAACATTAAGTCTGAGATAACTTAGAACTCAGATATTTTTGTAAAATCGTATGTATATATTCGCCCCCCACTGAAGCTTAAGGGGTTGTTGTTATTTTCATTTTGGAGATCTCACTTGCTGTAAAATTTTCAGAGAAATAATACAAAGGGTGAATGGAATTTCCAAAGCTGGGCGTACCTTGATGCATTGTGATGAATGGTGAATGTTGCAGGATTCCAGAGTGTTTCATAAAACAATAAGTCTTTCTTAAATCTCTGTGTTACATGTTTTCGAGGCTTTTGTTCTCTTTTATTGTTTAAATGTTTTATACTTAATAGCAAAGTAGAAGAATAGTTCCAGGATTTAATCACTGATTACCCTGAACTCAATCTAAGCTATTATCCATGTTTTCTTCAGATACAGTGAATGAAGTGTAATTCTTAATTGCTGCACTTTAAAACTATATCTTTTACAGTGATAGACATTCCCAGGGATTCAAGTTTGCTCCTGAGACATCTATCCGTTTCTCATACCTAGTTTGGTGGAAATACTTGAATACTTTAGTGAAAATTCTTAATTGCTTTCACTGGTTTTTTCACCTGTTTGTGTTGTAAATCAAAAATTTTGTTATATGAAGTATCCAAATGGCCCTGTAAGTTTCACCAATTCACCTCAAGGTTTCTAGACACCTACAACCATAGACTCCATTGCCCAATGATATTTGACTCTTTGAACATTATATCACAAGACCTGAAACAAAATCTTCAACCAAAACATAAACAAAACCTGTTCGTAATACCTAGCCTAAAACACTATCATAACAGATACAAATCATAAAGAGAGAGCCCTCTCTGATCACAGTTTGGCTAGAAGCAGTGATCCAAAGATTGGTTAGTGGTTACCCCGGCCGTATTCCCTTGGGAGTCATAGGGAACAACCTGGGTGTTAACAGAGAACTTCTGGGAGATGATGTAATCAACTGACCTTGTTCCTTTAGGGTGTGAAACAACACTTTTAGGGACTTAGGAGCCCTTGGCTTATGGACATATATGATTGGGGTTGTAGTGCCCAAAAATGTCTATAACAGTTGCACCCTAAAGCATGAGGTTGTTAATCTTTTGATGTCAGGTGAAATGCTTTATCATGAGGATCCGAAGTTTTTTTGAGTTGGAAGGCGACCTGTAATAAGATACAATACAATAAATTATCTTCATAATATTTTCATGATCTGGCTGAGGCAAGCATTCCCATGCTCAGCTTTATAAATTCATTTTCATGTACATAGGACAGACAATCGTCTGTGTGTAGACTGATGATTCTGGTAGAGCCATCATCCCCTAGATTGGATGATTATCTATGCAGAAATGATGTACATTTGATGTCTTTATTTTCCTGAATATATATCGCAGCCCTAATGGATGAAACTAGATCTAGGGTCTTCAATATCGTTCGATCTTCACTCAAAGTACAAGTCGATCCATGTTATAGATGTTCTAGAGTCGAACATGGAAAGACATCACCTGATTACCAGCCAGTGATGTAAGATGTTAACAAGCGTGAGAGGAATCACCGATAATGATGATGACCCTCAAGGTACGACAGTACAATTCACATGGTGTGGAAAAGGGACTTAGTGTCAAACACCACGCAAAATATTTCAGTCGAAGGCCATTGATGTAAACCTATTGCCGAAAGTGAGAAACTTGCCATTGAGGCATGCAAGCTTCAAAGTACTGAAAGGGTTTTTCCTAGATCGACTTCCTGGATAATGAGCTGATGTCGACAAGAAGCGATCCGTCATAGGAGGGCCTTAATGAATCCCACATCTACGACACGGAACGGAGCAAATGATTTTAATGGAGGTGAAAACGATCTGATGATATAAGGTTCAGGGTGGCGGTCATGAAAGATTGGAGCATGGATGTATTATAGTGGATGAGACACAGGTGACTTCTCTGAGCGACTTCTCTTGAACATACCGGCGACACTGACATGATGGATTGGTAGCATTAACCCCAAATGTGGATGGTGCGATGGACCAATGGTGATATGACTAGTGAACGGAACAACCCAACCTGACTTGGATGCGGAGTGAAAGTGTCATGTTCAAGAGCGACTTGCTACCAACAAAGTTTCTTCAAGTCTTGTTCCCAATTTTTCCCCAGTCATTGTTGACCACTACCTCTTTACTTTTTTCAAGCTTGAGGAGGATAACATATGCTTGTTCTATAATTTTCCCTTTGGGCAAACCCATCGATATGCTTTAACGAGCGTAGCGATAGTGAAACTCATTCTTGTCTGTATGGACAAGTTTGTCGCTATTCGGTTTTAATGAGTTTAACAACAAAGATAACTCGGTCCTTTTCAATTTTAGAGAGTCTGAAAGGGAAGTAAAGAAAACTCCAATAATCCTTTTTCATCATATAATTCCTTAAGTCTGAAAAAGTATAAAATAATACAAAAGGGATGAATTTTCGGTAATTTTAACGAGCCGAACAAAACAAGCGCTCAATCTTTTTGTGTAATAATCCCCTAGGTCCAAAAATATTAAAATCTAAAGGAGGGATAGCACTTCTGGTCACTTTAACGAGCTGGAGAGGCTAATTGCTCGGCAATCTTTTCATATTTTATGAGTCAGATGAAAAGAGCTTAAAGAAGACTCATTTTTCGAGGAACGAGTGATAAATTCGGGTAGTGGTTGATTCCAAGTAAGTTTTGGAATTTTCCAATCACGACAGTGTCACAAGGATGGCTAACAGGATCACTCTTAGCAGTTGTTCCTCAAAAAGGGTAAACAATCAAATGGATGTGTCATGCGGAAAGAGTCAATTTTGCGGACAAAACTGACCTCCCTAGAAACTAAGGCTTTTCTAGTGACAAACAAAACAATCAAGCACTATCTTTCCCTAAATATGCATTTAAAATAAGAGCAACCAGGTGTTTAAGGCTTACCTTTAGTCCAACGTTGTTTGTAGCAGCCAAGCCTCTTCGATCCAGATGAGCTCCTCTCCTTGAAGCTTGCATACACAAACAAGCAAACGATTACATAGCACCTAAATAACTCATATAATAAAACATATTCATCATAAAGACCAAGGAGTTTATGAAACAAATTATATATAACAACTTGTTGAGAAAAATGAACTTAATTGTATTAATTGGAAATAAAAGAAACCTTACAACCAATGTCTTGGTGTTGTGCAGGTCCCTCCCAGGGTCCAGCAAGAGTTCTCCTCTACTTTGATCAGCTCACCCACTTCCAAATGAAGCTAAGAAAGGAATGGGATCTCTCCTCTCAAGCTCTATAAGGGAGTCCTAATTTCAACAACATCTACCCTTAGGAATGTTCAGCTTACAACCTCCCTTGCCTCTGGTCCAATGCCTGTATTTATAATGCTTTGGAGGAAGTTAAATAGGTCCACCATCAATGGGATAAGCCCCTCTTTCAAAGGGATAGCTCCCATCTTCATGGGATAATTTCCTCTTTCATTGGGATGCATGAACCATCTAGAGGCGCTCAATCCACGTCAAACCATCTTCTAGAATGCTCTAGAATCGACCGCAAGTAAGTTTTTTGAAGTAAAACTTGTGCCTTTTGACTTTTACAGGGGTACGCACCCACCCCTATACAGATAGAGCGTACAAGTACACAGGTATTATGTACTTGAGGTGCGTGCCCGTAGGTAAGAGTAAGAGAAAGTGCGGAACCAGAGTTATATTGATTTTTTAAAAGGATTTCTCTCTTTTTTGGAGTTTGACATGAGGAGCAGAGGTATAAGACTTGCCAAGGAGGACAGTATGGTTATTGATGGAGCCATACTAACTGCAAATAGTCATGGTGACAAATTTTAGTGTAACAAATTGCCCCCTAAAGTGCGAGGTCTGTAGTAGATTAGGGTTTTATATCATCTAGGAAGGGTGAAGCACTTTATCATTTCGAGGATTATCTTGTGGAGAGCCCAGTCAGAACCTGCAAATATTCAACACAAAATACATATATGAGATCATATCATCGCTGAGGTAGGCATTCCCATACTCAGATCAAAAACTTAACTAACAAACTAACTACTGCTCTGATATAGGAATGATTTTGCAGTACATCATAATCATAGACACATGTAGACACAGTATGGACGCATCCATCTGTTTATAATTAGTCTACTGTATAATGAATACAAAACTCCTCGCATCCTGGATGGCAGAAACTAGATCCAGGGTCTTCATTTCTGCTTCCCGAAATAGTACGATTCTATCCATGCGAATAAATGAGTTGATGTCAAACATGGTAGAAACCACTTGATTACCAGTCAATGATGTAAACTATTAACAAGTGTGAGAGAGACCACCAGTGATGTCAATAGCTCTCAAAGTACCCAGTACAATCCGTGAGATGTGAGTAGATGTGTTGATGTCGAACATGTCACGGAATCCTTCGATCGAAAGTCAATGATGTAAACTGTCGTCAAAGGCGAGAAACCTGCCATTGAGGCATGCAGATTTCAAGGTACTGATGATTCCTAGATCATCTTTCTAGATAATGTGTTGATGTCGATAGAAAGCGATCCGTCGTAGGCAAGCCCACAACACGAAATCATAGATCAAGTTGAAGAAATGTAGTTGTAAGGACTGACTCAGGGATGGTCAAGATGGATGACAGATATTTTGCAGATGAATGGCTTATTTGCAAGACTCCTCTTGAACACATAACGACACTACAGATGGTTTGGTGACAATTGACCCAAAGTTGATACCCGGAAACTGGCTGAAGACTTTCAATGTGGTTTGATCAACTGTTAGGCAAAGGATTTCCCAACCCAGGTGAATGAAAAAGTGTCGTGTTCAAGAGTGGTGATAAGTTTTTTCCGAGACAAAGTATAACAAATAGGCTCATTTTCCTCTCTTTTCCCCCACCATTTCTGGCAAGTACCTCTTTATTTTTTACAAGCTTGAGGAGGATAACATTTTCTTGATTATAAGCTCATCCTTCAGATGAGTCCAACTTAGTTTAGATTCGAACCCTAAGAAGGAGTGGTCCGTTCCTGTTTGTAATCGAACAGGTCCTTTACTGTGAAATTTTAACGAGTCCAGTATAGGATAAACTCGGCGTTTTTCAATTTTAGAGAGTCTGAAAAACTTAAGAAGACTCCAGGGTTGACCTTTTTCATAAATTTGTGTCTCCCAAGCCCGAAAAAGTATAAAATAATACTTGAGAGAACCGATTGATCTTTACGACCAAGGAGTACTTTCATGATTAGTGTCTCTGATCTGAAAAGTAAAAAGCGATCAAGGACACGTCGTTTTATTTCCAATATTGATTTTGAAACGACAAAAATCCGGCATCTTTTCATGTTTTTACAGTCAGAAAAGGGCTGTAAGAGGACCGTCTTTTTAATTCCGTTTTAACGAGCTAAAAAGAAAACCCGGCAATCTTTTCACATTTTAGGAGTCAGAAAAGAGCTTAAATATGACTTTGATGTTTTTTTTTGTAAAAAATGACAGTTTTCCCTGAAAATCCTTTATCCTGCACAAAAACCAACACATTACTCATACCTGTTGAAGATAGATAAAAATACTTTGAAAAATACCTTTTCATGGTGAAAAATAAACAAATTTACCATTTATTTACCCAAAAAACCTATAAAAAGGGCTTTTACCAATTCATTTTTACCATTTTACTATTTGAGGAGAGAAAAAGGGCTTTTGGCAAGAAACTTCCCGTGGACATTGCGGAGAATCCGATCATCGAAATCAAACGCCGTCTCTTCCAGGTAATCTACAACATCCTCCTCTTCAATTTCATCCGTTTAGAATTCCTTTTTAGGCCCTAGATTTCATTTTTGGGAGGTTTTGTGGTTTCAAAAACTGCCTCTCGGGGTACGCAGGCACCACACTAGGGACCCGCGTACCCCGACATTTTCTCAGTTGGAAAAATGTCAGGGGTACGCACCTTGCCTTCAGGGACCCTGCATATCTATGCTCTGTTCGTAAAGGCAGGGTGCGTACTCCGCGCAACGAGTTTTTCAAACCTAAATTCTCCAAAATGGACCAATTTTTTTTGATTTTATGGAATCTAATGGATGTTTTATGGTATGTAGATTGTTCACCATGCTTGATTGGCGCGAGAGAGAGCACGAAGATGTTGATTTGGCCGCCATTAATCATCAACCGTCAATTGATGCTTTGAAGGCATGCAGCCTTTATAAATACTGAGCCATACCTGGCATGAGGGCCCAAGTGAGCTTTCTAGAGTGGCTGGTAGAAAGATGGAACATTCAGGACCAGCGTTTTTATATTGGAGGGCACCAGCTTGAGATGGAGCCAGCATATATCTACTTTCTCACTGGTTTTCCCAAGAGAGGCGAACACTTGACTCTGTTCGGGACTAGGCTAGGTGGCCAGTCTATCACTAGTCTTCGATTAGAGTGGTGTAACACTCAGTCTCAGGAGAAGGGGATAGAAATCAAGACTATATCCCGTCCTGAACTTATGGTGATTGCCTTTACAGTTACCAGACTTTGCGGGGCTGCCGCTTTACACATTGCCACTGGATCCCAGATGCGGATGGCAATTGATTGCTATCGAGGTACCATTTTCAACTGGTGTGATGCTGTGTTGGCCAATATAAAAGGCCAACTGACTAGAGCCAAAAACGGACAGCTAAAGACCTTTGGTTATGGGGCTTTAGTTGTGAGTTTTGGATTAGAGAGGGTTCCGATGCTGATCCCACAGTAGCTCACTGTTGAGGTTGGGCTTCCTCGAGAGCCCAAATTGATGCGATGGGTTGCGGTTATGGCCCGTCATCCTGATGAGGGGACGGAGGTTGTCCGATTTACTTCGGAGTACTTTCGTTGGTTAGAAGACCAGGTATTTTCTATACAGGAATTTCCTTATGCCGGAGTTGATTTTCGTGGAGATTCGGACATGGTTCTTCCACCGGGAGAACAATGGGATGATACAGGTAACTTCATTTTTCACAAATTTTTTAAATTATCTATTATTTTTGTTTTTTTTATATCGTCTCAAAACTGATAGTAATAATTTGCAAAATGCAGATGTAGGCCCACGACGTCTAGACAATCTCCGGCCTTACGAGAGGAGACTACCAGTTGCAGCAGCACCAGCCCCACAGGACGAGGCCACAGAGACTTTGGCTGAGTTGGAAAGTGACCTGGAGAGTCTTACAGCAGATATACCGGAGACTACCATAGATGACATTCCAATCAGGCTTCAGCGCTATGTAGTCGGGGTCCCAGGACCTTTTAGGAGGTTCTTGTGTAGGGTGGCCCGTGCAGTGGTGTCATATAGAGATCATCACCAGTGATAGGATGGTCGTTTTGTAGACACATGTGACATTTTGGTTTTTTGTACTTATCATTTTTGCCGATCATAAGGTGTTTTTCAACCTATGATCGAAGACGATGTATTTTTTGACACACTCCTATATATATATATATATATATATATATATATATATATATATATCATTATTACCGGCTTATCTTGTAAATCATGTTATGGAATGGTTTTAAATTTACATGTATGATTATTGCAAATGTCTATTTAACATTCGAGAAGCAATTGCATCTGCTAATGTATTTAAAGACCTTGGAATATGCTGATATTCAATGTAATAAAACTCACATTCCAAGAGACGCACTCTCAAAAATAACCTTAATAACACTGGATTTCTAATGGCATACACTCTATTAAGCTGTAATACAACGAGTTCAGAATCTAACCTCACTATCAAACTCTGAATCCCAAAGATTCAGACAATAACTCAATCACTGCACTATACTC
Source organism: Pinus tabuliformis (assembly GCA_031772625.1). Taxonomy (NCBI): domain Eukaryota; kingdom Viridiplantae; phylum Streptophyta; class Pinopsida; order Pinales; family Pinaceae; genus Pinus; species Pinus tabuliformis. The sequence goes on from CM062804.1 coordinate 1,536,480,277, forward strand.
GACAATGTTGTTTGTTGTTTAACCGAGGCTTACCCCATGCATAGAAACTAACTCGTCAGAGGGCGAATAGATAACCCAAGCTGCGGAAGAAATGTTCCGTGTAATACGACAAGCACCATCAACGAAACCAATGTATGTTTGGAGAGGCATCGACATCTGCAACATCAAGAGTAAAACCAAGATAAGGAGAAATAACGACGAAAACACACTCTCTAAGCTAAGCACACTGTCTAAACTAACAAACACACTAGCTAGAAAGAAAAACTAACCTAACTAAAAATCTCCATACCCGTTCTTTTAAGCATAATACCTCTTCAAGTAAAGACCATTTCTGGGTTTACCTAAAGAGTCCCCGTCAAAGTCTACCAGCTCATAGGCCCCTTTTACTAGCTTTCGCTTGACAATATAGGGCCCGTGCCACATAGGAACGAATTTTCCAGCACCGAATTTATCATTAGCTTGATCATATAATAACACTAGGTCTCCTTCCGAAAAATTTCGAGGGGTCACATTTTGATCATACTGAGCTTTCATACGTTTTGCGTGAGTCTCGATCGCCAACGCAACATCACGTCGATTCTCATCTAATTGAGCTAAGTATAATAAACGCTTTTCCTCTTCGGAAGTAGTTGGAAGTAACTCGATGGCCATTTGCAGTGACGGGATTTCGCATTCAATGGGTAGCACAACTTCCAAACCATAAACTAGTTAGAAAGGAGTGAACCCTGTTGATGTTTTCACTGAGGTTCGGTACGCCAAAAGCGCTGAAAATAGCATGTTGTGCCAATTCGATCGATGAATACCAATGATTCGTCGGATCATGATAACTAAAACTTTGTTGATGGACTCAACCAGACCATTCGCTTGTTGATAATAAGGAGTTGAACTATCGTGACGCAAACCAAGCTGGTTTGTAAGTTCTGTCATCATAACGTTTCGAAAATGGCGCCCATGGTCAGTGATTATCGCTTTTGGGACACCAAACGTAGCACTTATATGATTGAACATGAAAATTGCAGCTGTCTTGCCATCTGCTTCGAATGTAGGCATCGCCTCCGCCCACTTAGTAAAATAATCTACCGCAAGGATGATATACGCATGCCCCCGGCCGAGTGAGGGTTACATGTAACAAAATCGATACCCCATTTGGCAAAAGGACCAACGACAATTATAGGGTGGAGAGGAGCAGGTGGAGCGCGCATCTTTCAATCAAACACTTGACAGTTGTGACATTTTCGGACCGTGGTAATACAATCTTTAAACAAGGATGGCTAGAAGTAGCCAGCGCGCAATATCTTTTGGGCTGTGGCATACCCAGACATATGACCGCCACACGCTCCAGAGTGACAGTCATTTAGAACCCTTTCAGCCTCTTCGTGAGTTAAGCAACGTCGAAAAATAGAGTCTGCCCCACGGCAATAAAGAGTATCTCCAATAAATTTGTATTGTTGGGATTGGAATCGAATTTTCAGACGTTCCGACTTTGAAACTTCGGGCCGAAAGGATTGGGTCTGGAGTTAGACGATGATATCCCCATACCACGGATCTAAAGTGCTGATTAGAAACAAATATTTGTCCGCAATGGGCTCCTCTGCCACAGTTTCCGTGTCAGCACGCGGGAAGTCACACATTAACTCTGCAAAAACTAAATATTTCTTAGACTTAGATTTCTCAAACTCCAAGTCGAACTCCTGCAGGATGGCAATCCATTTAGATTACTTGCCCCCTAACAATTGTTTGGTCAAAATGTAGATCATAGGGTTGCAATCCGAAATGACTGTAGTTTTACATAGTAAAATGTAGTGACGAAAACATTGGACAGCTTGAACGGCTGCCAATGCCAATTTCTCCACATGTGAGTATTTTAGCTCAGTTGGGTTTAACGTTCGACTAAGGTAATATATCACATTTTCCGTTCCGAATTCATCTTCCTAAACTAAGACCATTCCAATGGTGGAATGGGAGGCGACGAGATACAAAAAGTAATCCTGGTTGTAGTTGGGAGGATGTAGCAACGGTGCATGGGTCAACGCGTGCTTGAGTGCATCAAAAGATTTCTGAGCTATCTCATCCCAAGAGAATTGAGCGTTCTGTTTCAACAACCGTGTAAAACCCTTTGTAACCTCGGCGTAGTTAGGAATGAATCGTCGTAAAAAGTTTTCTTTCCCCTACAAACTTTGGAGTTGGCGAAGACTCGAAGGAGGAGGCAAATTGATAATAGCTTCGACCTTTGAGGGATCAACGCGAATGCCGGCTTTCGAAACTAAAAATCTGAGCAATCGACCCGTTTCTATACAGAAGACACATTTGTGTGGGTTCAACCAAATACGATAATGCCTACACCTCATAAAAATTGCACGTAAGTGGATGAGGTGGTCAGCTCGATGTAATGAATGAGCAGGCAAATCATCGAGATACGGTTGCACAATGTGTTTGATGTCATGAAACGCATAAGACATCGCCCTTTGAAAAGTTGCTCTGGCATTCTTGAGCCCAAAAGGTAATTTGCAATAAGCAAATGTCCCCCATGAACAAATGAAAGCCGTTTTTGGTTGATCGGCAGGTAGAATGTTGATTTGATTGTATCTGGAAAAACCGTCCATAAAGGAAAATATTTCCTTGCCGGCACAATCATCAATTATTTGATCGATATAGGGAGTTGGGTAGTTGTCTTTTGGACAAGCTCGATTAATATCCCTATAATCAATTCATATTCTTATTGTTCCTTGTTTTTTGTTAACCGGAACAATATTCGATACCCAATCCGTTAACGGGATCGGATAAATGAAACCTGCTTTCAACAGTTTCTCAACTTCTGCTTTAATTGCAGCAGCTTTTCGTGGGTGAATCTGACGCAAACGTTGCCGGACGGGTTTAGCATCCGGGTAAGTTTTGATCTCATGAACAACAATCATGGGATCAATTCCTGGCATTTCCTCATAGGACCAGGCAAACACGTCGTGGAATTCTTGAAATAGGGCCTTATATATTTGAATTCCGTCATTTGTACACGAGGCACCTATATGAATGTTCTCAACAATTCCAGGCTTAACCGAAATGTCAATGGGAATAGTTCAAGAGATGTTTCCCAAATTTAACTCTGAATCGGGATGTTTCATTGGATTCTGAGGTTCCTTGACATATTCAGTCGTAAATATTGATGAGAAATCATTTTCAAGACGATCATCCTCAGGTAAAAATGAAGATCTGTGATGGAGATCTTCCCATGGTAAATCATCTACACATAGGATTTCACGAATTTGCTCATCAGAGTGAACAAGTTAAGAAAACGTAGTTAAATCCGAGGTTGAGGTGAAAAGTGATTCCTCACAGACCACATTCATTAAGTCTTTTTCGGTTGAACATGGGTCGGTAAAAGACTGCACGGCTTCATAGGCAATTTCATATGGACTCAAAGGCATAAAATTACCAAATGAGTCTATTTCAGATTCAGAAGGAACGATCCAAGGATCGTCATAAAAAATAGTGTCTGATGTAATCATATGAATGGTTGCAAATGAAGATGATGCGTTGATTGGAGGAAAAGGAAAAGTTCCCAGTAAACCGGCATCTTTAACAAATCCTACTCCAACATCCTTATATGGGATAGTCGTTTTACCGACATGCTGAATACTCTCTGAAGAGGCTGGGTCAGATGAAAAGTAAGCTAGCTGGTCTATTGTTACGATCTTTCCATTATGTGGGAACTTTATTACTCGGAAGACCGATGAAATGACCGATGTCATAGCGTAAGACCAACTTCGACCCAAGAGAAGGTTGTAGTCTAGAGGGGCATCAACCACCTCCACATCTAAACTAACGGTTTTTCCTTCAACCCCTATAGGCAAATCCTGTAGAATGCCAAAAGGATGAAACTCACGGCCATCAAAGGCCTTAAGAATTGTCGGGGATTGATTTAGTGAAGGAGAACCAAGCGATCTCCAACACTGTATCGACATAATACACGTTGAAGCTCCCTCATCAATTACAGTTTGATGAATAGGCCTGTTTTTGACTATCACTAGGATCTGGAAAGCCATTTGATGAGGCAAACGTGGTGTACTATTTTCTAGATCAAAGATTATTAGGTTCGGGTCCTGAATGTCAATAGCTCCTATAGCTGACAAGAGTAATTTATGCTGTGCTGGGCATGATTGTAGCACTTCCAAAGCCGACATTGCTGAGGGTAAAACAACTAAGTCCTCAACAATGTTATAATTCTGGGCCGCTTTTGCATGTGGATTGAATATAGACTTTCGAAGTATACCCTTGGCGGCGGTTTGATTACTATGTCTGGATTAGGCTTCTCGATCTATAGTGGATCGGAACCGGGAGCTGAGGTTGATGGATTAGAATGAGAAGATTCTGCTTCTTTGCCATCAACAGGACTTTTACTACCATAATCTTGCGATTGAGTCACAATCCTTACATGGGACATCATCAATATGGGTTCTTCATTGGCATTCGAGGAAGAATCTATCATCTTGCCATCTTGTTTTGGAAATGGATCCTTCAAAACAACAGGAGTTTGGGAACCTTTGACAATCTTCGCAACCTCTGCTCGATGTGGACAGTCTCTTGTAAAGTGTTCCTCTTCACAAATAAGACATGGATAACAAGGTTTGCGCTTTTCATCATTGGATTCCGCCTTTTCGGACTTCTCTTTTGAACTCTTGTCCATTTTATTCTTCTTCTTTCCTTTCTTCTTTCCACCGGATTTTGATTTAGTTGTAGATGACTCTACAGCGTGAATATCGGCGGAAACCTCTGCAGAAGAATCTCCTGTCGGGGAATCAGGCAAGGTTATGATAGGAGAAGAATTCTTGGAAGACTTCTTCTTACTTTTAGTGTTAACCGTACCAATCATACCATCAGCGGCATGAGATCCCGAAGGAGCTGCAGCGATTTGATTTGACTTGGGAAGATCGGGGATCTTTTCGTGCAACATACCTGACTGAGTATAAACTAAGTCAAGGTACTGTGCTTGAGCAATCACTTGCTCCTCAGTAACTACTCTGGCCTTAGCTACGTCCTCAGTAATCTTCGGTAATAGTGCTTTAACAAACCATTCAGCTAAGATCTGGTCCGGGATAAAAACTTTCACTAACCGCCTTCGACGTCTCCATTCATGAATATGATCGGAAATATAAGTGGACATCGATTGTTTTAATGAAGTTAATAACTCCGTGCCATTATCATATCTGACCAGCAACTGAAAATGAGTTAAAAACGAGGTAGCTAACTGGCTAAAATTATAAAAAGAGGCCCGTGGTAACTCAATATACCACTTGGCCGCAAGACCAATGAGAGTGCGCTGGAAAAGACGTAAGCGGATCGAATCATCCGAGATGGAATTAGAGGCACACCAGAGGTGGTAAGTCATCACATGGTTCGACGGGTCCTCTCCAGATTTACCTTCGAACTTGGGAATGTCACTGGGCAACTTATTCGGCATTGGCGGCCAAAACGGAAGATAATTAATTGGGTCGTTTGTTAGGTGCGACAAGTCTGGTAAATCCAAAGTTGCGATAAACGGTAGCTGCCGATTAGGATCCCTAAAACTCTAGGTCATGAGACCAGCCCCAGGAGGAGGATATCCAGGATAACTAGGAATAGGAATCACGTTCGGGATATTGTATCCTCCTCGAAAACCAGGATTAACCGGACCGTACTGGGGTTGTTGTGGTTGTTGATAAGTGTACCCAGGATACGGTTGATACTGATAAACTGGCTGCTAGACAGCAGGACCGAATTGGTACTGTCCCTGGTACGGTTGATAAGTGAATTGTGGTTGACTAGTGACAACCATACTTAAACCAGGTTGTCCTACAGGCATCTGAACCATAGTTTGAATCGTGGATCCAGGCGGTGGTAAAGATGTCTGAGAAGTAGATACAGGAACAGTAGAAACCAGAGCTGTCGATACTCCAGAAGTAGGTGGGGTAGATTGAATAGATGTTGCGGCAGTTGCAGCAGTCGTTTGAGATGGAGTACTAGGCGCAATAGGCCCAGACTGAGAAACTACCGAAGGTACAAAAGTTTGAATATTAGACTAGACTGGTTGCTGGTGTGAACCAGAAACTAAGGGTTGTCCAGTTTGAGATGACAACTGTACATTTGGCTGCAACACCTGTTGAATTTGTGATGGATCCCACACTATGTTCATTCCGGGGTACTGAGCCATAACAGGTTGAGAATATTGAGATCCAAAACCGGGTTGAGGGTAGGATTGATAATTGAAAGGTACATTTCCCGTTCCTTGAACATAAGATTGACCTTGGGGTGGTTGGAAACGTTGGTTCGAGTACTGACCTTTGGGTAGATACCCTTGAGGCATGTACTGATACTGGGGTTGACCTTGATGTATAAATTGATACTGGGGTTGACCTTGGGGTACATATTGAGTCCGGGTTGACCTTGAGGAACGTAATGCACCATAGGCACTTACTGTCCTTGAGGTTGCCCCCCAAATGCAAATTGTGTACCTTGAGGTTGCCCCCCAAGCGTTAATTGAGGCTGCCCCCCAGGCGGTAACTGGCCACCTTGAGGTTGAGAATTGGGAATAGAACCTGACATCATAAGAATGTCTTCTACGCTCAACGGCTTTGCACCATTGCTTCTAGTGAATAACCGTTGTTCAATGGGTTGAGGAGATGCTCCCGAAAAAGTACCAACAAGTGACTGATACCCAGAGGGAACAAAAGGACCGCCGTACAAAAAAGATTCAGGCGATTGAGTAAACATGGACGACTGACCTGACATATTTACGGGAGTATAAAAACCCCTAGGTGGATAAGGAGCACGAGGTGGTGAAAAACTTAACACTGAGTTGTCCAAATAATTAGTTAAGGAAAGATACCAAGTAGTACTTCTAGGTGGACTGTAAAAAATTGATTCACGCTTTCTTAGATCAATAACAGGTTGATTTTCAGGGATAGGGATGCCTATTTCTTCTTCCAGAGCAAGTTCTTCAATAGCTATCAAACCAGAAGGAAGATTTTCGGTAATTACTCTTTCTACCCTAGGTGAATTAGGAGCACTAGAAGTTGGAGAGACAAACCCCGATGTTGGAGTAACAGGTTTAGATATCTCAGGTTCTTCGCCTATATCACTAGTAGACGAAAAGCTACCAGCAAGTTCGGAAACCGAAATAGCTTCAGGATTATAACCTGTTTCTAGAGTTTGGTAATCAAGATGAACAACCAACGAAGACTCTCCTTCTTCAGGTGACCCTACTTTACTGCCACTAGGAGTTACGAGGACTTTCAAACCTTCGTAATGGCTCGGGACGTCTTCAGGAGGTTGACCCCGAAGTCTACAGGACGTTCTCAACAAATCGGCCATGGTTACAACCTCAGGAGACTGACCCCGAAGTCTACGGGACTGTCTCGGTAATTTAGCCATAGCTAAAAAATTTTAACTACTGCACACGCAAACAAAGTAAAATCTCAAAGCAAACAGCCTAAAGTCTCTAAAGAACCAAACAAATTTGAATCACACGCCTAAAGAATCTAGAGTTCAAACACACACAAACAGTAACTTTTCGGACCGAAAACACTAGTTGGTGATGAAATCCAACATCGCAGAATTCAGTACAGAAATGGCGGGTGGAACAGTTACCCCGACAACCTGCTTAATGAATAGACTGGACCAAGTTCCTCCACTTTAACCGTCTCGAGTGAAGTGAACCCCCCAGAAAATCCAAGTGAGTCTAGCCGACGTCTGCTCCAGGTACAGTGGGATCTTCCCTCCACCGTCACCTTAGGAAGAATCCTAAATATAATAGTCACTAAGGTCACCAACAACAACAAATATACTTGGGGGAACAGTCTACGATCCGATACGCACGCAAGGGCAGAGTAACAAGCTCAATCCCCTTGCCGTCTCCTTGACAATAATCCAAGGTTTACCGACAAGTGACCCCAGGCTCCTTGACAATGGTTAATCCGAGGTTTACCGTTTGTAGTACGTGCATATCTGGCGTCATTCCCAATGAAGGAGGATTGATCCCCTCACTGGTTCGGACACGATCTCGTGCTTCTCCTTTAAGAGGAGCTTTCCCAGAGCATAAATGTAACAATTGGATTTATCCTACTGCAAGATAAGCTACTTGTTTGTTTTTACTGTCTTGGAGAGTTAATTACTCTCCTACTCCAAGACACTAGCCTAAGCTAAGTTGGTGTATCAGAGCCCTAGAAATAAAATGTTACTAAGTGAATTTTACTTTAAGCGTTAATTTTTTATGGCTTTTCTTTAGGAAAAAAGGTAGTGGAGATGAAGCTTATGATGTGTAGACTCGACTCAAATCCACTAAAAAGATGCACCTAGGATGAAAAAACAATCTTTCCTTTTCAATGAATTCCCTAGCTAAGAGAGTTGGAGAATGCAAAATTTATAAAGACAACTTTCTTAGTAATGAAAATCAAAGAAAAAATCTCTTTATCTTTTCCAAAGCACACAAAACAAGACCACTAATTATTTCACAAAAACTTCCTTTCTCTTTTCAAAGACTTCAAACGCTACTAAACAAACTTTCTTCAAAAGAGATTTTGTATTTTTCCTATTTCAACAAAGCATGTAAAACTACTTAACAAAAATCAATTTTAAGATCTATGAAAATCTAAGAGAAATTTACCTAAAAGCATATCTAATGAGGTAAAAGCCTAAAAAATATAATTCCAGGCTGTTTTCCTCAGTTACAATTCAACCAAGGACTAATTCATGCAGAATCATAAATCAGTCAAAAACAAAAATAAAAAGCTCTTGTTCTTTTTCTTAAGAATGAAATTCACAGCTTAACAAACAAGCCTTCTCGAAATTCCGCAAAGAGACAACACAACGGTAGGTTTCTCAAACAAAGCTGGATTTTACGAATGGTTTGACTCCTAAGAAGACTGAAAAGACCAGGGATATCCAAGGTTTTTACAACTTCTAAATCCAGAGTCACTACAAGACCAATACAAAAATCAAACCTAGGGCTAGAATTTCTATGAACTTCACTAAAATCCTTGATGCTAATGAAACAAGCCTAGATGAAAACTTCTGATAGGTAACCAATGGATTTGGGTAGCAATAAATAAGCTATAAACAAGATCTAATAGGTAAAAAAGGAAAAAATTGAAATTTTCTAAACTTTTGACAGGGTACGCAGGCAGCCCGTTTGCACAGGTGCGGCCCCGCTCTGTGTGCAAAGCAGAAGTGCGTACAGGTACGCACTGTGCTTAACTCAGAGGGTGCGTACTTCTCTCAAAATCAAGAAAAATAAAAACTAACTCAATCCTAAGCTATTCCACCCAAATTCACAGTCAATCAGTCAAAAACTAGAAAGAAATCAACGTTTCTCAAATCAAAGTATCAATCAAAAGAGAAATCAATCAAATCCATGGATTCCCCAGCGGAGTCGCCATTTTGTCATGCGGAAAGAGTCAATTTTGCGGACAAAACCGACCTCCCTAGAAACTAAGGCTTTTCTAGTGACAAACAAAACAATCAAGCACTATCTTTCCCTAAATATGCATTTAAAATAAGAGCAACCAGGTGTTTAAGGCTTACCTTTAGTCCAACGTTGTTTGTAGCAGCCAAGCCTCTTCAATCCAGATGAGCTCGTCTCCTTGAAGCCTGCATACACAAACAAGCAAACGATTACATAGCACCTGAATAACTCATATAATAAAAAATATTCATCATAAAGACCAAGGAGTTTATGAAACAAATTATGTATAACAACTTGTTGAGAAAAATGAACTTAATTGTATTAATTGGAAACAAAAGAAACCTTACAACCAATGCCTTGGTGTTGTGCAGGTCCCTCCCAGGGTCCAGCAAGAGTTCTCCTCTACTTTGATCAGCTCACCCACTTCCAAATGAAGCTAAGAAAGGAATGGGATCTCTCCTCTCAAGCTCTATAAGGGAGTCCTAATTTCAGCAGCATCTACCCTTAGGAATGTTCAGCTTTCAACCTCCCTTGCCTCTGGCCCAATGCCTGTATTTATAATGCTTTGGAGGAAGTTAAACAGGTCCACCATCAATGGGATAAGCCCCTCTTTCAAAGGGATAGCTCCCCTCTTCATGGGATAAGTTCCTCTTTCATTGGGATGCATGAACCATCTGGAGGTGCTCAATCCACGTCAAACCATCTTCTGGAATGCTCTAGAATCAACTGCAAGTAAGTTTTTTGAAGTAAAACTTGCGCCTTTTGACTTTTACAGGGGTACGCACCCACCCCTTTACAGACAGAGCATACAAGTACGCAGGTATTATGTACTTGAGGTGCGTGCCCGCAGGTAAGAGTAAGAGAAAGTGCGGAACCAGAGTTATATTGATTTTTAAAAGGCTTTCTCTCTTTTTTGGAGTTTGACATGAGGCGCAGAGGTATAAGACTTGCCAAGGAGGACAATATGGTTATTGATGGAGCCATACTGACTGCAAATAGTCATGGTGACAAATTTTAGTGTAACAGGAGGTGAATGATCGGCCGAAACAAAGTAGAGGTGATGATGAGAACACGACCAAGGCTCAAAGTTTGATGATAATGCATTCACGATGGTTATTTACCAGAAATTGGTTCATTTTTTAATGAATGAGCTTAAACTCTGGGGGAAACATTTGCTCATTGCTTATGTTTAATTTTTAACGAGCTTGAACTCCACATAAAAAATGCTCGATATAATGGTCATTGATTACTTTGATTTTACCATTGACACCTTTGTTCCTTCAAAGGTTGTACTGCCTATTCAATTGATTCATCAAACTAGTTAGAAACAAATAATATATGCTTAAAAAATGAGTCAAAACACTAATATTTTACTCGAATTACGTGAAAAGTAATTTAAAAGTGGTTTTTACCTCTCATTTTACCATTTCATTTGAACTTTGGTTTGTTGGAGCTTTGGAGGTGCTTTCCCCCTTGATTTTCACTAGATGATTCAAGGAGATTCTATGGATGATTCTTGGCACCGTCTGGACCAGGTAAGAGCTAAACCTGAGCTCTTCAGTTTCATTCTTTCCTTTTTAAATTCTGAGCATGTTTCCTTGTTTTTTTGAGCCCCTTGGGTTTGAAAAATTTGCCCTAGCTCCATCACACCTTTTCTACATCGAAAAGTGCAATAAATACTGGCCTGGCCATTGGCCAGTCAGTATGCATCCCACCCAATACACTGCTGGGGGTGCGATGGGCACAAGGAGGGAAACTTGTGCACAATTTTTCATGGAATTTTTGCCCGTTTTTCACCAAATCAGGATCCTGACTCTTCTCTTGTTTGTTTTCAAAGATTCATCGGAGCAAAATGCCTATTACATGGCAAGAATTTTAGCATGAAGAAGAGGAAGTGCTTGCTTTACATGATCCAGGTACGGTAACTGCACTATGAAATTGTGGCCTGCTGAAGTTTTTTCGCATCTCTAGCATGAGGCAACAAATCAACTTGTTGTAATATTTTCTCAATGCATGGGATCCTATCGACCAGGTGTTCCAAATTAGGGGAAAATCCATCCCCTTGACTATCGTGGACATCTATTTTTTGACTGGTTTATCGAGGCGTGGTGCCCCTATCTCATTATCAGGTTCGGCTCGTGGGGGTGAATCCGCGAGAGATTATATTCGCCGGTATTGTAGAGAGGGATATCAGCCATGTAGGGACGACAAGAGCAATATCTGAGACGTCACTGACAGGTCCTTGAGGACCATTCTATTCACTTTCACTAGACTGGCTGGTAGTGCAGCTCTTCATGTGGCCAACAGGTCTTATATGCAGTATGCCTTGGAATGCCTTGAACCAAAGTGTTCAACTAGTGTGATGCAGGACTCCCTGTGATGAAAGAACAACTAACCAAGGTAAAAAATAGAAGATTGAAGAACTTTGGTTATGCTTCTATTTTGACTGCTTTCACCTTGGAAAAGATCCCACTGATGCAACCACAGTATATTTCACTTGGTATACCTCCACCGACTGAGCCACAGATGCAGAGATGGGTTGAATTCATGGCCCGACATGCGGGTCAGTCCTGGATTTATTTCTCTGATACCTTCTTTGAGTGGTTCAACTTTTTGTAATATTTTCTCAATGCATGGGATCCTATCGACCAGGTGTTCCAAATTAGGGGAAAATCCATCCCCTTGACTGTCGTGGACATCTATTTTTTGACCGGTTTATCGAGGCGTGGTGCCCCTATCTCATTATCAGGCTCGGCTCGTGGGGGTGAATCCGTGAGAGATTATATTCTCCGGTATTGTATAGAGGGATCTCAGCCAAGTAGGGACGACAAGATCAATATCTGAGACGTCACTGATAGGTCCTTGAGGACCATTCTATTCACTTTTTCTAGACTGGTTGGTAGTGCAGCTCTTCATGTGGCCAACAGGTCTTATATGTAGTATACCTTGGAATGCCTTGAACCAAAGGTGTTCAACTAGTGTGATGCAGGACTCCTTCTGATGAAAGAACAACTAACCAAGGTAAAAAACAAAAGATTGAAGAACTTTGGTTATGGTTCTATTTTGACCGCTTTTGCCTTGGAAAAGATCCCACTGATGCAACCACAGTATATTTCACTTTGTATACCTCTACCGACTGAGCCACAGATGCAGAGATGGGTTGAATTCATGGCCCGACATGCGGGTCAGTCCCAGATTTATTTCTCTGATACCTTCTTTGAGTGGTTCAACCGTCAGTAGATGGTTTTTGCCAAGTGTCCATATGCTGGTATGGATTTCCAGGGTGATCCAGATTTGGCACTGCTGGCTGGTGAGCAATGGGGTGTCATAGGTAAATTCTCTGACCATATTCCTGTTTATTGCTTTTCATAATTTTCTTATATTTTCTTTACTCAAGACTAATCACAACTCATGCGCTCATGCAGACATTGGACCAGTTCGACCAGCAGTACGTCCGAGAGCGCCAGCTGCCGTTCCGGCAAGAGAGGCTATGGGGAGGGTCATCCTTCACAACCTTGATGTGGCCGAGACTCTTTCAGCATTGCAGGATCAGGTCGAGGGTCTCACTCTTGGTATTCTAGATGTGAGGACTGACGAGCTGCCTCTGAGGCTGCAATGACATACTACTGGCATGCTAAGTCGATGGGCTCGGCTTTTACGCATGATTGCACAGGCGGTGACTTGTTATCATCAGCACCATTAGACTAGGGTGCCCCATAGCATTTTGAGTTTTGGGTCATCTGACCAATTTTTTCTTGGTTGCAGAACATTATGTGTAAACCACAAATAGTTTTATATATATATTTTCGATTTTCAGAGTTTTATTTTGGTTAAGTTACATGATCCTGATGCAAATATTGATGAAATGCTTCATTCTATAAATGTTGCAAATGTCTATCTAACACATAATTTGCCAATGAGTCTATTAATGTGCTTAAGTTTCTGGAAATATGCTGATATTGAATAGAATCAAACTGCCTTTCCAAAATATTGACCCTTAGGAACATGCAATAGATAGCTGGATTTCGGACGGAGTAGATACCAGTGACTTGTAGGATGACGAGTTGTGAGTCTAGCATGACGACAAGTCGGCGTATGCCATGTGTGACGGCATTAGAGAGGAGTTCTAACAACACGCTATATTCAGCGATGTTATTTGTTGACCGACCAATACATACCCCTCTAAAACTTACTAACTCACCACTTGGATCAAAAATGGCCCAGGCCACAGAAGATAGGTTTCGCGAACTATGAATCGCTCCGTCGACATATCCAACAAATGATTCCAATAGGTTTGACATCTGCAACAAATGTAAAAAGTGGATTACCTGACCAAAAAAATTACCCTTAGTGAAAACAAAAATTTAACAAAAGCATAGGGGTTACTACACTGAATCATGCGTAGTAACGCTTAAGGTACAACCCGTTACAGGGTTGCACCAGTGGAATCCCATCATAATCCACTAACGTGTAGGCCCCTTTTACTAATACATGTTTAACAATATAGGGGCCCATCCACAAAGACTTGAATTTACCTGCTCCCAATTTATCGGATTCCTGGTTGTAAAGTAAGACCAAGTCACCTTCTGAGAAGACACGGGGTTTGACATTCTTGTCGAACTGCGCCTTGACTCGTCTCTTATGGGCTTCGTTAGCCAAAGCGGCATCATGACGGGTTTCATTCAAATTAGTTCCAAGAAACGAGCCTCCTCTTCTGAAGTTCCGGGGAGAAGGTCGACTGCGAGTTTGAGGGACGAGATTTCACACTGAACTGGTAAGATTGCTTCTAGGCCATACACCAGTTGAAACAGTGTAAACCCGGTTGCATTCCTTACCGATGTTCGGTAGGCCCATAAGGCTGAGTACAGGATCAGGTGCCAACTCCTTTTGTGGACTCCAATCATCCTTTGCAGTATCTGCTTCAAGACCTTGTTGATTGCTTCAACTTGTCCGTTGGCCTAGGGGTAATATGGAGTAGAGCTATCGTGGGACAACCCCAATTTAGCAGCAAATTCAACCATCATGTGATTACGAAAATGTGATCCATGATCTATGACTATGGCCTGTGGAGCGCCGAATCTAGTGAGTACATGATTGAAAAAGAAAAGGGCAGTCATTTCGGCGGTGTTGTTTAATGTAGGCATCGCCTCAGCCGATTTGGTAAAATAGTCTACTGCGAGTATGATATACTCATGCCCCCGGTCGAGATGGTGTTACATGTCATGAAATCTATGCCCCATTTGGCGAATGGCCGAACAACAACTACTGGTTGCAGGGGTGCGGATGGTCTTCTGGTTTTGCTATTGAAAATTTGACATGCATGGCAACTTTTGACTGCGGTTATGTAATCTTTAAACATTGTTGGCTAGAAGTATCCTGCTTGTAAAAATTTTTGCATCGTAGCATAACCAAATTGATGCCCCCCACACGCGCCTAAATTGCAATCATTCAGGACTTTTTCGGCCTCCTCATGGGTGAGGCACCTCCTTAGAACTGTATCTACACCACAATGGTAAAGTGTATCACCGATGATCATGTAGTCTTTTGATTGGTATTGAATATGTTTTTGTTCCGAGTGAGAGGTATGTGACCTATATTTTTGGGTTTGGAGATAGATGATTATATCTCCATACCACGCATTGCTTGAAGATATTAGAAACAAAGATTCATCCACGATGGTTTCTTTGGATGTTTCATCATTGGACAACGATGGGAGATCGCATATTAATTCTGCGAAAACCAGGGATTTCTTTGATTTGGATTTTACAAATTCCAAATCAAACTCTTGAAGAATTGCTATCCATTTTGAATATTTTCCACCCAGCAACTGTCACGACAAGATATAAATCATGGGGTTGCAATCTGACAAAATGGTAGTTTTTCGAAAGAGGACATAGTGTCGAAATCTCTGTATCACTTGAACAGCTGCAAGAGCCAGCTTTTCAAGGTAGGAATACTTTCTTTCTGTATCATTTACGTTTCTACTCAAATAATATATAGGATGTTCAATTCCATTGTCTTCTTGAACTAAAACCATTCCAAAGGTTGTATCCGCTGCAGCGAGATACAGGTTAAAGTCTTTTTGATAATCAGGAGCGTACATTAATGATGCTTTTATTAGGGATTCCTTTAAAGCATCAAAGGAAGCTTGCACGACCTGGTCCCAGATGAAGGGTACTTATTTTTTCAATAGACATGTATAAACTTTACCAAGTTCGGCATAATTTGGAATGAACCTCCTCAGAAAGTTTGCTTTCCCTTGGAGTTTCTGAATCTGAAGCAAATTTGAAGGTGGAGGCAAATTTATGATTTTTTGAACCTTACATGGGTCAAGACAAATCTCGTCCTTTGAGACTACAAAGCCAAACAAACGAATATAATTGACGCAAAACACACATTTGTGTGGATTGAGTCGTATCTTGTAGTGTCGGCAACGTAGAAATATCACTCTCAAATGTTGCGGATGATCGGTCCGCTTTCGCGAATGAGCCAGAAGATCGTCAAGATATGGTTGAACGATGTTTTTGATGTCATGGAAGGCATAATTCATTGCCCTTTGAAATGTTTCCCCCACGTTCTTTAAACCAAAGGGTAACTTGTGATATGCAAATGTCCCCCACGGACAAATAAATGCAGTCTTTGACTAGTCCTGTGGGCGGATATTTATTTGATTATACCCGGAGAATCCATCCATAAATGAAAAGGTTTCACATCCGGTGCATTCATCAATTATCTGGTCAATAAAGGGTGTAGGGTAGTTGTCTTTTGGACAAGCTTGATTTACATCCCTATAATCGATGCACACTCTAATTGTTCCTTGTTTTTTCATTATAGGAAAAATGTTAGATACCCAATCGGTTAGAGGAACCGGGTAAATAAAACCAACATGGAGAAGTTTTTCAACTTCTGCCTTGATGGCAGTGGCTTTCTTGGGGTGCACCTGCCGTAGCTGTTTTCGTACTGATTTGACATCTGGATACATCTTTATTTCGTGTTCAACTATACTCGAGTCAATGCCTGGAATTTCATCATATGACCAAGCAAAGACATCTATAAATTCGCGAAAAAGAACTTCGTATATTTCCAGTTCTGAAGGAGAACAACATTTACCAACATAAATATTGTCTACAACATCTGTTTTGGTTGAGATATTTATGGCGATAGTCTCTTCGATATTGGACAAGTTTCGCTCAGAATCCACTGTGTTTACAGTATTTGATAGGAAATAAAAAACTGAAGGATTTTGAAAGGTCCTCAGAAGTATCTTCTTGACAATCCGAAAGATGGGAACGATGGTGGTAATCTTCCCATGGCGCCCCATCAATTATCATTGATTGAACAATTCCTTCGTCTGTGTAATGTACTTGTGACCAAGGATCTGAAGGGGTGCCATATTCCTTAGACCTATCTATCCAAACACTTGATGAGCATTGGTTTGGGTTTGCCTCCCATGCCAAAAACATTGATTGCTACAATATTTCTATTGGGCTTGGAGGCAATACCTACAGATGATCCATGTTAATATCATTTTCTGAGATCTTTTGAATAGAAGATACCATATTGCAGGTTCCTACCGTCGCCACTTCCACCAGATTGATTGGAGGTGGGAGGGCAAAAGTCCCCATTAATATAGGGTCTTTTAGTAGGCCTACTCTGATATTTTGAAGCAAATGGGGGCTTCCATGGATCATCAGAATGCTTCCCGTAACTTGGGAACTATTGGGGAGAAATGTTTGTTGGTCGATGATTGTAATTCCCCCTTGAAAGGGAAATTCAATCTTCCTGAAGTAGGTCGACACAACCGCAGCCATAGCATATATCAAGGGCCTTCCCAGTAGGATGTTGTAATCGAGGTTTCTGTCGATTACTTCAACATCTATTTCTATTATTTCCCCCCCAGTTCAACTTGCAAGTTACTTAAAATCCCATATGGGGTATGTGTTCATCCATCAAATGCTTTTAATGTCGTTGAAGATGGCGACAAGGTTGGAGATCCTAAAGTTTTCTAGCAACTCATCGACATAATACATGTAGATGCCCCCTCATCAATAATTGTTCGAAGAACAGTTTTGTTGAGGGTTTTCACTTGAATGAGGAAAGCTAGTTGAGCTGGTAACTGAGGATCATATCCTTTGTGATTAAAGGGTACAAGATTAGAATCCTTTGGGTCAATCCCACCTATTGCTGATAATAAATCCTGCTTTTAGGAGGGGCAATTTTGTAGTACCTCAAGTGTCGACATAGCTGATGGCGATTGGGCCAGATATTCCATTATATTATAATGTTGTATTGCTCTAGCATGAGGATTAAATGTAGACTTGTGTACTACTCCCTATGGCGGTTTTATTGTCAGCTCTGGAATGATGGGCAGCACAACTTCTGTCGAAGTTGTTATCGAACTACTAGGTTGATCTTTATCCTTATCGTTCGATAGTTGTGGATTCCCGTAATATTAATTCCTTATCATTATCAAAGCATCATTTTTCTACTTTGAAACCGACATCATCAACACTTGGGATGGGGAAGCATTATCACTGGCAACCAAATTTGTTCCTGGATTTGGAAACGTATCAGTTAATACCGCCGAGGTTTTTGAATTCTTGAAGAATTTTTTTAAGCTTAGCTTTATATGGACAATCTCTTATCCAATGATCCTCATCACATATAAGACATGGACGATTTGGTTTCTTATCTCCAGAAGGGTTTGCAGAAGATTTTTCAGGTGATGATTCCTCCTGTTTCTTCTTCTTCCTTTTGTTTTTCTTCTTGCCTCCTGGTTGCTTGGTTTCTTTGCCTTTGTCAGTTGAGACAGCATTTACTTCCGAGGTGAGAAGTTCCTCATTTGCATTTTGACTAGAAACCTTATGGGCCTTTTTAGATGTAGCCTTTGTTGATTTCGTGTCTGTTGTACCAATCACGCCATCGCTGGCATGAGAGTCATTGTTCGATTTAGGAGGAGGAGGAATGAAAAATTATGGTCTCGGAGCATCAGGGATTTTATCGTAGAGCATGCCAGACTGAGTATAAATCAAGTCTAAAGATTGCGCACGAGCAATAACTTGCTCTTCAGTGATGACTCCTCCCTTTTCCACATCTTTTGTAATGGAAGGTAATAATGACTTAATAAACCATTCAGCTAAAAGCTGATCAGGAACGTACGTTTTTACCATTCTGCGACGACATTGCCACTCATGAATATGATCGGATATGTGAGTGGCCATCGTTTGCTTGAAATTGGTAAGAAGTTCTGTTCTCATTTCGTACCTTATGGGTAACTGAAAATGGGTAAAAAAGGTTGTGGTTAGGGTATTGAAGTTATCAAACGAAGCTCTAGGTAATTCGATATACCATTTTGCTGCCGGACTAGTTAACGTTCTCTGAAAAATGCAAAGCCTAATCGAATCATTGTTTAGGGTGTTTGATGAACACCACAGATGAAAGGTCATCACATGATTCGACGGGTCTTCACTCGGATTTCCATTAAATTTAGGAATATCTGACGGAAGTTTATGCGGAATCACTGGCCACTAAGGGGCATAAGCAATTGGATTGTTCGTTAGCCGATTTAGATCTGGTAACTCTAAAGTCGCCACGAAGGGTAACTGTTGATTCAGGTTTGGCAAAGCATACCCAGGATAAGATAGAATTGCCTGAGCAGTTGGTCTTTGCATACCAACATAATGCATTTGATGCTGGTAACTTTGGTAATGTTGATGGGCATAACCATTATAGAACGGTTGATTTTGACCATTTTGAATATACGGTTGCCCATTATTTGCAAAGATTTGTTGCTCAGATCCTTGGTAACCTTGTTGGAATTGCGGTTGTTGATATTGCACTGGCCATGGTTTTGAATCCATGTGCTGTTGTCCAATACTGGCTGTTTAACCAAGATGAGGGGTAATTGTACCCATTTGGGCCTGTGTCATTCCACTAGTTGGCGATTGTGGTTGAGTCGCAGCGATAAGAGGCTGTTGCATTACGACCTGAGAAACCTGAGGTTGGCATACAACAGGCAACGCTTGTACTTGTGACACCGTTTGTGGGCTCCATTATTGCAGCAATAATGCTGCAACTCCTGGGACTCCCTTCTTTACTGTTATCAACCCGATAGTTCGTAACAAACTTGGAAGCGACGGTGCTGTATGCACAAGTACTAGCTCTTGCCACAGCTGTCACTGGTCAGCTAGCACAAGTCCGCTAGGGGCTCAATCCAACTTCTATGAGCTCTTAGAAGAAGCTTTGTACCTAATGGATGGAAGCTAACTCAAAGGAAGCTGATCTACTTGCAGAAAGAAACTGAAAGTCAAAGAGTAACATAAACCCTAACAAACCCTAATTCTACTAGCTAGTCCTACTGATGCAAAGGAGAGGATGCAAACTATTGAAAAAGATGCCATTACTTCTACAAAGGTGAAATGCACATGCCTATGCTATCTCTATGCAAAGAACACATCTTTTTTGTATTTTTGATTACGTTATCAAAATTATCATACATGTACTTTTAATTGGCTTCTTACTGTGCAGGGGTGGATCAAGGAGGAGAAATGCTTGGAAAAGGTTGGGAAGGTTCAGATAGGGTCTAAGGAGTCCCTAACACCCTTCCAGAGAGTTTCACCAAGTTTGGCTATCCAGCAACCTCACTTGTGAGCTTCTACAGGAAGTCTGCAGGGGTTCTACAGGATGTTTCAGGGATTTCTACAAGATGTTCAGAAATTTTTACAGGATGTTCTGACATTGGATTTTGGAAGATGGGTGAGTGAAAGAGGATGCATGAATGGATAGGGAGGTAGGGTAGGGGTCTGAGATGACCCAGTGACTGATGGGTGAAGTGATGAGAGGGTGTGGAGAGCTAACGTTTCTTAAGGAAGGCTAAGGCAATGGAAGAGCAAGAAGGTATGGTTACGTGGATAGAAGAGTAGTTGTGAGACGAAGAAGCTAACTAGGAGATGGAGAAGCTGGCCTGGATGAAGCTTAGGTGGATGAGAGAAAGATGGATATGCCCTGCACGGTGTGCACTTAACTGAATCAACCAAACCCTACATACAATCGAAATCTTAGCTAATCTATCCAAACTGTCAACGACACAAATGAACAACAGCTTTATTTCCAAAGAGAACCATGTATGACACTTAATCAAAGGAACATCTAAAAAGGTCTGAATGCATGACTAACTTCTACAAATGAAAAACATTACACCAATGATTGCATGGTCAAGCAAACTAGTGTTTTTGTTGAGCAGCACTGGTTCCACAGTTCCAGCCCCTGATCCAATAAGGGAGAGGTGAAACTGAGAGTGCAGGCAACCCTTTTATGGAGATTTTATCAATCTTTATCTTATCAATCTGTTCTACACATCTGAAGTAATTCTATTCCTCAACAATAACCTACTTAACCAACACAACTAAATCTAGCTCAACAAACTTCGTTTCAGATGCATAAAAGGAAAATCACAGTGCTGAAAGGAAAGATAACAATACAAATAAGGAGGCCCTAGGCTCTCAGGTTGGGCCCAAACCCGAGAGCTATGGCTTCTATAAAAAATCTTAGTGATGATATCAAAGCTGACTGCTTCCCATTATCAAAAAATAATCATAAGTCAAGAGTTATGCCAATAATGGCTACAAAAGAACAAAACAGAGCTAGCAGCACGTAGTGCAGAATATGCAAGAATTTTTCAAAAGTCCTTTTCGAAGGCTGAAGCCTTAACATTTATACACTATGAGGCCCTAGCTGGCCTCCTAAATCTATGGGACTTGGCTGCGCAAACTGTGAGTGAACAGCTCCTTCCAAGAAATCTGCTTGGCTGCCTTCTAGATCCAGTTTTGGTGGCCTTTGGAGCTCGGAGTTGGGGGTGAAGATCCCGAGGGAGGCTATTTAATGCCATAGACAACCCCCCTATGAATCCTCAACCTAAGCTTGGCTATCTCCTAGCCCATGTCTGCTCGGTTTTGCTTCAACATGTGTCAAAAAAAATCCTGAAATGAGCACGTGTTAGCCACCTACGAATAGTGACTACCCTTATTCGTACAAATGACATAAACATACTAAAAAATAATGCATAAGTTATGAAAAATGAAGGAATGAACAAGGGTAGTTGGGCCAAATGAGCCCAAAATGTTACCAAATTTGGGGCTCATCAACCGTCACAATAGTCGGCGTAGTTGGTATATTTGACATAGGTAAACATTGTTGCATCGAGTATACAACTCTTGGTTGTTGAGGCAATATTGGCACCCAACCACTAGATGTAATTCCAGCATAACCTGAATTTTGTTGTGAACTCTCGTATGGTTGTTCTCCCGGAGGAGACAATGAAAGGGTATATTGCCACCCATACGATGGTAATCCGGTACTCAAAGGAATGATTTTCCCTTGGGGACCGGACTACCCAAATTGACACCATGAAGGATCAATTTGCTAAGACACAACATAAGAGCTCCCGAATATTATTCCGGATGAACAAACAGGAATGGACCATACTGTCAAAATAGCCCCTGAGCGGGCCCCATCTAGTGATTGAGAGCTTGTTGGGATAGATGGTATGTCGGTGGACATTGTTGGAGTGACAGTAGGAAGTTTTGTCATCGCTATGTCAGATGACACAGTCCTAGATGTCGATAGTTGTTTAGACATTTCTAGTCTATCCAAAAGATTTCCTAGTGATTCTACAGGAACTTCTGATAACAGTAGATTAATTTTTGATGAAGAAGGATATAGGGTGATCTTGACTCCAAATTGCGATGGAGTACTAGATGGAGGATCCTCCACAATCTCTTCTATAGCAATCAGACCAGGTGGAAGAGGTAGACCGTCAGGTTTGTAAAATATTTCTGGTGTTGAAGAAGGTATAGAATCTGCAGCGACAGATGTTTAGGTAATAGCACCTTCTGAATCAGTTGTAGATGGAGCTGGTTCAGTAATACAAGTGTTTACCTTCAAACTAGTATTAGCTCTACTATCCTTTGGTGGCTACGGAACTTCTTCTGTAAAGGCAGGGATACCAGAAATGTTTGGAGTAACTGGAGTCTCCGACGGTGTCGGAACACTTGTTCCAACTTTACCAGGGGATTTTGAACCGGTTAAATGAGTTCGCTCCATTCGTAACAGTTT
The DNA here is from genome assembly GCA_031772625.1 of Pinus tabuliformis. Classification (NCBI taxonomy): domain Eukaryota; kingdom Viridiplantae; phylum Streptophyta; class Pinopsida; order Pinales; family Pinaceae; genus Pinus; species Pinus tabuliformis. Next base: position 1,536,502,823 of record CM062804.1, read on the forward strand.
TGATTCTAGAGACAAAGACGGTTGACTCATAAGCCTCCGTGAATGACGGGGTTTCAATTAACTTTCTTCCACGATTACGGATTACTCGATCAACTAAAAATCAAGGGGAAATATGTTTCCGAACTAAATGAATTTTAGACGCTTTGACATAACTTGTTTTTTCAATTTTTAAGAGTCGAGAAAAAACAAAAGATGACTCTAGTCGCCTTCGATTTTTAATGAGCTTGAAGTGACAAGTGCTCAGATGGACCTTTTCCTTTAAGGAGTCTGAAAAGGAATGAAAGAGACTACTGTGGAAGTCTAGACAGAGGGATTACCAAACTAATAGCAAAACTGCAGAATACTTTTTACGGTACGGCAGTCAATCTTCCTGAATGCTGTGTTCAGTGCATTGCGATCGATAGGGTGGCAGACACAGCTTCCTATGGATAATGGATATAGCCTATTGTGGTCTCCCAATATATACTCGACGGTACATGGGAGCACAAGTCCGTACTGGCACTTGTCGTCTCAAAGTGGAGGAATCACCCAACCAGTAATGAAAGCAACAGTTACCAGGCTTTACGACACCGGAATACACCTCTAGCCTAGACTTCTAAATGTTGTGCGTTAGGTTCCAAAGCATTTTTAGATTCATTAAATTTATTTTACAGTTGATCTTGTTTAAGAAATTTTCATTTCAGGTTCACCGCGTGATGTAGATATACAATTTCTAAAATGCAATCTAAGCTGATAAACAATCGTTTAATCTTCTTTTTGCAATGAAAACCCTAGCTACTAAAGAAAGAGAGATGATATTCTTTCAACATAGAGTAGAGAGCACACACTACATGCACTGTCCTAAATCAAACCAACAAACAATCTAAATGCAAATGCACATGCATGTATTTGTTTTCAGCCTTCTTAATGTGTGAATGATAAAAAGAAACCTTTTCCCAAATCTGAATTATTTTTCAAAGCGACATTACTAACAAGCTTCTTCTCAAGACAAAATGAAGACAATGATGACACTTTGTGATTTGGAATTGAAAACTTGCTTTCGACACTTGAAAAACTACTAATTAAAATCAAATACAAGAGTAACAGTGTAATCGACTATCAAGAACAATCGAATTCTCTTCTATGACTGAAAACGACACTTGCGACACTTCCAAATCAAGAAACGACAGTTCAATTACGCTACTTATTTGTAAAAGAGAATTGAAAATGGCTCACAATACATAAAAAAATTTATATTTCTTTGGACAATGGAGGTGGAATAATGCAAAGGAAGGGGGTTTACACAGAGGTATACTGACTACAGATAGCAAAACTCTTGAATAGAGCTGAAAAAAGTGAAGAAAAACCAAAGTCTGGAGGCAAAATTAACCTTCTCTAACCATCGCACCTGTTACACAGGGATTCTAGTATGCATCCCATGTACCGCACATGGGAAGTGTGATACATACTGATATCCTTGAAGAGAGGGTGCGATGGCACAGTGCGAGACTTTTGATCCAATTCTTGATCACAATTTGCAGCACAGTTCAGGGATTTAGGGCGAGCAAGTGATAATCAGTAAATAAATCATAGGGGTAGATCTAAGGAGGTTACTAGAGCCACTAGAAGGGTAATTAGGATGTTTACAAATCAATTGTTCAGTTTATAAACAAAACCTGGAGATAGATTGAAGCAGCATTGATCTACTTTGCACTTGCATAGAAAATGCAGTTCGAAGGCTAGCTGGCTTGACATCAGGCTCCATATGTAAGTTTATAAAACAAACAAGTATAAAAAATCAAACAAGCTATTTGCTCCCCAGTGAAGTCACCATTTTGTTATCGGGAAATATAGTGTCCATGCAGAGCTGCTAGTCCCACTAAGACTAGTAGCTATCTTAGAAACAAACAAACTAAAACTACTTTCATTTTCCTTTATGAGAAGTAGATAAGAGGGGAACAAAGGAGACCAAGCTCTGTCTTGTGCTTGGTTCCTTGCTTGATTCCTCTCCCTTCTGATAGATCTTCACCACTCGTTTCCTCGTCTACCCAGCTTCAAAGAGCACCTATGGAATCAAAGCAGTGGGGTCCCCTGGCTCTGCTCTGATTAACAGTCGTTCATGTAACTCTCGGTTCATAACATCTTTGACCTCTGTCGCTCTCTTTTCTTTGTGGTTTAACCATGAGGTAAATTCCATTAGCTGCATATCTCCCACAACTATGTTGGGATCCCATGAAGTTACATTAGGAAGGGCCAAATTATGGAGGTAGAACTCCGATAGCTTGGCCTTGTCCTCTGAGGAGCTACTATTGCATAAATCTGTGAACTGCTAGGGGTTTTGAATCTGGGAGATACCCCTCTGTGCTAATGCATTAATCTGGAATTGCAGCCACTGGTCCCATTCGTATAGGCCATAAGATTTGGCTGGCTGCCTACATTGTAGAGCATCCATAGCCCAACTGGCCATGTAGTCCAGTTGTGCCTCTTTTTCTTGCAACTGTTGTTTGAGAGCTTATATCTCTATGTTTGCTTGCAATTCCCTTTCCTGTAGATGCTGGTTTAGTTCCTCAGGACCATCTTGCATTCCTTCTTTGCCTTGAGGTTCTGCTGTAGTGTCCTCTGATGTTGTGCCCCTTTCTTTCCTTTGTTCCTGTAGCTGGAGTTTGAGCTTCTCATTCTCTTCCTGTAGAAATACTCGCTGGCAGTTTCCCACATGCATGGCCATAGCGAATTCCCTTCTTGCCTCCTTGAGTTGTTCCTCCAAGGGGCCTATATCTGCTACTCCTTTAGATTTAGCTATCCTCATCCACGTGTGGGTTCGTACTCTTTCTTCTTCCAATGCAAAGAAGAGCGGTACTGTGAATTTTTGTGGGATAATTTTCCCGGCCTCCAAAAAGTTATAATAAGAGCTCAAGATGGGCTGGGGGCTAGGCTCCATGATGTGTTCTACCTCTACTTCCCTTGTGGTGAGGTGGCTACCTCCCCCTCCGTTCTTTCGGTCTCCTTGAGTCTGGCTAAAGTTTCCTGTAGAACTGCTTCAGCATCCTGTAGAGGTGTTTTTGACACTGACCTTTCCATTCTCTCCCTCCAGGTAGTTGTCTTGGGGCTCCCCCGCTCATAAGTGACAGATACTTTGGAGGGGGACTTCTCCCTTGGCGAGGTAGGGGTGTCTCCGATGGTAATTGGGTCTTTAGATGGAGGTTGGGGCCTGCCAGTTTTAATTCTTACACTTCTCCTCGCTTTGAAATACAGAGGAGTCTCCCTTTTGCATTTCTCCTTTGGCTTGGGAGAGGTACTTAGGGTGGCCAGCATAGTTGCTGCCTCCCGAGCAAGAATTTCAGCCGTCTTCTCCTTCTGTGTTCTTTTCTCAAGACTTCGTGTAGAAAGCCCTGTAGTGGCTGATTTCTGGCTTCCTGTAGAAGCTATTTTCAATTTTCCTGTAGAAACAGATGGCACCGTTTTAGCCTGCTTGGCTGAGGGTGCTTTTTCTTTCAATTTTGCTGAGGCTGCCTTAAAGGTGCCCTCACTGACATGGACCTTTTCAGTCCTTTCTACCCTGCTCTGTAGTTGTTTCTCCCTGGGGGTTAATGTGGTTTTGTCATCCTCTGTTTTGGCAGCTTGTTTTTCCTCTTGTTTTCCCTTCTGCTCTTTCTTTGGTGCTTTGGCCATGGTTTCTTAGCCTTTCTCTTTCTTCTCTGTTTGAATTGGTTCCTTCTCCTCGCTACTGGAGGAGGTGAGCTCCTCAGCCAGCACTCGGATTTCATCATCCTTAGTCAAATTTCGGAAGGTTTCCCAGGAGAGAGGGACGATATACGTGTGAAGTGCATCTTCCATGAGGAGCTTAATGAGCCCATGATGGGCTATTTGATCTGGCATCCCCTCTCTCAACTTAGTGGCACACTCGATCATGGACTGCAGGAGGAAGTAATGGATGCTCAACTTTTTCTCTGAGGGTAGGTCCATTTGGTGCCTAAGTTCCGTGAACAGCCGAAAATGGTATCCATACATGATGTTGAACTGCCCCTCGCACTTGATATATTTCATAATTTGGAGGCTAACCTCACTCCAGAACGGTTGTAGGCTGGTTCTTCGCACTCCATTCTTGTCTTCTAAGAATTGCTCCTCCGGCAAAAAGAATTCCTTCTTAGCCTTCTGGCCCAGTTTTCTCTCCTCCTTATCCCAAGGTACCCCCATCGGTAGATCAGTGACCCTGCTAATGAACTATGGGGTGAGTCTGAGGGTCAAACCTCTGAAGTTGACAACAGCCAATGTTTTGGACTTTGGATGCAAGGATCGTAAGAATTCCTCTGCAACCTCGTCATCGTGACCTTGAAGCTTATCATAGAATGACATCCACCGTGCATGAGAAAACAGGTCTACCACCTCAGGGGTTTCCCGTAGCTTCTTGGAGTCTGTAGGCTCTTTCCTGATGAACCCACCCGGCATGGTAAAATCTCGCTGTGTTGGCCTGAGCTGGCTGGCGCGTATAAAAAGATGGATCTTTGGGATTTCCTTAGACAGAGCGCAAAGTTACGCCTCTATCATGCACACAATTTATAAATTCACGACTGTCTACAGGTGAGCCTTGATAGTGGCTCAATTATGAACTAGACCCTTTACAAAATCCCGCATACACACTACGATGACAATTATCATGCAGAAATAAGAAGACACTTGAAAATTCATGCACAGACTGAAATTTATGGTTTTCTACCCCTTTTATACGTCGACTTCACCACCTTTCGAACCAATTGCATGGGAGGACTATGTTCAGGCTTACCTCGTTCTAGACTTGCCACCTTTGATGTGAACAGTTTAATTTCTCCGTAGCGTTGAGCTTCCTGTAGCGCAGCTTCCTGTAGAAGTCGTGCACAGGTTCTGGGGAGCGCTTCAGTGGTTCTGGGCCTTCTGTGCAACAACAGGACGTTTAAACAAGCCGAGAACTCAGAGTATCAACCTTTAGGAAATTGCGGATGCGTACTTGGCTCCAAAGCGGTTGGGAATAAATGAGTGTAGTGCGCCATACGCGATCTAGCCGGTAGATTTAAATCTCTACGGAACTCGTGGTGCAGGGGTGAGCTGTCCCCGTCAACCCATTGGCCAACGTCACCTGTGATCATTCCATTGCATGTCTGCCTGACCGCCAAATCATTCCCTACATATCTACTGCCGCCACTCCTGTTAGATCGCTGCTTCTCTTCGACTGGACTCTTCCCACGTGTCCATTTCCTGCCTTGTCGACACCCCCAATACTTTTCGGATCGGACGAGGCCATCGGGTTGGTTATGGTGGCCAGTTGAATGGCTACCCGACTTGCTCAACCATTTCATTTTCATATTTACACACATTTTAAAGCATTATTCATGTAATTTGACAAAACAGGGTGAGGCACTTACCTGTGCAGCCGTGACGTTATTTTTCTCATGCTTCAAGATGAGGGTGACAGATCCACTTGTTGCCACTTTGTGCATAGGCATGGGAGCTCCTTTTCGCTGACTATTGCTGGTTACGAGACTGGTTGCTTGGCTGTGGATGGTGCATGCGCCGGCTCACGAGTTTCAGGTATCTTCATGGCGTGCGCTCTAGCCGGATCAACTACTACAGGATTCCTGTAGGAAATCATGTAGCTGTTTCTCCTCCTCGGGTGCATGCAGAAACGGTGGAGTCACGTTCACGGTTGCAGGGTCTTCGGATTGCCTTGAAAGATAGCACAACGGCCTCTGCATGCTTTGCTTTTCATTTGAAAATGATTTCTTCTGAGAGTCCAACGTTCTGGTTTGACTGCACAGGTATTTCAATCGTATGGTAGCAATGGTGGTGGAAGGAGGCGACAACAGTGGGTGATGGAGAAAAACATTGGTTGCATGCCTCCTTATTGGACTTCAGGCTTCAAATTCTTCTACACAGTCGGTCCTGGCCCGTCCTAAGATTCCACAGGAAGTTTCCTGTAGAAATACAAAACTTCCTGTAGAAAGTCTTGTAGCTTCCTGTAGGAGGCTAAACTATGATCAGACCGTGCCCATACCTTGGAAGAGATGAGTGTTTCTGGAGGGAGTGCTGGTGAGGTCACCTGGTAGCATGGTAGGGACCCTTATCCTTGAGTTGAGAGGCCTCCTTTTCTACATGGAATACCTGCAACCTGCATTAATTTCCAAAGCTTGAGCCTATTTTTCTGTTTCTGCCTCTTTTTTCTTTTCCTTGGTTTTTTTTTTTTTCCTTTTTTTTTTGAGGAGACAGCAGGGGTACCTCAATGAGGTTTTCACCCCTACTATTTGCCTTGGGTGCCTCAGAGAGGTTTTCACCCAAGGGTGTTTTTGTTTTTATTCCAATTTTTTCAGAGAGACAGCAGGGGCGCCTCAATGAGGTTTTCACCCCTACCATCTGCCTTGGGAGCCTCAGAAAGGTTTTCACCCAAGGATATTTTTATTATGATTTTTTTTTTTTTTGGATGCTCAGGGTATGCCCAAAACAGAGGCAGAACCCTTTTCTACGACCAACACTGATTTTTCCACAGTTTTGATGAACTCTTGCCTCGAAAGAGGTTTCCTATAGATCTTTAGTCGATGCCCATTGACGAGCATGGGGATGGCTTCCTCATCGATGGTCCGGATAAGAACAAACCCATTATCATTACACTTCTCCACTGCATATGGCCCTAACCATCTTGTTCTCAGCTTCCCCTTGAAATCCTTGTGTCTGAATCATACAACAGTGCCCAATCTCCCAGTTGGAATTGCTTGTCATTGAGGTGCCAGTCATGCCATATCTTCCTCTGAAGTTGAACCACTTCTGAGTCGATAAGGGCCTGCATTCTGTGTTCATCTAACCCATTCAGCTGCAATAACCTTTCTTGTTGGGCATGGCTGAGATCTAGGTCCAGCTGAGCTGCCATCCTCAATGTGTTGTACTCGAACTCTATTGACAACAAAGCTCTCTTCCCATAGACTAGTTCATATGGTGTGAAACCGGTTGTGGTCTTTCAAGTGGTGTTGTAAGCCCAGGTGGCCCCAACCAGGCGATCTGCCCAATCCTTTCTGCTGCTGCTCACCACCTTAGTCAAAATCCCTTCTAATGCTCTATTGGTGACTTCCACCTGCCCATTTTCTTGAGGATGATAGGGGGTAGAAGTTCTATGCTTGATCTTGTGATGAGCAAGCAAATATTCAATTAGGTTAGAGGTGAACTAGCTTCCTTGATCGGTGACTAGCTCTCTTGGGTAACCAAATTTGTAGAAGATGTTTTCTCTTAAAAACTCAGCCACCTTTTCTTCTGTCGCTGCTTTGATTGCCTTGGTTTCTGCCCACTTTGTCAGATAGTCTATGCACACAATGATGTAAGACCTTTGCCTTGAAGGAGGATTGATAGGACCCACAAAATCCATGCCCCACTTCTCAAATGGTTCAAGAGTCACTTGAGGTTGGAGAGGCATTTCGTCCCTTGGGGTTGGCTTCCCCATCCTTTGGCATCGGTCACATTGGCTGATATATCTCTTGACATCTTGATGAAGCGTGGGCCAATAGTAGCCTGCCTGTAGAATTTTGAAGGCAGTCCTCTTGGCTGCAAAATGTCCTCCACAAGGCCCATCATGACAAGTTAGGAGGATGTCAAAGACCTCCTCCTCCCTTACACAACGCCTTAAGATCTGATCGGGGCCAAGTTTGAACAGGTTGCCCCCGATCCAAGTGAACGAGGCACTCTTCCTTACAATTCTTCTTTTCTCTTTTGAAGATAGATGCGAAGGAACTGTTCTCAGACCAGATAGTTTGCTATATCAACAAACCATGGGGAGAGTACTGAGATAGCAAACAGATGTTCATCTGGCATCTGGTCGTCCACTGTTCCATCTTCACCTGCAGGTAAATCCAATCTAGACAAGAAGTCAGCAACAACATTTTCTTTACCTAGTTTGTCAACGATAGTCAAATCAAATTGCTGCAACAGAAGTAACCATCTAATAATATGAGCATTCACATCTGGTTTATTCATTAAATATCTAATTGTAGCATGATCAGTATGTACAAATGTTTGATAGCCAGTGATGTAGTGTCGGAACTTGTTCAGGGCATGGACCACAGCCAAGAACTCTTTCTCAGTTACAGTATAGTTCAATTCTACCTTGGATAAGTTTTTGCTGACAAAGTATATGGCATATGGGAGTTTTTGTTCAACCTATCCTAAGGCTGCCCCTATGGCTTTGTTCGAGGCATCAGTGTGGATGTGGAAAGGTAGGGCCCAGTTTGGACCTCTTAATATCGGGGCAGACACCAACTTATCCTTTAATTCATTCAGAGCCCTTTGACAGTCGTCTGTCCATTTGAACTCAACATCTTTTTCTAAGAGGCCAAACAGTGGCGAGACTAGCTTACTGAAATCTTTAATAAACCTTCTATAATATCCTGCTAAGCCTAGGAAACTCCGAACATCTCTTACTTTCTGAGGAGGTGGAACCTTTTTGATGAGATAAATTTTATTAGGATCCACCTGCAATCCTTGGCGAGAAATGGTATGTCCTAGCACGGTCCCTTCAGTCATCAAGAATTCACATTTTTTCGGACTAAGGGACAGGTTCATCTCAATGCACTTGGTTAGAACTTCTCCTAGATTGGACAATGCTTCTTGGAAGTTGGACCCATAGGGAGTGAAGTCATCCATATAGATTTCCACCGAATCATGGACCAGCTCAGAAAAGATGCTCAATACTGCTCTTTGGAAAGTGGCAGGAGCATTGCATAACCCAAAGGGAAGGACTCGGTAAGAAAAGGTACCCAAAGGACAAGTGAAGGTGGTCTTATCTTGGTATTCCGGGCTGATTTGGATCTGGTTATACCTGCTGAACCCATCTAGGAAAGAGAAAAACTTCTTCCCCGCTAGTCCATCCAACACTTGATCTATGAAAGGCAGAGGAAAGTGGTCTTTCTTGGTGGCTTTGTTCAGTTCTCGGTAGTCCACACAAATTCTCCACTTTCCATTTTTCTTGGGTACCAACACCAGAGGGGACACCCACTTGCTATCCAAGATGGGGTAGATGAATCCTGCATCCAATAGTTTTTGCAGTTTCTTCTTTGACAATGTCCTTAGGGGCTGGATTCATTCTCCTCTGAGGTTGCCGGACCGGTTTACAATCTTCTTTGATGTAGATGTGATGGGTACAGACCGAAGGGTGGACTCCTTTCATCTCCTTATAGCTCCAAGCGAAAGCATCTAGATGACTCGCCAACATACTATACAATTCCTTTTCCTGGGAGGCAGATAGGGAGGAGCTGATCTTTAACGTTCTCTCGGGGCCAAACTCCACATTTTTGACCCTGGGAGAGAGTGGATCGGCCACACTAAGGTCCACTAAGGTTCTGGCTTGAGTATCTTCCACCAATTTCTCTAAGGAAAATGCACTGGGAGGTGGATTCTGAATGAATTAGCTGGAAATTTATCTCAGAATTTGTTCAGGTAAACTCCATTTTGAACAGTTGATCATTTACATGTTTTCTTCTAATATCTAGATCTGAGAATCCTTAATTTCTCTCCCATCCTGGTTGAACTCTTTTACTTTCTTCATAATCCAGCCTAAGAAAACCTTAATTTCTCTTTGGATCTGATTGAAAACCACTTCAGCATTCAACCTTGAGATCTGAAGTAACTCTGTTATCTTTCCATGTAGACATTGTTTTTAGAACTTGATCCAGTACTGTTTGCCTAATATTTGACCCCATAGCCCAATGGTGAAGGAAACCCCTCTTTTCATTTAAGTAAGTAATCCCAACACCAAATCCAAATCAAAACCCAAGTACAATCATAAATAGCCTAAAATCAAATAATTAAACAAAGTTAAATCATAAAGATGGAGCCCTCTCTGAGAATTAGGAAGGCTAGATCCTAATCTCCAAAGTTGGTTTGTGGTTACCTCTAATAATTTATTTATTAACAACTCTAGAGAAATATTGGAGTGATAACAAAACCAACCAAAAAATCAGAAGTGCTCAAATAGAGGGAGATTGACTTAAACGCTGGCATGGCCAACATCTCCATAACATTGTCAAATTGTGGAAAATTGCTTGACCAAAGCATGAAAATTTGGACTTTGTTGTAGGAAGATCCAAATGTTTAGACATTGCAGGAGGAAATTTAGCAAAAGAAGCATCAATGAGAGGAGATTTAGGCAGCTACGAAGAATTTTCCAATCTCGTAGAGGCTCACAAAAATGAATGAGTGAAAGGATCTATAAAGGAAAATGGAAGAGTTGAATAAGGAGGAGAAGAGTTTGATAGAAATGAATCAACCTTCGTAGGATGAGGCCCTTCAACTATCATAGCCAGTGGATGAGACACTTTAGCAACTTTGATAGAGGCAGATAGAATTGGCAAAGAAGGTTGCAGAACATGTCACTAAAGCTTTATTAGAAGAAGTGCACAGTGAGGAAAAGTAGATGGCAGAGCTTTTTCAACAATTCAACAAGACATGCAACAACATTGTAAAGAAGATCAGAGGCAAAGTAGGGGAGTGACTCGGGAAGAGTCACATGTGAGTGTTGGGGGCCTATTGGGCGCAACCCAACATGGCCATATTTTGGGCAAGGAAACCTAATTTTATGGAGGGTTCATAGTAGAAAGGATGTTGCAGAGTGTGAAGTGGACCGCACAATAGAATAACAGAGCAAAATGAGGACCACACAACAAACTCACTACGTATTATAGGAGCTTCATGGAAAAGCTCCTCCATTTTTGTAAAATAAGATAATATTGTAAAAGTTGAATGGTTTTGGACCATAGTCCATTGTATTTTGGAAACCATGGTATTGGGTCCATGGTAATGTAGCGATGTAATCCCTCAATGTAATAGTATATGTACAGATGAATAATAAAAAAGGAGGTTACCTTGAATTGGATCATTATCTATGTTTATGGTGGTACTGTTTTGATCTGTACTTTGGAGAAAGGGGCAAGGCTCCGTAGCTGAGTGCATGGAGGCCTAGGTCTATAGCTTAGCGCACAGACAACCTACAGTTGTGTGCGTAGGTGAAGAACTATTTTTTGTACCAAATTCTCTATTATAAGAAATAGTTCTTGTCAACGTAGTTGATGAGCCCCAATTTTGGTACAATTTGGGCTCATTTTGGCCTATTCTACTTGCTCAAACCATTCATTTTTTACTGCTTATGCATGCATTTCTTAGTTTATTCATGTTGTTTGTAGGAAAAAGGGTAGGCACTCTATCTACGTGACTAATGCATTGTGATTCCAGGTTTTGGCATTAAAAGGGAGCAAAAGACAACGAAAAAGGAGACAAGGAGACAATGAGGTGGCACTGCTGACTTTTAGGAGAGGATGTCCACGGTCTTGGGGACATTCCTCGTGATTCCCACCAAGAACTCCGAGCTCCAATCCATCTCCCCTCCGAGCTTAGAAGCAGCCAGCTGTTCTACAGGAACAGCAGTTATAAACTGCTCTACAGGAACAGCAGTTATGACCGTCCTACAGGATCAGCAGTTAAACTCTAGTTGGACAGCCGAGCTCCTAAAATCAAGGACACTTGTTGGATCATCATTTTTGTATAAGTGTAGAGACCTTAGCCTTGGATAGGTTGTTGAAACTCTCATATTGCTATTGTAATTTTCGAGCACAGCTCAGTTTTTGTTCCTTTTTGTAAGCCAATTTGGCATGATATCAGATTATGAATAAAGAAGGCAGATTCTGATCTAGTTCTGAGTTTTCTTAAGGAGACTATAGCTCTCAGGTTAGGGCCCAACCTGAGAGCCATAGATCCCCTCTGCTGTAGTGTTGTTTCCATTTCATTTCAACACTTTGAGCTTTTCATTTGCACATGCAATTCGAATTACAGGTTGTTAAGTTGGTCTTTTTCATGAGTTAGATAGGAGTTGCTTATGGTGAATTTGTTTCGACTTGCTTAGCGTAGCAGAGGATAGATATAATCGATTGGAGCTCCAACAAAAAGGTTGTTAAGGCTCACTGCCACCTCATCTGGGATGGGAGTGAAGTCCATGACTAACCACCAAAAATACGCATTTCTTTATTCCATGATTGTTGCAAACACAGTCACGTTATGTTAGATGCTGTCACATGATTCACACCTGCACCACACTCCTTTACCACGGCTTCATGCACATTCTCCTTCGCGTTTAGATTGTTGTTCATTGAATTTACAAGCACAGGTGGTTTAGGGTGATGCATCTTCGGTTTGGTGATAGTCACAAGCATTTGTTCCATTTACACTGCTTTCTCTCGTTCCATTACTTCGTCCTCCATCTTGATCACGCATGCAAACACATCTTTGACCCCTGCTCTACTCTGTCATCTCCCAAAGTCTTTCACTCCTCACGTACTTCCATTCTCTAGCCCTTTCGTTGACATAGCCCTTTACCTTCCAACCTACTCCCTACACTCACTTCCCATCCTATTCCTTCACTTCTACAGCCATCACCAGCCTCATTCCTACCTTACACATCTCCCCCTACCATTTCATCATCCCTCCATCACGCCAAACACTCACGGTACGTTATCCTGTAGCCATTTGTAGACATCCTGTAGAAACCAGAATATCCTGTAGGATCCCCTGCAGCCATCCTGTAGGAGGCCACTCTCTCGGTTGCTGAGCATCTGAATGCGAGGAACATCTGTGGATGGATGTTAAGGATCCCTAGGGACCTCTCCTAGCCTTCCCAACCTGTCCCACGCTTTCCTTCCTTCTCCATCCCATCTGCACAATCAAACCCTAGTTAGCACAAAATCACAATCATTCCACACACTTAAGGGAAAAATACAAAAACATATCTTTCATGATGCAAGTAGTTTAGATCCATGCATTTGCACTTATTAGAGGTAACAGCAGCATTGGTAGAAGTTTCATTCACATGTTTTGCATTGTAGAGGTTAGACTAGTTAAATTAGGGTTTCCTAGGTTTACATGCTTTGATTTGCTTTCAGTCCATTTTGTCAAGTAGAGTAGTTTTCCTTTGAGAATAGCTTTCATCCATCAATTAGCAAGCTTCTTCTGAGAGCCTATAGAAGTTGGCTTGAGCCCTAGCGGACTTGTGCCAGCTGACCAAGTGACAGCTGCGACAAGAGCTAGTATTTGTGCATACAGCACCGTCGCTTCCAAGTTTGTACGAACTACCGGGTTGATAAAATGAGAGACAAGAAGCCCCAGGAGTTGTAGCATTATTGCTACAATACTGGAGCTCACCATCTTTTTGGCGCCGTTGCCGGGGAAGCGTCAGAGTATTAGTAATTGTTGCTTTTCTTCTACTTTCGTACTCTTACTTCTGCTCAGTAGTTTATTTCATTTCCATTCTGCAAAAGTAGCTTAGCATTTCCTGCTTTCCTAGATTAGCATTTCCTGCTTTCATAGATTAGCATTTCCTGCTTTCCTAGATTAGCATTTCCTGCTTTCATAGATTAGCATTTCCTGCTTTCATAGATTAGCATTTCCTGCTTTCCTAGATTAATATTTCTTGCTTTCCTAGACTAATATTTCTTGCTTTCCTAGATTAGCTTTCCAATTCTGCAATTTCATTTGAGCAATATAGTTAGTTGTAGATCACTTTGTCTCAGTTTTGTAGGTACCAAAGAAAAAGCAAAAGCACTCAAAAAAAGAAAAGTCCTTTCCATTTCATGCCTCGTAGGAACCGAGATAGATCAGGAAAATTCCTACCAAACACCCCCACCACATCACTGAGTCACCCTTCTCTCTTCTTTGGTGACAGTGACCCAGAGGAACCTATAGGTGAACATCCTAAGATATACCAAGACCCTATAGAAGAAGAAGAGTTAGAAACCACTCCATCTGAAGCCATGGCTGATAATAGGAGAGAAGATGAGAGAATAGAAGGAGCTTTCCCCATCCGAGAGACCAATGGAGATATGAAAATGAAAAACATTAGCCCCTCCGCCTTGCCTCACTTCCATGGACTGACCACTGAGGATCCTGATACCTTCTTGTTTGAGTTTGCTGTCCTTTGTAGAACCTATGACTATACTGAAGATGAGCAAAAGCTTAAGCTTTTCCCTTCCACTCTTAAGGATGCAGCACTACACTGGTTCATGGGATTACCTGGGAATAGCATCGCTACTTGGGCTCAGATGCAGCAAGCCTTCAATACCAAGTATAGGGATTATTGTAGGTCCAAGGAAACCAAGGGAGAGATCTTTCGAATGACCATGGGGAATGATGAGTCTTTAGAGGATTATGAGGAGAGGTTCCAACTTAGCTATAAACGGGCCAGGTGCACACTTGACCCTGAATCCCTCAAGTTGGTTCTACTCCGAGGAGTCCCTGAAGATCTCTTAGACACCCTTCACATGTTAGCTGGGGGGGACATTTACCAACTACCTTATGAGGACATCAAGACTGTGTTTCGAAATCATTCCAGGGCAGCTAGAAAACGAGGTAGAGGAAATCTCCTCTCCACCGGTGTCCCTTTCTCCAAACATGAGTTTACAAACCAATTAGAAGATCTTAAGAGTGAGGTGAGACAGACCATTGCCATGCAGCTGGACACATTCAGGATCTAGCAGAAGAAAGAAGAAGCTGAGAGAGCCTTGGCTGTCTTCTGTCCTAGGTGCACCAGAAGACACCCTAAGAACGAATGTCCATTGCATTCGGTTGAAGTGTGTTTCGTTTGTGAGGAGGACCACCCAACAAATCAGTGTCCAACCTTACCTGCGTTTAAAGCCATGTACCAAGGAACCGAAGCCCCCACTGAACCTCTCTACTTCATCAACCAAAGGAGGCCTCAAGGATCTAGACCTTATCAGCAGGGGATGCAAGGGGCATCTCAAGCTTATTACAACCCCAACCACTCGACTCCCATGCCTTCCTGGGGTCCCCCTGCTCATCCTTCTTGGTCCATGCCTCCTCCATGGTCTTATCCACCTCAGTACCCTACTCAACCTACTTCTCATCCATATCACTCACATACCCAGTTGCAGCCTCAATGGAGTGCTCCTCAGTCGGGGTGGAGGCCCCAATACAACACTCCTCCTGCCATTTTGCCTCCACCACCAGTTCAATCTCAGCCTTTACCTCCTGCTCCTCCAAGGCAACCTCAGATGCCTACTCAACCGAACCCGAACCCCAACAATAGACAGGCTCAGCAGGTATATACTGGGGAGACCTCATGCCCTACCTATGCTGTGGAGATCCAGGAGATCAATCTTAGATCTGGAAAGACTCTTCCAGATCGCCAACCTCCTCCCCCAGAGGATGAGGAAAACCATCAGGAGAGTGAACCAAAGCCTATTCCACCCTTTCCTGAGAGACTAACAGCCACCACACAACCTAACCCAAAAGAAGATGAGCTTTTGGGTGAGCTCAAGCAGTTGTGTGTAAAAATCCCACTTCTCCAAGCCATCAAGGATGTGCCAATATATAACAAGCTGGTTAAGGAGAAGTGTTTCAAACACCCAGGCAGACGGAAGAAAGATGCCTCAACTATCAATGTCATAGGACAGCTATCTGACCTTATGCTAGGACAAGTCATCTGCCCAAAGTACCTAGATCCTGGAAGTCCTGTAGTAGATGTTCACATCAATGGCACCATTATCCCCCACACCTTGATTGATCTAGGGGTGGCCATCAATGTGATGACCAGGGATACCATGCTTAAACTCAATCTTCAGGGTTCCTTGAGGAAGACCTCGACAGTACTGCAATTAGCAGATCGATCCACCGTGACTCCCGAAGGGATTGTAGAGGATGTCTTGGTCTCTATTGATTCTTGGGAATACCCTGCAGACTTCCTGGTTCTGCAACCAAAGGCCAAGCTTACTGGATATCCTCTCATCTTGGGAAGGCCTTGGTTAGCTACTGCAGATGCTTACATAAGTTGTCGGGCAGGAAACATGACCATCAAAAATGGTCCCATGTCCAAGCAGCTAGTCCTATACCCTCCTGCCCAACCTTCTTTAGAGCATGATTTACCACTCTGGTTGGAGGACAGAGAGGAAGACGAGGTGTACTCTGCACCTCTGTGCACCCTAGATACCACTAGAAGAGACCCTCCTACCGAGGATGATTTGATTGAGACCCTGATCCAGAATCCACCTTCCAGTGCACTATCTTTAGAGAAGTTGGTGGAGGATGCCCAAGCTAGCACCTTAGTGGACCTTTGTACAACCAGCCCTGTCACTCCTAGAGTCAAAAGTGTTGAGTTTGGCCCTCAGAGAGCATTAAAGATCAGCTCCTTCCTATCTCCTTCCCAGGAGAAGGAGTTGTGTAGCCTATTGGCCAGCCACTTAGATGCTTTTGCTTGGAGCTATAAGGAGATGAAAGGCGTCCATCCCTCGGTCTGTACCCATCATATATACATCAAAGAGGATTGTAAACCAGTTAGGCAACCCCAGAGGAGAATGAATCCAGCCCTTAAGGACATTGTCAAGGAAGAGTTGCAAAAACTGTTGGATGCCGGATTCATCTACCCCATCTCAGATAGTGAATGGGTGTCCCCTCTAGTGTTGGTTCCCAAGAAGAATGGGAAGTGGAGGATCTGTGTAGATTACCGTGAGCTGAACAAAGCTACCAAGAAAGACCATTTCCCTCTACCTTTCATAGATCAAGTGTTGGATGGACTGGCAGGAAAGAAGTTCTTCTCTTTCCTGGATGGGTTTAGCGGGTACAATCAAATCCAAATCAGCCCGGAAGACCAAGATAAGACCACCTTCACTTGTCCTTGGGGTACCTTTGCCTACCGAGTCCTTCCCTTTGGGCTATGCAATTCTCCTGCTACTTTTCAGAGAGCTGTCTTGAGCATCTTCTCGGAGTTGGTCCATGATGCAGTGGAAATATACATGGATGACTTTACTCCTTATGGGGCCAACTTCCAGGAAGCATTGTCCAACTTGGGAAAGGTCCTAACCAAGTGCATCGAGATGAACTTGTCCCTTAGCCCTGAGAAATGTGAATTCCTAATGACTGAAGGGACCGTGCTAGGCCATACCATTTCTTCCCAAGGATTGCAGGTGGATCCTAACAAAATTGCTCTCATCAAGAGGGTTCCACCTCCTCAAAAAGTAAGGGATGTCCGGAGTTTCTTGGGATTAGCAGGATACTACCGGAGATTCATTAAGGACTTCAGCAAGTTAGCCTCACCATTGTTTGGTCTGTTGGCAAAAGATGTGGAGTTTAATTGGACTGACGATTGTCAGAAGAGTTTGAATGAATTAAAAGACAAGTTAGTGTCAGCTCCAATCCTGAGAGGTCCAAACTGGGCCCTACCTTTCCACATCCACACTGATGCCTCGAACAAAGCCATAGGTGCAGCCTTAGGACAAGTGGAGCAAAAACTTCCATATGCCATTTACTTCGTTAGCAAAAACTTGTCCAAAGCAGAGCTGAATTACACTGTAACCGAGAAGGAATTCTTAGCTGTGGTTCATGCACTGAACAAGTTCCGACATTATATTACTGTTTACCAGACTTTTGTACATACTGACCATGCTGCTATTAGATATTTGATGAATAAACTAGATGTGAATGCTCGTATTATTAGATGGTTACTTTTATTGCAGCAGTTTGATCTAACCATTGTTGATAAACCAGGGAGAGAAAATGTTGTTGCTGACTTCTTGTCTAGATTGGATTTGTCTGCAGATGAAGATGGGACGGTGGATGACCAGATGCCTGATGAGAATCTGTTTGCTATCTCAGTACTCTCTCCATGGTTTGCTGATATAGCAAACTACCTTGTTTCAGCTCAGTTCCCTCCGCACCTCTCTTCAAAAGAGAAGAGAAAAATCATCAGAAAGAGTGCCTCATTTACATGGATTGGGGGCAATCTGTTCAAGCTTGGCCCCGATCAGATCTTAAGGCGTTGTGTAAGGGAGGAGGAAGTCTTTGACATCCTCCTCACCTGTCATGATGGGCCTTGTGGAGGACATTTTGCAGCAAAGAGAACTGCCTTCAAGATCCTGCAGGCAGGCTACTATTGGCCCACACTTCATCAAGATGTCAGAAGATATGTCAGCCAGTGTGACCAATGCCAAAGAATGGGGAAACCAACCCAAAGGGATGAGATGCCTCTCCAACCTCAAGTGACTCTTGAGCCATTTGAGAAGTGGGGCATGGACTTTGTGGGTCCAATCAATCCCTCTTCGAGACAGAGATCCTACATCATTGTGTGTACTGACTACTTGACAAAGTGGGCAGAGACTAAAGCAATCAAAGTAGCAACAGAAGAGAAGGTGGTCGAGTTCTTAAGAGAGAACATCTTCTACAAGTTTGGCTACCCAAGAGAGCTGGTGACCGATCAAGGGAGCCAGTTCACATCCAACTTGGTTGAAGATCTACTAGCTCATCACAAGATCAAGCATAGGACTTCCACCCCCTATCATCCTCAAGCAAATGGGCAGGTGGAAGTCACCAATAGAGCATTAGAAGGGATCTTGACTAAAGTGGTGAGTAGCAACAGAAAGGACTGGGCAGATCGCTTGGTTGAAGCCACATGGGCTTACAACACCACTTGGAAGACCACCACCGACTTCACACCTTATGAGCTGGTCTATGGGAAGAAAGCTTTGCTGTCCATTGAGTTTGAGTATAACACTTTGAGGATGGCAGCTCAGCTGGACCTAGATCTCAGCCATGCACAACAAGAAAGGTTATTGCAGCTGAATGGACTGGATGAGCACCGCATGCAGGCCCTCCTTCACTCAGAAGTGGTTCAACTTCAGAGGAAGGTGTGGCATGACCAACATCTCCATGACAGGCAATTTCAGCCGGGAGATTGGGCTTTGTTGTATGATTCCAGATACAAAGATTTCAAGGGGAAGTTGAGAACCAGATGGCTGGGACCATATTCAGTGGAAAAGTGTCATGACAATGGATCTGTCCTCATTCGAACCATTGATGAGGAAGCCATTCCCATGCTTGTCAATGGGCATCGATTGAAGATCTACAGGAAGCCTCCCTCAAGACAAGAGTTCATCAAAACAATGGAGAAGGCAGTATTGGTCATAGAGAAGGGTCCTGCCCCTGCTTTGGGCACACCCTGAAGCATCTAAAAAAAAAAAAAAAAAATATATATATATATATATATATATAAATAAATAATAAAGATCCTTGGGTGAAAACCTCTCTGAGGCGCCCAAGGCAGGTGGTAGGGGTGAAAACCTCATTGAGGCGCCCCTGCTATCTTCCAAAAAAAAGAGATAAAGATCCTTGAGTGAAAACCTCTCTGAGGCGCTTAAGGCAGGTGGTAGGGGTGAAAACCTCATTGAGGCGCCCCTGCTATCTTTCAAAAAAAAAAAGAAAAAAACAAACAGAAAAAAAACAAGATCAATAAGTCATTATGTGAAATTTGCATGCAGATTGCAGGTGTTCTATGGAGGAGAGGAAGCCTCTCAAGTCAAAGTCAAAGGTCCTTCTCATGCAGCCAGGACACCTCACAAGCTCCTCCTCCAAGAACGCTTATGTTTTTCAAGGTATGTGCAATTTTATCATGGTTTGAATCTTCTACAGGAAACTGCTGTCTTTTTACAGGAAGGCACAGTTTTTCTACAGGAAGGTGCAAATTTCTACAGGAAGAGCTTCCTGTCTACAGGAAGCTCTGTACTTCTACAGGAAACTTCCTGTAGAAGCTCAGAACGAGCCAGAATGCGTTTCATGAGCAGATCTGATGACTACGGGTTGGTGTGGACGCATGCAAGCCTCTTTTGGGCCCATGCACGACGCTGATACCTTGCTCCACCATCCTCGTCGCCATGCAACTAAGATCCCTGCACCAGCAAACCAGATCAATGAGTTCTCATGGAAAAATCAGTTGTCAGAGAAAAATGAACACCGAGAGCTCATACCACGTCCATGTCGAGCATCAGAAGCTTCGGGAGCACGATTAGCAGGTCATCTCCATTGTCAAGTAGCATGCACCCAAGGAGGTGAGACTGTTACAAGGCACCCCGCGGGAATCCTGTAGCAGTCAAACCTGCAGGAGTGGATACCATTCATCGCCCAGCCATCTGCAAACAACACACGGGCGCATGCAACCAGAGCGTCCACTACAGCGCCAGCATCCTATAACCACGAGCCTCCAGGACTGTGTAAGCCACATGCAGCAGCTAGATCCGTCGTCCAAAAACTGGAAATCATGTGCAGACGCGCGCAGGTAAGTGTTCTAATCCTTCCTTCCATCAAATCGCATGAGTATCACTTTGATTTGTTTTCATGGCGTAGAAATGAATGGTTGAGCGGCCGTAAGGCCAGTTGACTGGCCACGTTGGCTAGTGAAGGGATAGTCAGATGATGGGTGGCAGCCACGACAAAGGGAACACGCAGCACGCACGTGAAGATCAGTCCCGTCAACCGAGAAACGAGTTTAACCGAAAAGGGCGGCGGTAGATCTGTGGGAATGAATGCGGCAGCAAGCGAATGTGCAGGCGGATGATGGGTGACGTCACCCAATGGTCCAGCGGGGACAGCTCACCCTCCGCGCCACGAGCTGCGCCGATTCAAAATCTAATCGGCTAGATTGTGCACGTATATCCATCCACCTCCACTTCAAAACTTGAGTAACTCTTCTGAATACCTCTACATGTTGATACGCCAAGCTTTCGGCCGACTGAACACCAGTGAAGCGCACCTCAACCACAGTCCAACTACCGTTCTCCCCGAAGCCTGCGCACTGCTCCTACAGGAACGCAGTCCTACAGGAAGCAGTTTCTACAGGAACGCAGCTCTACAGGGAGGTGAAGTCTTCACGTAAGAAAAGGTGGCAGAAAAGAGGTAACCCTGAAACTCCTTCCGCAATTGGCTTTCAAAGGTGGCAAGGTCATTATTCACAGTCTGGTCATAAAAAAATATTGGATTGTCGTGCCTATACTATCGCTTCTACAAGATAGCAGTATAATTAGACTGTGGCCTGTGAATTCATTGCATGCTCCGTCTATAAGACCGAATTTCCTTTGTATCTACCGCCTTTGGTCAAAACCACTGTTTTCATCATGCCTGGTGGGTTTATCAGGCAAGAGCCCACTGATTCAAATACATTAAGCAGAAACCCGGCAGTGGTTGAGCTCTTCACTAGAGCACAATGGATGCCTTTTTGTGATAAACTACAGGGCTACGATGATGAAGTAGTCAAGGAATTCTTGCAGGCATTGAAGCCTAAATCCCAGAAACTGGCCACAGTAAGCTTCAGAGGTCTCAGCCTCCAACTCACCCCAGAGCATATAAGTCGAATCACAGAACTGCCCATGGGTCTGCCGTGGGATAAAGAAGAGCGGAAGTAGAGCCAGCAAGCAAAGAAGGAGTTCTTCCCACCTAAAGAATCATTCACAGAGGACAAAAATGGGGTGAAAAGGACAAGCCTGTTGCCACCATGGAACGAAGTCAGTTTGCAAATTATGAAATATATCACCTGTGAGGGTTGTTACAGCATCATATATGCGTATCACTTCAGGTTGCTCAATGAACTAAGACACCAGATTGACCTCCCTGCAGCACAGAGGCTGAGCATTCCTTACTTTTTACTGCAGTCCTTGATGGAGTGCTCCACAAAGCTCAAGGACGGAATTCCGGATCAGGTAGCCCACCATGGGCTAGTCAAGCTTCTTGTGGAGGATGCTCTCCACTCATATAAAGTCCCCCTCGCTTGGGAATCATTTAGGAATTTAACAAGAGAAGGGAACATAAAAATGTTGCTTGAAGAAACGGAATCCTCTAGCGGTGAAGAAGAAGAGCCAGTAGCCGAGAGTAAGAAAGGGAAAAGCCAAAAGGTCCCGACTCCAACACAGAAGAAAGAACGAAAGGAGAAGGAGGAGGGAAAGGATGACAGAGCAAAAGAGGACACCCCCATCCTGTCAGCAAGGGAAAAGAGGTTGAAAAGCAGGGCAGTCAAAACTGAGGTGGTCCCTGCCAGCCCAAGCACCTCGTCAGCTCCTGCAGTCAAAGCCAAAAGCAAAATCCATGCAGCCAAGCAAGAAAAGGTGGTGAGAGTTGCATCTGCAGGAACGCAAACACAGGCTTCTACAGGAAGCCCGAAAACACAAACACAGGCTTCTACAGGAAGCCCGAAAACAAAGACAAAGGCTTCTACAGGAAGCCCGAAGATCAGTAAGGAGCAGGCTTCTACAGGAAGCCCAAGAGCAACGACCAAGGCTTCTACAGGGAGCCCAAAAATCGTTGGAGAACAGGCTTCTACAGGAGGCCCAAAAACGGAGACAAAGGCTTCTACAGGAAGCCCGCAAGTGCAACCACAGGCTTCTACAGGAAGCCCGAAGACAGAGACAGGGGCTTCTACAAGAAGCCCGAGATTGGAAAGAGGGGCTTCTAAAAGAGGCCCGAAGGTCATTGAGAAACAACCTCCTATAGAGAGTCCGAAGACAAAGAAAGAATCTTCTACAGGAGGCCCGGAAGCGGGCAAAGCAGGGTCTTCCACAGGAACCCCGAAATCTAAAAAGGAGGGGCCCTCTACAAGGAGCTCCGAGAGAGCAAAACACAAGAAAGAGAAGGCTGGCATTCTCGAAAAGGAGGCAGCAGCGGCACTGGCTGCCCTCAGCACACCTCCAAAACCGAAAGAGAAAAGGGAGAGGGAGACCCCTCTACCACCTGAAGCCAGGAGAAGCAAGAGGATGACCGCGGGCAAGCCACAGCCTCCACCCAGTAGCCAAACCACTTCAGGGGATGTCCCTACTTCACCCAGTGCAAGGACCCCCTCTAAAACATCAGCTACCCTCGAAAAGGGGAGCCCAAAAATAACTTCCTGGACACGAAAGATAGGCCAGTTGCCTTCCGAAGCCCGACTCAAGGAAATAGAAAAAGGGAAGGAAGCATCACCCTCGTCACCACCAGGGGCAGAGAAGGCAGGGCCATCAAAAGCAGAAAAGAAAGAGCCTATTCCGGTCCCAAGTCCTCGGCCAAGGACAAGGAGCAGGAGCAAGGTTGCTCAAGGATGAGCAAATGGTTCAGCTGGGGGGTGATGATGAGCCCCAATTTTGGTACAATTTGGGCTCATTTTGGCCTCTTCTACTTGCTCAAACCATTCATTTTTTACTGCTTATGCATGCATTTCTTAGTTTATTCATGTTGTTTGTAGGAAGAAGGGTAGGCACTCTATCTACGTGACTAATGCATTGTGATTCCAGGTTTTGGCATTAAAAGGGAGCAAAAGACAACGAAAAAGCAGACAAGGAGACAATGAGGTGGCACTGCTGACTTTTTGGAGAGGATGTCCACGGTCTTGGGGACATTCCTCGTGATTCCCACCAAGAACTCCGAGCTCCAATCCATCTCCCCTCCGAGCTTAGAAGCAGCCAGCTGTTCTACAGGAACAGCAGTTATAAACTGCTCTACAGGAACAACAGTTATGACCGTCCTACAGGATCAGCAGTTAAACTCTAGTTGGACAGCCGAGCTCCTAAAATCAAGGACACTTGTTGGATCATCGTTTTTGTATAAGTGTAGAGGCCTTAGCCTTGGATAGGTTGTTGAAACTCTCGTATTGCTATTGTAATTTTCGAGCACAGCTCAGTTTTTGTTCCTTTTTGTAAGCCAATTTGGCATGATATCAGATTATGAATAAAGAAGGCAGATTCTGATCTAGTTCTGAGTTTTCTTAAGGAGACTATAGCTCTCAGGTTAGGGCCCAACCTGAGAGCCATAGATCCCCTCTGCTGTAGTGTTGTTTCCATTTCATTTCAGCACTTTGAGCTTTTCATTTGCACATGCAATTTGAATTACAGGTTGTTAAGTTGGTCTTTTTCATGAGTTAGATAGGAGTTGCTTATGGTGAATTTGTTTCGACTTGCTTAGCGTAGCAGAGGATAGATATAATCGATTGGAGCTCCAACAAAAAGGTTGTTAAGGCTCACTGCCACCTCATCTGGGATTGGAGTGAAGTCCATGACTAACCACCAAAAATACGCATTTCTTTATTCCATGATTGCTGCAAACATAGTCACGTTATGTTAGATGCTGTCACATGATTCACACCTGCACCACACTCCTTTACCACGGCTTCATGCACATTCTCCTTCGCGTTTAGATTGTTGTTCATTTAATTTACAAGCACAGGTAGTTTAGGGTGATGCATCTTCGGTTTGGTGATAGTCACAAGCATTTGTTCCATTTACACTGCTTTCTCTCGTTCCATTACTTCGTCCTCCATCTTGATCACGCATGCAAACACATCTTTGACTCCTGCTCTACTCTGTCATCTCCCAAAGTCTTTCACTCCTCATGTACTTCCATTCTCTAGCCCTTTCGTTGACATAGCCCTTTACCTTCCAACCTACTCCATAAACTCACTTCCCATCCTATTCCTTCACTTCTACAACCATCACCAGCCTCATTCCTACCTTACACATCTCCCCCTACCATTTCATCATCCTTCCATCACGCCAAACACTCACGGTACGTCATCCTGTAGCCATTTGTAGACATCCTGTAGAAACCAGAGTATCCTGTAGGATCCCCTGCAGCCATCCTGTAGGAGGCCACTCTCTCGGTTGCTGAGCATCTGAATGCGAGGAACCTCTGTGGATGGATGTTAAGGATCCCTAGGGACCTCTCCTAGCCTTCCCAACCTGTCCCATGCTTTCCTTCCTTCTCCATCCCATCTGCACAATCAAACCCTAGTTAGCACAAAATCACAATCATTCCACACACTTAAGGGAAAAATACAAAAACATATCTTTCATGATGCAAGTAGTTTAGATCCATGCATTTGCACTTATTAGAGGTAACAGCAGCATTGGTAGAAGTTTCATTCACATGTTTTGCATTGTAGAGGTTAGACTAGTTAAATTAGGGTTTCCTAGGTTTACATGCTTTGATTTGCTTTCAGTCCATTTTGTCAAGTAGAGTAGTTTTCCTTTGAGAATAGCTTTCGTCCATCAATTAACAAGCTTCTTCTGAGAGCCTATAGAAGTTGGCTTGAGCCCTAGCGGACTTGTGCCAGCTGACCAAGTGACAGCTACGACAAGAGCTAGTACTTGTGCATACAGCACCATTGCTTCCAAGTTTGTACGAACTACCGGGTTGATAAAATGAGAGACAGGAAACCCCAGGAGTTGTAGCATTATTGCTACAATACTGGAGCTCACCAGTAGTCCCACATTGCGATGAACCATAGTAGAATATGTGTATTCATGTGTTTTTCGTATTATCTGCACTTTATTTCAGTACTGTGAAGTTTATTGATGTTTATGATATGTTTAAGTAATGAATGTAATTTTGCGAAGTAATATATAAGTATGAAGTAGTTTATAAGTGTTAAAGCATAAGAAAATACAAAATTGCCACATCAGAGTATCCCTCAAGGCTATAGAAACTTGGTTTTACAACCTCCCATAGTCACTTTGGGTGAGAGTGCGACTTGTTTGTAGTTCATTGTTGAAAGGGATAGTTATTGGGGCTTTTGTTGGTGCACAGTAAAATCCGAACCTAGGTTAGCCCAACCTAAGCCAATAGACACCATCTGCATATCCGATGTATGGTGAGAGTGAGGTGAAAATTTATGCAAAAGAAGACACATGCATGAGGAAAATAACCATAGAAATCCAAAAATATCCATAAACAAAACAAAGAAACAAAACTTATGTACATAAAATTACAAAACACATGCTTAATAAAAGACTAGGCAAAATACGTTTTGAGATAGAGCCCGTTACTGGGCTCTACGAGTGGGATACCATCATAGCCCTAAATTTTGAAGGCTCCTTTGGAAAGAACCTTAGTGACAACATAAGGGCTGAACCATAGTGATTGAAGTCTTCCTTCCCTTAAGAGGTCTTGTTTTTTATCGTAAAGTATGAGATCACTCTCTTGGTATGAATGAGGCTTGACATGTTTATCGTATTGAGCTTTCACTCAGTCCTTGTGCACTTCGAGACCTAGTATAGCATCTGAATGAGTCTCATCCAAATTATTAAATGAGAGAAAGAACTCTTGTTTAGTGGTGGTAGCAGGTAAGAGTTCAATAGTGAGTCTAAGGGATGGAGTCTGACACTCGATAAGTAGAATTACTTCCAGTACGTAAGTAAACTGAGATGATGTGAATAGTGTAGCAGTTTTTACTAATGTCTGGTATGCCCAAAGTGCAGAATATAACATTCTATGCCCTTAGATTTTGTGATTTCCTACGAAGCAGTAGATCATGATCTTGATGACGTCGTTAATGGCTTCAACTATGCCATTAACCTATGGGTAGTAGGAAGAAGAATGATCTTGGGAAAAACTAAACATAGAAGTTAAGTCATAAATAATGTGATTTTGAAAGTGTGAACCATGGTTTGTAACGATTTTGCAGGGCATGCCGAAGAGATAGATAACCTGATTGAATAGAAATAATGCAAAAATATCTCCATTATCCCATAAAGTGGGAATGACTTCATCCCATTTCGTAAAGTAGTCTATGGAAACAACATTGTAGCTATGACCATCATAGGAAGTGGGGTTGAAAGTGATGAAGTATTTTCCCCATTTAGAAAAGGGTCCAACAGAGACAACCGGGTGTAGAGGGGTAGGGGGAAAATGAATTTTCTTTGTATAGACTTGACAAGGATGACATTGCTGGACTGCAGTAATTCACTCTATGAATAAGGTTGGCTAGTAGTATCTTGCGTGCAAGATTTTCTAGGTAGTGTCCATACCCGAAAGATCACCACCACATACCCTGACATGACAAACATTAAGAACTTGTTCTGCTTTGGCAAGGGTAAGAAAACATCGAAGAACTGATTCAACACCATGATGATAAAAAGAATCGTAGAGAACTAAGTAGTTCTTAGCGTGGTGGTAGATGCGACAATGATTGTCTGACAATAGATCTGAGTGGAAATGCTAGGTTTTCATATAGATAAGGATGAATTTTTACCATGGGTCAATAGAGTTGACTAGATAAACATATACATCTATCATAGGGTCATGGGTTACTTCATCTGGATCGATTCTGTGAAGGTTTGATAATAATTATGTGAAGACTAAGGATTTTTTCACCTTGGCGATGGTGAAGACCAAGTCAAATTGTTTGAGGATGATGATCCACTTAGAATACTTTCCTCTAGTAACTTGATGAGACAAAATGTGTCTCATGGGATTTTTCAGGGCAATGATGGTAGTCTAATGGAGAAGGATTTAATGTTGGAAATGATTGACAACAAGACTACCTCTAGTGATAGACTTTCCACATATGAATACCATAATTCAGACCCGACAATACCTTTCGAGAGGTATTAAACCACATTCTCACTGTTATCATCATGTATTTGAGCCCAAACCATTTCTATAGATGATGGTGTGATAGCTAGGTATAATATAAAGTTGCACATATAGTCCAAAGGGCTTAGAAGTGGGGCTGAAGTTAGTGCATTTTTCAATGTATCGAACAAGCCTTATGCTTGATCACCCCACAAGAAAGGTACTCCTTTCTTTATGAGGTGCATAAAACATTTTGTTAACTCGACATAGCTGATGATGCAATGGCATCAAAAGTTTTCCTTCCCTTGCAAATGTTGGAGTTGAAGAATGGATTGTGGTGTGGGAAATCAAGCAATTTCCTTGAGCTTATCGAGATCAACCTATATCCTATGTTTTGAGACAATAAATTCACACAGATGCCCATACTTGACAAGGAATACACACGTATTTAGATTTAGATGGATGCTATAGAACCTACATCTAAGAAAAATATCTTAGAGATGAGCTAGTTTTTGGGCTCATTTCTTACAATGAGCAGGAAGGTCATCCAAGTAAGCCTGAACAATGTGTCTGATATCATGAAATGTGTAGTACATAACGCTCTGAAAGGTTGCACCTGCATTCTTGAGATTGAATGGTACCTTGTGACATGGAAAGGTTCCGCAAGGATATATGAAGGAATTTTTGTGTTGGTTAATTGGTTTGATAGAGATCTAGTTATATCTCGTGAAGCAACCCATAAAGGAAAAAGATTCACAATTGGAGCAATCATCAAGAATTGTTTCAATGAATGGGGTAGGATAGTTTTCTTTGGGACATGCAACATTCAAATCATAGTAGTCAATGCATATGTAGATGGTTCCTTGTTTTTTGTCTAGAGGAACCATATTAGATAACCATTATGTAAACGAAATGGGATAAATGAAGGCAACACTAAGAAATTCTTTTACTTGAGTTTTGATGCCAGTTATTTTGTGGGGGTGGAACAGTCAAAGTATTTGTTAGATAGGCTTGGAATTATAAAAAGTCTTGATATGATTCTCAACAATATATGAGTCTATACTAGGCATTTCCTCATAATACCAAGCAAATACATTCAGTAATTCCTTAAAATGGAAGGTGAAGTTCGCAATTTCCTCAGGAGTGCATTCAAATCCAATCTGAATATTTTCCACAATACCTATTTTGACTGAGATATCGATGAGTAAAGTTTTGGAAAGATTACCGAAGTTACCTTATTCATCCAAAGTTTGGATATTTGTATATATAGAAGGAACAATCTCAGGTTGGATAAAAGGTAGGATTTGTAAAGAGGTCATGTTCGAGTCAAATGGGGTAGAGAGTAAAGAGCGATGGTGAAAATTATCCTATGGTTTCTCATCTAGAGACATGATTTCCCAAATAGACTCATTAGAAGGCAAGAATTCATTAAGGATTTCAATAGAGGGAGGGGAAATGGGAGAGGAAGTGGTACCATCAATCGTGACCAAAGTAGTGAGAGAGTTAGACGTAGAGTGAACAACCGAATAAGCTAGTTTAGCTAATGACAATGACATTTGTTATCCAAAGGAATCAATGGAATATGGGGTCATGAGGATTCAATGATTAATGTGCCAATTAAAAATGGTAGATACCATTGAGACCATTTGTGGAACCTCAGGAAGAAAGAGAGGAAAACATCTAAAAGTCAGGAACCCTTCAGAAAACTGGTACCAATATTGACATAAAATTTAGGTATGCCACCCACTAAGGGTACCTTCCTATTGTTTATAAGGAATAATATAGGGTACAAAAGGATAGTTGGTCGATTGTGAATATTTTCCCATCCAAATGAAAGAGGATGCGTCAGAAGACCGAAGAAACAATGGTAGTCATGACATAAGATAACCTATATCCTAGGAGAAGATTATATTTGAGATGGAGGTCTACCGCTTTGATATCCACCGTTACAGTTGTCCCACTCAGAGTGATGGGATATCTATCAAGGTATCTTTTTGGGATTAAAGTATGACCATCAAAGGCTTTTAGTGAATCTTATGGTGGTGAGAGAGTGGGAGAACCCAAGGCAAGCCAACAAGAAGTAGACATTATATAGGTCGATGAACCTTCATTAATGGTGGTGTGGAAAATGGATTTGTGTTTCGCCATAAACTACAATTTAAATGTAAGATGATGTGAAAGGTGAGGCTTACTTTTATTCATGTCGAAAATTGCTAGATTGGAATCTTGACGATCAATTCCACCAATTGCCAAAAGAAAATCTCCCCATTCTGTTTGATGGTTTGTAGTACTTTGAGGGTAGACATAGAAGAGAGTGTTTGCTCTAGATCCTCTACAATGTTATAGTTTTAGGAAGCATGTGTAGAGGTATTATGTGTCGTTTATCAAAGTGTCCCTTTAAGGGGACGAATCACAGTTTCAACAACAGGCTTTTCGATATGTATATCATTATGCGGTGGTGGAATAGAGCTCGAGGCAATGTCTAAAGCATTAGGGACAATATTTCCATAGTTTTTTTTATCATGTTTGTAAATCAACCATTTCGAAGGTGTAAATATTTGATGATCCTTATGTAGGTGGAGGTGTATGAGAACTGCCATTTCTCGCTTGCAGAGGCGGTGGTGGGTTCGATACAAGATGTTCCCTCAGTTTTGAATCTCTGAACCTCTCTCTCTTTAGTTACATTTTGTAAAGTATTTCAGCCATCATATTCTTCTATGACCTCACACTTTAGGGGGCATCTGTTATCCATAAAATGACCTCATCAACTTAGAGGAGAAGAAAACTTTGGACTAGAAGAAAACCTAAGTTACAGGCCTATTTTCTAGGGTAAACCTACTCGAGTATTGACAACATAACAGTGCACAAACCTTCCTCATATTTTCAACTCAGAGAATAGAAAACCCTCCTTGGTTTCCTGGAACATAAGACAAATCGAATCAAGTGACCTACAACTATTCATAGATGCATGCAACAATATCATGTTAATTGAGGAACTAAAAAAGTAATAGAGAAGGATTACCTACTTTTCCTTAGACAAATGCATTGTAGTTTTCAGTGTGACAAATTAAGGATCCTCGGTTAGCAATCAAGTAAGGACCTGCACATAGAAAAGACACCAAGTAACCTTCACATCATATGAAACTTTAGAAATCCAATACATCAACATATAACAATATATAGAGTTACTTGCATCAATCATGAACAACAATCTTTAAATTGAACCAACATATATAGAAAAAATGTATCAATATCGTGATATAGACAGAAGGAGAACACATCTATATTATTAGATGTGAGAAGAACGATTACAACCATGATTTTTGTATGAAGTATTCCCTTAGCTCCTAGCTCTTCTCTCTCTCTCTCCCAATAGTGTCTCAACATCATAACAATGCACAAATTATGATCCCAATTACTATGGCCTAGCCTCCAATTTATAGACGATGGGAGGCTCATTTCTTACAAATTTATTCACAAGTTTCATTTGGGAGAAAGCTAGATGTTGCATCTGGTTTATTGCTCTTTCCTTATTCATTTTATTCTATTAGGATTGGTGATTTCCTTTGATAATTCTAAGGTGAATGTTTTTGGATTTTTGGAGTTGACATTGAGTGTAAGATGAATTGTTAGAGAGTTAACTCACGTTTTAAACTTTGGAAGCTCATAAAAATCTAGTAATGCATCCGTATAGGAAAAATGGAGCATTCTTCCCTAGGTTAACATATTTTTTTGGGTCATAGACTCTGTTAGCATAATTTATGTTTGTTTCTTGGGTCCGTTACCCTTGAAAATAGGCCTAAAATTTAGGTTTTCTGTCAGTCCAACGTGTTATTCTCCTCTTAGCTGATGAGGAGGTCATTTTTTTGTATAAAAATATGAGGGATTGTTACTAAAAACCATGAGAGATGAGCATGATTTTCCTTCCTTGGAATCTAGAGAAATCTTCAACAAGACTGTTAGGGTCCTATATTTCATAGGATGAGTTATTTTTACCTAATGGTTTATATTTGAAAAATGTAAATAATGTTTCTTGTTGGAAATTTATTTCGAATATATATATATATAAAGAAAAAGAAAAAGAAATTGTAGGGGACATAAAAAATAGAATCAGAAAAGGAAAAAAAATCAAAATAAAACAAAACAAAAACAAGAAGAGAAAAATATATGAAAATGTCCCCCTAGGTGAGCAAGACTAAATGCCACATAGAAAAATAAAAATTGCACGAAAGCATACTTCATGAATTTTTGTAAATAAAGTGTGTAGCTTATTTAAATGCCACATTTGAAATAGGAGAGTTAGAAATAGTTAGTTTAATCACTTCTTTAAATGTGATTAGGCTAAAAATACATTTAATTAGGTGAGTGAATAAATGAATCACACATATTAATCATGATTGAGCTAGATTAGTGGAGTTAATCACACCATTTAATCATGGTTAGGTCACAAAGAAAAATAATCAAAAACCTTATAAAAATGAATAAAAGGGGCTTGCAAAATCAAATGCGCCCTAGATTTGATTAATTTGGTTTAGATTAGCTAATTTGATTTGAAATAAATTATTCGTGTGGTTAAATGTGATTAATTACTTGTAATAGCATATATTATTCATAATTTTTTCAAAGGTTTTAACAAAGTTGGAATGCGAAAATAATTTTTATTGACATGTGATTATCAACTGTGCAAGAATCAATGGTTAAGATCTGCCCCACCTAAATCAACGACGGAGGAGTTCTCTCCAAACCCCCGAGCTCCATCCCACTTTACACATGTTGGGGGGGGCGTGTTTGAAAGGCTCCAATATGTGTCACTCTCACCATGCTTTTCACCCCCCTTTCCTTTTCAGTCATCGCACCCCCTCCCCATCCCCCGCCCCCTCCAAAAATTCATCCAACGTTGACCACTTACTCCCACACCAGCTGACCTTCCCTCCACTCATCATTTTCCAACTCACCACTGTAGAACCCACTCCCCCAAACTTCTGTTCATAAATATTTTCCAAATAGACTCTACCACTCCCAATCTAAACATGCCATATACGACTCCCTCGTCCATGTGAGCAAATCTTTACACCAATTAAATCACTCTCGCTCCTATTGCAACAGACCCGCTCCCGGTAATGGTAAAAAAAATGGTAACCTCAAAATTAACTTATTAAGCACCACTAAGCCAAAACATCCTGTGTTTCATTGTTTTGTATCACATGTTTCAAGTTTTCAATCCTCCATGTTGTTGCAGTAATCAGAAAATTTCCTGGCGACAATAATCCAATCGCTATCAGAGACCCCACTTCGACATTCTGTAGTTCGTTCCTATTCCAGGCAATCCTAGTGTCATTGTCCCCCTATGTTTTATTTTAAAAATCTATAATGCCTCCTAAGAGTAGAACCCCTAACGACAAGGGAAATAAACCAGAGGTAAATCCCATGTTACCCCCTCTTATTGACCTAGATCATCTACCCTTAGTCTATCTACTATATAAAATCACTAAGACAAACTGTGAATTCAACTTGTTCAAACTTCATTGTTGGTTGAAGCAAGAATTATTAGACCAGAGTGATGAATTGAATCTATGGGAGTATACCCTCCCTCAATTCATGTTCTCACAAACCCATCATTTTGTGGAGCTAGTCTCCTGGTGTCAAGTGAGCTATCTACCCTCCTAAAGAGAAGTTGTGGGCCGCAATGGTGAAATTATAATCACCATTATAGCTGAAGCCATATCTCAAATTATCCAAGTAGTAATTCCAGATTGTTCCAAGCCACTGTCAGTAGACCCTCTCACAAAGTTCTACAAGAATTTAACCTCCCATAGAGAGCTAAGATATTTGAAATCTTTCTTCTTGAAGATGCCCAATTACCTAAAAAAACCCCCTCCATATTCCTCTTCTATGTTCCATGAGGTAACCAATAAAATAATCAACATCAATTAATACCTACTTGGTTATCACTCTAATCAATGGGTTGATGAGGCCATTGTTGGCTTATTGTCAATTTTTACCACTGGTGAGAAACTTGTTATTTTTAATTACAGTGAATTTATTGCAAATGCAATGCATGATCAATTCATGAAGTTTCCTACAAAGGGAGCTTTCAATTATTCTTTTGTTTTAGTTTACATGTTTATTTATCATCAAGCATATAGGTTTCCCTTTACTTTTCAAAATATGGACGAGAAGGGTAATGCTCAAGAAATCATACATTGGACCTCTATTGTTAGGAAAAACTCCACAGAGTTTACTTTCACAGACTATGTTGATCAGTTCATGTACACAATTATTTGTCTACTACATAGTGATTTGGAGCCTAGTATAGGAGAAAATATTCAAAAGTTTTTTCATCTTAGTGACTAGGTCAAGACGGGTGACTGGTATTTATACCAGAATTACACTGAGATCAGAGTCTATGGGTGTGAATTGTCACCCTATTGACTTCCAAAATTTGTTCCCATGAGACTGTTCTCATTAGAGTACATCAAAAAAATGATATTTATGGATGACTTATATTTTGTGGAAAAAACGAGGAAGGCATAGTTTAGATTCAAAGCACAGGTTGGACCTTTTGTGTGCAATACCAGAACAACTCGTAAATAAGCTTATTTTCTATTGAATCAATTAAATTTCAAGTCGATCTTTACTTGGTCTTATAACCCTTTGGTCTAATTTCAAATATGAGGGTGGAGAAAAATACTACTCCCTACACACATAATCCTTGGCCAGAGATTGAGCAATACATGAAAAAAGATCAATGGGAGGAGAACACCTTGCAGGAAGCTGAGGAGAAAATTTTATCTACAACAAACTCATAGACACTACTCCCTTAGGAGAAGCATGATAAAAGGCCCAAAGAAGAAGATTATTCTCCAGTGACAGAAATTGAAGCCAAGCAGTTCTTAATTTATAGAAAGCCTAAAAATAATCCACAACTAGCTTTTATGCAGGAAGATGAAGGGAAGACTACTATATTCATGACAGGTAAACATGTTTCAACAACACTAGAAGACATTTTTGCAGGTACAAGATAAGAGGAAATTTTTGTAGGCTCTCCATCTTCCTCTGATTCCCAAGATCCTCCAAAAACACCAAAAATAGTTTACTTGGCTCAAGACAATGCTAAGCCTAATATTTTTTCCAAATACAGGGAAATAAAAAAGAGGAATGAGATGTTGAAAGCCACAACCTACACACAATTTTGGAAGCAAACAACCACATCAAAACATAGGCTCCTTTAAGAATTTAACACGGAAAAGGGAAAAATGAAAATTTCATTCCTTGAAGCTAAAGTGCCAACCCCAAGGACACCAGTAGATTATAAAGAATCAATGTTTAGTTTTGATACACAGAAAATTCACCGAATATATCAAATTGACATGCACAAAGAAACCAGTGAAATTATGTATTACAGACTAACTATTGCAGCCATGTCCACTTCTAGGTCACAGGTATCATTATACAACACACAATCATAACTAAAGTTGGAAAGGATTTCATCCTTAGCCAAGGATACCGAGATCAAGTCATTGGAAGACTTGGTGATCAAACTGGGATACAATCCCAAAGATGTAAAGGCAATAAAATAGCTAGTGAAAAGAAAGGAGGTTGGTATAGAAGCATTGACGAAGAAATTAAAATTGCCTACCACAAAAGTTCCAAAGCTAAGGAAGTTAGAGAGATGGAAAAGCAAAAAGAGGATATGTTCTGAATAGTGATTGAACAAAACAACAATATCAGAGACATGGAAGTAGAACTGGAGAAATTTCTCAAAGAAAAAGAGTAGGCCACACAGTTAGCCATAGTTCCACTTACAATAGTCCTATTTTGAGTGACCACAACCCCAAGAGAATCTACATCAAATTTAGTACCAGCACATACATCAAATTCTACAAGTCAACTTGTTAAAGACATGGATGATCTGTCCATTCAGGAACTAGAAATTTCTAATTTAAAAGCTTAGCTCAAGACATTAGCGGAAACAAAATTAAAAATTGATAGTTCTTATGTGGCATAGTTTCGGAAAACCCATCAGCTTAATTTAAAAATTGAATAGTTGCAGAGTGAATCAATTATGGCTCAAACTCTAGCGCAAGCTAGAGAAAACATATGGATAGAAATCAATGAATCCATCACAAAACTATGGCCTTCCATACAGATTATTTTTGAGAAAAAAGACTTAATACAGAGGTCTAAAGAGATAATAAAGAAAATCAAAATAGACTTAGGAAAAAAACTTGGGGAAGCAACAAAAATTATCAAATTCTTGAATTCGAAAAATAGAGAAGAATTAGAGAAGCTAGGAATTCAAGACAAGATAGACACTATTCTAGAAGTGAATAGGATGCACACCAAAAGAAACCTTATGCTACATCTAGACAATAAATGTCAAAATCTAAAAACCAACATACAAATATTTCACAAGAAGATACGGGTACTGAACATGAAAGCTCTACTAGTATTGCTTGTTATGGGAGATAAACTCATGAGCTTGATAGAGTACTAGGAGAAACTATGCACTATTTTCCAAGACAAATCAATATTTGTAGGTATAAAGGGGCATATAATAGGGAAACCATTCCTGGAGGCCTTAGATTTCGACTTGTTCATCAGTCATGAGCTCATACATTTGTTCATCATCAGACCAGCTTTCCAGAAGTAAAGAGATGTGGATGAGACCTATAAAAAAAACTTAAATTTTCCATCCCAAGTGAAGACAGATGGGAAAAGATGTGTTAATTACTTGAGTAATTTTTATCTTTGACAACGAGGTAAAAAATGTAGAAAATTTGGAGGCACAGTCATCAATAGTCATCCTCAACAATAGGGCCAACAGTTCCAGCAGTTTGAAAATTCCTAAATTTTTGTACTACTTTTGTAATCAGTTTTAAGATATTATTAGGATCCTATCTTGATCTTTAGAATCAAGATATTTTGTAATATTTTCTATAAGTACTTCAAAATTTGAATTATGAAGGGTTGAGACTTGTTTGAAGAAAAGGACTTGTATTGTAAAGCAGCTCACAGAGACACGATTGATCAGATTTTTAGTAATATAATGTATCATTACATGATTCTTGTGTCATTTTTATTGGTGAAGTGCATCTCTATTTGTCAATTTTTTCTTCTTATTCTCGTATCTGATTCTAAAAGCTGAATTATTCTAAGAAGATAAAGAACAATTTTTTTTTGAATGTACACTTTATCTTTGGCTTAAGAATCATTTTTATGTTTTCCACTGAAGATTAAAATTAGAATTCTTAACTGCTCTATTTTTTAATTGGATCTATAAATATTTTCCTCTCCTTCACACCGTATATCTTAAAGGATCCAATGAATTTGCCTAACCTACCCTATACGTTTAGCTTGTAAGCTTTGTATTTGATCACCTAAAACCTATGACACCATTTTCCCAATGGCCTTTCTTCCCAGTTTCAACCCAACAACAAAATAAACCCAAACCTGAACTTAATAGCTAGTCTAATACCTTCAGTCAAACAAAGCTAAATCATAAAGAGAGATCCCTCTCTGAAACTGGAAGGGATAGATTCCTAGTTTCCAACGTGCTTTTGTGGTTACCTCTCTAATATTTCCGCAACCTCAAAAATTACAAAGTGATAACATCCTAGTGAACATATTGGGGAACAAACATACCTTGGTTTGAAATTTTATTTCCCTAGTTGAAAAACTTTATTTCGAGAACGTTTAAGATTTTTATTAATATATAAGTCTTTTGATGTTGTAAAATTTGTGCATAGTTGAAATTATGTGTTTAATAATATACAAAACTGGCTCCTAAAATAATTCGTACCAGAGCTCATCCAGATCTGAATCCTCCCAATATCCTAGATAATCTTGAGAAATTGATAAGGAAGAAAATCTTGACGAAAAGTCAAGGGAGTAACAGTCATCTTCCAAGAGCCAATTCCATTCTAGAGAGCTTTGTTACCATAGAAAAAATTCAATTTGATCTACCCTTTGAACTCAGTTTGTTTAGATCCAAATTTGAAAGCTTCGCATCTGAAACTGTCTTTGATGAGTCGATGTTAAGACCATACATAACTGAACATTAGTCTGTAGACCAGGATTTTGACAAACTAGCTCTCTAGCAGTTTGAAATATTAGAAGACCTAGTGACAAACCTAGACCAAGCTATCCATAAAGCTTACATCCAGCAATCAGTTTAACTTTCATCCCTATCAATCTTTGTTTCCTCTCCCATCACACAATCTTTACATCTTGTTTCCACTAGTTCCATCTCTTCAACAATTTCCACTACCTCCCTATCAACATCACAAATTGTAATTCAAACTATTTTAATCCCTTACACATATACACCTCTTACAGTTTCATCTGTTGTTCATCCACATATAATAGTCATGGAAGCTCTTTATGCTCCCCTGGTTTTACCTTCCCAATTACATAACATGCCTCAAGACTATCAAAATAGGATTTCTCAGTTTGATGGCACTGGGTCCATCATTACACAAAAACATGTAGACAAAATTAATGACTACTTTGACCTTCAGGAGGTTGATGAAGAAGATGTCAAGATGAGACCTATTTCCCAATCCTTAATGGAGAGGTAAGAAAATGGTTTAAATGTTTACCAACAACTACCATAAATGAACTTACTGCATTTCATCAATCTTTTCGCAATATATGGGAAACTAAAAAGAATCCCCTCCACATTTTAAATGAATTTAAAAATACAAAAATAGGCCCCAATGAATCTATTGAAAAATATCGTGATAGGTTTAATCGAGTCTATAATTCCATTCTAGCTACTATAATACCTCCACCAGGGTTAGCCCTCATTCATTTCTCTGAATGATTTGATGTTGACATGACCTACCATTTAAGAGAAAGAGACCCTACCACACTTGAAGAAATTCAAAGTAACGTTGTTAAAGTAGAGGCTAATTTATTAGCCAAAAAATCCAAGCTTAAAACTAAAATAAGGGTTACCATTAAGGAGGAACCTTCCTCCTCTTCATCAGACTTAAAACTACATAACCTAGTCAAAACCATGGAAAGAATGATGGAGAGGATGATAGTAGTTGATAGAACCCCTCCTAGGGATACCCAAGGAAATTCTCAAAATAGAAATTAGAGTCTTAGGAGAAACCCACCTCTGATAAAACAAAGGGAATAGAGGGGCCCTAATCATCAACAACTTAGGCCTCCTTTCTAGGAAAACTATGTTGAGGAAGAAGTGGAACTAGAAGAATATATAGAGAAAACCAAATTAATTTGTTTGGGGAGACAAAAGTTGATCATACATTTTTTACCAAAGAAGAGAAATATCAATTTCTTCTTTCACAACCAGAAACAACTCCATTGGAGTCTGAAGAATATAAACAAGGTTATCAGAATGCCATAATGGAAGTGCATAGGCAATGTAACCTTAGGAGTAGAAAAACTATTGATACCCCTCCAAAGAAAATCCCTAATACTCCTTCCAAAAAGACTCCCGATAACCCACCCAAGAAAAATTAGACTGATATCCCTTCTTCTATTCAGACTAAAGATATTCCTTCCTCCAGTCAATCTAAATAAGATGCTAAAAGAGAAACCCTTAGAAAGAAGGATGAGAACATCAAGGAAATGGAGAAGCCACAAACCTTTTTCTATGTCAGTCTCAATATCCTTGATAAACTCTTTCCCAATGCCATGCTCGACCCTAGTGCCTCACACAATTTAATGCCATGGGCCATAATGGGGAAATTGAATCTTGACATCACTAAGCCATAAAACTTTTTTTATTCATTTGATTCCAACAAGTTAATATGCCTTGGTCTCATCAAAGATATTTGTGTCATCCTAGCTCAAATCCCTGCTAAAAGCCTATTTATGGATATCGTAGTGGCAGACATACCCCCAAAGTATGGAGTGCTACTCTCTAGATCATGGGAGGTATAGCTGAAAGGTACCTTACAAATGGATATGATTTATGCTAGCATACCTATTTTTGGTCAGCCTAGGAGACGTTATAGAGAAACACTAATGAAATACATGGTTGGCAGTGAAGATGGACCAAACAACCATCCCTTGTATTCATTCCATTCAGACCTAGATTCTTTTATCTTGTATAATGATGGAGGTATAGAAGAAGAAATCCCTAACGTAGATATTGATTTGTGTGATATAGAAGAAATAAAAACAGAAATTGTAAAACTGGATGAAGAAAATGAACCTTTATGGAACATGGATTTTGATGGAGCTGTAATCAAGGAAGGATTAGGAGCAGATGTGTGGGTTCTCAATTCAAAAAATAATAAATCAGAAGGACATTAATATAAACCAAAGTTTCAATGTAGTATTAATATATCTGAGTATGAAGCCTTAATCCTACAATTTCATCTTTTGAAACGATTAGGTGCCAAAAGAATTTGAGTTCATGGAGATTCTAAACTCATAATTAAACAAATCAAACGGGAATAATCAGCTAAACATACAAGGTTAAGGGCTTATAGGAATGTTGTTCTATATTTCCTTAAATGTTTTGTTGAGTATGAGTTATTTGTAATTCCAAGAGGTTAAAATATCATAGATGATGGTCTGGCTACTTCAACTAGTACTTGCAAAATACCCTATCGCCCAAGTCACAAGTACATCGTTGAAGTTAAAAATAGACCATCTGTCCTGGATAATATTAAGTAATCGCAAGTCTTTGGTAATGATGAACATATTGAAAAAAAATTGCAGTCAAAGGATGAATTTGAGTTTGAAAATATAGACATAGATCATGATGTAGATAATAATGTAGATAAGATGACAAATAAACTAGAATTGAATGAATTAGATAAAGATCAAAAAGAGTTAGAAATTTTGTAATTGAAGGATAATGTTTTTCCTAAAGGGTTAGTTCCCTTAGAAGAGTTATTTTATTTTAATGATGTGGCTAAAAAACATAAAATAGAACCTACTGGAGCCGATGTGAAAGAATGCAACATAGGAAACAAACAAAAACCTAAAATAGTTAAATTGCCCAAATCTTTTATTTTCGCTAAAAAACAAAAGTAAATAGAGCTTTTCAAGTAATTCATATATGTATTTGCCTGAAGTTATGAGGATTTAAAGTCCTATGACACCAACATTATACAACGTAAAATCCCTATGAAAGAGAACCATAAACCTTTTAAACAAAAAATCAAAAGGATTAACCTAATGCTTTTTCCCCTAGTTAAGAAATAAGTTAAAAAACTATATGATGCCAAAATCATTGTACCCTTGCGGTTTTCAAAATGGGTATCAAACTTAGCTCATACTAGAAAAATGGTTGGGGAGATTAGACTATGTATTGAGTTTAGAAATCTCAATAAAGCTTCTCTAAAAGACAACTACCCCTTTCCCAAAATGGACCACATCCTGCAAAAGGTAGTTGGATCAGCAAGAATTTGCTTATTAGATGGATTTTCTAGTTACAACTAGGTTCTAGTACATCCAGACGACCAAGAGAAAACAATGTTTACAACACCCTAGGGCACTTTCATGTATGTGAAAATGCCTTCTGGTCTAATGGATGTTGGTGCTACATTCGAAAGAATAATGGATATTCCATTTGCAGATGAATTAGGAAGGTTTATAGTCATTTATTTAGATGATATCATTGTATTCTCAAAGATAGATGAGGAGTATTTTCTCCATTTAAGGAGAGTTTTTGAAAAGTGTAGAAAATTTGGTATCTCTCTTAACCCTACGAAAACACCATTTGGCTTAGAAGAGGGAAAAATTCTAGGTCACATCATCTCAAAGGATGGCATAAAAATTGACCCTAGTAGAATGGAAGCAACATTGAAAATAGATCCCCCTAGCAACAAAAAAGAAGTCCAATCCTTTAGTGGAAAAATAAAATTCCTTTGGATATTTATACCAAATTTGGCTAAAATCTTAAAAGAAATAACTGACATGTTAAATAAGGATATTGAAATCAAATGGAATAATAATGCAAATGATTCTTTTAGTAAGGTGAAGAAGGAATTAACAACTGCACAATTTCTAATAAGTCTTGATTTTGCAAAAGATTTCATGACATACCCTTTTGCATATTCTCATACAATAGAAGTTGTGTTGTTGCAGAAGAATGTTCAAGCACATAAACAACCAATTGCATTTTTCAGCAGTGCATTAAGAGATGCATCACTGAAATAAAACATGAGGGAAAAATAGGCATTTTCATTGGTAAATGCACTTAAACATTTCAAGGTTTATATTTTTCATTCACACTTTATTTCTTTTGTACCGAGTGGAGTTGTCAAGAACATACTCACTCAAACATATCTAGATGGAAGAAGGGGTAAATTGATTGGAATCATTATGGAATATGATATTGAATTCAAACCAATAAATATTATCAACGTTTAAGGGTTAGAAAAACTCATGGAAAAGTCTAA
Source organism: Pinus tabuliformis (assembly GCA_031772625.1). Lineage (NCBI taxonomy): Eukaryota > Viridiplantae > Streptophyta > Pinopsida > Pinales > Pinaceae > Pinus > Pinus tabuliformis. The sequence goes on from CM062804.1 coordinate 1,536,544,327, forward strand.
TTGTAATGTGTTAGGCATCAATGTTATTGCAAAATTAGATGAACAGGAAGAGCAAGTGACTCCACCGATCTCAGAAGTTTTCTGCACATCACCATGGTATTTAGACATAATTTTTCTCTTACGGAACTTATATGCACCTCTTAGTTAAAAAAAAACCAAATCAAGGTTTCTTAAAATGAAATCTATGAAATTATGCATTCTTGATAAGCATTTATATTGGAAATATGCTAGAGGGATGTTAGTAAAGTGTTTATTGAAATATGAATCAGACTAGGTCCTGGAGGAATTTCATCAAGGAAATTGTGGTGGTCATCTATACTGGAAATATATAGCCAACAAAATCCTTAGAGCTGGTTTTTACTGGACAACCCTATTCTTTTATGTACATATAATGCTCACCTCCTTCCATCAATGCCAAATATTCGAAGGAAAAAGAAATTTTATACCTTTACCATTAAAACCAATTTTAGTTGAATTCCCTTTTCAACAATGGGGTTTTAACTTCATTGGTGAAATCCACCCCTGATCCCCAGGCCAACACAAATGAATTTTGACAGCAACAGACTACTTTATGAAATGGATAGAAGCCATTACCACTAGACAAGCAACTGATACTGTCATTATCCTATTTATGGAAGGAAATATACTATCTAGGTTTGGCTTCCCCCATAGAATTATAATTTACTATGTTACTACTTACAAGTCCTGGAAAATGTAAATTTTTTGTAACAAATATAAGATTAAGTTAGGTCACTCTACTACTTATTAACCCAAGGGTAATGGGTTAGTTTACCCCTCAAACAAGAGTCTGGTTAACATTATGAAGAAGTTATTGTAGGAGAACAAGAATTCATGGCACAAAACATTAATCAATGCACTATGGGTTGATTGAGTTACTACCAGGAGTCCATCGGAATGTCACCATTCCAGATAGTATATGGGATAGATGCAGTTTTCCCAACTTCTTTTGGAATTCTAGTGCTCAAACTTCTGCAAGAAACACGAGTGGAGACTACTGATATGAAAAGAAGGATAAACCAGACTATTCAATTACAATAGTAAAGGGGGGAATTCTATCATAAAACTCAATTCATCCAAGAAAATATTAAAAGGATTTATGATAGAAGGACTAAAGCCGATGATTTTCAACTCAATGATCTTAATTTTAAATGGGAATACAGAAATGAGGATAAGGGAAAACATGGTAAATTTGGCAACCTATGGAAACGACCTTTCAAGGTTGATGCTTTCAAAGGTAATAATGCATTCCTTCTGTTATATTTGAAAGGAGAATAGCTGCCAGGTGGATCAGTGAATGGAAAGCAATTAAAGAATTATTTCCTACATAATTAGATCAATTCATTCATCAATATTGTTAAATGTCATTTTACTTTTATATTACAAGAGAGTAGGTGACTCTCAATAGAAGTTGAAGCTCGTAGAGAAGGCTCTAAGCTTTTGTTGGTGTGTTACCATATGTATGAATAATGTAGAGGTATAACAGTTCAGTTGGAAGATTTTTGAAAAGGCCCAAGGAATCAAGGCCACTGATCTATGGTGTTCTTGACACCTCACCAGGAGGATTCCATCCCCATTGGAGCCAATGTTAGGGTCGTATATTTTGTAGGATGAGTTGTTTTTACCTGATGATTTATATTTGAAAAATGTAAATAATGTTTCATGTTTGAAATTTATTTCAAATATATATATATATATATAGATATAGAAACAGATACATATACAGATACAGATATATATATGTATATATATATATCTATATATATATATATATATATATATATATATATATATATAGAAAAAGGAAAAGAAAAATAAATTGTAGGGGACAATAAAAATAGAATAAAGCAAAAAAAAAAAGAGAAAAATATATGAAAATGTCCCCCTAGGTGAGAAAGTCTAAATGCCACAAAGAAAAATATAAATTGCATGAAAGCATACTTCAGGAATTTTTGTAAATAAAGTGTGTAGCTTGTTTAAATGCCACATTGTAAATAGGAGAATTAGACATAGTTAGTATAATCACATTGTTTAAATGTGATTAGGCTGAAAATAAATTTAATTAGGTGAGTGAATACATCAATCACACATTTTAATCATGACTAAGATAGATTAGTGGAGTTAATCACACCATTTAATTATGGTTAACTGACAAATAAAAGTAATCAAAAACCTTAGAAAAATGAATAAAAGGGTCTTGGAAAATCAAATGTGCCTTACATTTCATTAATTTGGTTTAGATTAGTCAATTTGATTTGAAATAAATTAATCATGTGGTTAAATGTCATTAATTACTTGTAATATCATATATTATTCATAAACGTTTCAAAGGCTTTAATAAATTTGTTATGTGACAAATAAGTTTTATCGGCATGTGATTATCAAATGCACAAGAATCAATGGTTAAGATCTCCTCTTCCCAGATCAACAATAGGGGAGTGCTTTCAGGCCCTCCCTAGATCCATCCCACTTTACCCTCGGGAGAGGGTCTAAAAGGATCTAATAGGTGTCACCCTCACCATGCTTCTCATGCCCCCACTCTCTCAAAATTCATCCAACGTTGATCACTTACTCCCATGCCAATGATATTTCAGCACCTCACTTGACCTTCCCTCCTCTCATTGTCTGCCAACTCACAACCGCACATCCCACTCCCCCAAACTTCCATTCGTCAAACTTTTCCAAATGTACTCTACCACTCCTAATCTAAACCTTCCTTCTAGCACTCCCTCGCCCACATCAACAAAACACCAATTAAATTCCTCCTCCTACTATTTCAATGGACTCACTCTCGGTAATGATAAAAACAAAATGGTAACTTAAAAATTACCTTATTAAGCACCGCTAAGCCACAAATTCCTTTCTTTCGCTGTTTTGCATGAACAGTTTCAAGTTTTCAATCCTCCATGTTGTCAAAGTAACCATAAAATTTTGCCAACGACAGTAATCCAATTGCTATTAGAGATCCCACTTCGACATTTTTTCATTAGTTTCCTGTTCTAGGTAATCCTAGTGTCATCATCCCTCTGTGTTTGCTTTTAAAATTTGATAATGCCTCCTAAAAGTAGAACCCCTAAGTACAAGGGAAAGAAATCGGAAGCAAATCCCATGTTACCCCCTCCTATTTACCTGAATCATCTACCCTTACTCGATCTACAGTATAAAAGTGTCGAGGCAAACTGTGAATTCAACTTGTTCAAACTTCACTATTGGTTGAAGCATAAATTCTTTGAATAGAGTGATGAATTAAATCTATGGGAGTCTACCCTCCCTCAATTCATGTTCCCACAAACCCATTAATTTTCTGAGCTAGTCTCTTGCTATCAAGTGATCTATGTACCCTCCCAATGAGTAATTGTGAGCCACAATGATGAAATTCTCATCACCATCATAGCCGAAGCCATATCTCAAATGCTCCAAGTAATAATTCCAAAGTATTCCAAGCCACTCTCAGTAGACTCTCTCATAGAGTTCTACAAGAATTTAACCTTCCTAAAGAGAGCTAAGATATTTGAAATATTTCTTCCTAAAGATGCCCACTTACTGAAAAAAAACCCTCCATATTCCTCTTCTATGTTCCCTGAGGTAACCAAGAAAATAATCAACATCATCTCGTACCTACTTGGTTATCATTCTGATCAGTGGGTTGATTAAGAAATTGTTGGTTTCTTGTCAATTTTTATGCCTAGTGAGAAACCTGTTATTTTTAATTATGGTGAATTTGTTGCAGATGCAATGCATGATCAATTCGTGAAGTTTCCTACAGAGGGAGAATTCAAATATTCTGGTGTTTTATTTTACATGTGTATTTATCATCAAGCAGACAAGTTTCCCTTTACTTTGTAGAAGATGGATGAGCAGGGTAATGCTCAATCAGTCATGCATTGGGTCTCTCTAGTTAGAAAAAACTCAACAAAGTTTACTTTCAAAGACTATGTTGATTAGTTCTTGTACATAGTTATTTGTCTGCTACATAGTGATTTGGATCCTAGGATAGGAGAAAATATTCAAAAGGTTTTTCATATTAGTGACTAGGTGAAGACAGGTGACTGGTATTTATACCAAAACTACACTGAGACCAGAATCTATGTGTGTGAATTTCCACCCTATAGACTGAAAAAATTTGTTCTCATGAGATTTTTCTCATTAGAGTACATCAAACAAATGATACATATGGATGACTTACATTTTATGGCAGCTAAGAAGAAGTCATAGCTTAAAATCAAAGCATAGGTTGGACCTTTTATGTGCAAGACCAGAACAATTGGTAAAGAAGTTTATTTGTTATTGAAGAAATTAAATTTCAAGTTGAGATTTACTTTGTCTTATGACCCTTTTGGTCTAATTTCAAAGTTGAGGCTACAGAAAAAGACTACTCCCTACACACATACTCCTCGGCAAGAGATTGAGTAATAAACGAACAAAGGTCAAAGGGAGGAGAACACCTTGCTGGAAGCTAACGAGAATATTTTATCTACAACCACCTCACAGACACAATTTCCTTAGGAGAAGCATGATAAAAGGTTTAGAGAAGAAGAGTCTTCTCCAGTTAAATAAATTGAAGCCAACCAATTCTTAATTTATACAAAGAAGCCTAAAAAGAATGCACCACCAATTTTTATGCAGGAGGATGAAGGGCAGAGTACTATATTCATGATAGGTAAACATGTTTCAACAACACCTGGATACATTTTTGTAGCTCTCCATCTTCCTCTACTTCACAAGATCCTCTAGAAACACAACAAACTATTGACTTGGATCAAGACAATGCTGAGCCTAATATTTTAGCCAAATACAGGGCAATCAAAAAGAGGAATGAGCTGTTGAAAGTGACAACCAACACACAATTTTGGAAGTAGACAACTACATCACAGCATAGACTCCTTTTAGCATTTGACATGGAAAAGGGGAAAATGAAAATTACATTCCTTTAAGCTAAAGTTCCAACCCCAATGACACCAATAGATTATAAAGAATCAGTGTTTCATTTTGATACATAGTAAATTCATCCAATAGATCAAATTGACATGCACAAAAAAACTAGTGAAATGTTGGTCTACACTAACTAATGCTGCCATGTCCACCTCTAGGTTACAAGCATCATTAAAAAACACATAGTCACAACTAAAGTTGGGAAGGATTTCATCCTTAGCCAAGGCTACCAGGATCAAGTCACTGGAAGACTTGGTGATCAAACTGGGATATAATCCCAAAGATGTAAATGTAGCATAAGAGCTTGTGAAAGGAAAGGATGTTGATATAGCAATATTTAGGAAGCAACTAAAATTTCCTACCACGGAAGATCCATGGGATAAGGAGTTCGGAGAGATAGAAAAGCGGAAAGATGATATGTTCCGAATAGTGATTGAACAAAAAAGACAAATCCGGGACATGAGAGTAGAACTAGAGAAATTGCTCAAAGAAAAAGAGCAGTTAGCATAGTTGGCCATGGTTCCACTTACAACAGTCCCAATTTGAGTGACCACAACCCCAGGAGCATCTACATCAACTTTAGCACCAACTCAGACATCAGATTCTACAAGTGAACTTGTTAAAGCCATGGATGATATGTCCATTCAGCAACTAGAAATTTCCAAGTTAAAATATCATCTCAAGGCATTGCCAGAACAAAATTTAAAAATTGATAATTCTTATGTGGCAGAGTTACAAAAAACCCACCATCTTAATCTAAAAATTGAACAATTATAGAGTGAATCAATTATGGCTCAAACTATGGCCTAAGCTATAGAAAATATATGCATAGAAATCAGTGAAGCCATCACAGAAATATGGCTTTCCATATAGATTATTTTTTAGCAACAAGAATTAATACAAAGGTACAAAGAGATAATAAGGCAAATCAAAATAGGCTTAGGACAGAAACCCGGGGAAGCAACACAAATTGTTACACAGTAATTTCTCACTGTCTCCCTGTCAGTCTTTCTACTGTGTCTTGAATCCAATTCATCCATGCTCATTCTCTCTAATGTTGCCAAATGACCCACTTTGCCAAAGTTTTTGCTATCATCGCGACTGTTGTCAAAATAAGCGCGCTGATGGGCGCTCCATAACAGACGGAATGCGCTGCCAGCGCGGAAGTACACGTGATTCCCGCGCTGGTCGGATTTCATGAGACAATGCGTCTGTTATTCGTATCTGATCGCGCTGACATGACCTTCTTTGTTATTCAGCAGCGATGTCAGCGCCCCAGTGCAGTTATGGACCCGCGCTGATCCAGTTTGGGCGAGTTTGTTCTAACAGCCGGCCTTCCAGATGACTCCAGACCTGGTTGTTGGCCTTGTAAATGTCGCCCTCCCTTCTCTGGCATGTCTGTTTCGTCATTTGAGCCACCTTCCTTGGAGATAAGCTCATCCTCCCACCATTCATGGAGACTCCTTCTCCTATTTAAGCCTCTACCATTGCCATGAGCAGCTAGTTTGGAATTCATAGTGCTTGGAGTGTTGCTGCTAGTGTGTGAGTTTGATAGGTAGCTGGTGTGACAAGTGTGGGATTGCTAGGGAGCTTAAGGAAGGTTGTGAAGTGTTTCTTTCTTGTGTAAACTTGTGTGAGAGAGAGCTTTTGTCTTAGGAGATCTACCTACAAGGGTGAATGCTTAAGAGACTTGCTGGCTGGACCCTCTTGAGAAGGATTTGACGTCAGAACTATGGTTGTATTCTTCTTTGTTTATTAATAATAGATGACTATCATTATGGTTCCACTCTTAATGTCCTTATGATGATGTTTGAGTTATATCCTTTCTGACTGATATATAGTTACATCTACTGGATTTTATGCTTGTGTTTGTATCGTTCTTTGCATGTGCAGGTGTCCATACACGAGGATCGTGAGGACTGTGACCAGCCGAGGCAAAGGGATGGGAGCATCAACTCTTCTACAAGTACTAGCGTTGGAATCCAGGTAGGCCTTCATCATTGGTCTTTTATGTGTAATTAGGAACCTACGTGTTAGCATTGTTTGATTGTTTCTAGACATTGTTTGGACTAGTAGGGATCGCCTCTGTCGGCAGAGGGGATTTACCTCCACAACAATTTGGCGACTCCGCTGGGGACTTTTTTACCTTGTTGTTTGATTTGTAAACTTTAGACGGAGACTGAAGCACAGCCAGATGGCCTTCGAAACGCTATTGCTCTGCATCAGCGAAGTAGATCAAAGCCACTTCAGTCCATCTCTGGTTTGGTTTACGAACTGAACAACTTGGAGCTGGCTTTTGTCTTTTTGTGTTCATTTTTTTCCTTGAGTTTGATTTTTGCTCTCTTTTCAATGTTTGGGGATTAGTTCTCTGTTTTTGGATTTCCTGGTTTATTCTGGGAGGTGCCTTGATTGCTGAAAGAGTGATTGCCCTGGTTTGGGAGTTTTTGGCTTGATTGTGCCTGTTTTTTAGCTTCAGCGCGGTTTATAATAAAAGAGTCGCACTGCCATTGCATAGCTGTTTCTTTGACTTCTTGATCATCGCGTTTATACACTGAACAGTCACGATGGTTCTGAAAATCGAACCAGCGTGGTTAAGCCATGTACTTCCGCACTGACAACGCTTTGTTGCTACACGTGGTTTCTGATCAGCACATTGTTGCTGCGTATCACCCGCGCTGATACCTGTAGAATTGAATTTATTCAATTCTGCCTCCTGAGCCTATTGGTTTTGCTATCCCCTGCTGTTTTCACTTGGTTTATGACTTGATTTTCATTGTCTGAAGATTGAAGCACTTTCTTGTGAAGGCTTGTTGAGCGAATCTTGCTTTTTGTGTCTTGTGACCTAGTTTTGTCATTCCAATTTCTTTGGATCAACTTTGCTTGGTTACTCACTTACAAAGGTTCATTTACTGCTTGCTTTTGGTTTTGTGAAACCTTCCTCTTTGCTTGCTTTTGCTTGGTTGTTTAGGTGATTTTTATTGAACCAGTCTTAACATTGTTTCGATTACTTCTCACTACCCGAACACGCATCACAATTGTTTGGGGTCAACCGGTTCTTTTCACATTCGTTTGTTATTATTTCTCAAAAGTTTGTTTAATGCACTTTGCCACCAACAAAAAAAATCTCTTTTGCTTTGTTAATGAGAACTAGAAGCTTTTCGTTTTGATTAATGATTAGTGATCTTAAAGAAAAGATTGTGAATTTCCGTTAGTTGCATTAGAGAAACTGTTTGTTATCTTGTGATCATTTCGTTTGTATGAAAGCCTTCTAACTCTCTCGTAATTAGCATTCATCGAATGGAATGACATATTTTGGCATATAGTTTGCATTTAAGCGATTTTGAGAGATTTCATACGGTAGGGCCTGAAAACCGAAACCTAATACAAGATCAACCTTAAAATGAACTAAATGAACCTAAAAACACATTGGAACATAACGCTCACTGTTTAGATGTCTAGGCTAGAGACGTGCTCCAGCGTCGTTAAACCTAGTCACTTTTGTTTCACTTAAGGTTGGGTGATTCCTCCTTCCGTGACGCAACAGTGGTCTAGCACGGATTTGATCTCCCACGTACTGTCGAGTATATGGGGAGACCCCACTAGGTTATCATCCTTTATCCATAGGAAGCCATGTCTGCCGCCTTACAAGCAGTAACACACCAAACACAACATTCGGGATGATTGACTACCGTACGGAAAGTCCTTGGTTTTCATATGACTGCCAAGGTGTATATGCAGTTTTACGGATTGTCTGGTAAACCTTTTGCCTAGCTCTCTAGAGTAGTCACTTTTGATCCTTTTCAGACTCCCTAAAAGAAAAGGCTCATCTGAGCACTTGTCACTTCAGGGTCATTAAACATTCGAAGGTGACTAGAGTCATCTTTTTGTCCTTATCTCAACTCTTAAAAAATGAAAAGGTCAAGTTATGTCCTTGCGTCTTAAAATTTATTCGACCACGTTCACATTTACCCGGTTAGATCTTGTTTGCGTTAGCTTGTGTAGGTTTCTTTTTCATTCTCGATGGCAACTTTTCCGGGGTTCACCAACCCAAGTATCCCTCCTGACGAGAATCCTGGCCATTTCCCTCCTCTCGGGAATGTTGAAGCTCCTTATATGGCAACGTTGTCCCTCCCAGGGTTAACTGTTGGGTTGCCGGTTTGGTTATTCTCAACCTCTTTGGTCCCTGCCATCTCACCATCTAGTCAATCCATCCCTCCACCTGAACAACATCATGTTGATTCTAAGGTGGATCTCTCCCCTTCTACGCCTACTTCTACGTCCTCATCTTCTACTTCACTTGGTGAAAGTCTAGATTCGAATAACCAGGTGGCTAAGAAGAAGAAGAAGAAGACGAAGAAGAAGAAACCTCCTAAGGGAGAGGTTACAAGTGCAGCTACCCCCTCGAGTACACCTGAAGTCGGGCCCCCTTCCGCTACTCCACGGAAAGTCAACTTCCCTTGTCGATTATGCAAGGAGGACCATCTTCTTCGCGATTGTCCTGGCATTCCCAGGGTACTAGAAGTATGGTCTTGCGATCCGGCCCGCCCCTCATCGTCCTCTGAAGCTCACGACGATGCTACCTTATCAGTTGGGAATGGTAAGGGAAAAGGGAAGATTCGAATCCCCTGTAGACTTTCTGAAGGCAATCATCCCCTTCACCTTTGTCCACTCATGGATAAAGCCTCCGTTGTCTTGGAAAGTCTTACAGCTCCTTCACCCCAACTTCCTGTTGGTTATCAACGTCTCTCTGTAGCCGCAGATCGTTCCCCTGCTGACAAAGAGATTGATTCATATTCTTCTCTTGTCCAGGCCCCTCTTCCCGAACTTGGCTATCCCCATCCTGTTGGAGACCAACCATTGGTAGGAAAGAGTGTCGACTCGAGTCCGCCGCTCACTCACTCTGTTTCAGAAGAGAATCACGCCCATGTTCTTCTCATCTCTTCAGATTCTCCTGCGTCCCGAAATGACTCTCCTAAACCAGCTGCTCTCGAAGGTTCTCCTTCTGTCCCTTTAACACATGGGGGCAATCATACGATTCCCCCACCAAGTAGTCTGTTCGCTTCCTTTGATTAGAATCGCCTGATCGCTGGTCGCCTTCCATCCCATATGCCTTTCCAGATCACAATACATGCCTGTGCTACGACAGTACCTGGCACTGTTTTGGATGAAGGGGCATCTGTCAGTCTTATGCCGTACACTACTTCGCAAGCTTTAGGTTCCCCGCAGCTTGGGCCAGTCACTGAGAATCTGTTGGCCTTCGACGGAGGAGCCTGTCCATTTCTAGGAGTTCTCCCGAAGTTCCCTATTACTTTAGGAGGCAAAACTGTCTATATAGACGTCTTGGTTACCCAAGGTGTTTTAGACTTTAGTCTTCTCCTTGGTCGCGACTATGTTTATGCTATGGGGGCCCTTGTCTCTTCGCTTTTCCGGGAGGGTTTTCTTTCCACACGATGGAAGAATTGTGACTATCGATCAATTATCATTCATTAGTCCCCCGATGCCTCCTATGCAGTTTTCGTCCCCTCCTAGTTTTTATCCACCAGTTGTATCTGCCCCATCACAGATCAACTACGTGGCCACCTATCCCATGCCTGGATCCAGTGATGCCACCATCGTGCATAGTGTCCTGGGGGCATTGAGCCCTGACTTCCAAGATGTTTCCCTTCCACCGGGAGTGGCAATCTTGGAAGCCCCGACTTTCTATTCATTATGATGAAGTTCGGGTGGAGCATAGTTCACTTTCATATGTCAAGCTCCTTAAAAAATGAAACTAGGTCTGTTCGGAGCATAGTTCACTTTCCTATGTCAATCTCCTTAAAAAATGAAATTGGGTCTGGTTGGAGCACAGTTCCTTGTCTTGTGTCAAGCTCGTTAACAAATGAAACAAGGGTTACGAGGATAGTTTTGATCTTATGTCGACCTCGTTAAAAAATGAAATAAGGGTTATGAGGATAGTTCTTTTCCTGTGTCAACCTCATTCAAAAATGAAACAACTCCCTTTCCAAATCGAGTCTTTGATTAAGATCTCGTAAAATCCAAGTCGAGTCTTTCCAAGATCTCGAAAGTGAACCTTCATTCCATCCACTTTGTTGACTGCAATGAAGCTTGGGGGGCATGTACCTTGATTTGCATTATTATGCTGGGGGCATGTGAACTCATAACAAGCATAGTTTTTCATTTCAAGCTTGTGTAAACATGAAACCGAATCCAAGCAAAGTTCTCCATGGTTCAAGCTTGTGTAAAAATGAACCCATACCCATTTTACGTCTCGTGATTGTTGTCTTTATCCGCTAAATTTTTCTAAATGAGCCTTGGTTTTTTCATTCCATTGCCACCATCTCTTTGGCTGATCATATGCTCTCACTTGGTGATTTTTCCTTTCCTGAGGAGCCGCAGCAATGAGTGGTTTTATTAGCCAGCCTCTTGACCATTATATGTTTTGAGCAGTTCCACCATTGCCGGAACCAGTTGCTACCCTTTATACCACTCGTTCCTCTAGGACGAGTCGCCTTTAAGCTCTTTTCTGACTCATAAAATATGAAAAGATTGCCGAGTATTTTTCCATTTTTGACTCGTTAAAGAAAATAAAAATGGAGGTCTGCTTTCAGCTCTTTTCCGGCCGTTTAAAGATGAAAAGATTGCCGAGTTTTCCCTTTTAACTTGATAAATGAAATAAGAGGCGGTCGCCTTTAAGCTCTTTTTCGACCGTTTAAACTCAAAAAGATTGCCAGGTTTTTGTCGTTTCGAACTCATTATTGGCTCCAAAACGACGTGCTTCTGACCGCTTTTCTACTTTTTCGAGTCGAAGTCACTACTTACGAAAAGTACTCTTCGATCATACTAGTCGGGCGATTCTTTCGGGCATTGTTTTATACTTTTTCAGGCCCGAGAGACACAACTTTACGAAAAAGGACCCCCCGGAGTTCACTTTTCTGCTGTCTTTTCAGACTCTCTAAATAGGAAAAGACGCCGAGTTCTTCCTTTGTCAGACTCGTTAAAACTTAATGACATCGGATTCTGTCAAAATGACGCCTTCCAAGCATATGCTATCCCCATCAAGCTTGTCATCAAAAAATAATCGGGGTACTCACCAGAAATGGTGGGTAAAATGGAATCATAATCATTGTCGTGTCGGCAGTATGTCGCTCTTGAACATGGGACTTGTCTACATTTGTGTCTGGGTGGGGACATCTCATCTTGTTTTACACTAGCCTCCGTGGGTTTGGGTTATCCAGTTTGACTTTCCATCTGCTCATTGCCTTGTCACCATGACCCTTGATCATTTGAATATTAATACTACCAAGTCCACTGTCGTGCCGCCGATATGTTCAGGAGAAGTTGACCTCTGCAAGAATAGTCAACCTCCCTCTGATACCTCACACAAAATATCTTATCCTTCTCTATCTCGTGTCGATGATATGGGAAACATTATGGCCCACCTTCAACCAAGGTCACTTCCTGTCGACTTCAGCTCATTATCCAGGAAGTTGACCTAGGGACTCCCTTCAGATGCCTTAGAGCCTGCATGCCTCAGTGGTAAGTTCTTCGTGTTCGACGCGAGGTTTTCATCATTGGCCTCCGATCGGATGATTCTGCAGGTGTTCGACGCCAGCTCATTGTTTCACATGTCGTGGATTGTACCTATAGTACCTTGAGGACCATTGTCATTATTGGTGGTACCTCTCGCGTCTGTTAATGGTTTTCAACATTGACTGGTAATCAGACGATGTCCTTGCATCTTCGACTTCAACTCCTATATTCACATGCTTGGACTTGTACTTTGTTCGGGTCGAGTTGGAGCGCAAGACCCTGGGTTTTGTCTACTGAAATCCAGGCTGCGATTTTGTGGATTATTATGATCATTACATGACTCATTGATGGATGGCTGCGACCATACCTAAGTCTTCATGGATGGTTGTGACCATACCTTTAGTATCATCACGGTCTCATTAGCTGGGTGGCTACGTCCATACCATAGACCTCTTTCATATGTCTTTTGGATGGCTGCGCCCATGCCTAGACTACATGTAATTGATTATCAGAGCTATCGATTGTACATATGTGCAGGTTCTTCCTGATGGTGTTCCAGTTCAGCCAGTTTCGTAAAGCATTTCACCCCTCCCACTCTCTCGGGCTTCATGCTTTAGGGGGCATCTGTTACATAGTAATTTGTCACTGTCTCCCTGTCAGTCTTTCTACTGTGTCATGAATCCAATTCATCCATGCTCATGCTCTCTAATGTTGCCAAATGACCCACTTTACCAAAGTTTTTTGCTATCATTGCGACTGTTGTCAAAATAAGCGCGCTGATGGGCGCTCCATAACAGATGGAATGCGCTGCCAGCATGGAAGTACACGTGATTCCCGCGCTGGTCGGATTTCATGAGACAGCGCTTCTGTTATTCGTATCTGATCGCGCTGACATGACATTCTTTGTTATTCAGCAGCGATGTCAGCACCCCAGTGCGGTTATGGACCCACGCTGATCCAGTTTGGGCGAGTTTGTTCTAACAGCCGGCCTTCCAAATGACTCCAGACCTGGTTATTGGCCTTGTAAATGTCGCCCTCCCTTCTCTCGCATGTCTGTTTCGTCATTTGAGCCACCTTCCTTGGAGATAAGCTCATCCTCCCACCATTCATGGAGACTCCTCCTATTTAAGCCTCTACCATTGCCATGAGCAGCTAGTTTGGAATTCATAGTGCTTGGAGTGTTGTTTCTAGTGTGTGAGTTGATAGGTAGCTGGTGTGACAAGTGTGGGATTGCTAGGGAGCTTAAGGAAGGTTGTGAAGTGTTTCTTTCTTGTGTAAACTTGTGTGAGGGAGAGCTTTTGTCTTGGGAGATCTACCTCCACGGGTGAATGCTTAAGAGACTTGCTGGCTGGACCCTCTTGAGAAGGATTTGACATCAGAACTATGGTTGTATTCTTCTTTGTTTATTAATAATAGACGACTATCATTATGGTTCCACTCTTAATGTCCTTATGATGATGTTTGAGTTATATCCTTTCTGACTGATATATAGTTACATCTACTGGATTTTATGCCTGTGTTTGTATCATTCTTTGCATGTGTAGGTGTCTATACACGAGGATTGTGAGGACCGTGACCAGCCAAGACAAAGGGATGGGAGCATCAACTCTTCTACAAGTACTAGCATTGGAATCCAGGTAGGCCTTCATCATTGGTCTTTTATGTGTAATTAGGAACCTGCGTGTTAGCGTTGTTTGATTGTTGCTAGACCTTGTTTGGACTAGTAGGGATCGCCTCTGTCCACAGAGGGGATTTACCTCCACAACACAAATTATCAAATTCTTGAATTCCAAAAACAAATAAGAATTAGAGAAGCTAGGAATTCAAGACAGGGTAGACATTATTATAGAATTGAAGAGGATGAACACCTAAAGGAACCTTATGCTACAACGGGACAATAAATGTCAAAATCAAGAAATGAGCATATAGATATTTCATAAGAAGATTCAGGTACTAAATAAAAAAGGTCTACAATGACTGATTGGTATGGGAGATAAACTCATGAGCTAGACAGAGTACTAGGAGAAACTATGCACTATTGCCCAATACAAACCAAGATTTGCGGGTATAAAGGGGCATGTAACAAGGAAATAATTCCTAGAGGCCTTATATTTTGACTTGTTCATCAATCATGAGCTCATAAATGTGTTCATCATCAAACCAACTTTCCATAAGTACACAAATGTGGATGATACCTATAGTAAATTACTAAAATTTTCTATCCCAACTGAAGATAGATGGGACAAGCTATGTGAATTACTTGAGTAATTTTTATCTTCGACAGTGAGGTTAACAACACATAAAATTTGGAGACTGAGTCAGCAATAGTCATCCTCAACAATAGGGCCAATAGTTCCAATAGTTCGAAAATTCCTAAATTTCTGTACTACTATTGTAATCTATTTTTAGATATTATTAGGATCCTATATTGATCTTTAGAATCAAGATACTTTGTAATATTTACTATAAGTACTTCATAATTCGAAGTATGAAGGGTTGGGACATTTTTGGAGAAAAGGACTTGTATTGTAAAGTAGCTCACAGAGTCACCATTGATGAGATTTTTGTTAATACCCTGCAATCATTACAGGATTCTTGTGTCATTTTTATTGGTGAAGTGCATCTATCTCTGTCAATTTTTCTTTTTTTATTCTCATATGTAATTCTAAAATCTGAATTATTCTAAGAAGATAAAGAACAAAATTTGTTTGAATGTACACTCTGTCTCTGGCTTAAGAATAATTTTATTTTATTTTATTTATTTATTTTATTTATTTTATTTATTTTTTATTTTTATTTATTTATTTTTTATTTTATTTTTTATTTTTTTTTCAATGAAGATTAAAATCAAAATTCGTAACTGCTCTGTTTTTTAATTGGATCTCTAAATATTTTCCTCTCCTTCACACCATAGATCTTAAAGGATCTAGTGAATTTTCCTAACCTTCCCTATAATTTTATCCTATAAAATCTATATTTTATCACCTCAAACTTGTGACTCCATTTGCCTAATGGCCTTTACTCACAGTTTCAACCCAACAACACAAAAAACCCAAAATTGAACTTAATAACTAATCTAATACCTTTAGTCAAACAAAGCTAAATAATAAAGAGAGATCCCTCTCTGAAACTGGAAGGGATGGCTTCCCAATTCCCAAAGTGGTTCTGTAGTTACCTCTGTGATTTTTCCTGTGACGTAAAAAATTACGGAGTGGTAACAAAGACTACCATATAACTCTTTGTTAAACAATTTGAAACCTAGTGTAGGAATGTCGAACTTAATGCAGGAATCTGTAACCAAAATATTTGTCTTCTAATTTTAGCATGCCCACTTCATAATTGACTAGAGGATGGTAAAAGATAAAATAAACCTTTAGGATATCATCAAATGTAACATTAATTATAAAAAATGCTAATTGTACCAATAATTTTTATCGATAAGCAATTCCATATCCATATTATTTATGAATAAAATAGTAGAAACCAAAATATGTACATGAAGGTCTTCTTAAGGTTTGTAAAACATAGGGAGATATAAGATAAGCTGTCAAAAATTAGGACATTTCTAAAGCCTGACATCCCCTCAACCCAATTCTATTGGGTCTCCTCACACAACCGAAAATAAAATCCTCTACAAAAAACAAAACATATAAGCTATGGCTTCATCATTTCTTAATTTGAATATTGATCTCAGACCCCAGATCGTGAGTCTTTTTCAATTGCCTCCTGTATTCCATAACCTTGAATTTCATGAATATCACTTGCACCCTCCATATTCTAACATTTTCTTTTAAATATTCCACTTCTTTTAAAAGCTCCTTATTCATGTCCCTAAGTTGCATGCTTTGTATTTTTAAATGATGATCTAACACTTCAAATTATTCAGCCTTCTCCTATGGGGATTGAACCTTTCTCTATTTTTTCATTCTTGTTTACCTAGAATGAAAAAGTAATTGAATTATCCTGCCCTCCTTGGACTAAGTCTTCCACACTATTGACAAAGATTTCAACAACAATTGTTGCATTCACCGAGGGTCTCATCTTTTATTTGTCATCTCTTTCAAATATTGACAATATGTCACTAGGTAGATGTTTAAATTTTGTTTCCTTATAGACTTCTTGAGAAGGATTCTTATCATTACCATCTTGTGCCTCCTTGTTAGCATGTAATCAATGTTTTGCACAACCTTTCTGCATAGATTTTTCCTCATCAAGGTTTCTGGCTTGTTCATCCACTAGCAATTGTTCTTTATACGTTTCTAGCAGGAGGTCCTCATTATTGATGTTCTAAACCTTATTATCCATATAGAGATCCTGCTCAAGGTCATGCTCATTATTAGATAACAAAATCATGGGTTCTTCACTTACCACTAGTGCCTTTCCAGAAGATGATGGACCGGCCATCTTCTTCACCGTACCTTTGGTAAACCTTTGGGTTTGTGCAAGCATAAGAGTATTAATTGATATATCCTTCCATCCTCTCTTCCATCTTGAGATAGACCCTTCCTATTCTTTCTCAACATCACTTATCTTCTTTCGAGAATTTTGCGTTTACCTCAATTTAGACCCTTCCTTTTCTTTTCTAACACTAAGGTTCTTACTCAAGTCAGGTTCATCAACTTTCTTACCTAGAGAAATATTTTCCCTAGGGTTCTTGCTCTAAACAGTTTTAGAACTGTCCTTGTTATCCCGAGTAGACTTAGAATTGGTTCCTTTACTCTAAGATAGTTTCAATCTAGACCTCTTAGCTTTCACACGAGATCACTTCACCAAATCTCACAAAAGTTTCTTCAAATAGAAAATCAATTACAGGTTTTTTGGTAGCATATAAAAAAAATTTAGCCTCTACCCACTTCATAACAAAATTAGTACAAACAAAAATATACCTTTTATTTAATATGGAGATGAAATTTTCCCTACAAAATAAATTGCCCATTTTTCAAAAGGTTCAATTATCACATGTAGACATAAAGGAATTTCATCTACTTGTATAAGATGGCCCATTCATTCAAAAATGCCACACTTATTGATATATATTTTGGCATCCATAAAATGATATGGAAAAAATTAGCATGCATGTAGAACCTTGTATGTTGTGCATGGAGTGGGCAAAGAAATATTCATCACGCGAACTTTTAGGGCCTTAGGGATGGGATAAAGCCCTTATTTTGTAACGGGTATTGGGTAGTAGCCCTTGTTTTATGGATCCATGGTATGAGGACCATGGTTTTTGCATAGATGAATTTTATAAAAGGATATGTAATACTTTATAATCTTAGAATCAGGATGATAGAAGCGTAAGTGAATCTCTGTTTCCGCATTTGTAGTCTATAGTTTCGGAGAAGACTTCATAGCTAAGTGCACAAAGACCTTGAAAAGTCTGCAACTAAGTGCGTAGACCACCTGTAGCTGAGTGCGCAGGTTGGAGAAGTGAATGTAATTGAAGGTATTATTAATTAAGAAGATGATCCAGATCTTGGGGGGAGGCCCTCAATATCTAAAAGATTGAAATGGATCTTGGGGCGGAGGCCCCCAAGATCTTAAAAATTGAAATTGCCAGAAGAAAAAGAGTATGATTCCCAATAAACAAAACCACAAAGAACTTTTTTACTAAAATAGATAATATCTGTAAGGACTAAATTGTGGTAGACAATCTGTCCTTTTAGAAAATGTGACTTGTTACTTATAGTATTTTTCAGTTACAATACCATAGGACAATTGCATGGGTGAATGAATACCATGGGTGGATGTCACAATACCACGGGTCAATTCCATGGGTGAATGAATACCATGGGTGGATGTCACAATATCATGGGAAAATACAATGGGTGGATAAATCACATGGGTGGATGCCACTTATAATACCATGGGTAAATTCCATGGGTGGATGAATAACATGGGTGGATGAATACCATGGGTTGATGCCATTTTCTATTCGGATCATTCCTCCCTCCTTAAGAAGAAATGGTCCCCATTGTGTGAAGTTCCCTCCTACGAAGCCTTTGTTGAATATGAAGAGCCAGTAAAGAGAAGGGTTTTATGTGGTTAACCCGTAACCATAATGAATGAGGATTCAAGGATAGAGATTCCTTGTAATTCTTGTGACCAACTGTGATACTGACAGTGTGTGGCCTAGCACATGGACTTTGATAAAGTGTGGGTTTTTGGATGACCCATAACCATGATGAATGAAGATCTGAGGATAGAGATACCCTATAATGCTTGTGACCAACTATGATATTGACAGTGTGCGGCCTAGCAAATGGACTTCAATGAAGTGTGGGTTTGTGCATGACCCATAACCATGACCAACAAAGATCTGAGGATAGAGATACCCTATGATGATTTTGACCAACTATGATACTAACAGTGTGCAGCCTAGCGAATGGACTTCGATGACAAGGATATTGTGCAGTTGACCCATAACCGTGATGTTGGTTGTTCATGAAGTAGCAGGTGCCTACATAGCCTGGGGTGGGAGGGAACGTCTCCAAATAACCCAAGATGAAAGTTGTTATGCTAAAATTGATGAATGTGAAGCAGGTGCCTACTAAAGTGGGTTGGGAGGGCATGTCTCCAACGGGAACCTGCTCCGAATGCTGCTCCAGAATTAAAATGGACATAACTCGATCAATATAACTCAGAATATTTACTATAACTTGTTTTTGGAAGTAGAAGGACCATTTTGCATCTTCCCATGTGTTGGAAATCCTTATCTGGACAATCTAGAATCTCAAATTTGCACTGCAATGTTTTCATCACCACAAAAGTTTTGAAAAAATAGTTGATTTTAAATTGACGATATCTCCCAAATCCGAAGTTCAATTCAACCCTCTTTTTTTTGAAATCGGGTGAATGTTCAAGAGGAGCTCAGATCTACAATCTTTGTTCTGAAATTATTTACAAAAAAATTTAAAATAATGATAGGAGAGTCGTCATCCACTAGTTTCTGTCAGAAAAAAAATTCTACAACATAGCTGATTTTAAATCAGCCATATCTCCCTCATTCAGACTTCGATTTGGCCAATTTGTTTTTGATCTTTGGTATTTTTTTACAAGGAATCCAGATCTATTATTTTTTTTCTAAATATTTCACCAAATGGTTCAAATATGATCTGCAAACGCGCCGCCCAAAAAACAATTCCTACAAAAAAATGAAAAAAGAAAACTTCTCCCTGCTTTGCCTAAGAAAGTGCTCTGTGGAGGCTACAACACATGCCTGATGTTTGTTGAATATTGCTACAAAAATTTGAAACTAAAATATGCATGAAACCCTAATTCCCAAGGAATCATAACCTGCTCTGATACCATTGATCCAAACCTTGTGGGGAGGCCCTCAAGATCTAAAAGATTTAAATGGATCTTGGGGGGGAGGCCCCCAAGATCTAAAAAATTGAAATTTCCCGAAGAAAAAGAGTATAATGCCCAATAAAAAAAACCACAAATATTTTTTTTTATTAAAACAAATAATAACTGTAAGGGCTACATTGTGGTGGACAATCTGTCCTTTTACAAAATAAGGCTTGTTACTTATAGTATTTTTCAGTTACAATACCATAGGTCAATTCCATGGGTGAATGAATACCATGGGTGGATGTCACAATACCATGGGTCAATTCCATGGGTGAATGAATACCATGGGTGGATGTCACAATACCATGGGAAAATACCATGGGTGAATGCATAGCATGGGTGGATGTCACTTACAATACGATGGGTGGATAAATACCATGGGTGGATGCCACTTACAATACCATGGGTAAATTCCATGGGTGGATGAATAACATGGCTGGATTAATACCATGGGTTGATGCCATTTTCCATTCTGATCAGAAGAAGTTTTGTGGAAGACTTGTGTGTTTGTACTTCTTATTTATATATTGCTTTGTATCTGATTATGTGTGATTTTTACTGAATTATGCAAAGAACTGTAAGATATATTGTTATGTGTGTTTATGCATTTTTGTATATTAACCATCTGCGTGAAGCTGTTATCAATGCAAAGTTATAAGATTGATATAAAAGAGAAGTAATTGCATGGTGCCACTTCACATATATCCCTTCAGTTGCAGAAGCCTAGTTATGCAACATCCCATAATTGCTTTGGGTGAGATTGTGATCTGCCTATAGGTCATTTCCAAAGAGATATTAGTTGAGGTTTTTGTTGGTGCACAACACAATTTGAACTTGGGTCAAGCCCCATCAAACCAACAAATGGTTCCGTGGCCAAGACTGGGATCTTCTTAAGAGATATTTTTTGGCATTCATCAAAGAAATAACTCCAGGAGTGGGTTGAATAGAAGTAAAGGTAATTTTCCATAAAAGAGAATAGAAACCCGAGATTATTGACTGAAGATTGGTTGCAGAGATATATTTTTGAATAATAATATGAGATTTTCTTTGGTTCATTCCACATTGAATTTCTTGAGTGGATATCTAGGTTATCCGAGCGTAGGGATTGTTTCAAAGGTGATGAACCTCAAGAGTGGAATCCTGATTTGATAAAATGGCTCAATAGGATTGATAATAATATCTCAAGGGCTGTTGATTTTTGGATCAATATAATTTTGGGAGGATTTGTCACTGAGTTCGTGATCAACGAGGTTGTATGTTATAGAGAAGCTAAACAAATATTCTTCAAAGGACCACGAGGTAAGTTCTTGAATTATATCAAGCTCTAGATTAAGATGTTATTGTGTCAAAAGGGGATTATGAAGATGAAACCAGATTGATGTTTGGGAAAATAAGAAATAAGATGGAAACAACAGATATGTAGAGTGGATATCGATACAGAATATATCCAAAGAATTTTATTGAGACTAGTTATAGCCCTTTGTGAGGATCTAAGAGTGAAGACGAAAGAAGTAACCTTAAAACCCCCACCCACCCTAGAGGCATGTCGAAGTCAGGTGTTTTGAAGAATCATGGTGTCTTTGGGATCCCTCATCCATCCAACCCCCTCACACCCCATCCACATCCTCATACTTCACCTCAACCCTACCTCCACCTCCACCTCCACCTTTGCCTCTACCTATCCCTTCGAGAAGAAGAAGAATGGAAGACGATATTAAGCTACCTGTCATTAGGGGACTGGAGTTAGAAGACCCTAACTAGTTCTGGTTCGTAGCTGATGCAGTATGGAAAATGATAGAAATTAATGATGATGGTGTTAGGGCCTAAATCTACCTTAGGCTGAAGGAAGGTAGGTCTAAGGTAACATCAAACCACGCTTAACCTGGTAGCTAGACTACCAGGTCGGGAGAGGGCTCTCTCCTTGTCAGTCAATTAGAATATGGAAACTAGGGCTTGAGATGACTGAAATTTAATTCTTGTTTTAGGCTAAGTATATATGTTCAGAGGATTTTTATTGATTTTAATGGTTGGTTGCTAGAATAAATGAGGAAGGCAGCTTTGGGTCTGAGAAATCAACTCAAATTTGCAGAGGTTTATGTGGGGCGAGGTAGGAAAGTGTTTTAGCACTTTGAATTGGATGTGATAGTGAGTCTAAAGACTGGTGAGGAGTTGGAGAGGGCATGTAAGGTTCATGAGTCCTCTTCAAATAGCAGAAAACATTAAAAACTAAATGTATCCTCTAGGCAGAGCATTGAATATCAATGGATCCTACCTAATTCTCTTGATTCATTTACTTATGGAGAAAGAAATAGATGTTGGAACATATACACGTAAGAGAAACTAAATTACAGAGGAAAAAATAATGCCAAGACACATTACCACAAGAATCCCACAAAATGCTGCAAAACCCTGGTTCATTTCATTGCCAAACTGTAGAAGTGATTTATAATAGTGCTCAATGCATCCACAAGCGTCCAACCTTTACAAATGACTAAGAAAGTACATAATATAGGCATCAAACCACCTATGCTAGCCATCAAGGGTCAAATCCATGAGTCAAGGAGTTGTTTCAACAACATCTAAACTAGGAACTAGAAAATAGGTAGTGTAACAGCTTGCCTCTAAAACTATGGAAATTGATCCATTCATCCTCAAACCACCTCTAATTGATGCATCTACCCCCTCAAGTCATTTTTCATCATATTTACATCATATTACACCATTTAACATCACAAATTTACTAAGGAGAAGAGAAAAAGTCAACTAATAGTCAAACTGGGCGAAATTTTGAGTTTGTAGGCAAAATTGGCAAAAATTTGCCTGATGCACAACGCCTTGAGCCTGATGTGCAATGCCACTTCAAGGCTAATTTTGGATGCCTTCCACTTCACCAAATCAGGCCCAATATAGCTTTTTGGTAAGCTATATCTATCTTGTTTTTGGAACACTTCGAATTTCCTGATTTGGAGTTGATTTCCCCTTCAAAAATCATTTCTCCCAAGACTGCTTCCTGTGGGTCCAAAAAGTGGCAAAGAGGGAATTTTTTAGGTGTTTTTGGCCCTTTAGGTGACCCAGATCTCCTCCAAATTTTATGAAACTTTTTGGGTTTCATTGTTTTTCCATGAGGAATCTAAAAATGAAAGACATTCTAGAAAATACTGAGCCAACTCAATGCACAGTGCCGGTGGCACTGCGCATCAACCAAAATTTCTTGTGTTTCTATTTTTAAAATTTGGAAAAAGAGAAAATTGTCTCAAAATTTGCCCAATTTTGGCTCACAGCTACATCATGGGTTACTTTATTGGGCTAAATTGACATCAGCAAAAATTTTGAGCTTTTCATCCTTCTTTTTGCCTTTTGTTCCATTTTTCCCCTACATCCAGAATTCCTATGGTCTCTGCAATGATAGTGGGTGAAAGAGTGAAGTTTATCCCAACAAGATGTACTATATTGCTATCCATGTTTATCACAAAATGCCTTGCTAACTCATGGTGAAATGTGACCCTCTCATCCATTTCACAAAACTCAAAACAAGACTGATATCTAAAACATGTGGTGGCTAAAGGGAAAGCAAGGAGTTCGCTCATTCTAATAGGTTCCTCCCTAAATATTTTTCCACCTTTGTGAGGCTTCCTGGACTGCGCATTTCTTTCCCTTGAGCTATCACTAGGAGTGTCCTCTTCAAATCATACTCACTACCTCTTTCCATGATGCTTGTCTTAATCATGTAATGTGATGATGGTATAGTGAACAATGACAATGGGTGAGGACAAAGAAAATGAGTATGAATAGATTTTGCAAATGGAACAACAATAATGAAGTGGAGCAGGGGAATGAAGGGAAAGAATTAGGAAATTATGGTTTTGACTTATAAGGGACTTAGGGTTTAATAAATGGGATTACTTTCTTAGGGGAAAAGGTAAAGGGAAAATGGAATCAATGGGTAGTTTTAGCTCAATGAAGTTTGGGAAAAGAGAATAGGGATGTTGGTTTTGTAATGAGGTGAAAATTTTGCAATGAAGTGAAAAGTATGAAGGCAAGTTAGGGTTTTGGTTTTAAGAAGAAAAACTCATGAAAAAAACATGAAGAAGACTAATTTCAGCTCAATATCGATGAAAAATTACTTGTAGGAGTGAAATGAAACATTTGGGAGAGTTTGGGATAAATTTGAGTGATTTTGGAAACTCCATGGCCAATATGCAGCGCACTGAGCCCAATGCGCAGCACTTGCCTGATGTGCACCACCTGTGTAATTTAACACTGGAAAAAACATTCAGATGCACAACACTCCTCTGATATGCAGCGCCAACCCTCTAATGTGCAGTGCCACTATTCCTATGCGCAGCGCCAACCCTCTAATGCACAATGCCACTATTCCCATGCGCAGTGCCAACTTCAAGACACATTTTGAACACCTTCCCGATCTCTAAATTGGGCATGTGATAGCTCGTTGGAAATATTGTGTAGTCTACATTCCAAAAAAACTTGAATTTTTCAATTTAGATCTCATTTGCCCTGTCGAAAGTTAGATCTCCCAAGACTGGTCAAAATGTACAGAATGAGACTCCCTGAATGCAGAGTGATGTTGCAGTAAACTTTTGAAGGTCTTCCGCAACTCCAAATTGAGCTCATGATAGCTCATTGGAAATATATCTCTGCATAGATATCATTTAAATCATCAAGAAAGTCATTTGAACATCCCAGCTAGGTGAAATATTGATTTTCCCATGGTCACTCTAGAAGTGCATCAATCCTCCTGAGGCCAATCATGTTTTCCACATTTCTCACAAACCATGAAAGCTGTGTAAAAACTGAAAGAGGTTTTTATTCCTGGGTCAATGATGGAAAAAAATTCTCTCACTTTTTTCGAATTCATATTTTCGTGCTCAGAAACATAGTTTGAATAAAACCTATCTCGATGTGTGGAACAGGGGATTTGTGAAATGGAAGGGAAACGAAGGGGATGAGGGGCTTCTAAATTCTTGAGAAAATTTTAGAAAGTAGGGAGGGATGTTAGGAATTAGGGGAAAGTGGAATTTCAATGATTGAGTTAGGGGAAGGGGTCCAAAAGGTAAAAACATAGGCGTAGCCTAGAAAATTGTCAAATTGTAGCAATAAACTAAGGTTTGTGAGAAAATGATGAATTTGAGGGATATGAGTGATGGGAATTGTTTAAGAAGGTATATTAGGGATAGGGGAAGGTGAATGAACATTAGGACACAAATTTTGTTGATCATTTGGCCATCCAAGAAAAATTACCTTCAAAACCCCAAGAGAGGGAAATGAGGCTTACCCAAGTACATCTAAAGCACGAACAAGGTGTAAAATGACCCATTGGAACCTGAAATGATGATGAAAGCTCTTTGAATGATCGTACACTAAGCTGAATGGTGACATGGACCAATACTTGGAAGACTTTGGAAAGAGTGAAAACAACCCTAGACCTAATACCTAGTAACCAAATTTTACTTGAAGACTCACTGAAATGTCAAAATTTGACTTTGACACCCTAAGACCACTTTGTAAGAGCATATTTGATCACTAATGGTAGGGTTAAAAAGCTGACACTAACATTGGCTGCATTGGGGATGGTAGCTGCATGGAGGTGCCAAGAACATAGTAGACCAAGTAGCCTTACCCATTGGGCAAGGAGTCAAAAACACAAACTAAAATGGATGACTGAAAACTGACAACTTGACGACACAAATCGACTTGAAACTAACTCAATACTAAAACACAACTGACAAACTAGAAAATATGCTCATAATGGAGCTTATTCAATAAAACCTACTCTAGTTGTTTCATTCATCACCTGATCAAGTGAAATGAAACAACCAATGAAACCATGTAAGCATTCTAGTTGTTGTTTGCATTCTCCACAAGTTCTTGCTTATGAACAAAAAGAGAGAACTACTAAAAGGAAACTCCCATGAAAGCTTTTAAATAGATCGGTTGAATAATATGGATTCTCTATCTGACTGGATTCTCTATTTGACTCCAAAAACACTGCATAAGGATCTTGAAATTCATGCACACTGGGAGTTAGCTCATCCAATGGATTACTTTTCTTCTCCTCTTACCATGAATTCAAACTTTCATCTAAGCACTGTGACGAGACTACTGCTGAAACTGATAAAGAAACCGGCTGCTAAATCAAGTTTGTATCAATACTTGTTTCAATCTCATAGTTAGCTAATGGATAAGGACTTTTACTGCAGACATATCCAAAACATCAGCTATTGGATTGTGAAAAATTTGAAAAGATTGCTGCAACCCATTTTCTATTGGTTCTAATGAGATTGCATGACTTTCTACAGGCTGCTCATTTGAAGATATACTATGCAATTTTCCCTTCAAAAACTGAAATGATTCAAATCAAAATGGTACGGAATCATCTTGCATCATTTGATCATATGGTCCAGCTTCCAAATATTTATTTGCAACTTGAAAATCAATGGCTTTCAGGGGCTGTAAATCTAGATATGAGAAGTCTTGCACAAGGATTTCATTGCCCTCAAGATGGTCCAAATCAAGACTTGTCAATAGTTGATTTATGATTGCATGAAAATTGTCTCTGATGAACTGAAACAAAGCAAAACGAAAAGGAAAATATCCTTCACTTACTTCAAAATTTGCTGCACTTTCCTCCTCACTTCCATAGCTGATATGCATTGGTTGATCATTGTATTAAAGCTACTGAAAGTGAACTTCCTCCTCCCACAAACTAGCTGCTGATTTGTCTGCAAGATTAGCTTCTATTTGGAGAATATAATCATCATCATACTGATAAAACTGAGGCAAATTGTCAATAAAAAATATATCATCAAGCATATGTTGGGTCCCTATAATACTAGTAATCACCCCATTACTATTGTAGTTGCAGTGCCCCATAGAATCCCTCTATTGTTATTTTTGTGGCTTTATATTATTATTGTTAGGTCGGCTGGGTTATATTGTGACTCCTTAGACTCCTATATATAGAAAGGAGGTTTTGTCATTTGAATCATCCAAGAATTGTTTATTTATGTAATGTAACGGAGGTTGCCCCCTCAAAGAGGCTAAATTTTAAGGCGTTGATCTATCTTTTCTATCTTTTCTTGAGCTGGTTTCATAAACGAAGCAAGGGAGGAATGGAATAATGACGAAGAAGTATGGGCACTTATTTGAAAGTTACAACAAGATTCCAGTACGTCTGGTACATTTAGCTGGAAAAATGATTCTTTATGGTACAAAGTTCGCTTATACCTTTGTAAGAATTCCCAACTAAAACAAAAGGTTCTTATGGAATTGCACACTTATCCCTTAGGAGGGTACTCGGGATTTTTAAAAACTTACCACAGGGTTAAGAAGGAATTTTTTTGGGATGGCCTTAAATTCAATATTCAAAAATTTGTGGTGGAATGTTTGGTTTGCCAAAAAAATAAAGTTGAAACAATTAAGACATCGGGTCTATTACAACCTTTATCCATTCCAAGCCAACGTTGGGAGGAGGTTTCAATGGATTTTATCACAGGTTTACCCAAGTCTGAGGGAAAGAGTGTCATCATGGTGGTAGTTGACAGACTTACCAAGTATGCACACTTTTGTGCACTATCACATCCATTTAAAGCTAGTACAGTTTCTACTGCATTTATGGAAACAATTCAAAAGCTACATGGAAACCCAAAGATTATTGTAAAATGACAGAGATCCCATTTTCACTGGAAATTTTTGGACAGAATTATTTTCTTGTCTTGGTACTCAGTTAGCTCATAGCTCATCTTATCATCCTCAATTTGATGGGCAAACTGAGATAGTAAACAAATGTTTGGAAGGATATCTTCGTTGCTTTGTATCTGATAAACAGACACAATGGGTCAAATGGTTACCTCTGGCTGAATGGTGGTATAAAACTTCCTTCCATACAGCAACAAAAATGACCCCATTTATGGAACTTTATGGATATCAGCCACCATCCATCACATCATATTTAAGAGAAAATTATAAGTTTCAAGCAGTGGAACATCACATCGAACATCAACAACAAGTCTTCCAACTCTTAAAGGATAACCTCGTGGTTGCATAGAATAGAATGAAACAACAGATCAACATCGCGGCGAAAGAAGTTTTGATGTAGGTGATTGGGTATTCCTACGGCTACAACCATATAAGCAAATGTCCCTCAAGCAAGCTAAGAAGGATAATAAATTATCACCAAAGTATTATGGTCCGTACAAGGTGTTGCAAAATATTGGTACTATGGAATACAAATTGGAGCTTCTTGCAGCTTCTAGATTACACCCAGTTTTCCATGTTTCATGTTTAAATAAGGTTATAGGTGACAAGCTCCCAGTTCAAACAATATTGCCAGAAGTTTACGAGGAAGGAAAAATTATATTGGAACCGGAAGCAGTCACAGAAACAAGAACTCGACAGCTATGAAATCGATCAATTCCAGAGTATCTTATCGAGTGGAAGAACTTATCTGCTGAAGATTCCACATGGGAGGATGAGAATTTTATACAGAAGCATCCAGAACTACTCAAGTGTTGAGGACAACACTTTTGTTTGAAGGAGAGGGGCATGTTGGGTCCCTATAATGCTAGTAATTACCCCATTACTATTGTAGTTGCATCCCTTATTAATATTTTTGTGCCCATATTATCCCCATACTGTTATTACTGTGCCCCATAGAGTCCCTCTATTGTTATTTTTGTGGATTTATATTATTATTGTTAGGTCGGCTGGGTTATATTGTGACTCCTTAGACTCCTATATATAGAAAGGAGGTTTTGTCATTTGAATCATCCAAGAATTGTTCATTTATGTAATGTAAAGGAGGTTGCCCCCTCGAAGGGGCTAAATTCTAAGGCGTTGATCTATCTTTTCTATCTTTTCCTTACCTGGTTTCATAACAACATGCATGTCATATCAACATATCTCTCTTCTCCAAGATGATCTATAAAACAATCATTATCAGATCTATGACAACTGTGACAAGAAAGAAAGTGTTTTGGATTAGCCTCTTGCTTTTCTTCAATCAACGAGCCATGATCTTGAACATCATACTCATTCCTTGTGGTGATATTTTGCATCATCTCTCCACTGAATTTACCAAAATGGCGAGCTTTACCTCTAAAGATTCCATTCCTCTAGATCTGTGTTCTTCATCTCTTCTTCCTTCAGCTTTTCCCTTCTGATCGGCAAATGAGCCTCTACATCTACTGTATTGTTTTGCATCTCTTCAAGTGTTTCAAGGTTCCTTTATCTCAACTGAAACTCCATTTACAGATAAAAGGCATCCGGGTAGTGTAAGAGAGTGGATCCAGGAGGAGATCTTATATTAATAGGCATCGAAAAGTAGACTTGGTTAAATCTGGTAGAAAATTGTTGTACTGTCTCCCCTGGCAGTCTTATCAGCTAGTTATACTCTTCTATAATCAAGAAAGGGTTTTTTATAACCACTCACTTGTCAAGGAAAAATTTGACGAACTGCTGTAAATCTGAGATGCTCACATCATGTAGAGTTTTGAACCAACTCTTGACTTTGCCTTGCAAAGAAAGAGCAAAAAGCCTAATATTGACATCCTCTTCATCAACTTCAAAAAGATCAAGAAGAGACTCAAAATTCAATACATGTATCTTAGCAGTGATGTTGTCACATTCACCATCAAATATTGGTAGATATAGGTAATGAATTTTAGGGAAAGCATGTGATATAGGAGGTAAAACCACAGGTCTGTATCTATCTAGAATTTTACAAGGTATAGGAATACGTACGGAAGGTGCAAAATCAGTCTTTGTCTCTTGAGGCTCATCAGTTTGAAGATGACCATCATAAAATTTATAAGAAGGGTCTTGATCAAGATCCAAGGCATGCGCGTATTTTGTATCCATAATCTTCAAAGGGAAAGAATCAAATGCAGATCTAGGATCTTTCCTCAAATACAATATACTTTGCAAAGCCTTCTTGACATTCTTGGGAAAAGAGAAGAAATAATTTATAATGAAGAACATAATGTCTTGGATGAAATTCCAACTTGAATACCTGATATTTCCATATTGTCCTTTCATGTTTCTGCTGGTCAGGTTCATCCTCCAGTGGAGTCCTTGGATATGATCTTGAAACGGATTTGGAGTCGCCAAGTGAATGATTTTAGCCTTCCTATGTCTAATTGTTGTCCACCATCAACAATCAGATCTGAACTTGATACATTTTGTTGAGGAACATAAAACTGCATTCCCCAGTACAGTCACCACTATGTTAGGGCCTAAAGCTACCTCAGGCTGAAGGAAGGTAGGTCTAGGGTAACATCAAACTACGCTTAACCTGGTAGCTAGCCCTACCAAGTCAGGAGAGGGCTCTCTCCTTGTCAATCTCAATTAGAATATGGAAACTAAGGCTTGAGATGATTGAAAGTTAATGCTGATTTTAGGCTAGGTATATATATTCAGAAGATTTTGATTGATTTTAATGGTTGGTTGCTGGATCAAATGAGGAAGGTAGCTTTGGGTTCAGGAATTCAACTTATATTTGCAGAGGTGTGGCGAGGTAGGAAAGTGTTTTAGAACTTTGAATTGGACGTGATGGTGAGTTTGAAGACTAGTGAGGAGTTGGAGAGGGCATGCAAGGTTCATGAGTCCTCTTCAAACAACAGAAAACATTAAAAACTAAAAGTATCCTCTAGGCAGAGCACTGAATATCAATGGATCCTACCTAATTCCATTGATTCATTTACTTATGAAGAAAGAAATAGATGTTGGAACATATACACATAAGAGAAAGTAAATCATAGAGGAAAAAACAATTCCAAGACACATTACCACAAGAGTCCCACAAAATGTTGCAAAACCCTAGTTCATTTCGTTGCCAAACTGCAGAAGTGATTTACAATAGTGCTCAATGCATCCACAAGAGTCCAACCTTTACAAATGACTAAGAAAGTACATAATATAGGCATCAAACCACCTATGCTAGCCATCAGGGGTCGAATCCATGGGTCAAGGAGTTGTTTCAACAACATCTAAACTAGGAACTAGAAAATAGGCAGTGTAACAGCTTGCCTCTAAAACTATGGAAACTGATTCATTCATCCTCAAACCAACTCTAACTGATGTATCTACCTGCTCAAGTCATTTTTCATCATATTTACATCATATTACATCATTTACCATCACAAATTTACTAAGGAGAAGAGAAAAAGTCAATTGATAGTCAAACTGGGTGAAATTATGAATTTTTAGACAAATTTGACAAAAATTTTCCTGATGCACAACACCACTTCAAGGCCGCTTTTGGAGGCCTTCCACTTCACCAAATCAGGCCCAAGATAGCGCTTTGGAAAGCTATATCTATCTAGTTTCTAGAAAACTTTTAATTTCCTATTTTGGAGTTGATTTTCCCCTTCAAAAATCATTTCTCCCAAGACTGCTTCTTGTGGGTCCAAAAAGTGGGAGAGAGGGCAATTTTTAGGTGTTTTTGGCACTTTAGGTGACCCAAATCTCCTCCAAATTTTATGAAACTTTCTAGGTTTCATTTTTTTTCCATGAGGAATCCAAAAATTCAAGCCATTTTGCAAAATACTGAGCCAAATCAATGCGCAACGTCGGTGGCGCTGCGTATCAGCCGGAATTTCTTGTGTTTCTATTTTTAAAAATTGGAAAATGACAAAATTGTCTCAAAATTTACCCAATTTTGGCTCAAAGCTGCATCAAGGGTTACTTTGTTGGGTTAAAGTGACATCAACCAAAATTTTGAGCTTTTCATCCTTCTTTTTGCCTTTTGTTCCATTTTTCCCCTACATCAAGAATTCCTGTGGTCATTGCAATGATAGTGGGTGAAAGAGTGAAGTTTATCCCAGCAAGATGTACCATATTGTTATCCATGTTTATCACAAATTGCCTTGCTAACTCATGGTGAAATTTGACCCTCTCATCCATTTCAAAAAACTGAAAACAGGATTGATATCTGAAACATGTGGTGGCTAAAGGGAAAGAAAGGAGTTCACTCATGCTAATAGGTTCCTCCCTAATGATTTTTCCACCTTTGTGAGGCTTCCTAGACTGCACATTTCTTTCCCTTGAGCTATCACTAGGAGTGTCTTCTTCAAATCATACTCACTGCTTCTTTCCATGATGCTTGTCTTAATGATGTAATGTGATGATGGTATAGTGAACAATGACAATGGGTGAGGACAAAGAAGATGAGTATGAAGAGATTTTGCAAATGGAACAACAGTAATGAAGTGGAGTAGGGGAATGAAGGGAAAGATTTAGGAAATTAGGGTTTTGAATTATAAGGGACTTAGGGTTTAATAAAGGGGATTAGTTTCTTAGGGGAAAAAGGAAAGG
This sequence comes from Pinus tabuliformis, assembly GCA_031772625.1. Classification (NCBI taxonomy): domain Eukaryota; kingdom Viridiplantae; phylum Streptophyta; class Pinopsida; order Pinales; family Pinaceae; genus Pinus; species Pinus tabuliformis. Next base: position 1,536,576,490 of record CM062804.1, read on the forward strand.
GAAAATGGAATCAATGGGTAGTTTTAGGGCAATGAAGTTTGGGAAAAGAGAAAAGGGATGTTGGTTTTGTAATGAAGTGAAAATTTTGCAATGAAGTGAAAAGTATGAAGGCAAGCTAGGGTTTTGGTTTTAAGAAGCAAAACTCATGAACAAAACATGAAGAAGAATAATTTCAGCTCAAGATCAATGAAAAATTACTTGTAGGAGTGAAATGCAGCATTTGGGAGAGTTTGGGATAAATTTGAGTGATTTTGGAAACTCCCTGGCCAATGTGTAGTGCACTAAGCCCAATGCACAACACCTGCCTGATGCGCAGTGCCTATGTAATTTAACACTAGCAAAAATTGTCTGATGCGCAACACTCCTCTGATGCGCAGCGCCAACCCTCTGATGCGTAGCACCACTGTTCCTATGCACAACACCAAATTCAAGGTGTGTTTTTAATACCTTCCTGATGTCTAAATTGGGTGCGTGATAGCTCATTGGAAAGCTTGTCAAGTATTCTTTCCAAAAAAATCTTGAATTTTTCAATTTGGAGCTCATTTTCCCTCTCAAAAGTCAAATCTCCCAAGACTGGTCAAAATGTGCAGAATGAGACTGCCTGAATGTAGAGTGTTGTTGCAATCAACTTTTGAAGGTCTTCCTTAACTCAAACTTGAGCTCATGATAGCTCATTGGAAATATATCTCTATCTAGATATCATTTAAATCATCAAGGTCATTTGAAAATCCTAGCTAGGTGAAATATTGATTTTCCCAAGGTCACTCCAGAAGTGCACCAATCCTCCTTAGGCCAATCATGTTTTCCACATTTCTCCCAAACCATGAAACCTGTGTAAAAACTAAAAGAGGTTTTCTTCCTGGGTCAATGATGGAAAAAAACCTCTCTCACTTTTTTCAATGCATCTTTTCTTGCTCAGAAACATAATTTGAAGAAAACCTATCCTGATGTGTGGAACCGGGGATTTGTGAAAATGAAGGGAAACGAAGGCGATAAGGGGCTTCTAAATTCTTGAGAAAATTTTAGGAAGTAGGGAGGGATGTTAGGAATCAGGGGAGAGTGGAATTTAAAATATTGAGTGAGGGGAAGTGGTCCAAAAGGTCAAAACATAGGCCTAGCATAGAAAATTGTCAAATTATAGCAATAAACTAAGGTTTGTGGGAAAATGATGGATTTGAAGGATATGAGTGATGGGAATTGTTGAAGAAGGTATATTAGGGATAGGGGAAGGTGAATGAACATCAGGACACAAGTTTTGTTGATCATTTGGCCATCCAAGAAAAATTACCATCAAAGCCCTAGGAGAGGGAAATGAGGCTTACCCAGGTACAATTGAAGCATGAACAAGGTGTAAAATGACCCATTGGAACCTGAAATGATGATGAAAACTCTTTGAATGATGGTACACTAAGCTGAATGGTGAGATGGACCAATAATTGGAAGACTTTGGAAATAGTGAAAACAACCCTAGACCTAATACCTAGTAACCGAATTTTACTTGAAGACTCACTGAAATGACAAAATTTGACTTTGACACCCTGAGACCACTTTGTAAGAGCATATTTGATGACTGATGGAAGGCTTAAAAGGCTGACACTAACAGATGGTGTGAAGAAGCCGCAAATCTTAACTTCATTGCAAGAAATAACGCTAACATTGTATATGAAATAATACGCAGGTAATGAGATCAAATATGCATTGGTTGTAGAATTTATGAATCCAAAATTGAAGTTGCAGCGTATCATAGAGCTCAAAGAGATCAAACAAGAGATGACTTTGTCTCTCTGGGAATTGTATTAGAGATTCAAGGTGTTGATGGGTCAAGTGAGCTTTGATGTACCCCCACAATAACATAAAGAATGGTTTATAAATGCATTGTTGCCACATATCAAGTTGCCATTGACATAACAGAAGATCGAGATTCAAGCTGAAGTACTGGAGATTACGATTAAGTTGGAAGCATCGGAGGTTGGAGATACTCACGTAGGAGTACAACAAATATAAAATTGGTTAGCTACATTGACCCTGCAATTATAGGATCTGAAGAAGGGTAATAAAGTTAGACCAGAAATATCATAAATTTGGTGTACGAAGTGGAAGGTATTCATGGATTATATTGCAAGTGGAGCACCTAGTCCAGTAAATCTAGGTTTGTGGTATGAAATTTGTAGAAAAAAGGTCAACATCACTATGAAGACTGCTATCTATTACAAAAATATATACAGAGCTTGAAATAGTTGTTTTGTAATTTCTGTAGATCAGTAGGCCATGATGAGAAAAATTGCTGAAGTTATGACTTAATGATGCAGCACACTGCTGATAGTTATAGAATACAAGCTGAAGGACATGCACATGAAGAGTAAGGCTAGCATGCTAATCGAGGAGGATGAGCAGGTCGAGGTTGTGGCTAGATTATTTGTTACAACTATGGAAAGGTTGGACACTTCGGGAGAGATTGTGAGAACTTGATGACAACTTGTAATTATTGTAAGGCTTTTGATCATGTCATAGAAGAATGTCCCATCTGCATTACGAATATGCAGGAAGAAGGAAACTAGTAGCTTGCAGCAAATGTCTAGATGATGACCTCTGCACCAAGAGAAGATAAACCACGTGTCGACATTATAAAAAGGAGTGGAACTGCAACTGGGAACGGTAATACCAATGGGAAAGAGGAAGATGAAGCTACATGGGTGAGGAAGACTGCTGAAAAATGAACTGCATTTGATGTCCTTAAGGAAAACCAAGTATTCATGGAGGTGAGGTGAAGTTTTATGGATGATGGGAACTCGACCTCTACCACTCAATCAACTTAGAATGAAAATCGTGAGATAGTACCTGTTGTGACAGAAGGAGGTGGATCTGAATATCCTGAAGTCTTTTCTGCAGACATGTATGAAGTTATTAAGGAATCAAAAGGCTCTAGATGGATTACATGAGATGATAAATTCTTGTACTTATAAGGAAGTACCACAAAATGAGATGTGCAAAGCGAATAACATGCATAGACAGAAGAAGATAACATGAAAGGAAATGAGGCTTACAACGTAGATTGGAGAGTATGATATGGACCAGGTGATCTTGGATCTAGGGTCTAATGCCAATGTCTTTCCAAGACAGACTTGGGAATTGATGGGGAAGTTGAAGGTGCAATGGTCTACTATTCAGTTGAAGATGGAAAATCAATAGAAAATCTTACCCTTAGGAAGGTTGTCTAATGTCATAGTGGACATCAACGAAGTGCGCACTACCACTGACTTTGAAGTAATTGAGATTGTGGATGATAGTAATCCTTACCCCGCGCTACTTAGATTGGATTTGGTGTTTTCGAATATGGCTATCATTAATCTGAAGAAAAAGTAGATGATATTCAAAAGAAATAATATGAGAGTTATTGTTCCATTGGATCCATCAGAAGGTGCGAGGTATACAAAAATTGTCAAAGAAGAATATGGCACGAATGATGTTGATAATATCTATTAGATCACAATGAAGGAAGAGGGGTGGATGAATCCTACTATAGATAGGAAGTTGACTTGGGAGAAAGATAGCTCCTGCACTTCATATTCATATGAGGAGTTGGAGAAGTGGAATAATAGATTGCACAAAGTATCGACTAGGCGACGTGCAAGAATCACCAAGGCAGTGTGTTGCATGATAGCTGAGGTATGTGATTTACCTATGTATGATGGATTGGGTGATATAAATATATTCCTTAGGGAGTATGAGAGACCTGTACCAGAAGATCAAATTTTGTTAACTCTAGATCAAGCAGTAAGAGCTACGCATGCCAGATGGTAGGGTGGTCACAAGAATAATATCATGGGTTGGTAAAAATGTAGGAGATTGATGTGGGTAATATTCGGTCTAGTAGACACGCTACCTGTGGACAAATTTGATGGTAAAATTGATCCAAGGGATCATAGAAATCTCTATATGGAAGCTTGAGAAGACATTCCACGAGAGGAATGGGTACATGGCTTTATACACACATTGGAGACAATCCCAAAGAACTAGTATTTGGAGAATGAAATTTGACATGGCACTGCTAGCTGGATGGAGATGGTGGATGAATTTGTGATGATGTTCAGATTTGAAGATGGTTGTCCACATATAGATGTAGGCATGATTATAGTTAAGAAGAAGATTTTGAAAATGAAGTTCTAGTTATTCAGAAACTTGATTGGGCCATGCAGATCCGAGATGTGATAGAATGTTATAATCTCACTGTGGAAGAGGACAAACATCCTCATAACATTGATATCAAGGAGTCATAAGGAAATCACGAAGTGAGTGGGCCTTAAATAGAGATGTCAAATATAACGCAACCACTAAAAATGAAGAAAGTAAATATAGGGACATAAGTTGAACTAAAGTATGTGACCATAGGATATTACTGGGACGAAGACACTGTCAGTAAGATAACAGACTTGTTGCATGAATATCAGGAGTTATTTCCTTCTAAATTTTCAGATATGAAAGGCATTCTAGGGGATCTACGGGTTATTAGGATCCCCTTTAAGCCTGATGCAAACCTTGTTAAGAAAAATCCTTATAGAATAAACCGAAAATATAATGAAAAGGTAAAAGAAAAATTGGACAAGATGCTAGCAACGGGGATAATTGAACTTGTCAAAGAATCTTAATGGGTAAGTCCTATGGTAGTTCAGGAGAAGAAGGTGAAAAGGGAAATTAGAATCTATGTGTACTTAAGGAAGTTGAATGATGCATGCCCGCATGACCCTTTTCCCATCCTAATAGAGACGAAGTGTTGGATAATGTTGGAGGCAAGAGGTTTACTCTTTTATAGATGGCTTCTCGGGATATCACCAGATTAGAATTGCACCAGAAGACAAATATAAAACAATGTTTTCCATAGTATGGGGGTCCTATCATTACACAGTGATTCCATTTCTATTGAAGAATGTGCCTACCATTTTTCCAGAGTTGTAATTGAATCTTTCAAGGAGTATATACACACATTTCTGGAAGTTTACTTCAACGTTTGGACAATGTTTTGGTTATTATAAAAGCATGTGGTGATCTTAAGATTGATGCCGATACATGTAGGCAGTATCAAATATCGTTGAATTTGAAGAAGTGAATATTCTATGTGTCATTTAGAATATTGATAGGGAATGTAGTTTTTAAACAAGGATTGATGATCGACCCGATGAAGACCATAATTATTGTGAACTTACGAGCATCGAAAATAGTAAGACAACTGCATATGATGCTAGGGCACATGGGCTACTATAAGAAGTTTATTAAAGGGTATGAACAGATAACTACGACAATGGAGAAGTTTCTAAAGGAGGATGTGACCTTCCAGTGGGATAAAGAATGCTAGAAGAGCCTGAACATGTTGGAAGAAAAGATGGTGACTGCACTGATTCTAGATTTCCTAGATTGGAAGAAAGCATTTCATGTGCATGTTGATGCATCTTGCATAAAATTGGATATAATATTAGTGCAACCAGGGGTAGGAGATATTGATCATCTCATATAATTTGTAAGTCGTAAGCTATCTAAAGTAGAAAACAGCTACAAGAAGATAGAAAGGGAGGGGTTGGCTATGGTGTAAGTGTGTTGGGACAGCCCCCTTGGGTCAGTTTTGAGGCAAAAAGCCCAAGTTTTGGGGCAAAAGCCCAAGGTTTGTTGTATAGAAGGTAAATTCTCCGCAAGTTGTGGTCACATAGATAGTAAAGTGTCATAAATGGTTTTACCCTTCTTTTATGTAAGTTGAGTCGGCTGTTAAAGATCTACCCATGGTCCACGAACCGTGGTGTTATCACTCAGGTTGTCCTTAAGCTCCGGAAAAGGATACGGCCGAGGTAACCACAGATCAACTTTGGACTACAGGTTCTAGCCAACCTGCAATGAGAGAGGGCTCTCTCTTTTAGATTTAGCTTTGTTTGAAAAGGATTTTAGGCTAGGTCTTGAGTTCAGAGGGTTTTTGTTTTGTTTTTGGTGGGAAAATTGATGTTTTCAGACAGAGAGGCAAGGCATAGTCTGGAAGTTTCAAACCATTGGGCATGGAGTCAAGGATAAAAATTGATGGTGCTTTTCCTTAATAACAGTGAGGGAAAATGGAGCAAGATAGCTGAGCATGAAACAATGTTCCAGGTTTAAGGGATGGAGAGAAATGCTAAGTAATGAGAGGCAGTTAAGAATCTCTCAATTATGCTTAACAAGGGAAAATGACAAGGCGCTACCTAGGGGCAGTTAAGAATCCCTAGATAATTGGCAAACACAGGTGAATTGGGGTAAACATGAGCAAGAAGGAATTCATATTCATAACCAATTCAATCAGAGGAAAACATAAATAAACAGCAGAAATTGAGCATAGAGAGTATTCAAACTAATTCTAGGTTATTCTTTCTTTCTGCTATTTAGATAGTGATAACAATAAACAGAGGTAAGATGCACTTATTGCTTCAGCTGCAGCACAAGAATTCCATCTTCATATCTCCAAAACTTTCATTTTCAACAGAAAGTTTGTTATCCAAGTGTTCTGCAATATTTGATTATAGAAATAGTGAGGTACACAGTGCGAGTCTCTAGTGAAAATTCTCAATCGACCAACCATTAAAACTATACAGAGGGTGGTATATATAGGGCAAAACTATCTGCAGAGTTCTTTATTACATCTTGACCTAATTAGGTCATATAGAATAATTAATTTACCTACTCCTATCTGAAATAAATGCATAAAAATATCTCAGGCTGCGCTGGGGCGGCCGTATCAAAACTGAATAACTTATGTAGTCCTCGGTGGCTTGGTGCAGGTGCTTCTGAAATAAATGTGCATGGGTTTCTGCTTCTTCGCTGTCCTGTGGCCTTGAATGCCTTAATTGTGATTTGAGGGTAAGGATGGGCTGATGATGCCTGATTTGACTTTCTGGGGGCTTCATTAATGTACAGGTGCTTCGAGCCCCTAAAAAATATCTGCTGATACTCTTGGGCGTCTTTTCTTTCTTCTGATACTCTTTTGACAAAATCTGGACTGCTATTCTGATGTGCTGCGGGTCTAATCACACATTGATGGCTGCTGTTCGGCCTCTGTATCCTCTGCAACTGTCTTCTGATCCTCTCGGTATGTTCTGCGAAGAAAATGGGTCATTTTTGCGCCTTTTCGGGCTTCCTGGGGCCGTATGATGGAAAGATTCCCTGAAGATTCTCCATTTCGGCCTAAAAAATCCAGCGCAAATCGCTCATAAAAAACTGCCTAAGAATTGAATTCCGAGGCTCCAAAGTGCGACTTTTGCTCCTTCGCACCAAAAAAAAAAAGGTGCAGATGACGTTAGCATGATGACATGGCGGGATGACATCAGCATGACATCATCCTGTACGGTCGGTGACGTGGTAGGTACGGTGGCAGGGACATGTGGCAGTGACGTGGCAGGAGGCCACGCAGGCAGATGACTCGGTGACACAGTGGCAGGAGGCCACACAGGTGGTTGACGTGTCGCGGTGATTGTGCAGAGGGTGACGTCACTAGGCAGGCGGGTGACGCAGGCAGGGGCGGTTTACGGTTTTGGGTGCACCGCCTTTGGGGGAGAGCGGTTTTGGGGGAGGGGGCTCCGCCACAGCCCAGGAGCTGACGCGTGGCGGGAGTACGGCGGTAATACCGCCCATCTCCCGGACGCTAAAGCTCGGGCGGTTCGGGGATGGGGCGGCCCGCCCACCGTTGATCTGCGGGGCGGGCGATCCAACGGTCGGCGGCAAAGATAATACGGCGGGGAGTTACGGCGGGGGAATATTTAAAGAATATTCCTTTTTTAATAATGCGCGCGGGTGGGTTTAACTATGGGAAACGGGGTTCATGGGGGTTAATAATCGGCGGGGTTAATATTTAATGCCAAAACTTTGGGTTGGGGGTAAAACATGGGTTTTGAGCGCGGGTTTTAGCAATTTGCGCCCGAAAACTTAGGATATGGGCAAAAAGTGGGTTTTTTTGGGGGTTTTTAGGGCTAGGTGAGAGGTTATTAATCTGGCCAGATGTCAGATTAATCCCTGTTATGACTCGGATGGGCTAAAAACAACCCCAGATGGACTACTTTTTCCCGAACTTTCTAAAAATATGGCTATATTGCCAGGGAGGGGATATTTACATAGGGGAATTTTATATACAAAGTTTTAATAGGGGAAGGGGAAGACTGCTAGGGAGTTATACAATACTGTTAATAGTTAATATGAAGGTGACCAGCAAGCGCTAAGGTCAGGGACCTTAGGCTAAATTTGGGGAAAAGAACTTGCAAAGAGATGAAGTCCTTGAGTGAAGCAGATCTTCACCAAGGCAAGTGATATGGATGATGATGAAACTAAGAGGCATCAGGCAGATCCTGACCTCTTTGGGAGTTAGCAAGGGACTTGGGGCATTAGAAGAAGGGGAAGTTAGTGATGTCCAGCCTTGATCTCTTTCTGAATGGAAACTGCCTGCAATGTGATCTGTAAAGATAAAACACAGTTTGAAACACAAAATTGATCATGAATCAGCTTTCTGCAACCACAGCTACCTACCCATCCTACATTCCTAGCATTTTTTCTTCTTTTCTGATTTGGGTGCACTTAGACTTGCAGACCCATATTTACAATTTTTAATTTCTTTTTCTGATTTCCTATCTAAATCTACACTTATTTCTGCCAGAGCCCAGATTAAACAGTTGGGTCCCTTTGATTCTCTACCTATCTACAAAATCTGCCAAGGTTAAACTGTTTGGACAGATGCATTCTCTATATTCTACAACAGGAAATTGAAACCTAGGGAGACCAAGATTAGACTGTTTGGACCTCCCTTAAATGAAAAATTCTTCAAAACTGGGACAACTCCTCAAAATGGAATCTCAGCAGTGGCATTTGGACTAGCACACTCTCATGGTATCTTCTGGAAATATGGAACACTGCAGCTTGCCAAGTATGACATATTTGGCATGTAAAAATGTCAATCATGAAAGATGATACCCTGTTGCAACAGGATGCTAACAGTGGCTCCACTTGGGGATGGCTTTTCCTTGTGAAAAATCAAGAACAGCAGGTCAGACTGCCTTGATCTTCTGTTTGTTGCTGTGGACTGGGAAATTCTTCTTTGTTCTGGTTGTATAAAGATATGAAACTTTGAACTATGAACAACCTCCTCCTCAACTGAGTTACTGTGAATTGTACAGCATCGCTTGCTTTCTTCTGTGTGCTTGATCTCTTATGTATAATGCTGCTGGAACATGCCTTTTAAAATAGTTTAGGGACATGGATCAAACTATTGTGTTTTCCTTGCTTTTACTTAGAGAAAGGTGCTAATATGAACTGAAAATTTTTGCTCTGTTTTGATACTCTTGAGACTGGAAAATTTGCATCGGCTGAGTCCTCACCGAATTTATTATTATTCCTCAAAAAATCAGCCGGTTTATACAAAAATAAAAAACTGAGTGCTGATATTTACAAATAATGTTGTACAAAGGTATTTACAGAATTTGCATTGTTTCAACAACAAGGATCATGATAATGTTTCAACATCCTGCCATTCACAGGGCCTTCTTCAACAGTGTTGTCCTCCATAGATCTGAGAAAATAAGTGTTGTTTCCCTAAACAACAAAAATTACAAATGGACCTTTCCATAGAAAATCAAACTTGGCATGTTTACCCTTGTCTTCTCTTCTTGAGTCCCATTTTAGAACTTTGTCACCAACATTGAAATCTTCAGCTTTTGCTCTCTTATCAAACATCTTTTTAAGCTTTTCTTGCACAATCTGAGCTCTGTCATAAACTTGTTCTCTGGTTTGCTGCAGATGGATGGTCTGATTGATTCTTCTTTGAATGTCATTCGGTTCAGCCTGAATCTCTTGTAACAGATTGATAGTAGGGATGCCCAGGGATGAAGGAAATCTAGCCTCCATGCCATATACTAGCTCATAAGGGCTCATTCCAATGGATGTTTTGCTTGAAAGTCTGTCTGCCCATAGAGCATTTACCAGTTTTTTGTGCCAGTTCTTCTTGTTTTCTTCCAGCACTTTCTTTATGATGTTGATGAGGCTTTTGTTAAATGATTCGGCCAAGCCAATGCCTTGAGGGTAATAGGCTGTGGAGTGGCCCAAGGTAATATGAAATCTGTGGCAAAAATTGATCATCTTTTGGACTTAAAGGCAGCGGCATTGTCAGTGATGATTTTCTCAGGGCAGCCAAATCTGGAAAGGATATTGCACTCAAGGAATTAGATAATGATGGTATCATTGGCTTGTCTACAGGGAATGGCTTCAACCCACTTAGTGAAATAGTCGGTGGCTGTTAGGATCCATTTGTGCCGGCCTGAGGAAGAGGGATGGATTTCTCCAATGAAGTCAAGACCCCATTGTTGAAAAGGTTTTTTGGTGGAGATTGGTTTAAGGGGCAAGGACAACAATTTTCTCTTGCCCTCAAAAATTTTGCATTTGTGACATGATATGGAAAACTTTTTTACATCTGCAAAAAGAGAGGGCCAATAGAAGCCAGCCCTTAGAATCTTATCAGCAGTGGACTTCCAATACAGATGTCCTCCACAGTCACCTGCATGGAATTCTTTCATGACATTGTTAGTTTCATTCATGGTTAAACAATTAAGCAATATACCTTCATGATTTCTCCAAAATAATGCACCATCTATAACACAAAACTTTAAAGCCTTCATTTTCAAAAATCTTTTCTTGGTTCTGGACAATCCTGAGGGAGCACACAGGTTTAACAATACAAAGCATATATCAGCATACCATGGGGTTTGTAAAAAGATCTCACTGATCTATGGAGTCACCAGCTCCGGTTCATTGTCCAGATGGTTAATCTCTAAGGCTTGAAAATTCGTCTCGGACATCAGTTTAGCTAAACCTTGTCCCTTTATCAGCTTGGTTGGTTTTATTTCTATGTCATATTCAAGGATTTCTGCAATCCATTTACCTCTTTTGCCTTCTAATCCCTCTTGGGTTAGTATGTCTTTTACAGCAGCGTGTGGGACATAGGCAATCACGTGTGAATATAAAATATACACCCTGAAATCCTTGATGGCCTTAACAAGTGCGTAGGCCTGTTTTTCGATGATTGGGTACTTCAACGGGGCGTCTCTTAAGGCTTGGATGAAAAAAGCAATTGGTTTTTCAGCTCCCTGTTCATCCTTTTGCAAAAGGACAGCAGCTATAGTGTGATCTTAGGCAAACGAAAATATGATAAATCCTTTATCAAACTGTGGGCTAGTTAGGACCTGGGTTTGGGTTAAGGCTGTTTTGATACTCTCAAATGCTTGCTTGGTTTCCAGAGACCATTTTACCTTGGCATCCTTCTTTAACATGTTGCTTAACAGTCTTATTAATTCAGCCAGATTTGGAATAAACCTTCTTAAGAAGTTGATTTTTCCAAGGAATGCTTGTAGCTCTTTTATGTTTCTGGGGAATGGGATTTGGAGGATGGCTTGTATTCTTTCAGGATCAATTCTGATCCCATCCTTTGATATGATGTGGCCAAGTAATTTTCCTTCTTCAAGGCCAAACAGAGACTTCTTGGGGTTCAAGGAAATGCCATATTTCCTGCATGTTATGAAAATTTTCTTGAGATGCTTGAGGTGTTCTTCATCAGATTTGGAAAATGGGGTTAAGTCATCAAGGTAGACAACTAGGAAGTCGTGTATTTCTTTCGCAAAAGCAATATCCATTGCTCGTTGAAAGGTAGCACCAGCGTTTTTAAGACCAAATGGCATCTTTACATATTTGAATGTTCCCCAGGGTGTAGTAAAAGCAGTTTTGTCTTGATCGTCTGGGTGAACAAGTATTTGGTTAAAACCTGAAAAACCATCTAGCAAAGATATTCTAGATGATCCCACTACTCTCTGCAAGATGTGGTCCATTTTAGGCAAAGGGTAATGGTATTTTAGGGAGACTTGGTTTAAATTTCTGAGATCTACACAAAGTCTGATTTCACCTGTCTTTTTTCTTGTAGGAACAAGATTGGACACCCATTCGGAGAATCTGATGGGTGCTATTATGCCTGCTTCAAACATCCTCTTTACTTCCTTCTCAATTGGGGGAAGAAGCATGGGGTTAATTCTTCTAAGTTTCTGCTTGAAGGGTTTCTGGTTTGGTTTTAAAGGAATGGTGTGTTGGATCACCGAGGTGTCATAGGATTTCAGATCCTCATAGCTCCAAGCAAATACATCTTGGAATTCTTTGAATAAGTCAATGTACTTGGGCTTTTGATCGGGTGGTAAATTTTTGGACAGTTTGATCATTTTTGGCTTTTCTGGTGTCCTGATGTTGTGTTCTTCTATTTCAGTGTTTATGGCCTGCAACTTCGGCTTTCTGGGCACGCCATTAGCATCAAACATATCTTCTAATGGGGTTAGGCCAGCAGGCAAAAAGTTATCTTTCAAGTCAATGACCTCTACCTCCATTTTATCTATCTCTTCTATCTGTGTTTGTTTCAGTTGTTCAATGTTTTCTTTGTCAAAAATAGTTGGTTTTGTGATTTGCTTGACTATTGCAACTGTTATATCTTGCTGATTTTCAGTTGTTTGGTGTTTTGTATCTGTCATAGCATCCATGTCAATGTTAATATTTGAAAATTCATGCTCAAGGGTAAGGAAACTGTTAATTTGGGCATCATTTTCGAATACTTGCCAATCTCTAACGTTGTTTGGGACAGTAGGCCTATGTTTTATTTCAGCCGTGAAATGATGGTTTGGGTCAAAAGGAAGCTTACATGTACTAGCAAAGGTGGCTAGGCTGTGTGCATGAATGTTGTGATTTCTGGAAATCTTGTCAAGCTTGAATTCAGTGAATGCCTGGAGTATGTCTGTAGCAGCGGTTCTATAAGCTCTCATTCTGTTGTCGTTGGTAACAAAATTACCTTTCATCTGTTGTATAATTAGATCAGAGTCACCTAAGATAGACACTTTTACAGCTCCTAGAGTTTTAAGCAATTTAAGGCCTAAAAGCAGAGCCTCATACTCTGCCATGTTATTTGTGCATTTAAAGTTCAATCAGTAGGCATGACCTTCTGCATGGTTATTGTATGTGTTGTGAATCTAGACACCTGCCCCTGCTCCTAACTTGTTAACAGAGCCATCAAACTCTAAGTACCATGTGATTTCTTGTTTGTGGTTCGTAGTAAGAGTTTGAGCTATCTCAGGATTGGGCAGATTTAAACTTTCTATTTGAGGATACTCTTCTGGTAGGCTGGTTGCATCAGCTGCTGTGACAGTTTCGTGGGTATGCGCAACCGATTCTTGATTGATGTGTGCTTGTTGCTCTAAAACGAAGGGCTCATTACCAATTGAAACATTTGTATCATGATTAAACAAAATAAATGAATTCATATCAGAGTGGATTGAGTAAATGGGAAAATTTTCAGGCCTGCTCTCACTACTCACCACATATTTCATCAGCGTTTCTCTGTACAGTCTCTTTGGTTGCCCAAATACTGAAATCGTGGCGTACGAAAGGTCTAATTGAAGGGATCCTTGTAACTTTGCTCCCCATGATCTTGAGAGGAGCATACCATACTTTGGTGGAATGTTAGCCACCACTACATCCATGAGGATAGTCTTGTTGGGATATTGGACTAAGGAGACACACAAGTCTTTGATGAGGCCTAAACATTTCACTTGACTTGAGTCAAACGAGTACAGATCTTTGTAAGGTCTTGTAACATCAAGATTTAGTTTTTCCATAACTGCTTTGGGCATAAGATTATGCGATGCCCCTGAGTCAAACATAGCATTGTGAAAAACTTTGTCATGTATATGCAAACTGACATAAAAGGGTGGGATAGGTCCATGTGTTGATTTTCCGTTAAATTCTAGGCCAAATAGCAGCTCTGGGGTATTGTCTAAAACATTTACATCATCCTTGTTTTCTGGAATTTGAAGTGACTTTTGAATTTGCTGCCTATATACATCGTGTTTAGCCAGTTCTGAAAGAGGAATGGCTATCTTGAGTTTTCCTATCTCTGCCTCTAAGTTAAATGGCTTTTCCAGTGGAGTCTTGGTATTGACAATGGCACTTTTTTCTGTTTCCTTTGAATTCTCAGCGATCTGCTCTTGTTTATCAGCGTTATGGGAAGTTTTTGCTTGCGGTTGTATAGTTTTAGGAGTGCTTTTTGGGCTACTGCTTGAATTTTCTTTTGAGGAATGGGGTGGAAAAGGCTGCTCAACCGAAGGCTGCGAATCTGTTATGTCTTCTACAGTCACTTGATGCGGGTTTGGAACAAGTATATCAGCTAGTTCTATTGTGACAGCCTTTCCTTTGATATTGTGGGGCTGTTTGCTATCCTTTGTTTTACTAGGTTCGGAAATGTCAATCGTCCTAGTTCTTAGCTTATATTGTTTGTGTACTTCATACACAGCGGTATCATAACCTTGCTTAAAATCAAAAGACTCGCCAGATTTGGTCTGAAACTGATTGTAGTCATGTTCATTCTAGTCTTCTTGTGTCAGAAAAGTTTGATGCTCACCCTTTAGATCCATTAAGTTCATGTGATCGTCTTCTGTTTGATTACCAGAGGTGGATCCTTCTACATAGTTGTCTTGGAAAGGGGGTCTTATATCATGGTCTTGGTTAGGCCTACCAGCATTTGTGTTCTGTGTTTTTCTAAAATTTTGGTTCCTTATGGTATTAGACTGCTGTCCTTCCCATGATGCTTTTCTCTCAACATTTTCTACTCTTTCTCCCAGTCTTTGCAGGCCATTGATGATAGCATCAAGCTTCTGGTCAAAGGCTGAGGGTTCTTCCTTAAAGGTAGTTTTTCTTTCGGCTCTAGCTCTGTTTCTCTTAGCAATTAAATTGGCTTCTACGGTGACAGCAACATTTTGCATGTCCGCAAGGGTTTGAGGAGCTCTTTCTTTTAACTGGTATGCCATATCCGGGTCGAATCCATCGGGAAATTTGTACAAGGCCAGATCAGGTGGAGGCCTTAAGTTCTGTGGTATTGCGTTATATACATTATTGAATCTTGCACAGTACTCCAAAACAGTCTCTTGAGGACCTCGTTTGATCGTATCATATTCAGCGAGTATGTGTAAGGGGTCTTTCTTTTTCTCCCATCTGTTGGTAAAGGATTGGTAAAGCTCATCTGGGGTGGTTATGGAATTTGTAGCAAGTGATCTGAACCAAGTTCTTACATCACCAGTCAAACTCTAAACAAAAATTCTCATCCTAACACTATCATCGTCTATCTCATAGTTTTCAAAATAGTCTTGCATCTTTTTGGTATGCTGAATGGCTGTGAAAGGACCAGTGCTGTCAAAATATGTGATTTTAGATTGGTACTCTTGAGGTAAATCCCCAACATTAGCAGGTAATTGCAAGGGTGCATATCTATTAGCCATATTGGTAGGTATAAGTGGAACAACGGGGATAAGTGGAACAACTGGAGTGACGGGGATCACAGGAGTAACTGGAATGCTGGAAACAACAGTGGTGTCAGTATGTGCAGTGAATGAAGGTGTGGAAGGAGTACTACAGGATGTAGATGATGAACTGATGGAAATAGGGGTTGAACGGAACAAGACCTTGACAGGAGTCGGAAAACAGCTAGGGTAAGTTGTTTCAGTGCTCAAATCATCAAAATTTTCCTGTGCTTCTTGCTTCCTAAGAATTTTCGGCATTATATTAGGGTTTTCAAAAACAGCTGGAGGGTTGGGATCTGGATTTGACCTTGTATATCGTGGATTTTTCTTGGGAGCCAGCTTCTAAATTGTTTTTTGGGTATTTTTCCTGGGAATGTTTTTTGTAATCGATAAGGGACTAATTAAAATTTGGGACAGCCTGTTTGTAACTTAAAACTAGCATGAAGATTGACTGAAGCAGCATTTATTTACTCCTGTTAATGCAAAGAAAAAATAGTCTCAAAGGCTTCCTGGCTGACATTCAGGCTTCATCTGTAGTTTTAAGAGATAAACAACAATTGGAAAGTTTGATTTATGGTCTCAGCAGAGCTTTCTTACCTTCTTCGTGAAACTATCTGAGGAAGTTCCCAGTGGAGCTTTCCAACTTAATCAATAAAACTTTCTGAGGATTAGAATCCCCAGCGGAGTCGCCATTATGTTATCACTCAGGTTGTCCTTAAGCTCTGGAAAAGGATACGGCCGAGGTAACCACAGACCAACTTTGGACTGCAGGTTCTAGCCAACCTGCAATCAGAGAGGGCTCTCTCTTTTAGATTTAGCTTTGTTTGAAAAGGATTTTAGGCTAGGTCTTGAGTTCAGAGGGTTTTTGTTTTGTTTTTGGTGGGAAAATTGATGTTTTCAGACAGAGAGGCAAGGCATAGTCTGGAAGTTTCAAACCATTGGGCATGGAGTCAAGGATAAAAACTGTTGGTGCTTTTCCTTAATAACAGTGAGGGAAAATGGAGCAAGATAGCTAAGCATGAAACAATGTTCCAATTTTAAGGGATGGAGAGAAATTCTAAGTAATGAGAGGCAGTTAAGAATCTCTCAATTATGCTTAACAAGGGAAAATGACAAGGCGCTACCTAGGGGCAGTTAAGAATCCCTAGATAATTGGCAAACACAGGTGAATTGGGGTAAACATGAGCCATAAGGAATTCATATTCATAACCAATTCAATCAGAGGAAAACATAAAAAAAACAACGGAAATTGAGCATAGAGAGTATTTAAACTAATTCTAGGCTATTCTTTCTTTCTGCTATTTAGATAGTGATAACAATAAATAGAGGTAAGATGCACTTATTGCTTCAGGTTGCAGCACAAGAATTCCATCTTCATATCTCCAAAACTTTCATTTTCAACAGACAGTCTGTTATCCAAGCATTCTGCAATCTTTGATTATAGAAACAGTGAGGTATACAGTGCGAGTCTCTAGTGAAAATTCTCAATCGACCAACCCTTAAAACTATACAGAGGGTGGTATATATAGGGAAAAACTATCTGTAGAGTTCTTTATTAGATCTTGACCTAATTAGGTCATACAGAATAATTAATTTACCTACTCCTATTTGAAATAAATGCATAAAAGTATCTCAGGCTCCGCTGGGGCGGCCGTATCAAAACTAAATAACTTATGTAGTCCTCGGTGGCTTGGTGCAGGTGCTTCTGAAATAAATGTGCATGGGTTTCTGCTTCTTCGCTGTCCTGTGGCCTTGAATGCCTTAATTGTGATTTGAGGGTAAGGATGGGCTGATGATGCCTGATTTGACTTTTTGGGGGCTTCATTAATGTACAGGTGCTTCGAGCCCTTAAAAAATATCTGTTGATACTCTTTTGACAAAATCTGGAGTGCTATTCTGATGTGCTGCGGGTCTAATCACGCATTAATGGCCACCGTTCGGCCTCTGTATCCTCTGCAACTGTCTTCTGATCCTCTCGGTATGTTCTGCGAAGAAAACAGGTCATTTTTGCGCCTTTTCGGGCTTCCTGGGGCCGTATGATGGAAAGATTCCCTGAAGATTCTCCATTTCGGCCTAAAAAATCTTGCAATGATCAAAAACTGCCTCAGAATTGGATTCCGAGGCTCCGAAGTGCGACTTTTGCTCCTTCGCACCAAAAAAAAAGGGTGCTGATGACATCAGCATGATGTCATCCTATACAGTCGGTGACGTGGCAGGTACGGTGGCACGGACATGTGGCAGTGACATGGCAGGAGGCCACACGGGCAGATGACTCGGTGACACGGTGGTAGGAGGCCACACAGGTGGTTGACGTGTCACGGTGATTGTGCAGAGGGTGACGTCACTGGGCAGGCGGGTGACGCAGGCAGGGGCGATTTACGGTTTTGGGCGCACCGCCTTTGGGGGAGAGCAGTTTTGGGGGAGGGGGCTCCGCCATAGCCCAGGAGCTGACGCGTGGCGGGAGTATGGTGGTAATACCACCCATCTCGCGGACGCTAAAGCTCAGGCAGTTCGGGGATGGGGCGGCCCACCCACCATTGATCTGCGGGGCGAGTGATCCAATGATCGGCGGCAAAGATAATATGGCGGGGAGTTACGACAAGGGAATATCTAAAGAATATTCCTTTTTTAATAATGCACGCAGGTGGGTTTAACTATGGGAAATGGGGTTCATGGGGGTTAATAATCGGCGGCGTTAATATTTAATGCCAAAACTTTGGGTTGGGGGTAAAACATGGGTTTTAGCAATTTGCGCCCGAAAACTTAGGATATAGGCAAAAAGTGGGTTTTTTTGGGGGTTTTTAGGGCTAGGTGAGAGGTTATTAATTTTTCCAGATGTCAGATTAATCCCTATTATGACTCGGATGGGCTAAAAACAGCCCCAGATGGACTATTTTTTCCCGGACTTTCTAAAAATATGGTTATATTGCCAGGGAGGGGATATTTACGTAGGGGAATTTTATATACAAAGTTTTAATAGGGGAAGGAGAAGACTGCTAGGGAGTTATACAATACTGTTAATAGTTAATATGAAGGTGACCAGCAAGCGTTAAGGTCAGGGACCTTAGGCTAAATTTCGGGAAAAGAACTTGGAAAGAGATGAAGTCCTTGAGTGAAGCAGATCTTCACCAAGGCAAGTGATATGGATGATGATGAAACTAAGAGGCATCAGGCAGATCCTGACCTCTTTGGGAGTTAGCAAGGGACTTGGGGCATTAGAAGAAGGGGAAGTTAGTGATGTCTAGCCTTGATCTCTTTCTGAATGGAAACTGCCTGCAATGTGATCTGTAAAGATAAAACAAAGTTTGAAACACAAAATTGATCATGAATCAACTTTCTGCAACCACAGCTACCTACCCATCCTACTTTCCTAACATTTTTTCTTCTTTTCTGATTTGGGTGCACTTAGACTTGCAGACCCATATTTACAATTTTTATTTTCTTTTTTCTGATTTCCTATCTAAATCTACACTTATTTCTGCCAGGGCCCAGATTAAACAGTTGGGTCCCTTTGATTCTCTACCTATCTACAAAATCTGCCAAGGTTAAACTGTTTGGACAGATGCATTCTTTATATTCTACAACAGGAAATTGAAACCTAGGGAGACCAAGATTAGACTGTTTGGACCTCCCTGAAATGAAAATTCTTCAAAACTGGGACAACTCCTCAAAATGGAATCTCAGCAGTGGCATTTGGACTAGCACACTCTCATGGTATCTTCTGGAAATATGGAACACTGCAGCTTGCCAAGTATGACATATTTGGCATGTAAAAATGTCAATCATGAAAGATGATACCCTGTTGCAACAGGAGGCTAACACATGGGATTGTATAAAAAGGTGTGTATTATGATTTCTGAGGTAAGTAATATCGATGATGAAGATGAATGTAACGGGTCAATAGAAGGAAGAGAGAATAAGTCTTAGACTAGAAGAGAGGCTCTACAACTATGTGCATAGAGGCCTAGAGTAGAGTTCGTAGATGAGTTCACAAACCCCTGCAGCTGAGTGCACAGGGAATTCTTAACTCTTAGCAAAACTAAAATATTAATAAAGAGATTATTCCAGAAAATCCTATGTTTGTCTATTTACTTCTGTTATGAATGAATACAATTTTATGCTATGATGAATGATGGGTTTATGAAGTAATAATGTAGTGATGTGTGACTTTACGTAACTGATGTTGTTATATGAACACACGTAATTTTAATTGTTTACGTGAAGCATATATTATTACATGTTAAAGTTATTGAACACTTAAGCCGATTTGGGTAAATACGGGATTAAGGGTAATCACATAGGCGCATAAGTGGTTGATTCACTTGTTTAGGGTCCATGAAAGACTATCATGAAGGTGCATGGAGGTATAGAAGCTGATTAAGGGTAGTTATATCGATAATCCCTAAAGGCTTATCGATATGCGTGAAGGTAGATTTAGTGCATAAAATGACATTGCGCTCATCTTGGGGTGTAGAAACCTACTTCCAGCTTCGGTTTGATACTTCAGTCCAAACCTGGTGAGGACACACCAAGCCAAAAAATCATTCCGTTGCTAGGACCAGGATTTTCATAAAGAGATGTGTGATGTCGCATCACTGGAATCCAACTAAGAAGGAAATTGAGGAGTGTTTGGATAGAAAAATCCACAAATTTGCGGTGCAAGAAAATAAAAATTCGCGCCTCAAAAAATAACAGTGGTTGGATACATATCTATACATAGAGATACATGAAATTTTCTTATGTTCCTTCCTGATCGAACTATATGAGAGGATTGCTAAATTGGCAGATGGCCAAGGAAGGTAGAGGCTTGACAGTCCAATAGTGTGGACCTCGGAGCTAGTGCAAAGATTGGAAGCCTCTGAAGATAAGATCATGCGCACTGTCGATCAGTGCCTTGATCACATCATAGGAGGATTTGTGATAGAATTCATGGTTGATACCTCAGTCATCTACAACAAATAAGAGTGGCACTTCCTCAAGGGACCATAAGGTAAGTATTTACGATCTTTGAATACTTGGATTAAAATTCTCTTTTGCAAAAAGTAGGTTATGCCATTACCTTGATGTTTGGAGCTATGCAAAGTGGAAAGTTATTCAGAGATAGAGGGAGAGAAAACTCTGAATATAACCCACTGATTGAGCCTCCTCTGAGTGATGATGAAGGAGCATCACAGGATTCACTACAAAGCGCTATCCAATTAATAAGGCAAGAATTTTTGCGAATACCTCACCCACCCACACCACCTCCACCTTCACCTCCACAACATACACCTTTGCCCACAATGCCACCACCTCCACCACTGTTCAATATGTCGAATACAATGAAGTTTCCCATTTTCAAGTGCTTGGGAAATGAGGACCCAAACCATTTTTGGTTCATTGCAAAGGTCATATGGACAACCCAGAATATTACAAATGATCATATGAAGAAAGCACATTTGGTTACTACCTTACAAGATCACGCATTGACATGGTACATTAATTACTACACTGATAACCCAATGGCATCACTGGCAGACACTTAGACTGCGCTGAATAAGGAATTCAGTAGGCCCAAGTCTGAGTCACAATCAGTCGTTGAATTCAAGGAAATCATGATGAGGTCTGGAAAAACACCTTGGGAGTTAGATCAGAGATTGAAATTCCAGATCCGTGAAGCTAACATGAATATTATAGATGGACAACATCACAAATGGTTTGTAGCTTCGCTCTTGCCTCACCTAAGGGTTGCTTTATCACAGAAAAAGATTGGGACCCAGGAAGAAGCCCTAGAAATTGTGATGAGATTGCATGAGACATTGATTCAAGATGTTGCTTTGGGAGTGTTCGTTAGGTAAATCCCCTCTGCGGACAGAGGCGATCCCACTAGCCTAAAACAAAACTAGCCACAATCAAACCACGCTGCTACGCAAGTTCCTAGTTATGCATCAAAGGTGAATTAAGAAGACCAACCTGGAGTCCAATGCTATGATTGAAGAAGAGTTGATATTCCCGCTCCCTTGCTCCAGCAGATCATAAACGAACACCTGCACATGCAAGGGAAGAGACAGATACCAACATAAAATCTACCAAGGCACAACTATATTTCAGTAAGAAAGGAAATAAATCAACACATCACCATAATAGACAATGAGATTGGAACTATAATAGCAGTCGCTCATTAATTAATAATAAACAGGAAAAGTTACAACCATGGTTCTGACGTTGAACCTCTCCTGGCTGGGCGAGTAACTATATGTGTCTTGCAATGCATCTCCTCTCCGGCAACATAACCTCTCTAGCATTCACTAGCATTCCTCCAAGAACTCAAGAACTCAACATCTAACACTCCATGACTAACAACTATCACCCGCTTGTCAAATGCATAAGGACAAGCTTATATAGATGAAGAAGGGAGGAGGATACGATGAACCAGGACACCTATTGTGGATTAACATTATCCCCAAAAGCCATTAAAGATGGAGATAGGATAAAACTCGACAAAATACTGATTTTTTATCCTCAAAAAGCTCCATGTAATGAAGGAAACAACAGTCGGGCGTGCGTTAAGGCAAAAAGCATGACCAAACTTGGTTGGCGCGACTGTTGCTCTAAGACAGAGCGCTAATGGTCGCGCCCTCTTTTGAGGATCTCCATGATTGGCACGGGTAAGATACTGTGGACCTGCGCCAATGGAAAAAGAGCATTTTTCAGGGATAATCTGTAGAAGGTGTCTTCAGGGAACATGAAGTACATACTCAGGGGAACATAATGCAAGTGTTTTTAGACATTGTCACTTCTTATAATTCCCGGGATGAGTCCTCCAACGTACGACAAGAGGAGTGACAGGGATGGTGACAAATTACTGTGTAACAGATGCCCCCTAAAGCATGAGGTCTGAGAGGTGGAGAGGGGTGAAATGCTTTACAAGAACACACAAGAACACATAAGAACACATATAGTTACTGCCACCAAGGATTCTGTGTTAAGAGACAAGACTGATAGTTCAATTACATAATGTACTTGGTATGGTCGTAGCCATCCATAAGAGAGTACATAAATAATCTAGATCCATAGTATGGACGCAGCCATCTGGTTAGGATCAATGAATTGACTCAGGTATGGTCGCAGCCATCCAGTGAATGAGTCAAGTATCGAGAATCACGCCTAGATTACAACAGACACAATCCAGGGTCTTGTGCTCCATATCGACGCGAACAAGAGTACAAGTTCAAGCATGTGAATATATGAGCTGAAGTCGAACATGCATGAACATCGTCTGATTACCAGTCAATAGTGGAAACATTTAACAGACGCGAGAGGTACCACCAATAATGACAATGGTCCTCAAGGTACTATAGGTACAATCTACGGCGCGTGAATTAATGATCTGAAGTTGAACACCCGTAGAATCATTCGATCGGAGGCCAATGATGAAAACATCACGTCGAACACGAAGAACCTGCCATTGAGGCATGCAGGCTCTAAGGCACCGGAAAGGAGTCTCTAGATCAACTTCCTGGATAATGAGTTGAAGTCGACAAGAAGTGACCTTGATCGAAGGTGGGCCATAATGTTTCCCACATCATCGACACGAGACAGAGAGATAATGTTGTGAATCAAGATTGTGTGAACTATCAGAGGGAGGTTGTTTCTTTGCAGAGGTCAACTTCTCTTGAACATATCGGTGGCACATTAATGGAATCGGCAGTATTTGACATCAATGTATCAAAGGTCATAATGACGAGGCAATGAGTGGATGAGAGGTCAAATAAGGTACCCAAGTCCATGGAAGCAAGTGAAAGATATGAGATGAGATATCCCCACCCCGGACACGAAAGCAGAAAAGTGCCATGTTCAAGAGCGACATACTGCCGTTACGGTAATAATTATGGTTCAAAAATTTTCTTTTCCCCCCGCCATTTCTGGCGAGTACCCCAGTTATTTTTAACAAGCTTGATGGGGATAGCATATGCTTGTGTTGTGACAAAATCCGATGTCATTAAGTTTTAACGAGTCTGACAAAGGAAGAACTCGACGTCTTTTCATGTTTAGAGAGTTTGAAAAGACAGCAGAAAAGGAAACTCCAGGGATGTCCTTTTTCGTAAAGTTGTGCCTCTCGGGCCCGAAAAAGTATAAAATAATACCCGAAAGAACCACCCGATCATTACGATCGAGGAGTACTTTTCATAATTAGTGATTTCGACCCGAAAAAGTAAAAAAGTGGTCAAAACCACATCGTTTCGTAACCATTAACGAGTTTGAAATGACAAAAACCTGGTAATCTTTTTATGTTTTAACGGTCGACAAAAAGAACCTAAAACGACCGCCCCTTATTACCATTTAACGAGTCAAGAGGAGCGACTCGGCAATCTTTTCCTCTTTAAATGGTCAGAAAAGAGCTGAAAGCGGACCTTCATTTTTATTTTCTTTAACGAGTCAAAAAGGAAAAATACTCGGCAATCTTTTCATAATTTACGAGTCAGAAAAGAGCGTAAAGGCGACTCGTCCTGAAGGAACAAGTGGTATAAAGGATAGCAACTGGTTCCGGTAATGGTGGAACTTTCTCGAAACATGTAAAGGTTAAGAGGCTGGCTAATAAAACCACTCATCGCTGCGGTTCCTCAAGAAAGGAGAAACAACCAAGTGAAAGCATATGATCGGCCAAAGAGATGGTGGCGATGGAATGAAACAACCAAGGCTCATCTAGCAGAATTTAGCAGATAAAAGGCAATCACGGGATGTAAATCAGGTATGGGTTCATTTTTACACAAGCTTGAACCATGGAGAACTTTGCTTGTTAAATTTTTTTTGTTGCATGCCCCCAGCATGATAATGCAAAATCGAGGTACATGCCCCCCAAGCTTCATGGCATTCACGGAGTGGATGGAATGAAGGTTCACTCTCGAGATCTGTGAAAGACTCGACTTGTATTTTACGAGATCTTAATCAAAAGACTCGATTTGGAAAGGAGGAGATGTTTCATTTTTTAATGAGGTTGACACAGTAAAAGAACTATCCTCATAACCCTTATTTCATTTTTTAATGAGCTTGACACAAGATTAGGAACTATGCTCGGGACACCTAGGTTCATTTTTTAAGGAGCTTGACATAGGAAAACGAACTATGCTCCGAGCCTCCTTGTTTCATTTTTTAGCGAGCTTGACACAAGACAAGGAACTGTGCTCCATCCGGACTTCATCATAATGAACAGGAAGTCGGGGCTTCCAAGAGTGCCTCTCCCGGTGGGAGGTCAACATCTCGGAAGTCAGGACCCAATGCCCCCAGGACACTATGCACGACGGCGGCATCGCTGGTTACAGGCATGGGATAGGTGGCCACGTAGTTGACCTGCGGTGGGGCAGATGCAACTGGTGGATAAACACCAGGAGGGGATGACGACTGCGCAGGGGGGACCCGTGGACTAACGAACGATAATTGATCGATAGTCACAATTCTTCCATCGTGTGGAAAGCAAACCACACGGAAAAGTGAAGAAATAAGGGCCCCCATGGCATAAACATAGTCACGACCAAGGAGAAGAGTGAAGTCTAAAGCACCTTGGGTAACCCATACGTCTATATAGACGGTCTTGCCTCCCAAAGTAATAGGGAACTTTGGAAGGAGCCCTAATGGTTGGCTAGTTCCTCCATCAAAAGCAGTCAGATTCGATGCTACGGGCACAAGCTGTGGGGAACCCAAAGCTTGCCAAGTAGTAGCAGACATAAGACTAACAGATGCACCCTCATCCAAAACAGTGCCAGGTATTGCCTTGTCATAGGCGTGTACCATGACCCAAAAAGGCACATGAGACGGGAGGCGGAAGGTAGTCAAACGTCTCCAGTCGAAGGAAGTGACGGAACTACTTGGTGGGGGAATCGTATGATTGCCCCCCTGCTCGGGGGAGAGCGCAGTAGGACTCTCAGATGTAGGGGTATTTCCAGATGTAGGAGAATTTGAGGAGACGAGAAGAACATGAGTTTGATGCTCTTCCGAATTAGAGTGGTCGACGGGTGGTGAACTCGAGTCGATGCTCTTTCCGACCAATGGTTGGTCTGGAACAGGCTTGGCAGAGCCAGATTCAGGAAGAGGAGGCTGGACAAGAGAGGAATCTTGGTTGATTTCTTTGTTAGCAGGGGAACGTTCTGCAATTGCAGAAAGACGTTGATAACCAGTAGGAAGTTGGGTTGAGGGAGCTGTAAGACTTTCCAATACAATAGAGGCTATATCCATGAATGGACAAAGGTGAAGGGGATGATTGCCTTCACAAAGTTTACAAGGGATTCGAATCTTCTCTTTTCCCTTACCGCTTCCAGGTGATAAGGCAAGATCGCTATGATCTACAAAGGACGATGCAGGGCGGTCCAGATCATGAGACCATACTTCTAAAACCCTGGGAATGCCAGGACAATCGCGGAGAAGGTGGTCTTCCTTGCACAACTTACAAGGAAATTTGACCTTCCGCGGAGGAGCACAAGGTGGCTCGACTTGGGTTATAGCTTTAACCTCTGGTTTAGGGGTCTTCTTCTTCTTTGTCTTCTTCTTCTTTTTCTTCTTAGCCACCTGGTTACTTGAATCCAGAGGTTCACCAGGCGAAGTAGAAGATGAGGATGCAGCAGTAGGCGAAGAAGGGGAAGGGTCCACCTTGCAATCAGCAAGACGTTGTTCGAGTGGAGGAGGTGGTGGTGGACCCGAACTGAACGGAGGAGCACTAGAGGGTATCTCAGGCTCCTTCCCGATAGATGGCGGGTAATCTTTTGTTCGAGTACTAATATTGATGGGTATCGTTCCGGCCATAAACACTTGAGAACCAAAGGAAGAGGGAGGCTGAGATGGGTCAGCCATCATTCGAGTTTTTTGAGTGTGTTGGGTGGGAAAGGGCTCTTTGAGCACCGCAGGAGTCCCAGGGGTGCCTTTTAACAAACGACTAACTTCGGACCACCTCGGGCAATCCTTGGTATAGTGATCCTCATCGCAGATAAAACAAGGATACTTGGGTTTGCGTTTGGCACCCTCATCGGGCGGAGGGTTAGGGGCTTCCTGCTTGGGTTGATTTGGCTTATTCTTCGGTTTCCT
The DNA here is from genome assembly GCA_031772625.1 of Pinus tabuliformis. Lineage (NCBI taxonomy): Eukaryota > Viridiplantae > Streptophyta > Pinopsida > Pinales > Pinaceae > Pinus > Pinus tabuliformis. The sequence goes on from CM062804.1 coordinate 1,536,602,907, forward strand.
TTTCTTCTTTGCTTTCGAGGCTTTGTCTGCCGTGGTGGATTGGACGGCATTGACCTCAGAAGTAACATTTGAAGTGGGTATTACCTGGGAGGTGGTTTCATTCGGAGCAGAAGTTATCACACTTGAGACCACCGAGTTTGAAAACAACCATACGGGCAAACCGATGGTTAACCCAGGCAAGGACAAAGTTGCGATATACTGAACACCGACATTTCCAACAGCAGGAAATGGACGAGGGTTTCCATTAGGGGGAACACCTTGGCCGGTGGGCTGAGGGAAGGATGCCATTGAACGAGAAATAATCCTACTCAAGCTAACGCAACCAAAATCTAATTGGGTAATGTTATCGTGGCCAATAAATTTTAGGACGCAAAGACACGACTTGACCTTTTCATGTTTTAAGAGTCGAGAAAAGGATAAAAGATGACTCTAGTCTCCTTCGAATATTTAATGAGCACGAAGTGACAAGACGCTCACAGGCACCTTTTCGTTTAAGGAGTCCGAAAAGGATCAAAAGTGACTGCTCTGGAATTCTAGGTAGAGGGTGTGCCAAACTTTTCGCAAAACCACAGAATACTTTTTAGGGTACGGGTGGTCAATCTTCGTGAATGTTGTGTTCACTGCATTGCGAATCGTAGGGCGGATGACATGGCTTCCTATGGATAAAGGCTTTATTCCTATAGGGGTCTCCCAATATATACGTGACGGTACGTGGGAGCACAATCCGTATTGGCACCTATCGTTTCACCGTGGAGGAATCACCCAACCACTCGACGATAAACTGCCAGGTTTAAAGACGCTGGAACACGTCTCTAACCTAGACCTCTAGAGTATTTGCGTTATGTTCCAATGCGTTGTTATGTTCATTGAGTTTATTTTAAAGTTTATCTTCGATTATGTTTCAGTTTTTGGTCCTACCGTATGTGATATCTCAAAAACTTCTTAAATGCAAACTATATGCCAAACTTATATCATTTGATTCGATGAATTCTATCTACAGGAGGGTTGAGATCTTTACAAACGAAATGATCACTCAACCAACAAAAAAGATCCTAATGCAGCTAATAACAAGAAATGAAATTTTTTCTTTTTCTTTTTAATAGCAACAAACAACAACAAATGCTAACTAATATGATGCAAAAGATTTTTTTGTTTTTCTTTCCTTTAAGATGGCATGATGCATGTAAACAAATTTTAAGAGATATGCACAATCCAAGTTCACTCAATGAAATAGAACCAATTCTGAAACACCAAAATGAACCATGCAAGCAAGGAAAAACACAAAAGACTTTCACTGAACCATGTAATCTAAGTTCGAATGAAGTCAAGTGAAATCCAAAGAGGTTAGAAGTGAATCACTCATAGTATAGAAGATTAAGCTTTAACAAATCACTGGATAGGTGCAGAACACAACCAACAAGTTGACTGGATAATAAAGAGATTGAAACTTCCCACAGAAGGCTAGACATGCAAAGTCACTAGATGTCCTAGGGCTGAGACAAAAATCAATAGAAATAAGAAAACAGCTGAAGGATAAAGGCTAAGACCAGTCGAGCAGAGGTTCAACACACTTCCAAAGGCTGTAAGAGATATAAAAAGAGACTGAAAGAGCTTTCCACCCACACACAGGCAAAATTTACAGGGCTGGCGCGACTGTCAGCCTGCAACTTGCGCTACCACAGGATTGGTGCGAGTTGCTTTTGAGCAACATGCACCAACTGGCGCGATTGTCAGAGTAATAACCGCGCCAATTAAGCTTGCCGGCTAGAAAAATAAATAATACGACCTCAGGTCGGGTTGACAGTGCTCAGATGGGTCAAACAGTAAAGAATAAACTCAAAACTGACTCAGGAAGCTCATTCACTCAAGCAAGCAGAAGAAAATTAACATGCAAGACAAATTCCAAATAGCTTCTCCCCAGCGGAGTCACCAAATTGTTGGTTAGGTAAATCCCCTCTGCGGGCAGAGGCGATCCCACTAGCCTAAAACAGAACTAGCCACAATCAAACCACGCTGCTACGCAAGTTCCTAGTTATGCATCAAAGGTGAATTAAGAAGACCAACCTAGAGTCCAACGCTATGATTGAAGCAGAGTTGATATTCCCGCTCCCTTGCTCCAGCAGATCATAAACAAACACCTGCACATGCAAAGGAAGAGACAGATACCAACATAAAATCTACCAAGGCACAACTATATTTCAGTCAGAAAGGAAATAAATCAACACATCACCATAATAGACAATGAGATTGGAACTATAATAGCAGTCGCTCATTAATTAATAATAAACAGGAAAAGTTACAACCATGGTTCTGACGTTGAACCTCTCCTGGCTGGGCAAGTAACTATATGTGTCTTGCAATGCATCTCCTCTCCGGCAGCATAACCTCTCTAGCATTCACTAGCATTCCTCCAAGAACTCAAGAACTCAACATCTAACACTCCATGACTAACAACTATCACCCGCTTGTCAAATGCATAAGGACAAGCTTATATAGATGAAGAAGGGAGGAGGATACGATGAACCGGGACACCTATTGTGGATTAACATTATCCCCAAAAGCCATTAAAGATGGAGATAGGATAGAACTCAACAAAAGACTGATTTTTTATCCTCAAAAAGCTCCATGTAATGAAGGAAACAACAGTCGGGCGTGCGTTAAGGCAAAAAGCATGACCAAACTTGGTTGGCGCGACTGTTGCTCTGAGACAGAGCGCCAATGGTCACGCCCTCTTTTGAGGATCTCCATGATTGGCGCGGGTAAGATACTGTGGACCTGCGCCAATGGAAAAAGAGAATTTTTCAGGGATAATCTGTAGAAGGTGTCTTCAGGGAACATGAAGTACATACTCAGGGGAACATAATGCAAGTGTTTTTAGACTTTGTCACTTCTTATAATTCCCGGGATGAGTCCTCCAACGTACGACAAGAGGAGTAACAGGGATGGTGACAAATTACTGTGTAACAGGGAGTTCAACATGTTCACGTGGAGTTACAGAATCTTTTCCTGGTGTTCCAAAGTTTGAAGAAGGATAGAGCAGCTCAGCTAGAGGTGTGTGAAGAAGTTTAGTGTCTGAAATGTAAGAGTCAAGGACATGATAAAGATCACTACCCTGTCTTCGCGAATTATGTTGCAGGAGGAGGGCCAATTTCTCTAAGGTCGGAAGCTCAAGCAGGGCCAAGTAGAGGTCCCACACTATGGTACGCTATCTATCAGGTAGATGGAAAACATGTAACAAACAATTTCCACTTGCTGTAGAAATTTGTAGAGACACTGCAACAATTCTTCTACAAATTCTGCAATCGGTGGGCCATGATGAGTGTAACCATCATAGATATAAGCTGATGATGGAGAGAACACCCACGTATCAAATGCATATAGAAACTCTATGTTTGGATAAAGGCACTGGAGGAGTGCGTGAAGGATATCAGCAGCACGGATGGGACTGAGGTGGAGGAGGACCTGGTAGAGGTCGGGGACAAGTAATTTGTTAGAATTGTGGAGTGCCAAGTCACTATGCACAAGAGTGTATGAGCCCAACATGCTTGTCGGGCCGATACTATACTTAGTTTGATCACGTGATAGAAGACTGCCCTGCATTAATAGCTAAGATGCAGGAGAAGAGGTTGCAACCTCGGTAGCCTAGCCAAAACCTACAGATGATGAGGGTTGAACCTCGTGAAGAAGATCCTAATGTGAATATTGTGCTCCGAAGTGTAATGACGACTGGTGAGGATAAAGGAAAACAACCTGAAGAAAGTGAATTGGTCCACAAAGCTCCAAAAAAATAGGTTGGGATTGATTTGGAGTGCGTGAAATAAATGTTCATGGAAGCGAAGAAAGGCTTCATTGAAACCTTTACCTCAGGAAGTTAGGATAACATGTCTGAAGAAATGGACCCCTCCTTGCTTACTACATTCTTGGAAACCTGTATGAAGCTGCTATGTCATAGAAAGGCTATGAAAGGATTACAAGAGTTGATGAATAAGTGTGTCAGTAAAGAAAATACTCCTGAAGGAGCTCGCGTAGTTAGAAAAATTGGTAAGAATAAGGTAACAATAGGGCGTCAGAGGAGGCTCACTGTGCAAATAGGAGAGTATGAAATGGATCAAGTTATTCTGGATCTTGGGTAGAATGTGAATGTTTTTCCTAAATAGATGTCTAGTCAATTTAACGTCTTAAATTGCTCTACATAAATTATCAATCCGGGTATCGTAAACCGATGAAGTGTGGTGCACCATATGTGCTTAGTTAACCTTTTTCCTACTTTGTTGTTTTATAGATTTTATTTTGTTTTGGGGTTTTGTTTTTGTTGGTTTCCTAAAGTGTCTAATGCAAATGGAAATCCTATTCTAAGGTCTTAAGAATACTTTTAAAGGACAAGTATGGATGGAGATTTCAAGACAAGGCCTATGTCCCTAATGGTAACTTCCAAAACTTAGCACTTCAAAAGATCTTAAAACATGTAATTGATGGAATTAGTACTTAAACAAAAGTGTAAATATGCAGCTACTTCAATCAAAATAGAATGCAATAACCAATCAATGAGCTAGTGACTATGAAACCCAGTATCCTTGCTGCTATATAAAAAGAAAACTGAAGAAAGTAAAAACTGAACTTAAAGCAACTCAAAGACTGAAAGTAAAGCAACTAATTCACACTACTTCAACTCTTCTGATCCTTTACCCTTCAGCTCAATCTACCTTATGGGAAGCAATCATGAACAAGTTAAGCAATATGATATCTAAATTGCATAAAGGAAACTAATCACACTACTTTAACTCTTCTGATCCTTTATGTTATAGACATTTTTGTGACTTACAGATCTAAGCATGAAATGTCCATAAACCAAGGGATCCTAAGTCCCTAAAAGTGTTGCTCCAGCTCCTAAAGAAACAAGGTCAAAAAATTACAGCTTCTCCCTGAAGTTCTCCACCAGAAACTGCTCAGAACTAGTCAAATCAGGATCATTTCAGCTGCTCCACTAGCTAGCTGCGTTGCAAAGCACCCAAATACACTAGCTAGGTGCGTTGTAATGCACCTAAATCCACTACCAAGGTGCGTTGAGCGGGAAATGACAAGTGGCAGAGTCATTCCATAAGGTGGAGAGACAATGGAAGCTTCTGGAATCCTCCCCAATGACACTTGCCTCACTGAATTCGACCAGTGATGAGTAAGAGGTTCTCAGTCTCCAAGTGGAAGCAAGAACTGGCAGAGAGAAGCCACTAATCAATTCATGAGCTGACTCATCCTCTTTGCATACATCTGTATATGGATCCCTCACCAAGAGATCCAGAGGCTGGAATTTTTTACATTGCAGAGAATTGTTGTTGGTTTTGAGATAGATATCAGAGTATTGGGTGATTTAGGCTTTGTTGGAGGTGAAGAGGGGATTCTATGCTGGGAGGTTGATGCTGGATCAGGAATCATCGGTTGTAACTCCTCTTGGATCTTCTTGTTTTATCAATAAAACTGTTTGAGTTTCTCCTACATGCTTGTGTATCATTGATGTTTGTTACATTTGTATGTTTAGCTTAAATCTGATCCTAAGCTATTTATGAATATAAATCCATGTCTTTGTGTAGTTTCCTTCTTCTGTGATCTTGCAGGAACTTGGTGACACTGGGCAAGTAAGGGAGCAGGTAGCTGGAAGGTGTCAAAAAGGAGAGAGATTGGATCAAAGGACTAGCGCAAGACACAGTTTGGTCCATCCTATTCCTCTTCGTTTATAGTTCATAAAGAAGAATACGAAAGTAGTTTTCACTGTTTGTTTCTGAGGTAACTGTCACACCTCAGTGGGATAGGGTCGTTCTGAATAGACACTTTTCCAGTTAACAAAATGGCGACTCTGCTGGGGATCGTGTCTAGTTAGTTTGTTTGTGTTTCTCTTGTTGTTTGTTTCATAAACTTAGAAGTAGCGAATCGAACTGCATTTGCCGTTAACAAATGCAAAGTAGACATCTGCTGCTTCAATCCATTCACTGGATCTGTTTATGATTTGAACAACTGATTCACAAATGATCTGATTACCCTTTGTGATAGCTCTTAAACCTCTTTTAAATCAACCCTCTGATTGTGCATTACTGATTTCTTTTTACTCGGCCAAAAACCATATATTAAACTGCAAACTGTGACCCAAAACCCGGATAGAATTCTCGTTTCTGCCCCAGCGAAGGCTCTGTGAAGAGACTCTGCATTTCAACGCAGTTCCCGAGAGGGCTACCTGCGTTGCAATCCAGTTTCTCTGTGTAGCAGGTGCGTTGATAAGCCTAGCCTTGTGCAGTTGAGGTTCTTTGCTCAATTTTTTCAGTTTTGTCTCTGATTTTTGCAGCCTGTGATCAGCGTGTGTGTCTGTTTAAAAGCCCCTTTTCTTTGCCTTAATTCCGTCTCAGCTGTATAAAAGAAACTGTATGTGTTTTTGTGTGTTTGTTGCATCATTTACAGTTTCCCATTGCAAAAGTAGAATAACCATACTATCGTCCTTTGATTTAGATCTGTCGTAAGTGTTGATTTTGATCTTAGGAGAAAGTTTATTTGCTGTTGACAGTTGATTATGCTTTTACTTTTGCCTTTGGCTTGAATTTGTGAATTTCTAGTGTCGAAACAAGTGTTTATTTCAAAATCATAAAGTGTCGTAATCGTCTATACCTTTTGATTTCGAAAAGAAGCTTGTTTGTGTTTTTCACTTGAAAACGAATTCAAATTTGTACAACAACTTTCTTTTTAGGCATCAATATTAAGAAAGTGAAAAACAAATACATGCACATGTGCATTTGCATATTGACAGTCTGTTTGGCTTGATTTAGGAAAAGTGCATTTACAGTGTGCTCTTTGCTCTTTGAGAAAAGATTGTGTCTTTCTTTTCCCCTTGTAGCTAGGATTTTCATTGCTGAAAAGAGATAAAAGCTTGCTTATCATCTTTAGATTGCATTTTAGGAATTACATCTACATCTCGTGGTGAACCCAAAAGGAAAACTTCATAAGAAAGATCAACCTAAAATAAATTCAATGAACTTAACAATGCTTTGTAACTTAACGCACAGCATTTAGAGGTCTAGGCTAGAGACGTATTCCGACGTCATAAAGCCTGGTAACTGTTGTCCTCACTGATGGTTGGGTGATTCCTCCACTTTGAGACGATAAGTGCCAGTACGGACTTGTGCTCCCACGTACCGTCGAGTATATATTGGGAGACCCCTATAGGCATAAAACCTTTATCCATAGGAAGCCGTGTCGGCCGCCCTACTGATCGCAATGCACCGAACACAGCATTCACGAAGATTGACTGTCATACCGTAAAAAGTATTCTGTAGTTTTGCGATTGGTTTGGTACTCCCTCTACCTAGACCTCCAGAGCAGTCCCTTTCGTTCCTTTTCAGACTCCTTAACGGAAAAGGTCCATCTGAGCACTTGTCACTTCAGGCTCATTAAAAATCAAAGGAGACTAGAGTCATCTTTTGTTTTTTCTCGACTCTTTAAAACTGAAAAAACAAGTTGTGTCAAAGCGTGTTAAAATTTATTTTAAACTGAATATTCATCCCCTTTTCCTACGTTGATCTTTGGGTTGAGAAAATGGAGCCTACCAACCAAGGAATTCCCCTTGGTGGAAATCCTAGTCCCTTCTCCTCTTGGGGAGATGTTGGTGCGCCCCATATGGCCACATTGTCGCGTCCAGGATTGACAATTGGCTTGCCAGTATGGCTCTTCTCAACCAATGTCGTTCAGAACACCACTATTCCTGAACAATCGAATCAGCAATTAGACGAGTCCAGAGTTACCCACCAGCCTTCTACTTCCTCTAATTCTTCCTCTCCTCCTTCCTCTTCGCTTGACGGGACTGGTAAAGCTAAAAGCCAAGTTCCTAAGGAGAAGAAGGAAAAGAAGAAGAAAGAGAAAAAGAAGAAGGAGCCAAAGGCGAATGGGGGAAAACAAGTGTCGTCTAACGAAAATCCACACACAACACCGACCAGGCCTAAATCACCATGTGTCATTTGCAGAGGAGACCACTTTAATAGAGATTGTCCTTTCATCCCCCGGATACTAAAGGACTGGTCTCCTCGTTTGCACAATCCGGTGTCATCAACCTCTGGAGATCATGTTGAAAGCACACCGTCAACTAGTGAAAGTGAAGCCCCAGGACGAAAAGGGAAAGTTAGATTTCCTTGTAAACTGTGCGAAGGCAACCATGCCCTCCACCGTTGTCCCTTCTTCGAGGAGGCTAAAAGAGTTTTGGATGATCGTCTGGTTTCACCGTTACGACTTCCTCCTGGATATAAAAAACTCTTGTCGAGTCCGTCACTAGTTGAGAACCCAGCTGGCCCGCTCAGGTGGTCGGCTGAAGTGCCTGTCATTGAAGATAAACCAACTGAATGTATACCAGAAGAAAGTCAAAAGGTCGAGGCGGCAGTTGACCCGGTCTTGCCTTCAGAGGTTTTATCTTCGAATGATACAGTCACTGAAGAGAACAAGGATGACACTGTCCAAATTCTCTTGATCAACACAGACTCCGACGAACATGGGGACAATCCACCCATTCCTTTACCACAGGAAGGAAGTTCGTCAGAGCCATACCCGGCCGTCTACTCGGTCCCACCTCCAAGCAACCTAGTTGTATCCTTCGACTGGAATCAACTAGGCAGACCTCGTTTGCCAACAAGCATACCATTCCGAATTATTGTTCAAATATATAGAATGGTCATGGCTGGTACCATCATAGATGAGGGGGCTTCTGTGAGTTTCCTTTCCTCTATTGCTTGGAAAGCGCTTGGTTCGCCATCGCTGTTGCCTGAAATGAGAAATCTGACAGGCTTTGATAAAGGAACCAGTCGACCTTTAGGGATCCTTCCTGATGTGCCCATAACATTGATGGGGAAGACACTTCGCATGAACGTCATGGTAGTTCAAGGACCCTTGGATTATAACCTACTCCTTGGACGAGACTATATTTATTGCATGGGAGCCATCGTCTCCTCACTCTTTAGAGTAATGTGTTTTCCGCACGAAGGAAGAGTGGTCAAGCTCGTGGACCAGCTTTCATTTCCCAGATCACGCATAGCAAATAGTCATATACCATCCCTAAATGGTCTTTTCACACAAGAAATGTCTCAATTCCCAGTCCTTCCTCCCGATGAGCACGAGTAATTTAGAGGGATATGACTGAAACCCAGGGGGCATGCGTCCTGGTCTGCTTCGGCAGGAAAACTTCGGGTATAGAGTAGGTTTCCGCGGGAGAATATCACTAGTCTGTACCCCGTCCGTGATTGGAAGAGGGGTTATTCTAGAATAAGATTTTCTTGTCAAAGTTATGTGAGTTGGCGGGCATCGTCGCTCACCTTTGTTTATCTCGGTAGACATCGCCGAAGAAGTGTTTTGTTTGCTGTGTGAATAGAACAATCTTTGGGTAACTTGTAAAAGGGTGACCCTTCCTGATAAAATAAATGTTTTGTCAGCTCGAATAGAGGGTGACCTTGAAACTCTATTTTATACCTGGGGGCATGCAAACTTTTTGGCGTGCAAGCAAAGAGAGATTATTTATCCGTTTTTTTGGATTAGTCGTTTCCTAACTTGCATTAAGAAAGGATGTGGGGCAAAAATCTAAAAGTTTGCCATTTTTATATGAGACATTCTTATCATATGACTGGATTAATCGAGCAGTTTTAGCGCATAGTTCAAGCTCGTTAAAAAATAAACATAAGACCGAGCAAATGTTTCCACCCGCGTTTAAGCTCGTTAAAAAATGAACTATCCCCTGGTAAATAACCACCGTGAATGTAACATTTCAGCCATTAAAGCCTTGGTCGTGTTTGCACCGTCACCTCCACTTTTCCATTGGCTGATCATTCACCTCCATTTGATTGTTTACCCATTTTGAGGAACAGCTGCGAAGAGTGATTTCACTAGCCATCCTTGTGACACTGCCATGATTGGAAAATTCCAAACCTTACCTGGAATCAGCTGCTACCCATTTTATCACTCGTTCCTCAAAAGACGAGTCTTCTTTAAGCTCTTTTCAACTGACTCGTGAAATATGAAAAGATTGCCGAGTTTTGGCCTTCCAGCTCGTTAAAGCGACAGGAAGTGCTATCCCTCCTCTAGATTTTAATCTTTTTGGACCTGAGGGATTATTGCACAAAAAGATCGAACGCTTGTTTTGTTCGGCTCGTTAAAACTATCGAAAATTCATCCCTTTTGTATTGTTTTATACTTTTTCGGACTTAAGGGATTAGATGACGAAAAAGGAACTTTAGAGTTACCTTTACATACCTTTTCAGACTCTGTAAAAATGAAAAGGACCGAGTTATCTTTGTCATTAGACTCGTTAAAAAGATTAATAGCGACAAACTTGTCTTTAGGTGAGAACGAGTTTCACTATCGCTAGGCTCATTAAAACATAGCGATGGGTTTGCCCGAAGGGCAAATTATAGAACAAGCATATGTTATCCTCCTCAAGCTTGACAAAAATAAAGAGGTACTGGTCAGCAATGACTGGGGAAAAATTGGGAAGAAAACTCAAAGAAACTTTATTGGTAGCAAGTCGCTCTTGAACATGACACTTCCACTCCATGCCTGAGTCGGGTTGGGTTGTTTCATTCACCAGTCACATCACCATGGTCACGCCACACCATCCATATTTGGGGTAAATGCTACCAATCCATCACATAAGTGTCACCGACATGTTCAAGAGAAGTCATCCAGAGAAGTCACCTGTGTCCCATCCACTACCATACATTATACTTCATTCTTTCATGACCGCCACCCTGAACCATATATCATCAGATCGTTTTCACCTCCATTAAAATCATTTGCTCCGTTCCATGTCATTGATGTGGGATTCATTAAGGCCCTCCTTTGACGGATCACTTCTTGTCGACATCAGCTCATTATCCAAGAAGTTGATCTAAGAACACCCCATTCAGTACTTTGAAGCTTGCATGCCTCAATGGCAAGTTTCTCACTTCCGGCGACAGGTATACATCAATGACCTTTGACCGAAAGATTTTGCGTGGTGTTCAACGCCAAGTCCTTTATTCACACCACGTGAATTGTACTGCAGTACCTTGAGGGTCATTATCATTATCGGTGATTTCTCTCGCGCTTGTTAACAGTTTACATCATTGACTGGTAATCAAGCGATGACTTTCCATGTTCGACTTCAAAACATTTCTCACATGGATCGACTTGTACTTCGAGTGAAAATTGGACGAGATTGAAGACCCCAGATCTAGTTTCATCCATCCGGGCTGCGATATATATTCAGGAAAAATAAAGACATTGAAATGTACAGCATTGCAGCACAGATAATCATCCTACCAAAAGGATGATGACTCCATCAGAATCATCAGTCTACCATCAGACAATTGTCTGTCCTATGTACATGAAAATGAATTTATAAAGCTGAGCATGGGAGTGCCCGCCTTAGCTAGATCATGAAAACAGTATGAAGATAATGTATTGTATTGTATCTTATTACAGGTCTCCTCCCAGCATTGAAAGAAATTCGGATCCTCCTAATAAATCATTTCACCCGATAAACGACCTCATACTTTAGGGGGCAACTGTTATAGAAATTTTTGTGCCTTACAGCTCTAAGCATGAAATTTCCATAAACCAAGGGATCCTAAGTCCCTAAAAGTGTTGTTCCAGCTCCTAAAGAAACAAGGTCAACAAATTACAGCTTCTCCCAGAAGTTCTCCACCAGAAACTGCTCAGAACTAGTCAAATCAGGATCATTTCAGCTGCTCCACTAGCTAGCTGCATTGCAATGCACCCAAATACACTATCTAGGTGCGTTGCAACACACCTAAATGCACTACCAAGGTGCGTTGAGCGGGAAATGACAAGTGGCAGAGTCGTTCCACGAGGTGGAGAGACAATGGAAGCTTCCAGAATCTTCCCCAATGACACTTGCCTCACTGAATTCGACCAGTGATGAGTAAGAGGCTCTCAGTCTCCAAGTGGAAGCAAGAACTGACAGAGAGAAGCCACTAATCAATTCGTGAGCTGACTCATCCTCTTTGCATACATCTGTATATGGATCCCTCACCAAGAGATCCAGAGGCTGGAATTTTGTACATTGCAGAGAATTGCTGTTGGTTTTGAGATAGATATCAGAGTATTGGGTGATTTATGCTTTGTTGGAGGTGAAGAGGGGATTCTATGCTGGGAGGTTGATGCTGGATCAGGAATCATCAGTTGTAACTCCTCCTGGATCTTCTTGTTTTATCAATAAAACTATTTGAGTTTCTCCTACATGCTTGTGTATCATTGATGTTTGTTACATTTGTATGTTTAGCTTAAATCTGATCCTAAGCTATTTATGAATATAAATCCATGTCTTTGTGTAGTTTCCTTGTTCAGTGATCTTGCAGGAACTTGGTGACGCTGGGCAAGTAAGGGAGCAGGTAGCTGGAAGCTGTCAAAGAGGAGAGAGATTGGATCAAAGGACTAGCGCAAGACACAGGTTGGTCCATCCTATTCCTCTTCGTTTATAGTTCATAAAGAAGAATACGAAAGTAGTTTTCCCAGTTTGTTTCTGAGGTAATTGTCACACCTCAGTGGGATAGGGTCGTTCTGAATAGACACTTTTCCCGTTAACACTTTACCTTTCAGCTCAATCTACCTTATGGGAAGCAATCATGAACAAGTTAAGCAATATGATATCTAAATTGCATAAAGGAAACTAATCACACTACTTCAACTCTTCTGATCCTTTACCATTCATCTCAATCTACCTTATGGGAAGCAATCATGAACAAGTTAAGCAACATGATATCTAAATTGCATAAAGGAAACTAATCACACTACTTCAACTCTTTTGATCCTTTACCCTTCAGCTCAATCTACCTTATGGGAAGCAATCATGAACAAGTTAAGCAATATGATATCTAAATTGCATAAAGGAAACTAATCACACTACTTCAACTCTTCTGATCCTTTACCCTTCAGCTCAATCTACCTTATGGGAAGAAATCATGAACAAGTTGAGTAATATGATATCTAAATAGCATGAAAGTAAATGAGCAAAACAAAACTGAAAGAAATAACAATGCTGGAATTAGAACTCAAAAAAATAAATCAGCAGAAGTACAAGATGATTCTGTCATGTCATTAGTCATTAAAAAGCTATGTGAATTATTAACCTACAATCAACCGGTTGAACACACTTACATGAATTAAAATTGCATGAATGAAAAATCTAATCTACCAACTTGAAAGCAATCAAATGACATAATGAAATCAAAGAAAAATTACAAAATAAATTCTACTCTACCTTACATTCTAATGTGCTCCATGACATCTACTTCACATCTCCTTCCATGTTGAGAACATCAAAGCTTTATTCAAATTCTTCAAAATTACAAAGTACAACAAAGCTCTCCAAAGCTTTCAAAAGCCATCAAGGAATAACTACAAACTCACAAGCTAAAAAGACTTAAGAACTCCAAACTCTAAGCTAAAGAGGACTAACTAATGAAGGATAGAGATCTCCTATTTATACAAAAAGATGAGAGCCATCTCATTAATGAGAATCCATGAATCTCTCCCTCTACCTCTAGAGTCCTAATCAAAATAGGAACTGATAAGACACATGTCTTCTTAGAGTTACAATACAATTAGGAGATGTGACACATATCTTCGTGATCCCATGATTCTTTCCACTCAAATTCGAATTTGGCCTTGGGGTGCCACATAAGGGTCTTCTAGAAGCCTCTTTTCAACCTACACATGTCAACAATCTCAACCCATTTGTTAGGTATAAGCATATGCACATTATTTTCTAATGTTTAACCACAAATTCACTTAAAAGGCTTAGAAATAATAAAGATTGGAAAAACATAAAGGTGGCCCAATGATAATGAAAGTGGGATGAATGTGGTGACATAGTAGTGAAATGGAGGTGAAATGGAGGTGATATAATGGACATAATAGTGAAAGTGTAATGGAAATGAATGACATTTTCAAGACTCAACATACCCCCCAACTGAAGCTATTGCATGTCCTCTTGCAATATATATTACATTAACCCTTTTGATCATTGAGCTTTGGCTTAACTTTGCATGATATCATTTGATAACTTCATATTTCTGCAAAGTGTTTTACTTGAATTGCAACATGGTTGGTTCTTGTGTTACAACCATTTTTTTTTTTTGCCTTCTATTTTGATCTTTGAACTTTGCATAATGATATTTTGATTATTGTTGCAAAGTATATCTTTATTGGATTGCATGATGGTTGGTTCTTGTGTGACAACCATGATTTTGTTTGTATCCAATTTATCCTTTAAGCACTTTTTCAAAAGCCATTGTATGCTCATAATAGCAATGTAATAATTAATATATGTTGGAAGTATGTGAACTCTTGAATATGATATGGACATGGCAAGATATGAATATGAATGGATTCCCCCCCCAACTGATGGTATTGGAAATTTTATGAAATGAGGAAGAGAAATGTTTTTCCAACAATTATCATTCTAGCTTTTTATGGAATTCTATGGTCAAAAGTTAGAAAATGACGTACCTTCACTTACCCTTTGGAATGGATGAGTTGTATGTGTGGTGGTTGAAAAATTCTGATCATATTCTTCTTCAAGTGGTTGAACAAGAGGAGTTATGGATAGAGAGATAAGATGACTTTTTATTGCTTCTACTAAAACTTGTTGAATCTGCTCCAAAATGCTGAAAATAATAGTCTTCACGTCTTCAAAACTCATTGGCAAAATTCCTACTATGTGAAAAGTTGTTCTGATGTTGAACATAGTAGGAAATTGTTGGCTTAGTGGCCATTAATGGATGCCACTAGTCAACACGAGAACTCTCACCATTGATGACAATGAGGGTCAAGATGCCCAAACACATCTTGCTAGGTATGAATGAATTTGCTGATGTCGAGTCACCTAGAAGATCTAACGAACAAGGGACATTAATGTATTCCCATTGTTTGTCAGCATGAGGACTTACCATTAAGGCATGCAAGCCTCAAGGTGTTTTTACAAAGAACTTAGACTCAAAGGACTATGGACTCAATAATTTGCATTGAAGCAGGGCTTATTTACGGAATGAAAATGACAAGGAATGGAAGATGAAAATGGAAAATGGCAATGGAGAACAGAAATGGCAATGGCAATAAGCATGTGAATGAGCCTCTTGCTTTTATTTGTGGGTTATGAATGGACAAAAAAAGATGGAAAGTGTATGTGAATGTAAGTGAAAAGTATGGAGTGGAATGAGGTGAATGGTTTATTATGAAGTATGGATGTGATGGATGGATGTGATGGAGACAATAGTATCTGAAAGTTTTTTTTTTCAAGTGTTTAGATCTGATTTTGCATCAGCATATTTCCTCTTTGTTGCTGATCATCCTCTTATGAAACAAATTGGTCTCTTAGAGAGACACCATCCTCTTGTAGTCATTTTTCCTTCCTCTTGGAACCTGCAAAAAAACTAATACTTCTTCTGCAATGGAATGTAATATTATCAAAGGATAGAGATGGCCAATCTCTCTAGTTATGATATTTACACACAAAACTAAGAATTTGTATTAATGAAACAAGTTCTCAAAGGAAAAATCAAAAGAATTTATACCTGATTTGGAATTAGTGACTCAAGTTGATGTTGCTTCTTTTCAGCAATTTATTTCATTATTTGCAATTTCAAACTCAAATGATGGATTTCTTATTGTGTATATCTTGTTGAGATCTTTCCAATGGTACTTAAATCATCAAAATCTGATTTTGTATGAAAAAGTTAGGCTGATTTGAACAATGAGGTTTTTCTGGCTACGGAATTGGAGAACAGCTGCGGAATTGGACTTTAGCTGCGGAATGTGCACAGTTTCTGTAGCTAGAAATCTTGAATAAAAAGTTAGCCATTCATCTTTCATCATCAATCCAAAATTAATCAATACCTTCAGAAAAGTGAGAAAATAACTTATTCATTTCATTGATTCAAAATTATTATTTTTTCTTGACATGCAGCGACTTAGTGTGGCGACTCAGTGTGGCGACTTTGTGATAACACTCAACTTGACTTCTCTTTGACCGGGGTCTTTTTCATCAAATTTGATCGAATGAATAGGACACCATCCATGTACTAACATTCCCCCAACTACCCATGTGGCTTGTTTTGCTTGATGACACCTGCAACCTAGAGTTTAACAAAACAGCTGCGGAAAGTTGAGCCAGCTGCGGAAAGTTGAATCAGCTGCGGAAAGTGGCTGGAACAGTCAACCATCAGACACATATCCCTAACTGCCCCTTTTATCTAGCTAAAGAAAGTCTAAGTCTAAGTGTGTTCAACTGATTTAGTTCTCCCATTGAGCCCCCTCATTTTTTTTTATTATTTTTTTTTTACAAAAACTGTGTAATGATATGCTGCCTTGGAATTATTAAGGTTCATTCTGTCTTTTACAACGTAGATAGCCAGAAATTACTTTCAAATGTAAAAACATGCTGCCTTGGAATTGTAACGTTTCTTTTCTAGTCACCAACAAGATAACTGGCAGTAGCCATTACAACATTTTCCAGTAACTTGCCGGCTTTTCCAGATGGTTATATACTAACAAGTTTAAAGCATAGTACAGCATGAAGAATACTCGAAATTGTACAAGATAAAATTTTATGAAGCAAAACAATTTTCTCTTTGACTATGAACATGGTTATCAAAATGGTTATAACAGTCAAATGCTTCAAGTCTACTTCAAAATTCACGAGTATCCGAACCCCCACAATGTTCAAAGGCAGTCCTTATAATTAGAGGTACAGTTTTGGGACAATTTTTCCTTGGGTAACAGTCAGAGGAGGAGCATCGTCCAGCTTATCATCCTAATTCATATCTCTTCCAAAACAACGTTTGGTAGATTATTCAACAGATTCAAAGATTCCTTTCCCTGAAAGACACGCTCTGCACTGTACATTTGATCCTTGTGCAAAGCTTGGTTCACGTAAGGGAGTTAAAACAGAGCCGTCTTCAATTAGATTGTTGTTAACAGGTGTTTTGTTTAATTAGAACTGTTATTAATCGAGAGGTGGCAGAGCAAGTGCTTAGACGGGTGGCAAAATCAACAAACGGTTTTTTTTAATGACAGAGAGTCGTATTTCAACTACAGTGTGCCGTGTTCAATTCAGACTGTTGTTAAACATGTGTTGGATTGCAAACGGGTGACAGAAGGGCAGAAGACGTGGTGGAAAAGGGTGGAAGACGTGGGAGAGGTAGAGTAGGTTCCAGCACAGAGCTGAATTAAATCACTGTCCGCTCATTTAATTGAAAATTCTGTTTTTTTTCACGCGGCAGTCAAAAATGTGCTCCAAAGAACCGCAAATTTCTCCCAAACCGCCACGAATCTCTTCAAACGGTTTCTGGGTTATCTGATTGACCTAGATGGCGAAAAAACCCATGTTTTCTTTTCTTCAAATTGGCCTCCATTTGGGAAAATCGAGCATTTGAAATTTAGACGTTTTTCTGTGTTTTACGTTTTTTTGAGTTGCTACATTCGGCTGTGAAATTGATTTTGAAATTTTTTTTTATATGTGATCACAGCACAAACATATTTAACCATTATTTAGTATCTTCTTTGATTTCTTCAGCAAAAATATGCCTTCTTGCTCTTCCTTCAGTGCAACCTGAAGACCTGCCATCAGCGTGCAGTTCCCTGCGACCTTTAGAGCTTAACGACAAACTGCAAAGACATCTCACAAATTCTATCATCTTCGCATCTTCATTATTCTTGCCTAAAACAACTTTGTTTTCCCTTATTTAAATAGCCCATGTTCTCTAGAATTTAAACTTCGCCATTTGCAATTTGGGATTTGGTTGTTGGCAAGATTTCTTCAACATATGAAGATTGTGGCTGCTAGCACTTTGTCTCGACTTCAAAGTCATGGATTTTGTTTGGAATCAGATTTTTCGATTAGACTATGTAAGCTTCCAATGCATATTCCACCATCGTTATGATATAAACTCACTTCTAAATGTTTTTTTTTTTTTTTAATGATTGTGCAGGTTTGTTTCAGACCAAAGCTTAAACAGGGAGGCATATTTTCTTGTTGAAGCCACAGTGAAAGCTAAGATTCAAGATAGCCATAGATTGTTTTTCTCTTTTTTCTTCTCTGAAATTGTAAAATTTTATAAAAAGGATTAATGATTTTCAATTTCAGGCAGCAAATACTTCAAGAAAAACATGCTAAAAACAGGGCTTTGACTGAGGTCTTAGGCTGGTTTTTCATTGATCTGAGCTGGGTGACTAGGATAGGATCCATGTGGGGACAATTCTGGAGATGCCCATGTGGTCGGTTTTTTCATTGGACGCTTGTATCCTGCTAAACCTTGAAACAGTTGCGGAATTCTCAACTTGCTGCAGAATCAGGGAAGTTTCTGCAGCTAAGTTGCAAAACCTTATTAAAATAGGATACAGTGTTTTGAAGACTACTACAAACCATAACCGGACAATTTTGGACAATTTGAACCTATGAAAGCAGTTGAGTTTCATTTTTTCATTTTTAATTTTTTTTTTTTTTTGAATCAATTGAAATGATGAAGTTTATTTTGTCTCCTTTTTTTTTTCTTTTTGTTTTTTTACATAACAATTATTTTTCTGATCCTCCAAATCACACAAAGTGCAAGAGGAGAGCATACTCAAGAATTATTAATTTTTTTTTTTTTTTTTTTTTTACATAACAATCCTTTTTCTGATCCTCCAGATCACACAAAGTGCAGGAGGAAAGCATACTCAAGAATTGTTAATTATTTTTTTTAGATGTAAGAAATAAGGTCTCCTAATTACACTTCCCCGGCAGCGACGCCAAAATGTCTAGTCAATTTAACGTCTTAAATTACTCTACATAAATTATCAATCCGGGTATCGTAAACTGATGAAGTGTGGTGCACCATATGTGCTTAGTTAACCCTTTTCTTACTTCGTTGTTTTATAGATTTTATTTTGTTTTGGGGTTTTGTTTTTGTTGGTTTCCTAAAGTGTCTAATGCAAATAGAAATCCTATTCTAAGGTCTTAAGAATACTTTTAAAGGACAAGTATGGATAGAGATTTCAAGACAAGGCCTATGTCCCTAATGGTAACTTCCAAAACTTAGCACTTCAAAAGATCTTAAAACATGTTATTGATGGAATTAGTACTTAAACAAAAATGCAAATAAGTAGCTACTTCAATCAAAATAGAATGCAATAACCAATCAATGAGCTAGTGACTATGAAACCCAGTATCCTTGCTGTTGTATAAAAAGAAAACTAAAGAAAGTAAAAACTGAACTTAAAGCAACTCAAACACTGAAAGTAAAGCAACTAATTCACACTACTTCAACTTTTCTGATCTTTTACCCTTCAGCTCAATCTACCTTATGGGAAGCAATCATGAACAAGTTAAGCAATATGATATCTAAATTGCATAAAGGAAACTAATCACACTACTTCAACTCTTCTGATCCTTTACCCTTCAGCTCAATCTATTTTATGGGAAGCAATCATGAACAAGTCAAGCAATATGATATTTAAATTGCATAAAGGAAACTAATCACACTACTTCAACTCTTCTGATCCTTTACCCTTCAGCTCAATCTACCTTATGCGAAGCAATCATGAACAAGTTGAGTAATATGATATCTAAATTGCATGAAAGTAAATGAGAAAAACAAAACTGAAAGAAATAACAATGCTGGAATTAGAACTCAAAAAAATAAATCAGCAGAAGGACAAGATGATTCTGTCATGTCATTAGTCATTAAAAAGCTATGTGCATTATTAACCTACAATCAACCGGTTGAACACACTTGCATGAATTAAAATTGCATGAATGAAAAATCTAATCTACCAACTTGAAAGCAATCAAATGACATAATGAAATCAAAGAAAAATTACAAAATAAAATCTACTGTACCTTACATTCTAATGTGCTCCATGACATCTACTTCACATCTCCTTCCATGTTGAGAACATCAAAGCTTTATTCAAATTCTTCAAAATTAAAAAGTACAACAAAACTCTCCAAAGCTTTCAAAAGCCATCAAGGAAGAACTACAAACTCACAAGCTAAAAAGACTTAAGAACTCCAAACTCTAAGCTAAAGAGGACTAACTAATGGAGGAGAGAGATCTCCTATTTATACAAAAAGATGAGAGCCATCTCATTAATGAGAATCCATGAATCGCTCCCTCTACCTCTAGAGTCCTAATCAAAATAGGAACTGATAAGACACGTCTTCTTAGAGTTACAATACAATTAGGAGATGTGACACATATCTTCATGATCCCATGATTCTTTCCACTCAAATTCGAATTTGGCCTTGGGGTACCACATAAGGGTCTTCTAGAAGCCTCCTTTCAACCTACACATGTCAACAATCTCAACCCATTTGTTAGGTATAAGCATATGCACATTATTTTCTAATGTTTAACCACAAATTCACTTAAAAGGCTTAGAAATAATAAAGATTGGAAAAACATAAAGGTGGTCCAATGATAATGAAAGTGGGATGAATGTGGTGACATAGTAGTGAAATGGAGGTGAAATGGAGGTGATATAATGGACATAATAGTGAAAGTGTAATGGAAATGAATGGAATTTTCAAGACTCAACAATAGACATGGGAGAGAATGGGGACACCCATGTTGTAGTGGTCTCTGATTCAATTGAGGATGGAAAATCAAGAGAAGATTATCTCCATGGGAAGATTGCATGGAGTGATAGTAGATATTGAATGCACGAGCGCATTGGCTGAATTTGAAGTGATAGAGATCATGGATGACAACAATCTATACCCTGTGATCCTTCAAATCGATTGGGATATTGACATGAATGGGGTAATCAATTTAAAGAAGTGGAAAATGTCATTTGAAAGGAAATCGCTTCACGTACCTTTGGACCCTATATAAGGACTGCGCTATACTGAATTGGTCCATGATTATGAGGAAAGCAATGATGATCTGGACTAGATCTATAAAATAATAGTGCAAGATCAAGATTGGGTTAATCAGACAGCTGATGGATGCATTGCATGGGACCACAAAATTTCTTGTACATTAGATTCATATGAAGAGTTGGAGCATTTGCATAACAGGTTGCATGAAGTATCTACGCTACATTGTAACATGATGACTAAATCGCTGTGATGTGTATCGTCAGAGTATGAAGTTTGCCTTATTATGATGATCTAACTGATGTAAATAGATTTTTGGATGCATTTGAAAGGGAAGTGCCCGAGAAGCATCACTTCCAAGAACTGGATTTGGATCTACGCATTATGCTCACAAGGTGGTGGGGTACACATAAAGAAAATTTTGATGGATGGTGCGAATATAAAAAAATGATGAGATTGCGGTTTGTTCAACCAAAATTTCAGCTAACAGGGAAGTATTATGGAATGAATGATTCGTGCAATCACTTAGCAAAATGGATTGATGTTTATGGAGCGAAACCACAACCTGAGTGGGTACATCTATTCTGTCACACTTTGGATGTAATACCAATGAATTGGTACCTGGAAACAAAGATTTTCCACGATGCTGATGAGTGGGATATTTTGAGACAGGGATTTTTGCTCACATTCAGCTTTGAGGATGGATTCAAATGCATTGATGAGGAATTGTAAGAGGTCAAGGCAATGATCTCTAGAATACCACAGGACCCCTTCGATCTGATTCAACCAGATTGGATGACCCAACTATGCCATGCGCTAGAGTGCTACAATGTGACTATTGAAGAAGAATACAAGGATCTAAGGAACATTAATATCCTAGAGGAAGAAGGTCACCGCAAAGTCGAGGGACCACAAATAGGGAATCCAAATATCACCACATCACTAGAGACTAGACAAGTGAATATTGGCACAGAAGCGGAGCCAATTTTTGTGAAGATTGGGGACAATTGGGATGATGCCATAGTAGATAAGGTCGTTGAGTTACTTCACGAGTATCAGGATTTCTTCCCTACAAAGTTCATAGACTTGAAAGGAATAATAGGGGACTTAGGCCTCATGAAGATTACCTTGAAGCTAGTCACGAAGCCGATTAAGGAAAGGCCTTATCACCTTAACCCCAAGTATAAAGAAAAGGTCCTCTTGGAGTTACATAAGATGCTGGAAGCATGTATTATTGAACCAATAGGGGAGTCTGATTGGGTGAACCCAATGGTGGTCTAGGAAAAGAAAAAAAGGGAGAGATACATATTTGTGTAGATCTCAGGAAGCTCAATGATGATTGTATTCATGATCCTTTTCCAACACCATTCACGGATGAGGTACTGGACAATGTTGGAGGATGGGAAACATATTCGTTCACTGATGGGTTCTCTGGGTACCATCAAATTAAGATCACACCAGAAGATAGGAGTAAGATGACCTTCGCGAATGAGTGGGGATACTTCAATATACGGTAATGCCCTTTGGGCTTAAAAATGGATCGATGATCTTCTCCCGCGTAGTCATCGCGGCTTTCAAAGAGTTCATTCACAAATTTTTGGAGGTCTATTTTTATGATTAGACAGTGTTTGGACTAGTGAAGCGCCATCTAGCTAGTTTGCGCTTGATGTTGGATACATGCCGAAGGTATTAAATCAGGTTGAAATTGAATAAATGTTTGTTTTGCGTCCCTTTTAGAATCTTGACAGGTCATGTGGTATGAAGACAAGGGTTAATGGTGGACCCTGCTAAGATCATGGTTATAATTAATTTGGAGGCGCTAAGAAGTGTTAAATAGCTGCATGCAACACTGGGTCATATTGGATACTATCAGAAGTTCATCAAGAGTTATGCCTAGATTAGCACATCGATGGAAAAGCTACTAAAGAAGGATGTTACATTATGTTGGGATGAATAATTTCGACGAAGTCTAGATGTATTGAAGGAGAAAATGGTCACCGCGCTAATCCTAGTCTTCCCGGAATGGAAGAAGGAATTTCATGTGCATGTGGACGCTGCAGTGCTAACGCAGGTTGGAGAAGGACAATTGGATCACCTTATAGCATTTGCAAGCAGGAGGATGTCTAAGGATGAAAACAATTATTGGACGATAGAGCGCGAACGGTTGGCTATGGTGTACGCACTCCAGAAGTTCAGACATTACCAGCTAGGCAGGCACTTTAAGATGTATACATACCATTCCGCATTAAAATACCTAGTTAACAAGTCTGTGTTGGGGGGGGGGATATGAATATGGTTGTTGTTGTTTCAAGAGTATGATTTCAAAGTAATTGTGAAGCCAGAGCGATTGAATGTAGGTTCAGATCATTATTCGCACATTAAAACAGGAGATGAGCCTACCAATTTAGAAGATGGGATTCCTGATGCGGAGCTCTTTGTAGTGCACATAGCCGACAATCACTTCCAAGACATTATCCAATTCCTGAGTACAAGAATGGCTCCAGAAGGTGATGAGTGCCAGTATTGCAGAAAGAATGCTACAACTCCTAGTCTACCAACTTTACTTTTATCAACCCATTAGTTCGTAACAAACTTGGAAGCGTCGGTCAAATATGCACAAGTACTAGTTCTCACTGCTGGTTGTCCCTTGGTCCACCGGTGCAAGATCACTAGGAGCTCAACCCAACTTCTATAGGTTAAAGAAGAAGCTCTATGTGTGATGAAATGAAAGAAAGATTAATCTACAGATGTTATTCTAGCTGCAGAAAGGAGAAGCACTGGAATGTAAAGCAAAACCGAGTAAACCCTAATTAACAAGCTAATTCTACTTTTGCCGAAAACACTATGCAAAACCATGAAAGAAATTCCATTACCTACTCAAGGAATTAAACAACATCTAACCATGCTAATCCTAGAAGTAAAAAAACAAAATACATATTTTTGGATATTTATGTGGTTTTATGTGAATTTAACATGCATCTAATTTATTGTGTGTGAGTGTGGCAACGAACAGGTGGCGCTAGAGGGAGGTTTTGGAGTTTGGGAGGATGTAGGATGGTGTGGATGGGTCCTAGGAGGTCTTAGGTGGCCTTTTGGAAGATTTTCCCACACTTGGCCTTCAAAAGAAAGCCTACAGGAAAAACTACAGGAGGACACAGGAAAACTACAGGAGGAAAGCAGGGAAACTACAGGAGGCCTATAGGAGGAGGCTGAGAGCAATTTTCGCTATTTTGAGGGTGTGAGAGTGGATGGAAAAGGTGCATAAAGGTTGGAATGAGGTGTTAGGGCACCTGAGGTCTATCATGAATCACCAGGAGAGAGAAAGATGGTTGGGTTTGCTCAAGGAGAGAGGAAGAAGTTCTATGAAAAATGAAGGAAACTAGGGCAGAATTGAGGTGAGGTTTGGGAGACCTATAGGGCATGGATCAGATAGAGGGTGTGATTGATGGTAGGCTGTCCTACTAGTAGAAGAGATCTGCTACATAGAAACTGACAATCAACCAAGAAAATCAAGCAACAAATGAAATGAGTGCATCTTAGGAAAAATAGGGTTTTGCATTAAAATGGCATAAACTATGATGTATAGAAGGAAATGCTGGAAAATGCTGTAAGAAGGGAAAGCATGCAAAAGGAATATTGCAAACTAGGAAGTGGACATAATGAAGTGGATCTAAAGCAAATCAAAACTAGAATATCAACGTACTAGAGAGCTGCAAACACTAGAAGTCCTAGGAATGAGGAAAATCTGGGTTTTTGGGGCAACAAGAGAGTCTTTGCCTCAAATCATGGTCCCAGAGGGAGGAAGAGAGGCCAAGGCACTATTTCTAGCCTTTTGAATCTTCTTCAATCACTGCTTAACCTGCGACAGAAAGCACAAATGGAAGCAAGCTACTAAATCATCAAAAGCAACCTATTCTTAACCATAAGAGAAATACATCTAACAAAAAACTAATCTACAAACTGAAGTAAATCATACAAATACAAGTAAAGAGAAGCTTGGCTACTTGGACTGGGCCCTAAACCAAGAGATTCAGCCCTCTGAGGTAACTCAATGCTAGCTCAAAAAGGATTCCATCTTCATTATCAAAAAATAACAAGATTACATAAAACTGTCATAAAATAGTAAGCTCGAAATTTGAGTAGAGTTTACACAAGAAAAAAGTCAACCCTAGTGAGGCCCTAGGCCTCTCTACTTATACATCTGAAGCTACCAATAGCTTCCTTAAAATCAGGGAGTCTTGGCTTCCAAAACTCGAGATAACTATCAATCATCTTCCACTTGCTCGGCTGCCTTCTAGTGCATGATTCGGCTGCTTGTACTCCAAGCTAAATGAAGGGGAATTTGAAGTGAGGAGAAATAAATGAGGGGGAATCCCTCCTATAAGTCCTCTCCTCTGTCTACTTCGAGTTATTGTTGAATTTTGAACACTAGATCCTTGACTTTGACCTCAAAATCCATCAATAATCTGCATTAAATACATGTTAGACCACATGGCATAATAACTAACTCAACCCACCCTATAGGCATAAATATAATTAGAAAATCATACAATAAGCTAAGAGAATGGTTGATCTGACTAGGTTAGGAGGTAAAATGAGCCCATATAATTACCTATTTATGAGGCTCATCATCACCCCCCCGTTGAAGGTGTTGTTGATCCTCTAAGCAACCTAGTGAATCTCTTCGTCTTTTATGGCCCTAGTGGCCTCCCTAGAATTCCAGGGTTTTGATGTGGTCTACTCATGTTCTCCATAAAATCCCTCCTTTCTGTCTATGTCCTTCTGCTACTCCTTCTCTTCTTCTTCTCTTCTACCTTCCAGCATGCCTAATATGAGTGAAGGACTCAGTTTGAGGCCAATCTAATTGACCTTCAGCCTTTGCATGTAGTGCTTGTACATTGTCACTCTTTTCAATGCCTCCTTCAACCTCATGGGGAAATGGTATTCCCTGATCTGCAAGCTATTGGGTAGGGTGTTCCATATTCTCATGCATGCATGCACATAGTCCTCCCCAAGTAGCCTAAACATATCTTAAAAGTATGCAATGGCTTGTTCCTAATTGGCTAGACATTTAGGGGCAATCTGAGGGTAATTGGCAAGTAGGTTGTGTGTGCTGATGAGTGCCATAGGATCTGATGGCTTAGATCTTATCATCGATGGTTCATTCTACTCTTTTATTAACAATATTTTCATTTCTACTGCCCTCAATTCTTCATGGTTTATCCATGATGCCATGGCCATTAATTATAGATCCCCTAGCTTGGCATTGGGGTCCCACACATTCAGGTCTGTGAGGGCCATGTGGTGTAGATAGAAATCTGCCATCTTTGCTTTGTCCTCAGAGGTGCTTTGGTCACACAAATCCATGAATTGCTTGTAGTCTTGGATAGGCATTATGCCTCTTTGTGCAAAAGTTTTTATTTGGAATTGAAGCCATTGATCCTTTAAATAGAGGGCATAAGATTTGGCTGGTGTTCTTCATTGTAATGATTCTATGGATAAGCTAGCCATGTATGCCTATGAGTCTCTTTCTCCTGCAGCTACCTCCTTAGTAATTCATTCTCATTCTCAAGGTGGCTTCTTGTAATGGCTTCTATATCTCTGAGAGCACTCAATTCCCTGCCCATTTCCCTAAGTTTGTTTTCCATGTGGCCAATATCCTCAACTCCTTTAGACTTGGATATCTGCATCCACCTATGTGTTCTCACTCTCTCTTTTTCCAATTCGAAAAATAATGGAATTGCAAATTTTTGTGGGATTATCTTGCCTCCCTAAAATAGTCTGTAATAGGAGTCAAGATGAGGTTGGGGGTTAGGTTCTTGTATCTCTTGCGCTTCCTCATTCAACTTTGGCTGTCCTCCTATCTTTTCCTCAAGTTTTTGTGTCTCCTGTAGGACTATTTTAGCCTCCTGTAGGTCGGGTTTGGGGTCTTACAGAATTGCCTTTCCCTTCCATGTAGAAGATATTATAGCCCTCCTTTCATAGGTTATGGGTGTCTTGGAAGGAGATTCTTTCACCATGGTAGATGGTGAATCTTCAATGTTAATGGTAGTCTTTGATGAGCACTGAGGTTTGCCTGTTTTAATTTTGGTACTCTTCCTTGCCCTGAAATACATGGAGGTTTTTCTTGTCCTCTTCTACTTCTGCTTGACTGGTGTACTGAGGGCAGTGAGGGCAGCTACTACTTCTCTTTCCAAATTTTCAGGGGATTCTTCTCTTTGCTCTGCCCTCTCTGCCTCCTTTTCTCCCTCTTTTGTCTCCTTTTCCTCCTCCCGCTATGTCTCTTCAACTCTCCTCTCCTCTATTTCTTTTCTTTCCTCCTTCCTCTCTTGCTTTGTTATGTCACCACTGGCTTCATCTTCTCCTCCTTGTTATTCTCCCTCCTCACTGATAGCAGGACTAACATCATAGGTTAATGCCTCGATGTCATCCTTAGCTGTCATATTTTTGAAAACTTCCCAAGATATATGGATTGTAAGGGTATGGAGGGCTTCTTCTACTAGGATCTTGATTAGGCCATGGTGAGCTAGCTGCTATGAATTTCTTACTTGTACCTTGGTGTTGGAGTCAATGAGGGGCTGAAGGAGAAAGTAAGGGATACTGATCTTTCGATGTGCTGGGGTATCCATGCCATATATCAGTTCTTAGAGTATTCTGAAGTGATATCCATAAACAATGTTGTGCCTCCCATCACAAGAAATCTATTTGATCACTTGTAGCTAACCTCATCCCATGGATATGGTATACTAGCCCTCCTAATTCTATTTTTGTCTTCAATAGGGATTTCATTATCTTGGAAAAATTTCCTCTTTGCAGCCTCGCCAATTGGTTTCTCATCTTTACTCCAAGGTAGCTGAAGAGGAAGGGTAGTGACCCTACTAATGAATTGAGGGGTTATTTCAATGGAGAGGCCTCTAATGGTTACAGTAGCATGAGTTCTTGTGTGAGGGGCCAGAGAGAGAGCAAATTCATGGGCAATTTCATCATCAAACCCTCTAAACTTCTCAAAGAAAATCATCCATTTTTCCCTTGTAAATATCTCCACCACTTGAGGATATGCATGGAGTCTAGTGGAATTAGTGGGATCTTTTCTCATAAACCCCCCTGTCATACTTCATGTACTTCTTTTGAAAAACCAAATATGGAGGTGGAGACAAAGACTTTGAGTGAAATAGAAAAACAGAGGAGACTGTGTTTTAAAAAAAAAGCAATTTTTTTTTTTTTTTTTTTATGTATTTCTACCCTCTTAAAGACTCATTTTATATTCAATTTCAGACCAAATCTTTCACATTTTGATATTCAGTAGAGGGAATTCATGAACCCTATCTCTTCAGACTGAAATTCGTGCCAAAAATTCATGTTTCCTCCCTTTAAAATGACTCACTGCCCCTCCTGTAGAAGCCTGTTGTCCCTCCTGTAGATTTCATATAGGTGCTCCAGTAGAAAATGCAGAGAGAAAAAATATGGAGGATGGTGGATACAAGGCTATGGGGGTATAAGAATACTACGGTGTGGCTGAGTTACGAGGAGAAACTAAAAAAAAGGTAACGAGAATGCGCGGGGAGGAATGCTCATTACCTTTTATGGCTATTTTCGGTTATGATTGCTGAGCTGGCAAGGTGTAGGTTGCCCAGATTAGGACCGTTGGTCCCCACCTGCTTGGTCATCATGAACCCCTCGTAATCCGCCCCTCATTATGGCATCAGAGTTAACTCTTCCTCCCACTACCTGTCCTTCGCATCTTTTGCTTGAGTTGACTATGCGCACGTGTGGGTGACATCTCGGTTAAGTGGAGTCAACTAAATGGAGGTGGCCAAGTTAACTGGACACCTTTCCCTCTTTCAATTTAATCCATCTCATTTCCTTTGTATGATTCCTAATTACACAAATGCAGATAGAGGAGTGACTTAGCTACTTACCTATAATCTGAGTGTATTTGCTGCCATCGACTGTGAGGTGTTGTGGCTTTCTCTGCTGCATGCCTTCATTTTCCTTTATGCATGTTGTCTCTGCTTGCTGATGTGTTATTGTTTGTTTTTGTAGGTTCTTCTTTTGTTGGAGCTGAGTTTCATGTGCCTTTTCAACCTTCAGATGTGTTGTCCTTTGTTTTTTGTGTTGGAATTCTATGGGATTAGCTGCTACAGGAATTCCTACAGGAGCTCCTGTAGCTGCTTCTCCCCTTGAAACTTTAGTTATTTCCTTGTTCTTGGAGCTTGAGAATGATGCCAGAGGTGGAGATGAATGATGGAGGGATAGTAGGTAAGCTTCAAGTAAAGTTAATGGTGCCTTTTCCTCTTTTTTTTTTTTTTTTTCAAAACTGAAAAACTATTTTTTTGTGTTTTTTCTTGGGAAGGAAAAAAATAATAATGATGCTTGGAGTGTGATGCGGGCTTGGAAATGATGGAAAGGAGGTTTGAAGATGGTAAGAGGGATTATAGGTTCCTCATGAATCTTTTCTTGTCCCTCAAACTGCTTCCTGTAGACACTTTTGGCTCTCTGTAATTCCTATAGGAGCCTCCTGTAGAAAAAACATAGCGTCCTATAGAAAACACAGTTTTGGAAGAAGAGGTACAGTGGGGTGAAAGAGATGCCAAAAATGATGGAGGAAGGTGTGGAGAAGATGAGATGGATGATGGAATGAATGTCAGGGTCACCTTGGCACCTTCTTCTACTCCCTGTGGTCCTCCTACAAACCTACAATGCAATAAAAAATCATTTTTTCTTTCTCCTTTTTTTTTGAAAACAACTATTTTTTTTTTTTGAAAACAACTAGGGTGCCTCAGAGAGGTTTTCACCTTAATTTCCTACCCTGGGCACCTCCAAGGGAGGTTTTCATGTAGGGATCTTATTATTTTCCTTTTTTTTTATGTCACTGGGCTGCCTTAGAAGAGGTTTTCAACCCAATGATGGGACTCAAGCGTCTCATGGAGGTTTTCACTTGTGTCCTTATTTTTTTCTCTTTTTTCTTCAGTGAGTGGGTGAAGTGGAAGCTAAGACATGCTCCACTACCATCATTGTTTTATTAAAACTTCAATAAACTCTCGCTTAGAGAGGGTTTTCTTGTAGACTTTCAACCGATGTCCATTGACAAACATGGGGATGGCTTCATCATCAATGGTTTTGATCTGAACTGAACCATTATTGTTGCATTTCTCCAGAGTGTAGGGTCCCAACCATCTTGTCCTCAGCTTGCCTTTGAAATCCTTGTATCTTGAATCATAGAGTAGTGCCCAATCTCCCTCTTGGAATTGTTTCTCCTTGATATTTTCGTCATGCCATATCTTTCTCTGAAGCTGAACTACCTCTGTATGGATAAGGGCTTGCAATCTGTATTCATCCAATCCATTGAGCTGAAGTAATCTCTCCTTCTATTCATGGCTGAGGTCTAGGTCTAGTTGAGTTGCCATCCTTAGGGTATTGAATTCAAACTCTATTGACAGTAAAGCCTTCTTCCCATAGATCAGTTCATAGGGTGTGAACTTGGTGGTGGACTTCCATGTTGTGATGTAGGCTCAAGTGGCCTCAACTAATCTGTCCGCCCAATCTTTTCTACTGTTGCTCACTACCTTGGTTAGTATCCCTTCCAATGCTCTGCTAGTGACCTCCACTTGCCCATTGGCTTATGGGTGGTAAGGGGTGGAAGTCATGTGCTTGATCTTGTGATGTGTCAGCAGGGTTTCAATCAAGTTGGAAGTGAACTGACTGCCTTGGTCTATCACCATCTCTCTCAAATACCTGAACTTGTAGAATATGTTTTCCCTCAATAAGTTGGATACTTTTTCCTCTGTCACTGCTTTGATTGGTTTTGCTACGCCCACTTTGTCAAGTAGTTGGTGCACACAATGATGTACTGCTTCTACTTTGAAGGGGGGTTGATAGGCCCCAAAAATTCAATTCCCCACTTCTCAAATGGCTCAAAGGCCACTTGAGGTTGCATGGGAATTTCATCCTTTGGAGTGGATTTACCCATCCTCTAACACCGATCACACTGGCTCGTGTATCTCCTCACATCCTGATGAAGAGTGAGCCGGTAGTAGCCTGCTTGCAATATATTGAAGGCGGTTCTTTTTGTTGCAAAATGACCTCCTAAAGGCCCATCATGATAGGTTAGGAGGATGTCAAAGACTTCCTCCTCCCTGACAAATCTTCTCAAGATCTGATGTGGGCCAAATTTGAAGAGATTGCCTTCAATCCAGGTGAAAGGGGTGCTTTTCCTTACTATCTTGCTCTTCTCTTTTGAGGATAGGTGTGGTGGGAACTGTATTGAAACCAAGTAGTTTGCTATATCAGAAAACCATGGAGAGAGTACTAATATAGAAAATAGGGGTTCATTTGGCATTTGGTCATCCACCATTCCTTATTCGCCTGCAGGTAATTTTACTCTAGACAAAAAGTCAGCAAAAACATTCTCTTTACTAGGATTATCAATAATGGTAAGATCAAATTGCTGCAGTAAAAGAAACCATCTAATAATGCAAGCATTTACATCTGGTTTGATCATTAAATATCTAATTGCGGCATGATCAGTGTGCACAAAGGTTTGATAGCTTGTGATATAATGTCTGAATTTGTTTAAGGAATGCACGACAACTAGGAGTTCCTTCTCGGTCACTGTATAGTTTAACTCTGCCTTTAACAAGTTTTTTCTTATAATGTATATGGCATAAGGTAACTTTTCATCAATTTTTCCTAAGGCTACTCCTATTGCTTTGTTCGAGGCATCTATGTGAATGTGAAAGGGTAGGGCCCAGTTTGGGCCTTTAAGAATTGGGGTAGTCACTAACGTGCTATTCAAGGTATCTAGGGCTTCTTGACATTTTCCTGACCATATGAACTTAACATCTTTGCCTAGGAGGCAAAACAAAGGAGAGGCTAAATTGCTGAAGTCTTTAATGAATCTCATGTAATATCCAACTAAGCCTAGAAAACTTCTGACATCTCTCACCTTTTGAGGAGGTGGGACCCTTTGGATGATGGCAATTTTGTCTGGGTCCACCTGTAGTCCTTGTTGAGATATTGCATGACCTAGCACGGTCCCTTCAGTCATCAAGAATTCACTTTTTTCCAGACTGAGGGACAGTTTCATCTCAATAAACTTATCTAGAACTTTTCCTACATTAGATAAAGCTTCCTGAAAGTCAGAGTCATAAGGAGTAAAATCATCCATGTATATTTCTACTGCATCATGAACTAGTTCAGAAAATATACTCAATACCACTAATTGGAAAGTGGCTGGAGCATTGCAAAAACCAAAAGGAAGGACATGGTATGCAAAGGTACCCCAAGGACAAGTGAAATTGGTCTTATCTTGGTCTTTCGGGCTGATTTGGATATGATTGTACCCGCTAAACCCATCTAGGAAGGAGAAAAACTTTTTCCCTCCCAGACCGACTAACACTTGATCTATGAAAGGTAAAGGAAAATGGTCCTTTTTAGTGGCTTTGTTCAATTCCTGATAGTCGACACAGATTCTCCACTCACCATTTTTCTGGCACTAGCACCAAAGGAGAGACCCATTCACTGTCAGAGATGGGATAGATGAATCTTGCATCAAGCAATTTCTATAGTTCTTCCTTAGAAATATCTTTAAGTGCTGGGTTCATCCTCCTTTTAGGCTGCCTGACTAGCTTGCAATCTTCCTTGATGTATATATGATGAGTACATACTGAAGGGTGCACTCCCTTCATCTCCTTATAACTCCAGGCGAAGTCATCTAGATGTTTTCTTAGTATGCTGCATAGCTCCTCCTCCTGGGAAGTAGATAGGGATGGATTGATTTTCAATGTTCTTTCTCGACCAAACTCTATATTTTTAACACAGAGAGAAGTGGGGCTGGCCACGCAGAGATCAGTTGATGGGTTGTTTTTGGTTTCTCTTACAATGTCTTCTAATGGTGATACACTGGGAGGTGGATTCTGAATAAAATTTCCAATCATATCATCCTCATCTTGCGGTTTTCCCCCCATGGCAATTTCTAATGTACAAAGTGGTGTAGAATAAACTTCATCCTCATCCTCCTCCTCCAACCAGAGAGGTAGAGCTATAACACTCCTCCAATCAGAGAAGTAAATCATGTTCTAGCAAGGGTTGGGTAGGAGGATATAGGATTAACTACTTGGACATGTGCCTGTTTTTTATGGTCATGTTCCCATCTCGGCAGCTGATGCAGGCATCGACTATAGCCAACTAGGGTCTTCCAAGAATGAGAGGGTACCCAGTGTTCTTTTCCTTTGGCTAGAGAACTAAGAAATCTGTAGGGTAATCCAAAGAATCAATGGAGACCATCACATCTTCCACAATCCCCTCAGGGGTCACTGTGGAGCGGTCTGCTAGCTACAGCACTATCATGGTCCTCCTCAAGGAGTCTTAGAGGTTAAGTTTGAGCATTGTGTCCTTTTCCATCACATTAATGGTAGCTTCCAGATCAATCAAGGTATGTGGGACCATTGTGTCATTGATGTGGACATCAACTACTGGGCTTCCAGGGTCCAGATATTTTGGATAGATTATCTACCCCAACATCAGGTCAGACAATTGTCCTATGACATTGATGGTTGGGGCATCTCTCTTGTGCCTTCTTGGATGCCTAAAGCACTTCGCTTTTATCAACCTATTATAGATAGGCACATATTTTATGGCTTGGAGAAGTGGTATCTTCACACATAAATGTTTCAATTCTCCCAGGGGTTCAGTCTCTTCTAGGGTAGACTGGATTGTCATAGATAGTCTCTCAGGAAAGGGTGGATTTTCTTTAGGTTTTCTTTCCTCTTTATTTTCCTCAAACTCCCTGGGTGGAGGCTGGATATCTGGGAGAAATTTCCCAGATCGCAAGTGAATTTCTTGAATCTCCACAACATAAGTTGGGCATGATGGTTCCCCACTATACACTTGCTGAGCATGTCTGTTGTTCAGGTTCGGATTTTGCTGGGTAGGCATTTGGGGTTGCCTTGGTGGAGCATAAGGCAATGGTTGTGGTTGGGAAAGTTGTGGAGGCAGAAGAGCGGGAAGAGAGTTGTATTGGGGCCTCCACCCCTGATGAGATGCATTCCACTGAGGTTGTGGTTAAGCATAGGATTGAAATGAACAGGTGGCTAGTTGGGCATGATATTAAGATGTGAAGGACCAAGGAGGAGGCGTGGACTAGGAAGGATGAGGAGGGGACCCCAAGAAGGTATGGAGGTGAATTGATTGGGGTTGTAGTATGCCTGAGATGTCCCTTGCATCCCTTTCTGGTATGGTCTAGGTCCATGCGTCCTCCTTTGTTTTATGTAATAGATCTATTCAGTGACTCCTTCGGCCCCTTAGTATACATATTTAAGTCCTGGCAAGGAATGGCACTTATCTGTAGAATGATCTTCTTAACAAACTAAACAAACCTCTATAGATTTCAATGGGCATTCATTCCCAGGATGCCTCCTGGTGCATCTAGGATAAAAAATGGCCAAAGTCCTCTTTGCTTCCTCTTGTTTTCTTTTGATATGTAAGGTATCCATTTGCATGGCAAGAGTCTGCAACATCTCACTCTTGAAGTCTTCCAGCATGTTTCCAATTTCACCTTTAATGGATGAATTGGAAGAAGAGGCACTGGCTATGGGTTGACTCCCCCTACCTTTCTTTCTGGTTGCTCTAGAATGGTTTCTAAAAATAGTGTTTATGTCCTCATAGGATAGTTGGTAGATGTCTCCCCGGCCAGTAGATGGAGGGTGTCTAAAAGGTCTTCTCGAATTCCCCTTAGTAGGACCAACTTCAGAGACTCAGGGTCAAGCATACACCTTGCCCTTTTGTAATTGAGTTGGAACCTCTCTTCATAGTCTTCTAGGGACTCATCACTTCCTATGGTCATTCGAAAGATTTCTTCTTTACTATCTTTTGACCTAGAATAGTGTCAATACTTGTCATTAAAGTCCTGTTGCATCTGAGCCCAATTTGTGATGCTATTGCCAGGTGATCCCATGAACCAACACAATGATGTGTCCTTGAGAGTAGAAGGGAAATATTTCAACTTTTGCTCGTCTTCTGCATAGTCATAAGTTCAAAAAATGATATCAAACTCGAATAAGAATCTGTCAGGATCTTCTGTATTCAGACCATGGAAGTGAGGTAGGGCTGAAGGAATTATATTCTTTATTTTGGTGTCCCCATTGGTCTCTCGAATGAGAAAGTTACCCTCTATTCTCTCTCCATTTCCCCTAGCATTTTTGTTTTCAGCCATTTGCTCCAGAGGAATGTGTTCTTCTTCTTCCCCTATAGGTTCTTCAAATATGTCTGTATGTTCACCTAAGGTTCCTTCTTGATTAAAGCCACTGAAGAAGAGAGAAGGTTGGCTGTGTGAAGCAGTGGGGGTGTTGGGAAAAAAATTCCCTAAGTTATCCCTACTCCTACAAGGCATGAAAGGAAATATTTTTGGTTGGTTTTTTGTTTCTTTTTCCCCACACTAAAAGTAACTGTAGAAATTGAAATTGTAATTGAACAAAACAAATTGCAACTAGCTGAAATGAAATTTTTGAATGGAAATTTGTAGAATTGGAAAATAAAGCAAGGAAATCTGGAACTGAAAGAAAAAAAATGACTAGTCTACTTTTGCCGAAATAAACTATTAGCAGAACGTTGCAATATGCAAGAGAAGAAAGCAGTAATCATAGAATACTCTCATGCTTCCCTGGCAACGGTGCCAAAAAGTGATGAGCACTAGTATTGTAGCAAGAATGTTGCAACTCCTGGGCTACCAACTTTACTTTTATCAACCCGGTAGTTCGTAACAAACTTGGAAGCATCGCTGCTATATGCACAAGTACTAGTTCTCACTACAAGTTGTCACTTGGTCAGCCGACATGAGATCACTATGAGCTCAAGCAAACTTCTATAGATTCTAGAAGAAGCTTTATGTGTGATGAAAGGAAAGAAATATTACTCTACAGATTCTATTCTAACTGCAGAAAAGAGAAAGACTGGAATGTAAAGAAAAACTGAGTAAACCCTAATTAACAAGCTAATTCTACTTTTTCCAAAAACACTATGCAAAACCATGAAAGAAATTCCATTACCTACTCAAGGAAGTAAAAAACATCTAAATGTGCTATTTCTGGAAGTAAACAAGCAAAAAACATATTTTTGGATTTTATGTGGTTTTATGTGAATTTAACATGCATCTAGTTTATTGTGTGTGAGTGTGGCAGTGAAAAGGTGGCGTTAGAGGGTGGTTTTGGAGCTTGGGAGGATGTAGGATGGTGTGGATGGGTCATAAGAGGTCTTATGTGGCCTTCTAGAGGCTTTTCCCACACTCGGCCTTCAAAAGAAAGCCTACAAGAAAAACTACAAGAGGACACAGGATAACTATAGGAGGAAAACAGGGAAACTACATGAGGCCTACAGGAGGAGGCCGAGAGAAATTATCACTGTTTTTAGGATGTGAGAGTGGGTGGAAAAGGTGGATGAAGGTTGGAATGAGGTGTTAGGGCTCCTAAGGTCTATCGTGAATCACCAGGAGAGAGAAATATGATTGGGTTTGCTCAAGGAGAGACGAAGAAGTTCTATGAAAAATGAAGGAAACTAGGCCAGAATTGTGGTGATGTTTGGGAGACCTATAGGGCATGGATCAGATGGAGGGTGTGATTTTTGGTAAGCTAGCCTACTACTAGAAGAGATCTGCTGCATAGAAACTGATAGTAAACTAATAAAATCAAGCAACCAATGGAATGTGCATCCTAGGAAAAATAGAGTTTTGCAATAAAATGGCCTAAACTATGATGTATAGAAGGAAATGCTCGGAAATGTTGTAAGAAGGGAAAGAATGAAAAAGGACTATTTTAAATCAGGAAGTGGACATGATGAAGAAGATCTGAAGCAAAGAAAAACTGGACTATCAACCTACTAGAGAGCTGCAAACACTAGAAGTCCTAGAAATGAGGAAAATCTGTGTTTTTGGGGAAGAAAGAGAGTCTTTGCCTCAAATAATGGCCCTAGAGGGAGGAAGAGAGGCCAAGGAACTATTTCTAGCCTTTTGAATCTTCTTTGATCACTGCTTAACCTGCTACAGAAAGCACAAATTGAAGCAAGCTACTAAATCATCAAAAGCAACCTATTCTTAACCATAAGAGAAATACATCTAACAACAAACTAATTTACAAACTGAAGTAAAGCATACAAATAAAATTAAAGAGAAGCTTGGCTTCTTAGATTGGGCCTTAACCCAAGAGCTTCAGCCCTTTGAGGTAACTCAGTGCTAGCTCAAAAAGGATTCCATCTTCGTTATCAAAAAATAGCAAGATTACATAAAGCTGTCATAAAATAGTAAGCTCAAAATTTGATCAAAGTTTACACAAGAAAAAAGTTGACCCTAGTGAGATCCTGGGCCTATCTACTTATACATCTGAAGCTACCAACATCTTCCTTAAAATTAGGGAGGCTTGGCTCCCAAAACTCGAGATAAGTATCAATCATCTTCCACTTGCTCGGTTGCCTTCTAGTGCATGATTCGGTTGCTTGTACTCTAAGATAAATGAAGGGGAATTTGAAGTGATGAGCAAAAAATGAGGGGGATTCCCTCCTATAAATCCCCTTCTCTGTCTACTTCGAGTTATTGCTACAATTTGACCACTATATCCTTCACATTGACCTCAAAATCCATCAATAATCTGCATTAAATACATGTTAGACCACATGGCATAATAACTAACTAAACTCACCCTATAAGCATAAATATAATCAGAAAATCATACAATAAGCTAAGAGAATGGTTGATTTGACTAGGTTAGTAGGTAAAATGAGCCCATATAATTACCCATTTATGAGGCTCATCAGAAGGATACACTAGTCAATAAAAGAAGGAATTAATGGTGCACATGGCAGACTTTTCGATTATAGTAGACCATTTATATAACATGGGCATGGACAAGATACTGCAACACTACGTACCTGATTTGAACGAAACAGTGTCCTAGCTAAAGCTCATGGAGGAGCTATGGGAGGCCATTATGGAGGAAAAGCAACAATGCATAACATTTTGCACGCTGGGTTATGTTGGCCAACATTGCATAAGGATTCCAAAGCATATGTAGGGCATGTGATGCATGTCAGAGAATCAACGAGCCATCGTGGAGGGATGATTTGCCTTTGAATCCGCAAGTATCATTACAACCATTTGAAAAATGGGCAATTTATTTTGTAGAACCGATTCAGCCTCAAGGCAAGAAGATGGGTGCATGGTACATCATCACTATGACTGAATATCTGACCAACTAGGTGGAGGCACAGCCTGTGAAGGACTATATAGGGGCAACAATAGTGAAGTTCTTATTTGAATATGTGTTAACCATGCTCGGTTACACGAAGATTTTGATGAGTGATCGCGGTACACAATTCCTCAATGAAACAATCAGTGGTCTGATAGAAGAATTCCAAGTTTATCACCAGAAGAGTACGCCATATCATCCTTAGGCCAATGGGATGGTTGAAGAACTTAATAAGATATTGGAGAATGCACTGACAAAGTTCTGGAATGTGCAAAGGAATGATTGGGACATGTGCATACCAACAGTATTATGGGCTTACAGAACTACTTGTAAGAAGCTTACTGGTCATAAACCTTTTAGGCTAGTCTATGGCGTAGAGGTTGTGATTCGTATGGAATACATTATGCCTAGTCTATGCATAGCGATGTTCACATGAATGGAAAATTGTGGAGCCTTAGAATAGTAGCTCGCACAGATAGCAGAGCTTGAGGAAGATAGATTTTTGGTTGGATTCCATCAGTAGGTTTAGGAGGAATGCGAAAAGGCATGGCATGATTGGCACATCAAACTCCACACCTTCAAGGTAAATTATTTAGTTTTATTATATGACATTAAGTTTGATAAGTTTCTAGGAAAATTTAAGATGCATTGGTAAGGGCCATATTTTATCAAAGAGATTACCAATGGTGGAGCAGTTCAACTTGTGAAATTGAATGGAGATCCATTTCTGGGAAAGGTAAATGGAAGCCGATTGAAGCCATACACCAAGGATCTGGCCCGGTGACTACATGATGGTAGCACAGTCTTAGCTCTCCAGGAAGCTGCAAGGAGGCATGAGATTATAAACTACACTGCCTAGTGTGTAGAGCTGCGTGACAGGGGCTCTCCGCAAAACATGAGGGTCTCATTGTACTAGAAGAGGCATGAAGGGATTGCGCTATAGAAGGAGAGACCACACAACATAGCTATAAATTTACCGTTACCATCACTGTTCATGATTTGATAGTGATGAGACGGTTAAGAGGAGCGGGGGCGCAGCATTTAAGGTTCAATTTAAGAGTGAATTCTTTGGAAATTTGCTGCCAATCTAGCATTTATGGATGGATTTT
The DNA here is from genome assembly GCA_031772625.1 of Pinus tabuliformis. Classification (NCBI taxonomy): domain Eukaryota; kingdom Viridiplantae; phylum Streptophyta; class Pinopsida; order Pinales; family Pinaceae; genus Pinus; species Pinus tabuliformis. The sequence goes on from CM062804.1 coordinate 1,536,642,113, forward strand.
GGGGGGGATGGTCAAATTTGAATTCGAGTTACCCTATAAATTATGCGTGGCCATCTAGCAAAAAACACTTTTCATTCCTACAAATTATGCGTTGAGTTGTCGAGTGTTTATGAGTCCTCAATTTTAAATAGATTTGGTCATTGCTTCTGTATTTCAGAAGTTACCTAAAGATACCCAACAGTTTATCCACAACATAATGTCCGAACCGGCAGAGACCACCAGTACTGTGGAAGTTATTGCCTTTGAGGGAGCTACTCTAGAGGTTGTGAGTATGGAAGTTCCAACCGCAGTGCCTACAGTGCCTAGGTCGCCTAAGAGGAAGGCCACGTCAGTGAAGGAGGTCCCCAAACCAAAGAAATATAAGCAAAAGAAGCTTGTGCTAGTGTGTGAGTCTTCGAGGAAGCATGTCACAACACAGGCCCAAAGGAGAGAAAAGCCAATCATAGAGGAGAAGGGAAAAGTGGTGGATCTGGAGGCTGATGAGGGTGCGGAATATATAGACATTGATGGGGTGGACCCTATATCTAAGTTGTCAGAGTACATCCCTCCACGAAAGGGAAAAGTGAAGGTCCTGAAAGACCCAGATGTAGGACAATTCCCCCTCAACACACCCTTGTAGCCAGAGAACATCAAATTTGAAGGTTTGCGCTTGGTGCAGATCCCACACTTAAAGCTCAAATACTGGGATTTAGCGAACCATGAGCAGTTCCCCCACCTTGCTACCGACACCTTCATGTAGAGGGTCTTCTAAAAAGAATCTAGTGTCATGCATTGGATCCTCTCAAATGGATTCATGGAGTAAACAATTCGGGGTTGTTGAACCTATTGTGGGTGCCCCACTATCATCGTTCAAATATAAACTTGATCATCATTAAGCACTTGCTGTGCCTAGTGCTTAATAGGTGCTTGTGGCTAAGTGTGACAATCCCCATCACTGATATGTTGATCCATCGGATCACGCTATCGCCACATTTAGGACTGAATCTGGCCAAGGTGTTTCGCAGAAAGATAAGCGAGCACGATCTCGCTGAGAACATGAAGGAAAAGTTTAAACTTGTGAAGAAGCCATGCGGGTAATTGATTATTTCCATTACTAACCCTGCGATAAGGGTTTCCACATAGATTTTGGCTAGAAAGGTTATGAGAAAGTGTCACACAGACAAGGTTCCCACACCAGTGGTTTCATTGCTAGCACAATGCGCGGAGGGCATACAGTTCAAATGGGCATGCTACCTATGTGGAGAGTTCCTCACAGACTGTAGAGAAGCACAAGATGAGAGTAAAACCTTCCACTATTTGTGGTTATTTCTCTCGATTGTGCTGGTCACTTGGGATTTTCCGGAGGATAGCTAGTTTCCTCCAGTGGAGAAGGATTTACCAAAAGTTACCAAGTTCGAATCTCTATGGGGCTCCAAAGATGTTGTGTGGGTCAGAGAGAGCAAAGTCTTTTGGGTGCTAATGGATGTGAAAATTTGCACGGCCATCAACAAGAAGTCGTAGTTGTCACCAACTATGTTTGAACAACTTTCAGGGTATGCGGAGTTCAAAGCAGGCTTCCATCATCTGGGCATGGAAGGATTTGGAAGAAAAGTGGTTTGACCTGCCCTACCTTGCTATAGATGATGTTATTATAGAGGTCATCAAGCACTGGAAAACAGAGTGGCATTCCATATTTGATGTGGCTACCGAGACTAGCAAGTCCACAGAAAATAAGAAAAGTGAAGCGGCCAGACAGAAGGTTCAGCACTTGGCTGAAAAGAATAAGAAAGAGGCCAAGGAGAAGGCATGGGTAGAAGCAGAGTGCACCGTGAAGAAACAGGAAGAGCAGAAAGAGCATGGCTCCGAAAGAAGTCAGAAGTCTCCTTCGCCCAAAATGGAGGAAGAGTGGTCAGAACAGGGCAATAGTGAGTAGGAGGAGAGAACTCCCTTCCGAGTAAAGTGGTATAGGGAGTAGGGAAAAGGAAGGATAGTGAAAGAAAACAAAGGCCACCAAGTTTTTTCTAGATCTAATTACTTTGATGGATGGTGACCAAGATGAAATTGGAGACAAGGTGTGTGTTGGGCATGGAATTTCCCCAAGGCATGTTTTGGGGTTTAACGCCCAAGTTTTTACCAAGTACTTTGTAAAAGCTCTGCGAATTGTGGGTGCAAAGCAAGAAGTCATAATAGAGTCACAGGGTTGTCCACCCTCAATTTTGTAAAGTAATGTCAGCTTAATAAATCTACCCATGGTCCTCGGACCATGGGATTTTATAAATAGAGCGAGGCTCTAAGTGTAGAAGAGAGCATGACTATGAATAGAAGGATGATGAGTCAAAGTGATTGAGTCAAAGTGTAAAGTGTTTCTTTGGGTTGTAGAGTAGGAGAAGGCTATACAGTTGAGTGTGCAGAGGCCTAGTAGTGCACAACTAAGTGTGCGGACCCCTACAGCTAAGTGCATAGGGTAGGTTGAGTCTATAACTGGTGGAAGAATTAATAAAGAGAAGTTTACCATATTTTTATGTATCTTTTCCTATTTTAATGTATGATTGGGTATAAATTGCAAGTGTACTATTTATTTGCTGCACGAACTCATATGAATGTGTTGTATAAATAAATATAATGTAAGACATCCAATTATGTGAAGACAATTAACTGGAATAGAAGGATAAGTAAGATCTCAGGTGCGACTTAGGGGAATAGCGCAGAGCGCTACTCCAACAGCACGGAAGCCCAACCCCTGGTTAGGGTTGTGCGAAGGCAAGTATATCAAGGCGCGAAGGCTATGGAAGTGCACGAAGTAGCCTGCGTGCAAGACGAATAATTGGATCGAACCAAACCCTTAGACATTTCAAGGGTGTGGAAGCCTAGTTCCAACACCCCCCATACTACTTCAGGTTAGACCTCTGTCCATGCTCCGCAAACTGTTGCTGAAAGGGCCAGTAGTATAGGGATTTGTTTGGCTAATTAACTCCAAACTTGGGTCAGGCCCCAACAAGCCAACAAATGGTTCCATTGCCAGGACTGGGATCTGCATAGAGATGTCTAATGTCGTATCATTGGAATCCGATAAATAAAGGGATTGAAGATTGGTTGGATAGAAAGATTCATGAGTTTGCGGTGTAGGAAAAAATGAATCTGCGACTATCAAAGGAAGAGTTGTTAGATTGCTACTTATATGCAAAGATCCAAAAAAATTTCTTTCACATCTTTCCCCACTAAGCTATACGAGTGGATCACAAAGCTAGCAGATAGCCAAGGAAGGTGTAAACTCGATAGACCTACTGTGTGGACTCAAGAATTGGTGCGCAGATTGGAAGCATCATAGGATAAGATCGCGCGTGATGTTGATCACTGGCTCAATCAAATCATAGGAGGATTCATCACTGAGTTTGCGGTAGATACTTCAGTCAGCTATAGTGGGGCAGAACGACGCTTCCTCAAAGGGTCGTGAGGTAAGTACGTTAATTCTTTGAACACTTGCAATAAAAGGCTACTGTGTGAAAAGTAGGTTATGTGAATAAACTGATGTTTGGGGCTACGCGAAGTAGGAGAATCTATAGAAATGAAGGTAGTACAAAACTAGAAGCTAGCCCCTTGATTTCACCTTCATGAGGAGTCAAGGAAGAGCTCGTGAATGTCTCACCAAGAAGTGCGATCAATTTGATAAGGCAAAGGATTCCACACATACCACCCCCACCCACACCACTGCCAGTTTCACCGCCTTCACCCCCATATTTTCCCATACCACCTCCGCTACCACCGCGAAGCAATATGGTGAGCATGATAAAGTTGCAAGTGTTCAAGGGTGTTATACAAAATATTGTCACCATGACATTATGCAGTCAGTGTGAGTCTATCACCACTCATACCGTCCTCCTTTGTAAGTATTAAACCTCAGCTCTTCATGTCAAGGCTTGAAAAATGAGAGAAAATCCTTGAAAATCTCTAAAACTCTAGTTCTGCACTTTCTCTTAGCATTACCTGCGGTCTCGCACCCCCTGGTCATGTCCCCTGTGGACCTGGCCGCTTTGTTTCTATGTAATGGGTGCAGACCCCTGTAAAAGTAAAAAAGGCGCATGTACATTCTTAAAAAATCACTTTGGGTTATTTCTAGAAGCTTCTAGAGGGAATCTTGAGGTGGCAAGTTCGCTCCTTTGTGGTTCATGAATCCCATAACTAAAGGAGCTAACCCCTTGATGTGAGGAGCTTATCCCTTTGAAGGAGGACTCTATCCCTTCATAGGTGGACTTGGTAACTTCCTTCCTCTGCACTATAAAATGAGGCATTGGGCTGGTTACTAAGAAAGTTGAAAGCTGAATATTTTTTAGGGTAAATGCTATTGGAATTTAGACTTCCTAATTGAGCTTGAGAGGAGAGATTACATACCTTTTGATCTCATTGGGAGGAGTGTGAAGCTTGTCAAAGTAGAGGAGATTCTTGCTGGACCCTGGGAGGGGCTTGTACAACATCAAGGCACCAAGGTTGTAAAGTTCTTCTTTGTTTAAAGTTAATACAATCAAGTTTATTTTTCTCAATAAGATGTATTCTATATTTTATTTCATGAATTACTTGATCATCATGATGTATATGATTTATTATATTGGCTATTCAGGTGTTATTTGATGTGTGCTTGTTTGTGTTTGTAGGTTCTTAAAAAGGAAGCTCATTTGGATGGTCGAAGCGTGGCTGCCACAAACTAGCATTGGACTTAAGGTAGGGTCTAAAACAGCTCTTGGATTTTATTTATAAATTGCAATATTTAGAGAAAGGTAGATTTGCTCGTTCTGTTTGTCGCTAGATATCTGTAGATACTAGGGAGATCGGTCTTGTCCACAAGAATGATTTATCCGACCGAAAAAATGGAGACTCCGCTGGGGACTTGAATTTTGGTTTTTTTCCTTTACTTTTACTTTGACTTGAGAAACTTTTCTCTGTTTCTAGTTTTTTCTTGATGTGTGTGGGATTGGGTAGTTTTTAGATCCTGAATTGTTTTTTTTTTTTTTCACGTTTTTGAAAGAGGACCGCACGTTCTGTTTGTAACATAGTGTGGACATCCCCGCACTGTTGCTTTAATATACAGAGTGGTACCGCACCTAGTTATACCAGAGGCCTATGGACCCTATCAAATTTTTGAAAAAACCTAAAAAAATTTCATCCAGTTAAGCTTAGGATTTGTTTATGTTTTTTAGCCTCTGCCTAGATCTGCATGTGTCTTGTCAAAAACTTCTTGTAGGTGAATTCCATTGGCATTTTGGTTTTACGTGATTTTCTAGAAGTTTTGTGTGCCTGTCTTGATTTTCGTTTGGTCTTTGTAGTAACTCGGAGTTTAGAAGCCTAAGAAACCTCAGATTACCCTGGTTTTTGCTGGTCTTCTTTGTGAGTCTGACCGATTTGTAAAATCTTCCTTTGGTGAGGAATACATCTCATTTTCTCTTTGCAAATCTTTGAAAGAACTTGTTTGAGTTTTGAATTTCATTTTTAAAAAGAAAACATAACATGGGTGTTCTTTGATTAATTTGTTATTCTGAACGAATTGGTCCTTAGTTTGCTTAATAACTAAGTAAAACATCCTCGAAAAGAAATTTTGTAAGCTTTTGCTTCAATTATATTTTTAGAAGTTATAGACCTCAAGATTAGATTTTTCATAGTTTTGAGTGTTTTCTAGAAATTTTAAAATCTCTTTTGAAAAGAATTTGTTTTTGTAGTGTTTGAGTGTTGAAAAGAAAGGGATATTTTTTGTGAGCATAATTAGTAGTCTCGTTTTTGAGTTTATTGAAAAATACAAAAAAAAAATCTTTTCATTTGTTTGTTAAGGAAAGATTTGTTTTTCAAGCAATTGCATTCTCAACTCTTTCTTTAGCTAGAAATTCATTGAAGAAAAAGGATTGTTTATCATCTTAGGTGCATTTTTAGTGTTTTAGAGTCGAGTCTTCACACCATAAAGTTTCATCTCCACACCTTTTGACTTAAGAAACCACCAATAAAAATAACTCTTAAAGTAAAATTTATCTAGCAATCTTTTTATTTCTAGGGCTCTTTATCACCAACATAGCTTAGGCTAGTATCTTGGAGTAGGGAGTAATTAACTCTCCAAGATAGTTAAAACAAACAAGTAGCTATATCTTGCAGTAGGAGATAAATTCCAATTGTTACATCTATGCTCTGGGAAGCTCCTCTTATAGGAATCAAGCACGAGATCATATCCAAACCAGTGGGGTAATCAATCCTTCCTCATTGGGAACGATAGAAGATATACACGTATTAAAAATGGTAAACCTTGGATTAACCATTGTCGAGGAGCCTAGGGTCACTTGTTGGTAAACCTTCGATTATGTCAAGGAGCCTTCAAGGGGATTGAGCTTTGTTACTCTGCCCTTGCGTGTGTATCGGATCAAAAACTGTTCCCCTAAGTATATTTGTTTCTGTTGGTAACCATAGTGACCATTATCTATAGGATTCTTTCCTAAGGTGACGGTGGAGGGAAGATCCCACTATACCTGGAGCAGATGTCGACTAGACTCACTTGGACTCTCTGGGGGGTTCTCTTCACTCGAGATGGTTTAGTGAAGAAACTTGTGACAGTCTGTTTCATTAAGCAAGTTGTCAGGGTAACTGTTCCAACTGCCATTTCTGTATTGAATTCTGCGACGTTGGATTCCATCACCAACTAGTGTTTTCGGTATGGAAATTTACTGTTTGTGTGTGGTTTGAACTCCTAGATTCTTTAGGAGTGTGATTCAAATTCTTTGGTTCTTTAGAGACTTTAGGTGGTTTTATTGAGATTTTTATTTTTTGCGTGTGAAGTAATTAAAATATTTAATCGTGGCTGAATTACCAAGACAATCCCGTAGACTTCGGGGGTAGCCTCCCGAGTATTCACCAAGCCAGCTTGAAGGGCTACGAGCTCTTGTAACTCCTAGTGACAGTAGAGTTGGGTCACTGGAAGAAAGAGAATCTTCTTTAGTTGTGCATCCTAATTATCAAGTTCAAGCAACATAATATATTTCCTAACCAATTTCATTCTCCGAAGTTACTGGTAGTTTTTCTTCTACTAGTGAATTAGCCGAAGAGCCTGAAATTTCTGAGCCTGAAATTGAACCTGCTGCTACTCCATCCTCAAGATTTGCTTCTCCAATTTCCAGTGGTCTTGGCTCACCCAGGGTAGGAAGAATCATTAACCAAAATCTTCCTTCTGGACTTATTGCTATTGAAGAACTTGTCACTCCAGAAGAAGGTATATCTATCCCTAAAAATCAACCAACTATAGAACTTAGGGAGAGTGAATCGATCTTTTACAGTCCACCTAGGAGGGGCGCTTAGTATCTTTCATTGACCAACTTTTTAGAAAACCCGGGTCTAAGTTTTACGCCACCTCACATTCCTTTTCATCCAACACCTAAAGGTTATTATCTTCCTTTGAATATGTCGAGACAGTCATCCATGTTTTCTCAATCTCCGGAAACATTTTTGTATGGCAGTCCTTCTATTCCTTCTGGGTATCAGTCACTTACTAGTACTTTTTCAGGAGCATCTACTCAACCCATTGAACATGGGATATCAACTGGTAATAACGGAACTAAACCATTGAGTGTAGAAGACATTCTTATGATGCTAGGTACTATTCCAAATCTGCAGCCTCAAGCTAGTCAGTTACTGCCTGGGGGGCAACCTCAAGGTACTCAATTATCACTTGGGGGGCAACCTCAAGGTACTCAATTATCATCTGGGGGGCAACCTCAAGGTACCCAGTTACCGCCCGGGGGGCAACCTCAAGGACAGTACATACCTTCAGGACAGTACATTCCTCAAGGTCAACCCAAGATCAGTACATACCTCAAGGTCAACCCCAGTACCAATATATACCTCAAGGTCAACCCCAATTTTAGTACGTGCCTCAAGGTTATCAACCTCAAGGTCAATACCGAACCCTAGGTTTCCAACCACCTTGAAGTCAATTATTTGTCCAAGGAGCTGGAAATGTACCTCTGAATTATCACCCCTAACCTCAACTCGGTTATGGTCCTCAATATGCTCAACCTTCTACAGGTCCATACTCCAGAATGAACATGGTGTGGGATCCATCTCAATCTCAATAGATCTTGCAACCGAATGTGCAGTTGTCATCTCAATCTGGACAAACTTTGGTTTTTGGTTCAACCCAGCAACCTGTCCAGCCTACTATTCAAACTTCTGCACCTGGTGTAGTTTCTCATCCTGGGCCTAGTTCGCCTCGAACTCCGCCTCAAACGACTACTGCAACTACTGTAGCATCTGTTCAATCTACCCCACCTACTTCTGGAGTATCAGCAACTCCAATTTCTACTATTCCTGCATCAACTCCTCAACCATCTTTACCGTAGTTTGGACCTACAATTCAGAATTTGGTTCAGATACCTACAGGACAACCTGGTCCAAGTACGGTTGTCACAAGTTAGCCTCAGTTTACTTATCAACCATACCAGGGATAGTACCAATTCGGTCCTGCTGTGCAGAACCTAGTCTATCAGTATCAATCGTACCCTGGATATACTTATTAGCAACCTCAACAACCCCAGTATAGTCCGGTTAATCTTGGTTTTCCGGGAGGATATAATATCCCAAATGCAATTCCAATTCCAAGTTATCCTGGATATCCTCCTCCTGGGGCTGGTCTTATGAGCCAGGGTTTTCGAGACCCTAATCGTCAGTTACCATTCATTGCAACTTTGGACTTGCCTAATTTGTCGCGCCTTATGAATGATCTGATTAATTATCTTCCGTTTTTGCTTCCAATGCCGAATAAGTTGCCCAGCGATATCCCAAATTTTGAAGGTAAATTAGGAGAGGATCTGTCAAACCATGTGATGAATTATCACCTCTAGTGTGCATCTAACTCCATTATAGATGATTCAATTTGTTTACCTCTTTTTCAATGCACTCTGATTGGTCTTGTGGCCAAGTGGTACATTGAGCTAGCGCGAGCCTCTTTTTATAACTTTAGTCAGCTAGCTACTTCATTCTTAACTCATTTTCAGTTGCTTGTTAGATATGACAATGGCATGGAATTATTAACTTCATTAAAACAATCAACATCCACTTATATTTTAGATCACATTCATGAATGGAGACGTCGACGGCATTTAGTGAAAGTTTTTATTTCGGATCAAATCTTAGTAGAATGGTTTGTTAAATCATTATTACCTAAAATCACTGAGGATGTATCTAAGGTAGGAGTTGTTATTAAAGAGCAAGTAATTGCTCAAGCTTAGTACCTTGACCTCGTTTATATGCAGTAAGGTACTTTACATGAGAAAATCCCTGACCTTCCGAAACAAAATCAAATAGTTGCAGCTCCTTCAGGGTCTCATTCCACTAACGGTATGATTGGTTTAGTCAACACCAAAAGTAAGAAGAAATCTTCAAAGAATTATTCTCCTATCATAACTCTACCAGATTCCCTGACAGGAGACTCTTCTGCTGAAATTCCTGCTCATATTCATGTCGTAGAATCATCTACGGCCAAATCAAAATCTAGTGGTAAAAAGAAGGAGAAGAAGAAAAATAAGCAAAATTCGAAAGAGAAATCAGATAAAACGGAATCTATTCATGAGAAACGTAAACCTCGTTATCCTTGTCTCATTTGTGATGAAGAGCATTTTAAAAGAGACTGCCCTCATCGTGCTGAGGTTGCAAAAATCGTCAAAGGTTCTCAAGAGCTTGCTGTCTTGAAGGATCCTTTTCCTAGTCAAGATAGTAAGATGATTGGTTCTTCCTCAAATGCCTCGGAAGAACCCATAATGATGATGTCCCATGTTAGGATTGTGACACGATCGCAAGACTATGGAAGTAAAAGTCTTGTTGGTGGTAAGGAAGCAGAATCTTCTAATTCAAACCCATCAACTTCAACTCTTGGTTCTAATCTGCTACAGATCGAGAAACCTAACCCAAACTTGGTAATCAAACTGCTTGCTAAAGGTATACTTCGAAAGTCATATTTCAATCCAGATGCGAGAGCTGCTCAGAACTATAACATTGTCGAAGATTTAGCTATTTCACCTTCAGCAATGTCGGCTTTGGAGGTGCTGCAATCATCTCCAGCACAACGTAAATTGCTATTTTCAACTATAGGAGCTATTGATATTCACGACTCAAACCTTATAATCTTCGATTTAGAAAATAGTACACCTCGTTTACCTCATCAAATGGCTTTCCAGATTCCTGTGTTAGTCAAAAATAGACCTTGCTTTAGGACTGTGATTGACGAGGGAGCTTCAACATGTATTATGTCGATCCAGTGTTGGAGATTGCTTGGTTCTCCTACACTTAATCAATCCCCGATGATTCTAAAGGCTTTTGATGGCCGTGGGTTCCATCCTTTTCGCATTCTACAGGATTTACCTATAGGGGTTGAAGGCAAAACTGTTAATCTAGATGTGGAAGTGGTTGATGCCCCTCTAGATTACAACCTTCTCTTGGGTCGTAGTTAGTCTTATGCTATGACTACTGTTGTTTCATCAGTCTTTCGGCTTATAAAGTTTCCTCATAATGGAAAGATCATAACTATAGACCAGCTAACCTACTTTTCATCTGACCCAGCCTCTTCTGAAAGTATCCAACATGTCGGCAAAACAACTATCCCTTATAAGGATGTTGGGGTAGGATTGGTTAAAGATTCTAGTTTACTACGAACATTTTCCTTTCCTCCTCCTAACGTATCATCTTCTATTACAACCATTCATATGATTTCATCAGACACTATTATTTATGATGATCCTTGGATCGTACCTTAAGAGTCTGAGGTGGATTCATTTGGTGATGTTATGCCTTTGAGTCCCTATGAAATTGCGTATCAGGTTACACAGTCGTTTTCTGACCCTTCTTCAACCGAAATTGATCTAATGAATGTGGTCCATGGAGAATCACTTTCAACATCAAACTAAGATTCAACAACTTTTTCCAAACTTGTTCATACTGATGAGCAAATTCATGAAATTTTATCTGTTGATGATTTACCATCGGAAGATCTTCATCATAGATCTTCGTTCTTACCTAAGATTGATCATTTTGAAATTGATTTTTCATCTATTTTTACTACTGATTATGTCAAGGAACCACAGAATCCATTGCAAAATCCTGATTCTGAGTTAAATTTGGGAAATATTTCTTGAACGGTTCCTATTGACATTTTAGTTAAACCTAGAATTGTTGAAAACATTCATATAGGTGCCTCCTAGACGGAAGATGAATTTCAAACATATAAGGACCTATTTCAAGAATTCTGCGACGTGTTTGCCTGGTCATATGAAGAAATGCCAGGAATTGATCCAGTAATTGTTGATCATGAAATGAAAACTTGCCCGAATGCTAAACCCGTCCGGCAACGTTTGCGTCAGATCCACCTGCGAAAAGCTGCTGCTATTAAAGTAGAAGTTGAAAAATTACTTAAAGCAGGTTTCATTTATCCAATTCCCTTAACGGATTGGGTATTGAATATTGTTCCTGTTAACAAAGAGCATGGAATGATAAGAATATGTATCGATTATAGGGACATTAATCGAGCTCGTCCCAAAGACAATTATCCAACTCCCTATATTGATCAAATCATTGATGATTGTGCCGGCAGTGAAATATTATCCTTTATGGATGGTTTTTCTAGTTACAATCAAATCAATATTCTACCTGCTGATCAACCAAAAATAGCCTTTATTTGTCCATGGGGGACATTTGCTTATTGCAAATTACCTTTTGGGTTGAAAAATGCCAGGGCAACTTTTCAAAGAGCTATGTCTAACGTGTTTCATGACATCAAGCACATTGTGAAACCTTATCTCAATGATTTACCTGCTCATTCATTACGTAGAGCCGATAATATCATTCATTTACGAGCAATCTTTATGAGATGTAGCAATCTCCTTCGACTCTTCGCCAACTCCAAAGTTTGCAAGGGAAAGTAAACTTTTTATGTCGATTCATTCCTAACTATGCCGAGATAACAAAGGGTTTCACCAGGTTGTTGAAACAGAATACTCCATTCTTTTGGGATGAGATAGCTGACAAATCTTTTGATGCACTTAAACATGCATTGATCCATGCACCGTTATTGCATCCTCCCAACTACAACTAGGATTACTTCTTATATCTCGCCGCCTCTCATTCCACCATTGCGATGGTGTTAGTTTAGGAAGATGAACTCGGTAGTGAACATGTGATTTATTACCTTAGTTGAACCTTGAATCCGATTAAGCTAAAATATTCACATGTGGAGAAATTGGCCTTGGCAGCTGTTCAAGCTGTCCAAAAATTTCGTCATTACATCTTACTACACAAAACTACTGTAATTTCTGACTGTAACCCTATGATTTATATTTTGACAAAAAAATTTCTAAGGGGCAAGTATTCCAAATGGATTGTTATCCTACAGGAATTTGACTTGGAGTTTGAAAAATCTAAGTCAAAGAAATATTTAATTTTTGTAGAGTTGATGTGTGACTTCCTGCGTGCTAATACTGAAATTGTGGAGGAAGAGCCCATTGTGGACGAATCCTTGTTTCTTGTCAGCACTCTTGACCCATGGTATGGAGATATCATTTTTTTTATCTCCAAACCCGATCTTTTCAGCCTGAAATTTCACAATCTTAGTGACGGAAAATACGTTTCCAATCCCAACAATACAAGATTATTAGAGATACACACTATCATCGTGGGGCAGAATCTATTTTCCAACGTTGTTTAACTCATGAGGAAGCTGAAAAGGTTTTAAATGACTGTCACTCTAGAGCATGTGGCGGTCATATGTCTGGATATGCCACAACCCAAAAGATATTGCGCGTTGGCTATTTATGGCCATCTTTGTTTAAAGATTGTATTGACATGGTCCAAAAATGCCACAATTGTCAAATTTTTGATCGAAAGATGCGTGCTCCACCTACTCCTCTCCACCCTATAATTGTCGTCGGTCCTTTTGCAAAGTGGGGTATTGACTTTATTACATGTAACCCTCACTCAGCCGGGGGGCATGCGTATATCATCCTTGCGGTAGATTATTTTACCAAGTGGGTTGAGGTGATGCCTACATTTTCGGCAGATGGCAAAACTACTGTGATTTCCATTTTCAATCATATAATTACTAGATTCAGTGTTCCATAAGTGATTATCACTGATCATGGGTGTCATTTCCGAAACATCATGATGACTGAACTAATAGATCAACTTGGCCCGCGTCACGATAGTTCTACTCCATATTACCCACAGGCTAATGGTCTGGTTGAAGCCATCAACAAATTTCTAGTCATCACGATCCGACGAATCATTGGGATTCATAGGTCGAATTGGCATAACATGTTATTTTCAGTGCTTTGGGCGTATCAAACCTCAGTAAAAACATCAACCGGTTTCACTCCTTTCCAACTAGTTTACAATTTGGAAGTTGTGTTACACATTGAATGCAAAATCCCGTCATTGCAAATAGCCATAGAATTACTCCCATCCACTTCCGAAGAGGAGAAACGTTTGTTATACTTGGCTCAGCTAGATGAGAATCGATGTGATGTTGCACTAGCAATCGAAACTCATGCTAAACGTACTAAAGCTCATTACAATCAAAATGTTACACCTCTTAATTTTTCGAAACGAGACCTAGTCTTACTCTACGATCAAGCAAATGATAAGCTAGGAGCTGGAAAATTCGTACCTATGTGGCATGGTCCTTATGTTGTTAAGTGAAAGCTGGCAAAAGGGGCCTATGAATTGGTAGATTTTGACAGTGTCTCTTTAGGTAAGCCCAGAAATGGTCTTTAACTGAAGAGATATTATGCTTAAACCTAGGTGTGGAGATTTTAGTTAGATTAGTTTTCTTTCTAGCTGGTGTGTTTTAGATTAGAAAAGTGTGCTTAGTTTAGAGAGTGTTTTTGTCATTATTCCTGCTTATCTTGATTTTACTCTTGATATTGCAGATGTCGACGTCTCTTCAAACATACATTGGTTTCGCTGATGGTGCTTGTCGTAATACACGGAACATTTCTTCCGCAGCTTGGGTTATTTATTCACCCTCTGATGAGTTGGTATCTATGCATGGGGTAAGCCTCGGTCAAACAACGAACAACATTGTAGAGTATAGTGCAGTGATTGAGTTATTATCTGAATCCATTTCATTTGGGATTCGGAGTTTGATTGTGAGGTTAGATTCTGAACTTGTTGTATTGCAGCTTAATAGAGTTTATCCCACTAGAAATCCTATGTTATTAAGATTATTTTTGATAGTTTGTCTCTTGGAACGTGAATTTGACTATATTGAATATCAGCATATTCCAAGATATTTAAATACATTAGCAGATGCAATTGCTTCTTGAATGTTAAGTATACATTTACAATAATAAAACAGTAAACTTGAAAACATTTCATAACATGTTTTACAAGATAGCCAGTAATAGTGATATAGCATAGCATAGAAGTGTGTCAAATATACATCATCTTCGATCATAGGTTGAAAAACACCTTATGATCGGAAAAAATGATAGTACAAAAAGAAAAAATTTCGTATCAAGTCTACAAAGGTGATCATCCTATCACTGGTGATGATCATGATAAGAAACCACTGCTTGGGCCACCCTACAAAGGAACCTCCTGAAAGGTCCTAGGACCCCAATCACATAGTGTTGTAACCTAAGAGGAATGTCATCTATGCTAGTCTTTGGAATGTCTGCTGTTAAATGCTCTAGATGGTTTTCCAATTCAGCCAGGGTCTCTGTAGATTCATCCTGTGGTGCTGGTACTGCTGCAGCTGGGTGTTTCCTCTCATAAGGTCGGAGAGTGGTTGGTCGCCATGGACCTACATTTTCATTTGAAACTTTTTACTATCAGTTTTGGGACGATTTAAAAACAAAAAAAAAATTAAATTAGAAAATGTTGAAAATGATTTTACCTAAGTCATCCCATTGCTCTCCTGGTGGAAGAGCCATGTCTGGGTCACCACGATAATCCATCCCAGCATAACGAAAATCCCGACTCGCAAAAACTTGGTTCTCCAACCAATGAAAATACTCAGGAGGAAATCGAACAATGTCTGAACCCTCCTCAGGATGATGGGCCATAACTGCAACCCAACGCATCAGCTTGGGCTCTTGGGGAAGTCCAGCTCCACTGGAAAGATGTTGTGGGACCAACATCAGGACCCTCTCTAGACCAAAGCTCACAACTAAGAAACCATATCCAAAGTTTTTCAGTTGTCCATTCTTTGCTCTAGTCAGTTGGCCTTTTACATTAGCCAACACAGCTTCACACCAGTTGAAGATGGTGCCTCGATAATAGTCTATTTCCATCTGCATTTGGGATCCAATGGCCATATGCAGTGCTGCGCTTCCGTAGAGTCTGGTGACAATAAATGCAATCACTTTGAGTTCAGGACGGGAAATGGTTTTGATATCAATCCCTTTGTCCTTGGTTTGGTCATTACAAAACTCTAACCAGAGACTATCGACAGACTAGCCACCTGGCCTAGTCCCTAATATAGTCAAATGTTCACCTCTCCTAGGCAAACCAGTCAAAAAGTAAATGTCCTCTGGCTCCATTTCGAGCTAGTGGCCACCAATAATGAAACACTAGTCCTGTATATTCCATCTGTCCACCAGCCACTGCAAAAAGTCTACTTGGGCCTTCATGCCAGGTATGGCCTAGAATTTAAATAACCTGCATGCCTTCAATGCATCTATTGAAGGTTGATGATTAATTGCGGCAAGGTCCACATCTTCGTGATCCCGTTCCCGCCAACTAAGCATAGTGTATGTTATCTCAAAATCAGACCCTGATAGGCTGCTGGTCAGGTTGATTCTAAGTAACTATTTCAAACCTACTTTAGGCTGAGGCTTAGCCTCCTCAACCTGAGAGGGCTCTCTCTGGGTGTAATAATGATTTTGATTAAAAATAAGATGGATAACTCTTGTAGAACAACTGTGACAAATATGAATGCTGGAAATACATTAAACAAGTATCCATTGGGCCTATGGAGTCAACAACACTTCAATATAACAAAGATCTTGACCTTACATGGAAGTCAGGGCATTCAGCATTTGAATATTCAGAACATACACTCATATGGAACCACACAGTTTATAGATGTATACAGGAAATCAGAGCACATTCAGTGAATTCTGAGTGATTATACATCCATACCACTGTAAACAAAACTAAGAAAAGGACAACATCACACATTCTGAATATAAGAAATCCTTCATGAATCCTGAGAAGTAAAATCAAAATTATATTACTGAAAGTGAGTCTTTACATAAGCCAAATACTATGCTCTGTTATAAAGTTTTCCAACCTTGATTACATTGTTGTTTCAGCTATATATAGAGTTTTTATTCTAACTGATCGAGATTCCTCCTCCAGCATGAGGGGAATTCGAAAACTACTTCTAATGACACCTATCAACCATTTAACTAACTAATAAATACAACAAAGTGCTGACTGGAGTTTTTTTAGAGATCTAAATCAACTATGACTCTAACTCCATATTACATGCATGATGGCTTCTCCTCGTTCTTTGACATCTGGCCCTCTTTTAGTTTAGCTGAGATGGGTGTTTAATATTAATGCTCCATGTTGACCTTGGATGCTGAATCTTTTTAACTGCTCAGAAATATTAGGCGCTTACCCTTGTTTCTCGGCTTCAGTTTTCCCCAAAATATTCGAATGCACAGAAGCATGACCTTTAGCCTTTAATTACCCAAAATGTAGAAGACTGCCATGCCCTTGATGCGTTGTAAGCTTTTCTCATGAACATGTGTGCAAGCAAAAGTTTCTTGCAGGAAAACCGTTTGATATACCCTGAACTGTGGTAAAGGTGTTCACTTTACGACAAAAATTGGATTTGAGTATTAAACCTTTTTAAGCATCCACCTGTCTTGACCTAATTGACTGTTGAAAGCTTCAGATGATGTCTTGCATGCCCTTTAGACATTTTCCTTTCAAAATTTCCGCTTATAATTCAAACTGCTTGAATTGCATAAAAATCATCACCTTCAGCAGTTTCGTAGCGCGCTACGAAACTGCTGAGTTTTTTTTTAAAACAGCTTGCTTTTGACCCGAGACCTTTATTAGCCGAGTATTTGATTGCCAAAAACTCCCTTAAACTTTCCACATGTCGAACAGGGATTTATATTTCCTCAGAAAGATAAGATTAAGCAAATTTGTCAAAATTTTGGAAACAAAACCTTACTTGAAATGAAAACTCATTTAGCAGGTAGCTGGCTTAGCTGTGCCTTCAAATCTTCAATTTGTTTCTTCATAGCCTTATTCCCAGCTCTCAGTTGCATATTAATCCTTCTGATGTACTTGGCTTCTTTGATTGCTGGTACTGTCCAGGTGTGAAATTGTGAATGGCCATCAACCACTAAATTCAGCTGGGCTTCTACAGCTGCATTCCCTTCCCATAGGGTTTTATAATATTTTGCATGTATGGCTGCATGTTTTCTAGCGGATTTCTTCAATTTAGCAATCTCATACTTGGCTGATTCTAATTGGCTCTTCAGGGCTGCTATATTGTTTTCTTTAACTGTAATGAAGGTTATGCCTGTGTCTTTTTGTGTCTCTTCCCCTGTTTCCTCTGTTCTTGGCAGTGCCTCCTGTACTTGCTGGAATCTCCTTGTCATAGGTCTTCTAGGTTTAAAAACGAACTCTTCAGCTGGCTCATCAAATTTAAGCCTTTTTGAGGCCTTGGATTTCTTGATTTGAACTGGTAGAGACTGCTCGAATTCAATAGCCTGTAATAAATCATTTAAACTTGCCTTGGACACTGGACTGTCTTCGACTGCTATAGCTTTACCTTTTTCCTTATTTATCTGGCTTCTTGTTCTTACCCTCGAGACTACTCCAGATGTGCTTGTTTCAGGTACAGTCTTTTTACCATGAACTTTTTCCTTAGTTGATTGCTGAGGTTGATCTTGGATGATGAGTGGCTTCACTGGTTTTCTTACTTGTGATCTTACTTGTGACTTTGTAACTCTTTTAGCTCTTGCTTCTGTTTGGAGCTCAGCTATTGTAAAATCCCTGGCAGGTTGGGGAGTGAGGCCAGTCTGGCTTTTGAAGCCAGCCATAAAAATGAATGAATTCCAATCCCTGTCTATCTTTTGGAGCCCATATAAAACCAGTAGTTTAATCAAACCATGATGAAACAAAGAGGTTTCACAGTCCTCTTTCCTCAGCTGTACCTTATCACACATCTTACTTAAACTACGGAACAGATAAAAAGGTAAGTCTGTGGATACTTTCCCAGTGAAATGCAAAAGTAGTTTGAAATGGTAAGAATAAACCTTGTTATACCTTCCTTCACAAGTCAAATATTTCTGTATGCAGGTGAGTAAGAGAGCATAATGTTCTTTGACATAATTCATGGGCACTGCCTTACTTAAATCTTCATTTACATAATCATCCTTCAAAAACTCCTTGCAAGGATTCATGTCAAATTTAAAAATTTTGAACCATTCCTCTTGTCCTCTTGGGATCTCTGTCACAGCAGATATCACTTCTGGAGAAACCTACACTTCTAATATGGCTACCTTTGAATTCAAACCAGTGAAGTTAAGTGCAAATTCCTTAGTTACTTGTGCATGTCCTCCTTGTAACTTTTTGCAAAAGTTCCAGCACCCGGCCTTTTTAAACGCTTTCTTCACCTCTTCATTTCTCAGCGTTATATCCAGGCCTTCGAGTTCAGTCCTTAGACATTTGCCGGATCTGTGCTCTTTTTTCTCCATGGATTCTTCCAAATCTTCGCACACAAAGACTACCAGCTCCGGTTGGAATTGTGATTCAGTTTTTTTTTTAATTCGGCCTCGCTTGATTATCAGCCTCGCTTGAATTTTCAGCCTCGCTTGAATTTTCAGCCTCGCTTGAATTTTAAACTCTTCCATTTAAAACCTTTCAAGATATAATCTTGCAGATTTGTCATTCATGTAGGACTTACGGCCATCATTATGGTTTATGCACGGTAAAATTTCTTGGGAATAATAACTTGTGCATATCAATAGATCTAGTGGTGGTGATAGTGGCAATGAGCGTTAAAATGTGATAAGAAAGGTATATGAGCTGACATGAGAAGACATGGCTGATGACTCACCTAATAGACTTGACATTTCGGGAAAGATTCGCTGCGGAATGTACGAATCCATGATTTCGCAGCGCTGTTAGTTTTGAATTTTAATGATGCGCTGCGAAACTGCCTAATCATGAAGCGCTGCGAAACTGCCTAGTTATGATTGTGCTACGAAATTGGCGAATTGGAATAGCGCTGCGAAATCACGAAAAGGCATGGTGACTCACATAAGACAAGAGGTGGCTATAGAACAATGATGGGTAGAGGGGAACCAATGGGAGTTGAGAACAACTTGAGTTAAAAACTCTTTTAAAAACTCCAAATCCTACAGGAAGAAAATTAAAAATGAAAATTTGAAATTAAACTAGCACAGACCTTTGTCATCGAGCTAGGATAGAAAATTACATGTATCAATTTTTAGTTTTAAGTGATAACAGTGTATATCCTACATTGAAAGAAAAGGCAGATTAGAATATTTTTAATCAAAGTTTTTGGGCAGAAATTGAAGAATTTGAAATTGTAAAACCTATGTCACGGGGACCGCACTCACCAGTTAGAGACAATGCATAGGTCCGCACTCTACCCAAATAGCAGGTGCGGCTAGCTCTTTCCTATGTAGGAAAAATTCGGGGTCCGCAGGTTTCGCATGATGCGCCTGCGGACCCCCATAAGCGGTCATTTAAACAAAATTCTTCCCAAAAATCAGAATAGAAACCTAAAAATGAAATTAAAATGGTTGAAATGAAATATTAAGGTAATGTGGATTACCTGGAGGTGACAGTTTTCGATTCCAACGGACGGATTTTCTGCAATCTTCACAGGAAGTTTCTTACCCAAAAGTTCTCTTTTCTCACTATGAAGTCAAACGGTAAAAATGAATTTACAAAGCCCTTTTTATAAGCTTTTTTGAATAAATGAATTTTTAATTTTATTTTTCACTTTAAAGAGGTAACTTTTGATGCATTTTTATTTATTTTAAACAGGTATGAGTAATGTTTGAGTTTTTGTGCAGAATATCGGATTTTTCAGGCAAAATTGATCATTTTCAACAAAAACATTAGAGTCATCTTTAAGCTCTTTTCTGACTCCCAAAATATGAAAAGATTGCCGAGTTTTTCTTTTGAAGCTCGTTAAAATGGAATTAAAAGGACGGTCCATTTACAGCTCTTTTCTGACCGTATAGAAATAAAAATATTGCCGGATTTTTGTCATTTCAAATTCGATATTGGTTATAAAACGACGTGTCGTTGATTGCTTTTTTACTTTTTTAGATCAGAGACACTAATTATAAAAAGTACTCCTTGATCGTAATGGTCAAGTGGTTCTCTCAAGTATTATTTTATACTTTTTCGGGCTTGGGAGACACAAATTTATGAAAAAGGACAACCATGGAGTTTTCTTAAGTTTTTCTTCTGACTCCCTAAAATTTAAAAATGCCGAGTTTCTCCTATACTGGACTCGTTAAATTTTAACAGTAAAGGACCTATTCAACTACAAATAGGAACGGAACACTCCTTCTTAGGGTTCAAATTTAAACTAAGTTGGACTCATCCGAAGGATGAGCTTATAACCAAGCAAATGTTATCCTCCTCAAGTTTGTTAAAAAATAAAGAGGTACTTGCTAGAAATGGTGGGGGAAAAGAGAGACAAATGAACTTGTTTGTTATACTTTGTGTCTCAGAAAAGCATTCAACCACTCTTGAACACGACACTTTTTGTTTACTTGGGTTTGGAAATCCTTTTCCTAACAGTTAATCAAACCATATTGAAAGTCTTCAGCCGGTTTCTGGGTATTAGCTTTGGGTCAATTGTCACCAAACCATCTGCAGTGTCATTATGTGTTCAAGAGGTCAATGCAAATAAACCATTCATTTGCAAAATATTTGTCATCCATCTTGACCATCCCTGAGTTAGTCCTTGCAAACATATTTCTTCAAACATGATTTATGATTTCGTGTTGTGGGCTTGCCTACGACGGATCATTTTTTATCGACTTCAGCTCATTATCTAGAAAGATGATCTAGAAATCGTCAGTACCTTGGAATCTGCATGCCTCAATGGCAGGTTTCTCGCCTTTGACGACAGGTTGCATCATTGACCTTCCATCAAAGGATTCCATGACATGTTCGACATCAACACATCTGTTCATATTTCATGGATTGTACTGAGTACTTTGAGAGACATTGACATTACTGGTGGTTTCTCTCCTTGTTAACAGTTTACATCATTGACTGGTAATCAAGAGGTTTCTACCATGTTTGACTTCGACACATTCATTCACATGGATAGAATCGTACTATTTTGGGAAGTAGAAATCAAGACCTTGGATCTAGTTTCCACCTTCCAAGTTGTGAGGAATTTAGTTATTCATTATACAATGGATTATTCGTAAACAGATGGTTGTGCCCATACTATGTCTACATATGTCTATACTTGTGATGTATTACAATATCATTCCTACATCAGAGTAGTTTAGTTAGTTTTCTAGTCATTTTTGATCTGAGTATGGGAATGCCTACTTCAGCGATGATATGATCACATATATATATTTTGTATTGAATGTTTTCATAGGTTCCAACTAGGCTCTCCATAGGATGATCCTCAAAATGATAAATTACTTCACTCTTCTTAGATGACAAATACTATCTATTATAGACTTCGCACTTTAGGGGGCAATCTGTTATACAAAATATTGTCACCATGACATTCTGCAGTGAGTGTGAGTCTATCACCACTCATACTGTCCTCCTTTGCAAGTCTTAAACCTCATCTCTTCATGTCAAGCCTTGAAAAATGAGAGAAAATCCTTGAAAATCTCTAAAACTCTAGTTCTGCATTTTCTCTTAGCGTTACCTGTGGTCCCGCACCACCTGGTCATGTCCCCTGCAGACCTGCTTGCTCTGTTTTTATGTAATGGGTGCGGACCCCTGTAAAAGTAAAAAAAGCGCAAGTACATTCTTAGAAACTCACTTTGGGTTATTTTTGGAAGCTTCTAAAGGGAATCTTGAGGTGGCAAGTTTGCTCCTTGGTGGTTCATGCATCCCATAACTAAAGGAGCTAACCCGTTGATGTGAGGATCTTATCCCTTTGAAGGAGGACTCTATCCCTTCATAGGTGGACCTGTTAACTTCCTTCCTCTGCACTATAAAATGAGGCATTGGGCTGGTTACTAAGGAAGTTGAAAGCTGAATATTTTTTAGGGTAAATGTTGTTGGAATTTAGACTTCCTAATTGAACTTGAGAGGAGAGATTACATACCTTTTGATCTCATTGGGAGGAGTGTGAAGCTTGTCAAAGTAGAGGAGATTTTTGTTGGACCCTGGGAGTAGCTTGTACAACATCAAGGCACCAAGGTTTTAAATTTCTTCTTTGTTTAAAGTTAATACAATCAAGTTTATTTTTCTCAATAAGCTGTCTTCTATGGTTTATTTCATGAATTCCTTGATGATCATGATGAATATGATTTATTATATTGGCTATGCAGGTGTTATTTGATGTGTGCTTGTTTGTGTTTGCAGGTTCTTAAAAGGAAGCTCATTTGGACAGTCGAAGTGTGGCTGCCACAAACTAGCGTTGGACTTAAGGTAGGGTCTAAAACACTTCTTGGCTTTTATTTATAAATTGCAATATTTAGAGAAAGGTAGATTTGCTTGTTCTACTTGTCACTAGATATCTGTAGATACTAGGGAGATCGGTCTTGTCCGCAAGAACGATTTATCCGACTGACAAAGGGAGTAGGGAATGAAGATCCAGACTAGTTTTGGTTCGTGATAAAAGTTGTATGGGAAGTGCAGGGAGTCATAGATGACAATATAAGCAAAGCAATGTTGGTTAGCGCTCTGCAGGATTGCGCACCGACCTGGTACATTAAGCATTCCAATGAAATCTAAATGCGGGGATCATAGATATTCAAACTACGCTAAACAAAGAATTTAGCAGGCCAAAGTCAGAGGCGCAGTTGATCATTAGGTTCAAGGAAATCACAATGCTACTAGGTGAGACCCCTTAGGAGTTGGATCAGAGACTGAAGTGCACAATTTTCGAAGCTAACATGATGTTGATATATGGAAAACACTACAAATGCTTTGTAGCATTGTTAATGTCACATCTAAGGAACGTGGTGTCACAAAATAGGCTAACAACTTAGGCCAAGGCCTTGGAGGTTACAATGAGATTTCACGAGACACCTATACAGGATCCCAACCTGAGAGTTCAAAAGATTCATGTGCAATTGAAAAACTTGTGCCTTGAGATGCAGAGTTTGAAACAAGACAGGACAGCCCACCCAGAAGTGCGCGATGAGGTATGGTGCGTAAAGTTCAAGGGTCAGGGACATGATAAGGACCACTTCCTAGTGTTCACAAATTACCTCATGGGAGGAGGACCAATGCCATTGAGATTGGAGGCACAAGCAAGACTGAGCACGGTGCCTGCATTATGGTGCGTGATTTGTTAGATAGGAGGAAATCATGCTACAAATAACTACCACTTATAACAAAAGTACACACAAAATTCACAGCAGTTGTTCTGTAACTTCTATAGATCAGTAGGCCATGATGAGTGCACCTATAGGAGTTATGAATTGATGATGGATCAAACTCCTACCTGTAGAGTTCAGGCCAAAATGTGGCTCCTTGACCAGAATGCAGGGATGGCGTGAACCGAATTTCAGGGGCATAGGAAGAGGTCATGGACAGCTGATATGTTAAAATTGTGGAGGGCCAGGACATTATGCCTATGATTGTACAAATCCAACGTGGCCATCATGTTTGTATTATACATTATTTGATCACGAGACATAGGATTGTCCCACACTCATAGCAAGGTTGCGCAATAAAGGAGCACTCCAACCTCCCCCGACTCAAAACCTACAAATGATGAGGTCTGAGCCATGTGAGGAAGACCCTAATGTGAATATTTTTCTCTGAAGTGGAATTACGATAGGGGATGACAAATGAAAGCAGCTTGAAGAAAATACTTAGGTTCGCAAGGCTCTAACGGAGGAACCAGAGTTTGATTTCGAGCACGCTAAGGAGACCTTTATGGAAGCCAAGAGGAGCTTCATTGATGCCTCCACTTCAAGAAGTAAAGACAGAATGGAGCCAGAAATGGACCCATCGATGCTCACCATGTTCCTAGAAACATGCATGAAGCTGTTGTGCAACAACAAGGCTATAAAGGGGCTACAAGAACTCATAAATAGATGCGCTGGGACAACGTAAGAAGAACCACGAGTAGTCTGGAAGCTCAGAAAGCACACGACATGAACAGGAAGGGAGATGAGATTGACCATGCAGATTGGAGAATATGAGATGGACCAAGTGATCCTGGATCTAGGGTCAGATGGAAACGTCCTACCGAAGCAAACATGGGAGGGCATGGGAAGGCCTACACTAAAATGGTCTCCTATCCAACTGCGAATGGTGAACTAGCAAAAGATCCTACCTATGGGGAGATTGTAGGGAATCACAACAAAAAAATCATACATTGAGCACCATCCAGAAAGATCTGCGTGAGCTACAGATCTAGACAACAAGAATCCAGATAGGTGCAAGACAGAGAAGCGTGGCATCAACCAGTTTTGCACTGGGGACAACTCAAGCAGCAGAGATGGTTCGGTCATTGGATCTCCAAACAGTTGCACTGCCTAATGAAGCTTTGAGCGCGAAGGTGGTCACTAACAAGGCTATTGTCAGCACTTTCAAGAATATTGGTCTCAACCTAGCCACGCTCCCTAGCGAGTTTCTTCACACACTGCAAGTAGGTATGGTAGTAGAAGTTAGGGCCTGGGAGTAGCACGCGTTGAGCCTAATCAGTGAGTACAAAGTCAACAATGAACAAATGTTCATGGACAAATCAATAGTGTTGGAGGCCCAGAAGAAAGTTCAGGCACAAAATTACTAGTTTGCAGTCGTGGTGGCTAAGCCATTCAGAATGGTCCCCGAACTACATATCTCGGAGGAAGCGCTGATGGAGGAAAATATCAGGAAGTTGGCTACAGGTGTGCGCGACACAAAGACAAAAGTGGCCAAGGTTCAGTTTGAATTGAACCTGAAAATCATAGAGTTAAAGTTGAAATCGAAACCTTCAACTTCGCTAGAGGTTAGAGAACAGCGCGCAGCCACTGTGAAGGATGGAGTCATAGCGGTGGATGTCGCAGTGGTGGATGGCACCATGCTCTTCGAGAAATCCATGGAGGTAGTCACAACTTTGCAGGAGGATCCTAACCTTCGGAGGTTAAATACCGAATCCTATCAATTGTAGCAGTAGTATGATGATGTGAGAGTAACAATGTGCATTGTCGCTCTAGCACAACAATTGGCTAAGCTGTAGGAGGCGAAACAACTGCTCGAATAGGTGGAAGCAATGCAGAGGAAAGAGGTAGTCTTCGAGGCTAGGTTGGGGTATTTCCTAGATGAGGCCTACATTATCTTTGCCAACATTCAGGAGAAGTTGGCAAACCTATAGAGCAAGCAACAGAAAATCAAGGAAGATAGTACGTGACCAACTACTAAGCAATTGGTGGAGCAGATCAAACATGCAGCCACACAGAGCAAAAATGAGGTAGAAGTGGAGCAAGTAGAGCTAGGAGGTCTCCACAGTAATAGCTCTACACCAATAGAGTGACTCAAGGGTGAGTCACGATCATTGTCTTGGAGGCCTGTTGTGACAGGGTCCCCTAGGGTCAGTTTTGGGGCAAAAAGCCCAAGTTTTGGAGTGAAAAGCCCAAGTTTTTTTGTATATAAGGTAAATTATATACATGTTTTGGTCACGGAGTGTGTAGATAGTAAAGTTTCATAAATGGTTTTACCCTTCTTTTATGTAAGTTGAATTGACTTTTAAAGATCTACCCATAGTCCGCAGACCATGGGATTGCATAAAAAGGCGTGTATTAGGATGTCTAAGGTAAGTAATATCGATGATGAAGATGAATGTAATGGGTCAATAGAATGAAGAGCGAAGAAGTCTTAGAGTAGCAGAGAGGCTCTACATCTATGTGCACAGAGGCCTAGAGTAGAGTCCGCAACTGAGTGCGTGGACCCCTACAACTGAGTGCGCAGGGAAGTCTTGAGTCTGTAACCAGAACTGGAGTATTAATAAAGAGATTATTCTAGAAAATCATGTGTTTCTCTTTTTACTTCTGTTATGAATGAGTACACTTTTACGTTGCGATGAATGATGGGGTTATGAAGTAATATTGTATTGATGCACGACTTTACATAATTTGTGTTTTCATATGAGCACACTTAATATTAATTGTTATGCGAAGCATATCTTATTGCATGTTTAAGTTATCAAACACTTAAATTGATCTGGGTAAATACAATATTAAGGGTAATCAAAGAGCCATGTAAGTGTTTGATTCACCTATTTAGGGTCCATTAAAGACAATCATGAACATTCACGGAGGTATAGAAGTTGATTAAGGGTAGTTATATCTATAAGGCCTAAAGGATTATTGCTCTGTGCGAAGGTAGGGGGCATAAAACGACATCGCGCTCATCTCTGGGTTCGAAAACCTAGTTTCAGTATCTCCCCATACTGCTTCGGGTGAGACTTCAATCCACGCTCTACGGATTGATACCGAAAGGGCCAGTAGTGTAGGGATTTTTTTGGCAAAACTAACTCTAAACCTGGGTCAAGACCCACTAAGCTAACAAAGTGCTACAAAATTTCAGACATTACATTTTGGGAGGACACTTTAAGGTGTTCATAGATCATTCTACGTAAAGTATTTAGTGAATAAGGTTGTTTTAGGAGGAAATATCTCTCGATGGTTGTTATTATTATTATTTTCTTGAGGCTTATGCGAATTGTATTTTTTGTTGAGTTTTCTTCCGGGATTATCGCATCCATAATTCTTTTTATCGACATTTCAAGCCAATCACTATGGCTTATCATCAGGATAGATCAAAAGTGTGTAAGCTAGATCTTTGTGGAATGAATAAATAGAGGTGTGAGATGGTGATGGAGTGAGAAAGATGGTTGGTTGAAGGGAAAGTACCCCTAGAGTCCTTTGGGCTGAGACTCTACCAGACTGAAAATTGCTTATACAAAGAAACACACACACACAGCCATCTTTTTTACTTTTAAGCAAATTCTAATGTTTAGGGTACATACCTAAGGTCCTACGTCCGAGAAGACCGTTAGGGTGCAAACCCTTCTTGGAGTTCCCTTCTTCTTTCTCTGACCTGCAAGACAAACAAATCAAAGAACACAACAGTACATGTATAGAAGTTTATGTATAAATCATCTTTATGCTATAAAGTTAGTTATAAATAATCTTTAAGTAACTACTTTCATAAGAATTCACCACAAGAATCTCATAAGCATAAAGAAAGATTATTCGGGAACAAAGACGTGTTTCTTTATATATAAAGGCAAATAAAGTACATATATCGGAAAGATATCACCTGAACACCTTCAGCAGGCTCCAAGCAAGCTTCCTCCCGGATTCGTTCCAGCCTCCAGCCTTCAACAAGAGCTCCTTCCAAGTCTTACTCAATGATGATGTCAAGGATGAATGATCACCAATACACATGGAAACAAGGGTTTCCTATGCAAAATGGGGGAAGTGCAGGATGCACCAAGGACTTCAGACCTGGTCTAAGGGAAAAATCTCAGCATAATAATCTTGCTCTCCTTTCTCTCTCTCCTTGGCCTTCCCTTTGATGTCTTTTTATACCCTCTCCAAAGTAGTTTTTTAGTTAGGAGTTGGTTGGGAACAGTTGGGCCACGGGCACTAACAGGTGATCCAGCAGGTAAACCCGCGATCACCGCCCGAAAAAGAGGAAATTATATTTTTTTAAGTGTTTTAATAGATACACGCGGGTTGGGTATGACAGACCCGCGTGTACACGCGTTTAACACAGGGCAAAGTCGCGTACAGGGAATAAAACACTGTTTTTTAAATTTTTGGACCAGGTCTGGAAGGAGGGGTTGCCCTAGGCCATAAGTGCAGCATCACAAACCATAAGAGTGAGATTTGGAGCTATAACAGATGCCCCCTAATGTATGAGGTCAGAAGGGGAACATGATGGCCGAAATACATTAAGTAAGTACAAGGAAAGGAACTCTGCCGAAAAGCCGAGGAGGACTTCACCAGAATTCAGCCTGCCAAGCCACCGAAAGGAGATCAGAAAGAAACACTGTCTGAGGTGGGCATACCCATGCTCAGGAAAAGTAAAGCATGTCCGCATATCAAGTACAAGCGGATCCACTAAGTATACAAGTATAAATGACTGTAAAATACATAATGGATCATCTGATCATAATGAGTAAGTACATGTCTGAATATCACATATAAAATTGTCAATGATGCTGAAAGATGCAACGGATCACTGAAATCAAAGACTGATCCCATAAGGTACCAACTGAACATGATGGAATAGGATGGTACTACACTGCAAACTCAGGTGCCAGCATATAGAATGTCGCCATGACTGACTGCAACATATAAGGTGGAATGGTATCAACTAGCAGCAACAGGAGCAACTGTCAAGTGAACCAATGAATGCTGATACAACCTGAGGTCTTCACCGACCGCCGTGGTACATTTCTACACCATGGGAATAAATGATCTGAAGTCGACCATGTGAGAAATCGTTTGATTACCGGTCATTGATGTATACCGTTAACAAACGCGAGACTACTCACCGATAATGATAATGAGCGTCAAGGTACCCAGTACAATCTAACAAGTGTGAATAGATGAGCTGAAGTCGAACACCTGTAAGAATCTATCAATCAGGAGACAATGATGGTTTCCCACTGTCGATAGCGAGGAATCTGCCACTAATGACTGCAAACCCCAAGGTACTGCCAAATGGACTCTAGATCTTTGCCCCAGAGCAATGAGTCGGAGTCGATAGGGAAAGATCCGCTAGAAGGAAGGCATTAAGGCATCCTCCATCAATCTAGCGCGAGTGTAACCCGTAGGCCAATAATGTGGAAGGAATCGGACGAAAAAGATGTAGTAACCCAACCGAAAGTACGTTTCCGGCGTACACAAGATGTGGCTAGCGCACGGCAGAAACCCTCTGAACCAACCAATAATGAAAGCTGACACAGAGGCGAGGTATCCACCAATAGGGTCAAATGGAAACCAAGGTACTGCACGAATCCCAATGTGTGATAATGTATGCTGATGTCGAACACAAGGGAAACCACTCAGTCAAAGACCCATGATACTGATCAATGCTGAGCACAAGGTGACCTATCAATAATGAAAATAGGGCCAGGGTGCGGTCTCTAGGTCTGCCCTCAGAGCAATGTGTCGTCGTCGATAAGGACAAGACCCACCAGCAAGAAGTCAATGGGGACCTTCTCAAACCGGCACGAGTGAAGGACCAATATAACTGATGTGATGATAGACATGACACTGACAACCAGGGATGGCCGACTGAAAAATGAGTCAAGAGACACCGCAGAAAGGCCGACTCAGGCTAACTTCCCTTGAACAAAAGCACGACTCAATGTGACTATGTGGCAGCATATAATGAATCTGTATAAGTTCGTCATGTAGGAGGCACGAACGAACCCTCCATATGATTGGAAGAGATAACCAATCGGGGGAGAACTGACTCGATAACAAGGTTATGGCTTACCTAAGTCAAACTAAATCCCACCCATGCGGAGGAGACTTTGTTTTGAGTGCTTTGTTCAAGGGCGACACGACTGACTCTAGCTGCCAACAATAAATGGAAATAATGTCCCTGTTCCCGCTCTTTTTGGAATATTTAATTTTTTTGTCTTTTTCTGATAAGCCGGAAAAAGAATAAAAGAATGCTATGGTACAGTGGAAAGAACGAGTGTCGGTGAAACAGATGCTCTAGTTCCTGGGAAAGGAACGTTCCTATGCTCAATGCAGGGAGGTGAAAAACTGGTCAGTGACACTCAGAGGTATGTTCCTTCCACGGATCTGGGTATGTCAAGCTGCAGAGGTCAAGGGGATGCAAGGTTGATTTTTTGCAGACGCCATGGTCAAAAGTGGGCTTAAACACGAGTCCAAGTGAAGCCAGCTATAGGCCAAAAGGTGCAAATGGTCAACATGCAATGCAGAAGTACAACTCAACACACATAGGAGCCTCTAGGGTATAAGGCCAGAACGAAGCGAAGAAGCAAGGAAGAATGAGTCTTCAACGCATAAGTCATGGCGGGACTACAGAGGACTCCCGAGCCTACTCAAAACGAAGCAGCATGGGCAACAAATGTCAGTGAGGTGCTAACTAGGATGCCCATGTAAAAGGATGGCTCTACCATCATGTCATGATTTAAAGAATCGGCGAGTGAAAATGGCTTGCGAACCATAACATGATGGGGTCGACCCTACGGCAGATGTATCGGTCAAATGGAGGCTAGTATGCATAATGCAACGGAAAAATGGTGTCCCTAACCTATATGCCAGTGAGAACACGATACCTGCCATGACGGGTCAGCAGTCATGGAACCGCCTCGAACCGTCGAAAAATGTCCAAAATGTCCTGAAAAACAACTCAATCTCGACATTCCAAGCTCCCAAGTTAAAAGTGACATGAAACCAAACAAAATAAAATTTTGAAAAAATTTTGCATTTTCAAAACTTATAAAAAGAAATTTTGGACTTACCATTTTCACCGTTTGACTTGGAGAGCAAATTGTGGAGCAAAAGGAGCAAACTTTCCCCGTGACTTATTCAACCGTTCAAACTTGCCGAAAACTTCCAGGTAAGCACTAAACTTGTCTTGCAATCAATTGTGATAGTTTTTAGGAAGTTTAATTAATGTTTCACCGTTAGATTTTTGCAAAAAATTGCTCTGCGGTGTACACGCGGGTTGGACGTATATAAATCGCGTATACGACGGCCCTACACGCGACTGTGTATAGGGTAAACCGCGTGTGCGCAGCGAAAAATTTTTATATAAAAAACTAATGGATGAAATTGATTTTTTCTTCCAGGATGACTCTCACATGGCGTGAAAGAGAGCACTCAGCTGTAGATAATGAAGTTATGGAGAATGATGAGGCATTAGATGCCTTACGGGGATGCGGATTGTTAAAATTCTTTAAGTTGCCGAATATGAAAGCAAATGTGCGTCTGCTCGAGAGACTTATTGATTACTGGGATGTCGAGGAAGAAGCTTTTATGATTGATCAAATGCCACTCAGGATAGAAGTGGAAGATATATATTTCATCACGGGCCTTTCCCGAAGGGGAGAGGTAGTCCACTCCCGGGGCAGGACCCGGAATAGTCTCAGCGTAGACGACTATGTACAACTTTACTGCCCAGGTCATCGGAAGGTCGGGAGTCAGATCTCGATCCCACACGTGGCGAGTTTGTCACTGCGGATAATCCTGTTCACTATAGCTCGAGTGAACGGGTCATCTTCGCTACATCAGGCATCACGAGTAAACATGAGCGTAGCAGTGGACTGTCTCACCACGGTGTTTGACTGGTGTACTCCTCTACTTGCCAACATGAAGGAGCAGCTTGCTTCTATCAGGAAGGGACAGACCAAGAACTTTGGGTACGGAACCATTTTATGCACATTTTTCTTCGAGAAGGTTCCTGCACTCCGCCCCAGGGTAGCAGTTCCCATCAGTAGTCCACGTGATCCACGTATGGGCCGGTGGGCTGACTTGATGAAACGTCTGGGGGGTGGGGAAGTGCCCAGGAATGCATTCGACGACGACTTTTTTGCTTGGTGGGAGCAACAGATCATCGCCATAGACGACTACCCCTATGCTGGACTGGATTTCCGAGGAGATCCTGACCTAGTGCTGCCACCAGATGCAGCATGGGGCGAGATCGGTAAGATTTTTGATTTTTATGATTTTATGATTTTTAGGATTTTTCAAGCATAATGATGAACTTTGAAAAATATATTTTTTTTTGATGAGATTCAAATGACTGATATGATGATCATGTTTCAGACATTGGGCCTGTGCGACCAGATGGATTCCCACGGCACGGACGGCGTGGCCGAGGAGCCGAAGAGGCGGCTGCGGATGCGGAAAGGACCCTCGCCAACGTGCAGCGACACTTGGCGAGATTGAGCTATCAAGTACCGATGGCCGAGATAGAGGACCTTCCTCCAGATATGCAGCGTCATGTGGTTGGGATGCCACGTGACTGGGTTCGCGTTTTTCGGCGCGTGGCCAATGCTATAGTTAGTTATTTAGCTGCTCATCCAGAGCCGAGGCATTAGATATGCCTGACATGATTATGGGCATTTGAGTCCCAATTTTGTATATTTTTGGACACACATATGTACACTCGAGACGCTTTGTGATATATATATATATACAGTTTGACTTTTTGATGCATGATTTTATGATGATGAATGATTGATATGCCAGTCTAATGTTTGATTAGCGATAGAATCAGCTAACCAATTTTGAGATCTTGGAATATGCAAATAATTAATGTAAATAAATGATCTTTGCAACAACCTCACCCTTAAATATTGGCGATATAATGATGGATCTCTAACCCGATAAACTGAGACACTATCAATTGAGAATCAAGATACACTACCAACGAGTCGATCCCGTAAGAGATTGCCTCGGATAATAAACTGATAACAGCTGTATACTCGGCCATATTGTTTGAAGCAGGACCGATACACACGCCTCTCGATGTCATCAACTGACCAGATGGGTAATAAAGTACCCAAGCTGCGGAAGCAAGATTCCGAGTGTGCCGACTAGCACCATCGGCGAATCCAAAATAAACCAAATCATCCATCAACACCTGCCAAAGCAGACCAAAAGTGCTGATATCAGAAAAACGCTCGATAAGATATGTACAAATATACATAAAATACAAAGAAGCCATTGCCTGGTAAAACTAAGCAAAATACTTCTTTAAATAGAGCCCATTTCGGGGCTCCGCCAGCTTGTTTCCTTCGAAATCAATTAACTCATACGATCCTTTTTCTAAGACTCGTTTGATAATGAAAGGACCGTACCACATAGGCTTGAATTTGCCTGCCCCCAAGGCGTCCTTATCTTGGTCATAGACCAAGACAAGGTCACCTTCAGAAAAAACACGAGGTCTGACAGACTTATCATACTGAGTTTTGACCCTTTTCTTATGGGCCTCATTCGTCGTGGCAGCATCTCGACGCTGCTCATCGAGATGTTCCAGATGAACAAGGCGCTCCTCGAGACTCGAGAGCCGACAATCTTAGGTTAGGTTAATTGATAATTGTAAACATTGTAATTCAAATTTATTATAGTTAATTATTTGTATAATAATAATTGAATTTTGATTAATTATCATATTGTCTTTATTAATTTATTTGTATTTTAGTTTCCTAGAATTATGATGGAATAGAAAAGAATAATAATTAATCTTAATTTTACTTTATTTTATCTTGATATGAAAGATGCTCATTAGGGTTTCTATGATCTTAATAATTTTATTTATTTATTTTTATTTTATTTATTTATTTTATTTATGAATGTTGTTTAAATATGATTTGTATTAAATCAATTTAGTTGTGAATGTTAATTTATCTACATGTGTTTGTATTAAATCTATTTAATTATGAATGTTATTAAAATCAATTTAATTATGAATGTTTGTATTAAGAATGTTTGTATTGAATCTTAATTATAAATGTTATTTAGATATGTTTGTATTAAATTAATTTAATTATGAATGTTGTTTAGGATTTCTATAATGTTAGTATTAGTTAATTAATAATTAACAATCTTTATTGTAATAATTGAGTGATGTTTTATTAATAATTTTAAAATTAATTAAGAATGTTATTGAGATTTATTTATTTATTTATTTATTTTGTAATATTGGTGTTTTACTATTAAATTAATAGATTTTATATAGTGATAAAAAAAAAAAATTGGAATATTTTGATCAATTTTAATTTTGTATTTGATCGATTTAAGTTATATGTTGTGATTAATGGAGACTGAGGCATGGAGAGAGAGATAAGCAAATTAGTTTATAAGAGTGAAAGGTTTACCAGAGAGAGGTGTTGGAAGGAGGTTGGGACAGGAGGTTAAGGTAGGAATCCAGTTGTCACGTATTTTCCATCCTTCATCTCGGTTGAGGTTGTTTGGGTGCTTGCCTATTTCTATGGCTTCTCTAAATTTTCTTTGGTGATAATGTGCTTTTGGCCACTATTTTGGAGTTTTTGATACATACATGATGGTTGGTTTTACTGGAGTGTTCCGCTAGGACTGATGTTTTTGAGCGGTTATGTTTTATGTCAGCAGTATGCTCTTGAATCCTAGATTGGATAGATCTATTGGTTTCCCCTATGTAGGTTTTTCCGCATGAACAAGGAACCATGTAAACTCCTTTGTGGCATTTGGGATCAACTAGATCTTTGACTGATCTAAGGCACCTGCTAATGGTATTCATGGGTTTAAAGGTGGTTTTAATGTTTTTTTTCTTTAGAATATAGGCAATTTTATTTGTAGTACCTAATATGTAGGGAAGGTGAACCCTACTCACTTGATCGTCTATGGGTTGTTGATATTTTTAGCATTCCTAAAACAGACAACTTATTGACGATCAAGCGAGTAGGGTTCATCTCCCCTACATATTAGGTACTATAGACAAAATTGCCTATATTCTAAAGAAAAACAACATTAAAACCACCTTTAAACCCATGAATACGATTAGCAAGTGCCTTAGATTAGTCAAAGTTCCGGTTGATCTCAGATGCCACAAAGGAGTTTACATGGTTCCTTGTTCATGCAGAAAAACCTACATAGGGGAAACTGGTAGGTCTATCCAAACTAGTATTCAAAAGCATGCTGCTGACATAAAACATAACCGCTCAAAAACATCAGCCCTAGCGTAACACTCCAGTCAAACCAATCATCATGTATGTATCGAAAACTCCAAAGTAGTTGCCAAAATTGATCATTATGACCATAGAAAATTAGGCAAGCCATAGAAATAGGAAAACACCCAAACAACCTAAACCGAGATGAAGGATGGAAAATAAGTGACAACTGGATTCCTACTTTAACCTCCTATCCCAACCTCCCTCCAACACCTCTCTCCGGTAAACCTTTTGCTCTTATAAACTAACTTGCTTATCTCTCTCTCCCCGCTTCAATCTCCATTAATCACAACATATAACTTAAATTGATCAGATACAAAATTAAAATTCATCAAAATAATCCAAAATATTTTTTTTATATATATATCACTATATAAAATGTACTAATTTAATAGTAAAACACCAATATTACAAAAAAAATTAGAAATAAATAAATCTCAATAACATTCTTAATTAATCCTAAAATTATTAATAAAACATCACTCAATTATTACAATAAAGATTATTAATTATTAATTAACTAATACTAACATTATAGAAATCCTAAACAAAATTCATAATTAAATTAATTTAATACAAACATATTAAAAGAAATAACATTCATAATCAAATATATTTAATACAAACATATTTAAATAACATTTATAATTAAGATTCAATACAAACACTCATAATTAAATTGATTTAATACAAAACATATTTAAACAAAATTCATTAAAAAAAAAATTATTAAGATCATAGAAACCCTAATGAGCATATTTCATATCAGGATAAAATAAAGTAAAATTAAGATTAATTATTATTCTTTTCTATTCCATCATAATTCTAGGAAACCAAAATACAAATAAATTGATAAAGACAATATGATAATTAATCAAAATTCAATTATTATTATACAAATAATTAATTGTAATAGATTTGAATTACAAAGTTTACAATTATCAATTAACCTAACCTAAGACTCTCATCTACCATCTTTCTCACTCCATCACCATCTCAAACCTCTATTTTTTCATTCCACAAAGATCTAGCTTACACACTTTCGATCTATCCCGATGATGAGCCACAGTGGTTGGCTCGAAATGTCGAT
Source organism: Pinus tabuliformis (assembly GCA_031772625.1). NCBI lineage: Eukaryota > Viridiplantae > Streptophyta > Pinopsida > Pinales > Pinaceae > Pinus > Pinus tabuliformis. Next base: position 1,536,678,052 of record CM062804.1, read on the forward strand.
AAAAAGAATTAATGGTTTTTATTATTCCAAGAATGTGGTTTATAAGTAATAGTGAAGCTAAGAAGAATAAAAATGGGCCTAATCATTATCCAAGATAGAGAGAAGAAGAACCTACAAGTCTTCAAGATAACTTGCCCAATGCACAATGTTTTGCAATTAAATTCGCAGATGATCACTTCACGTATATTATCCAGTTTGTTCCCATAGGAATGGTGCCCATAGAGTATACTACAAAGCAAAAGAAGGAATTGGTTGTTCGATCAGCTAACAATTCACTGATTTTAAGACACTTGTATAAAATGGGGCAGGATGAAGTATTGATGTTGGCTTGAGGGGGTCTAGAACCAAGTTCAAAGTTAGCTGGACCAACAAACAAAACCCTACATTGTTGTCCCTTTCGGAAACAACCCGATAGCGTAGGTTACAGTCTCACCTGAGGAAATATTGGGAGATGAAAAAACCAATTTTCTGCATCTAGAGGTATGTGTGATGGCTTTTTTTTACTTTTAGGGCTTTGTTCTAACCTTCGCGAACCCTAACCCTTGAAATGAAGAAATTAGAGTAACTTACAGATAACAAATCTAACTCTTCTCTAAGTGTTCTAAACATTCATAACATTATATAATTGACTAGATCTACCACTTTCGTGCATCCCTTAAGTATTTCTTATGATAAATGCAGTAAATAGAGTGAAAATGCAGTAAATTCATAAGTAAACATAAATGTACAAATACACAGATATTGCTCCAAAATAGTCTTTATTATGTTAAATCCTTCTGTTACAGAATCTTTCTTCCCTACGCACATGATTGCAGGGCCCCACGCACTCAGTCGTGGACTTACCAAGGTCTCTGTGCACACTTTTGCAGGAGCCTTCCTCTTCGCCTAAGTATAGAGTAGGAAATATAGACCCAAAAATTGCATATATGTGTTCTTTGCTATCTTCATGACTTCCCTATGACCTTATATGACTCTTTTATATCATCTTCGTTTACAATACAATGGTCCACGAACCATGGGTGGGTCACAAAATAACTTAAATTCTAACAAACTAAGTGGATCTGACCTTCCTAAAGTCCCTTTGACTCCCAATGACCTTTGTGCTCTGCTCCTAAAAATGTAAAGAGTTTACAAAAATTAAAAAACTTATTAGTAAAATTGACCCTAGGGGACCCTATCCCAACAATTGCGAAGATATTTCCTTGATTGTGAAAGACAGAGCATTTTGGTAGAAGCTGATTGAGGAATCACAGGTGCCCATTATGCAAGAAAAGACACTGCACAGAAGATTATGAAAGACAGACTATGGTGGCCCATAGTACATAGGGATGTAAAGGACTATTTCCAAGTATGTGCTATGTGTCAAAGGGTAGGAAAGTCGTCCAGAAGAGATGAATTCCCTTAGTACCATAGGTGACATTGTAAGCTTTTGACAAATGGCCAATCGACTTTATTGGACCAATTAATCCACCAGGGAAAAAGACTGGTGCAATATATATCATCACTGCAACAAATTATCTGAGAAGGTGGGCCGAGGCGAAGCCAGGGAAAGATTGCAGTGCAGGAATTGGTGTGAATTTTATCTTCAAATATATATTATCTAGATTTTCTTGTATGAATATCTTGATGAGTGATCACGGAAAATGTTTTTTGAATAAGACAATTGAATACTGATTGAGGAATTTCTGGTTTACCATCAGAAGAGAACTCCCTATCATTCTCAAGTAAATGGGACAATGGAAACTTTTAATAAGATTATGGAGAATGCCTCGACAAAGGTGTGCAATGTAAACAAAGATGACTGGGATTTGAGGATTCCAGTTGCGTCTTGGACATACAGAATGACATGCAAGAAATTAATAGGAAAAACACCTTTCAGGCTGGTATATGGACAAGGAGTAGTTATGCCTATGGAATATATTGTGCCATGTAGAAAATCTTGTAAATTAAAAAGCTAATGCAATTTGCTAAAGAAAGGGACAAGAATCTACTTCGACACTTTACAGCGGAAGCCCATAAACATTGAGCAAACAATAATCAATAGAGGAAGAGAATCAAAGGCACATAACATAATAAATAGCCAGGGAAAGATACAACTCAAAACCCCACTATCTGTTTTCTATTAATCCAGAAAATCAAGATGAAATTACAATTCTTGTTCTCTCTAGAACAATCCCAGAACTCAACAAATTCAATCTCCGAATTGTTATGTTCCTATGCCAATAGGTGTCATATATCATGATTGACTTGGTTTAGCTCTGAAATATGTACATACCTTTGCTTGTTGCAAATGTTTTCCATATTTGTAAAAAATCTAAAAATTAAAAAATGTAAAGAGGGTATGCCCTAAAAGAAAATAAAAGGGCAAAAAGACTGAGAAGGTCAAAAAAAAAATGAAAGAAAATGATCCCCAAGAAAAAGAAAAATACCATGAAAGTGTGCAAGTCCAATTGCCACTGCTATTTCACTTTTTGAATAAAGATTGTGTGCAACTTGTTACTTATGCCACAATCCATGGTAACCAAATAGTTTAATCTTAGATATTCCATATTTTGAATTTCATGTCTATACATATAAACAGTAAAATCTGACCAAACTATTTAATATTGGCAGATAAGTAGATAGGTAGAGTGAATAAAAGAAGCTCAACAGTTTAATCTGAGCCCTTGGATGTAATAAGGATATACTTAGATAGATTTCCATTGTAAAAGAAAAAAAAAAGCTTGATATGGGTTTGCCAGTTTAAGTACACCTTGATAAAAGAAGTAAAAATGGTAGGATGTGTAGGTGGGTAAGTAGATAATTGGTTGCAGAATTATGTATGATGAATGATTAAAAGTTAAAAGCTTACATCTTTTGATTCCATCACTTTGACAAAGTATGGATGACAATGAAGACATTTACATCAGAGAAAAAAGTCAAACTAATTAACCTCCTCACTCATTTTTCCCTAAATTTTACTAATTTCCCATAAGTACTAAAGGCGCCAACAACCTGAAATTTAAAGGGGCTTAAAGCATTTCTCTGACTTCTGGAGGGACTGGACCCTTGGCCCAATAACTTGCAATAATTCAGTCATTCCCTTCAAATGCTTTTCCTAAGTAAAATCACTATTTTACATAGGAAAATAAAGGTTCTTTATAAAAAAACCCCAAACACATTTTAGCCTAAGCTAGAATGTTGGATGATGAAATGTATTTTCGGAAACATTTACTTAGTGCATTTTCCTTTCCATATTCATATTAAATTTTTATTTTTATTATTATTTAACTCCCAAAAACAATAACCCTTTCCTGTATTAATTAATTAAAATCCCACAATAAGTAAATATCCCATCTCGATGGTTTGAAAAATAAACCATAATAATGTTAACTTAGTTGGATTAATTAATCGAATGACGATTAATTAAGCGCCGAACCCCCAACGCATTAAAAATGGATTAATTAATCATTTGGATTAATTAATAACCTCTCGACCAATCATATCACCCCCGATGTAATTAAAGTCATTTTAATTATCATCGGGCCCCTCCATTAAATCCCTGCCACTTCCCACTGCCGACTACCGTCCAATCAACCTCCCCACATGCAATGGGTCTCGCCCATATCGCATAGACCTTTGGGTTGAATGTTAACCACGCAATACGAGCGGTTTTGACTTATTCTCTGATGCTACGTGTCACTAAATCTATGGCATTGCGCAACCCTCTGCCAAAACCACTAAACCTCCAACGGTGGTGTGATGAAAACCATTACTGCTCCTATTTACCACCTCCACTAAACGACAAAGCTGTCCCATCAGTCAGTTAAAGCCAACTGTCATTTTCATTAACCCACCAGAAAACATTGACATTGCATATAAAACAAAAACATCCATTGTTTGTCTTTTTATCGAGAAAGGAAAGCTTTGCCTCCCATGCACGCACAAAATACATCTAGACCAGCAACTTGCTCCCAACCATCAACCACCATTAGCTACTGAACATCAAGCTACTCAAGTCTATTGTGCACACTCTGTAGGGCCATCACCATAGTCAAATATCCCTTTGATCATTCGAAAATAGGTATTTACCACATTTCAATCTCAAAATCCTTGTTTTTAGCTAAAGCATCCATCAAATTTCTCTTAATTTAAATAATTTGGTGCAATTGAACTGTTCCTTGACCCTAAGGCTACCTCAAGTACCTGTTTCATCTGAGAAACCTTGAAAACCCTATTTTCCTTCCTTGAATACACAAGAACCGGGGATGGGAACCCCAGTTGCCCTAAACATCACTCCAGTCAATGTTCCCCACTGAGATTTGGACTATCTCCCCTTGGCTGATAAGGATTTTCAAGTCAAAGACCTTACTTTTGAGGATAGCCCCTTGAAATTCTACTGCAGGTACTGAGACAATTACGTGAACTACTCTGATAACATAGGTATTTGGGAATCAAATCTACCGAAGTACCAATTCCCTACCATTCACATTTTCCCAAATATTGTCCATTAATTCCATGCAAATCAACCCCAATTTAAGAGTTGTCATGTCCCCGGACCAAAGAATCCTTTTCACCATTACAACCAAGTCTATTAATGAGATGTTGCAATTATAGCCTGACCAGAACCTCACTCCCCTTTCCATTGAAGAATTACTTGAGAATTCTACAATAATGTCCAGTTCTAAAATTAGTAGAGTTTTCCAAACTTTCATTGATAAGAATCACATGCCAAAAGACCCTCCTCTCTACATGTCATGCTTTTTCACTGATTTAGGAAAATATATTGTTACCATGATTGCCTGTATTAGGGGTTTCACCACTAGTGAGTATGTAGATGAATTGACCTTAACCTTCATGACTATTTTTACCCCTGGTCAACCTCCTGCAGCTAAATTTGATTATGCCACATTCATTGCAGACAAGATACATGAACAATTCATGAGATTAGAAAATGAGAGAGTCTTTAAATATTCCTCAGTCTTGTATCGTCTTTTTCTTTACTATCAGTCTAATAAATTCCCTTTCTCTGTCCAAAAACTTGACACCAGAGGGAATCCTAGGTCTATTGTCTTTTGGACTTCAATTTGTCTCAATTCACCTTCTTCTCCTATTCTTATACAGATTTTATGGATCAGTTTGTCCATCTTGTAACTACCATGTTGATAGGAAGTCCCCTCCTAGAGTCATTGATGATATCAAAATAATTCTTCAATTATCCAAGCAATACAAGGTTGGTGACTGGTACTTGTACCAGAACCATACCGAGATTAGGATTTATGGGTGTGAGTTGCCTCCCTTTAAACTGCCTAAATACGTCCCCATGAGATTATTTTCCCTAGAGTACTACAGGAAAATGATCAATTATGATCAAATCCACTTTATGAAAGCTAAGAAGAAAGATCAGTTAAGGATAAAGGATCACTTAGGCCCATTTGTTTGCAACAACAAAGGAGCAGGGAAAGAGGCAGAAGAAATCCTTGAGAGAATGTGAATGAAAAAGAGTTTTATTTGGCCTTACGATCCTCATAGCTTCATCTGTGACAGAAGAGAAAAGAATAAGTTGTCCCCTTACATTCATCATAGAATTCCAAAGATAGAACAGTTTACTAATCAAAATGAATGGGTGGAGAGAACACTTATAGAACAACATAGTGAACAAATTGAGGTAGACAATGTCATGAAAGATTTGGAAAAAAGTCTTGATATTGATTCCTTTGAATAGGTGCTAGTAGAATCTTCACAGAGACCATCATAGGAGCCGAGTGCACAGTCATCAGGACAACTAGAGACTTCACAAATGAGGAAATATTTAGCGTCACAAAGCGTTTCTGAGGAATTGACTAAAACTAAAACAGACATGGGTGATCCTCTAGTATTGCAGACTCCTCTCAATGAGGAACGAAATAAAAAAAAGAAGCAGGAGTGAGGCTAGTCCCTCAACAGTACCACTAGACTAGGTATATGTTAAAAGGATAAGATTGAATCCTCCGTCCAAGTAGGAGTATGAAGAAACCAGAAGTGACACAGTACAGACCACAGTAGCAGGAGAGACACCATCTTCCTCCCAAACTTAGGCATTAAGTAGAAAACCAAGTTTGGAAGTGTCATCATTCAGAGTAGCATCAGAAGAAAGACAATATTTGAAGGAAAGGTATAAAGAAATCAAGACTAGGAATGAGTAGCTCAAAGCTCAAACCTATGCCAAATATATGAAAATGGCTCTCACAAATCAGACAAGGTTGATGTCAGCTTTTGACATCAAATAGGTAAAAATGCATATGAGCTTCTTGAATCCAACGGTGCAATAGCCACACTCCATGGCTAATTGCTTGAAGACCAATTTTGAAGTTCTTGCTAAAGACATTCACCCAATTGATCAAATTGAGCTCCACAAGCAAATGGGTGAGATGGTCTACTCCACTTTAACCAGTAAAGCCATCATTGCACATCAACTGCAAAATTATTTGAGCAATACTAAAACACAATTACAGTTAGAAAAATCCTCTTCTCAAGCTAAGGACACTAGAATAAAGTCATTGGAAGACCTAGTGATTGAGTTAGGGCATAATCACAAAGATGTCAAGGTAGCTGAGAGTTTGATAAAAAAGAAAAATGAAGACATTGTTGCACTTAGAAAACAACTCAAGCTCCCTCCCCTCATACATCCATAAACTGTAGAATTCATTGAGAAACAAAATGAGGAGGAACTTATGGACTTGGTCCTTAAGTTAAATGAACAACTGAAAGAAACAAAACAAGAGTTGGAAAAAGCTTTATAGTCTAAACAAGGTGAGTCAACCACCATGCCTTAGACTATAGTGCCCATAGTTTCTACAGCAGTGCCATCTACTATTGCATCAGCTCTGGCACCCAACATTCCCCTAGCAACAACTCTTCCAGCAACAACAGGTACTTTTGAAGTAGCAGTAACTTCAACATAGCAAATAGAGGACTTAGTCATGTCCATGGAAGAAATGAAAATCCAAGAAACTAAGATACAAAAACTAAAAGAAAAGGTTACTATCTTGGAGTACAATTATGAGTTATCACAGATAAATTACACTAAAGAGGAGAGAAAGAATAGAAGGATGACTAACCAAATAAAAACATTAGAAAAGAAATTAACATTTGAAAGGCCTTTAAGAGATATCAGAGAGATTTTATGGACAAATATCATTAATTCCATTAATGATATATTGTCTTCTATTCAGATTATCTTTGAGAAAATTGATTTAATGAAACTAACTACAGAGGTGTTGTGCTCTACAACAACCCCCCATTTCATGTCATTTTTTACTCACAAAACTATAATATGAAATGGGTCCCTTTTTATTTTAATTGGTATCAACTTTGTATCATTTAAAACGGTCCGAAAACAAAAAGAAAACATTACAAAACCTTTTTGACAAACCAATTATTTGGTCTTATAATATAAATGATTAATCTTTTATCATTGCGATAAAGCGATCACAAGATCACATATCGCAATGACAAAGGAGGCATAACTTAAAGGCCCATTGGTTTTCTCCGACGCGATAACATGCAATAGGCTATTGGATATCGGCAATAATAAGTTCCCATAACAAAAGTGCCTTTCGCTCCGATGCGATGCGATAAAGTCCCTTTCGCTCCGATGCGATGCGATATCACTATCGGCAATCGGGGATATCCCATGCATGCTTTTCAAAGTGCCCCAGTTAATACTCCTGATGCGATGCGATATCGCTATCGGCGATCGGGGATTCCAAAAGGTGCCAATATAAAGATTTAAGTTTTTCCCCGACGCCCGATTGCGATAAAGCAAAAAGCGCAAACTTCAAAAATTATTAAGGCGAGGATATTACGATTAATTCGTATTAAAGGCCTTATCTTTCAAACAGTGATTCACCTGCGCTCAACCGCCAAAACATCCAGGGCACGCTTAAACAAATCATTCGGCTGATAAACGATATGATGGGCATTTAAAGGATTGGCAGGTTTTAACGGCCATTTAATGAAATAGTAATCTGTAAAAATCTTTTCACAGATTGTATCCGCGGCCACTTTAAGTTAATCCTTCATCGTGCATTGATCAATATATCTCACTCGTATTTGGTTTTCGCTACCAATTATCTATGTTACACTTATTTTCACTCCTTTGCAGAATTCTTCCGAAGTAATAGATTCAAGCAGAATGGGGAAGAAGTCTAAGAAAACTGCAGTCGCTTCCGCTTCACCAGCCACAGGACAAGCCGTCGCTGATCCAGGAACTAAAAAGAAAGGATTGATATCTGATACTACATGTTCAGGACTCGACAAAACTACTTGGCAAAGTACCTATAATTTTATTGAAGCCGAAGAACCAAAGGTGACAGTAGTACAAGCCACAGCAGATACCAATCGAAAATCTGATGGTACTTTAAAGGACTTAGCCGACTCTTTCCTTCATTGGATAGCGGCTCAGGAAAAAATTCTCCCATATATGGATGTAGTGAGGTGGGCAATTGAGGAAATCCCAATCACAGACAGAACCTTCTGCACCAGAGATGGGAGAATATTTGGTTCATTTCAGGCTAATAATTTAAGGCAAATGTATCATTTGCCTGAGCCAAAGAAGAAGTACAACCAGGCATTTCTGGAGAAATTCCGAAGTGAGAACGAAATTGAATCCGAACCCATTCAGGATTGGAGGCAAAATCCGGTGAAACACAAACATGAAACTTTCAGTAAGTACTCTGCTGATTCCCTATGTTCTCCGTATTGTTATGATGGGATAATGATGTGTAGATTATGGGGGTTGCACGATTCCACTAATTTCACTATAGAAATGGTTCCCTTGATGGAAGCGGCGTGTAACAATGAAATAATGGATTGGGCACTTATACTGTCAGATAAGCTAGCAATAGCAGTTCTTAATTTTAGAACTAAAACCTCCGTCACCGAAAGGCTTATTCCCCCATTCTACTATAGTGCTTATATACTAGATACCCTGTGTTTTAATTCTGAATTTCCCGTTCTCGGCTGGAGGTGGACTGCACAAGACCCCACGCCTATTCACATATACCATTAGAAACTGTGGAAAAATTCCTATAAGCACCATTTATACCAAGTCTGCAATGGCTTCATGTTACCCATTCATTACTCTATTTTTAATAAACCTGCTCCCAAAATTTCTTACCAAGCAGGGATTGATTTGACATCAATAGGAAGATGGTTCGGAGAGGAAAAATTTACATATCTAAGAATTTTTGGTAGCCAAGCTGAACCTCATGTCCTTCCTTCGTACATACCTGATAAACTGCTGGCAAGGGAGATAGCCTATCAGATTATTTCCGAAGGAGTTATACAAACTCTGAAGAAGAATAAGAAGCAGGTTTGGCCCTCTTTCCCTCTGAGATGTGGTGCCTACACTTTGCATGATTTCAAACATGCAGAGAAAGGAGCTACAAAGATGAAATCATTAACTCTAGCAACTCTCCCTAATAGGCGATTTGATCCCAACAAAGTCGCCTATAATGCACTTGAACATGCCAAATTGACAAAGTTTGATCATAAAGAAGATAAGTTTGATGACCTGTTCTCCTCAGCTGAATCAATGTACCAAGTTAGATTGCTAGCCATAATGGAATGCAAAGATGAAGGGTTAGTTGAATTCAACAGACTTAGAGAACAGAGGTTGCAAACTCTGTATCTAGATCTGTTAGCGACAACCCCAGCAACAGGATCAAGCGAGCTTGAACAACGACATACTAAGGAACCTTCGGTTACAACAAAAGAACAGGAGAAAGTGCAAGAGGAAACCCAGACTAAAGAGCAGGAACAAAGAAACATAGAGGTAAATTTAGATACTCAAATTGATCCCAAATTGCTCCAGGAATGGCAGCAATTTGATTCAATTATCAGTAATCTTGAGTGCTCAAAGGACACCGAAACTTCAAAAGCGGTAGATACATAAGAGACCACTTCAAAATAGGTTCCAAGTGGAACCAACGGCCTACCCAGTTCGAAAGAAGTAGAAATAATCCCAAAGGATCCCTCCGATCAAATTATCTTGTAGATAGAAGAAATTCCTCCCTTGGATGTCTTCTATAGCTCAAGACACAAAGTTGTGGTAAAACGACAGAGGAAGAGGAGAAGGACTGCTCAACCTTCCCTATTCCCAGAACAAACAGTCACGGGCAATGTGGTTTGGAAGGAGGAATTTGACCCCTCTGATGACCTAACAAAACTATCACAATATGCTCGAGCCTATTCAGCAGCAACAATAGATAAGGCATCAGAGGTGAGTATTTTATTAAAAACAAAAGACCAGGAGATCTTTTTATTGCAAGCACAACTAACAGAAGCACAACAAAAGGCGGAGCAGGTAGAACAGAAATTGTTAACACAACAGCAAATAAATAATCAATTAACTCAACAATTGCAGGAGGAGAAACAGAGGATTGATCACAGCGTAGTCTAGAAGCAGAAAGAGTTGTCTGAGGCATTGGCACAACTGAGGATAGCGAATGAACAAATGCTGAAGTAAAAAGATGAGCAGATTGCTCAACTATCAGCCCAGCTAGAGAAGACAAAGAATCTTCCACAGATAGCCGAATTCAAATCAGAAGCATTACAGATAAATAAGGCATTAATAACGTAGATTAAGTTTTTATGTCAACAAATCGCCCAGGCGGAACCATTATGCGATTTGACGACATCAATAAGTAAACAATCAGAAAAAGCTAGAACAGACTTGGATCAAGCTGATTAAACATTAACAGAGTTTCTTGAGTGGCAAGATACCGATTAGGGACAGGTGGTAAATTTACCAAAGATTTTAGAATCACATAAGGAAATATTATTTACAGAATGGCAGTCCCAGTTAATGAAAGTAGAGAGGGCAATTTCAAGATGCAAATCAACCACAAGTAATTTGGTTGAATTGGTTAATAATACTCTATACTTGTCTAACATGATTTCCCAATGCACTCCAGGTAAATTGACAGCAGCGAAAACATTGGAGCAGTCATGTTATCCGGATTTGGAGAAAAATGGGAGATTAATCGCTGGAATTAACAGTTTAACATGGGACGCCTATTGGTTCTTCTTAGTAAAACCGCATAGCCAAAGAGCCGCCCTCAAATGCCTTACAGATGCAATCGGGTATATTATTCCCGATATTCAGGATGCCACCTATGCCGCCCAGCTCAACTCTCGCCTCAACAGACCGCCTGAAGTGGAGCCAATGCTTGCGATATGTCAGCTCAGGTTTAAAGGCAAACAACCTACATGATGATTCATGCCGCCGACTGCCAGATTGTTGAGAAGGAGATATTCAAGATCGTTCGATACCAATTAAGTAGGATTTCAATTTCATAGATAGTTAGTTTAATTCAATATTTATAGACCCTTTCATTGTTTTGGAAAGGGTCGTAAAGTTTTATACTTGACTTAAAAGCCTGAAGTTGCACTACTGTACTTCAGGCATATTCTTTTATAAAACTGGACCAATTATTCTAATTTTGGCAAGGAAGCTTTTATGCAAATGTGCACTACTGTCTTTGTTTGAAAGTATTCCTGCGTTGGAAGAAGAATCTCAAATAGCGATTGATATTGGGAGTGACTAGGAGCTCATATGGTACTATTATCTATGTCTGAAGTCATTCTTTTTATATGAATTGTCATTTGATCGCCTTTGATATTATCGAATATATGTATGTGTTTTAACAGCATTTCTTTATTCCCTACACTATTGGATGTTTATGGTATGCTTTTCTTTTGATCATATATGTATCGATGATATAGATGATAAGTGTAGCAATATTGTGTTAATCACTTTGCTTAACTATTTAAGCAAAGTAATCCTTGAATGAATAAATGTCCATGTCTATTAGATGGAGTCATCTATATGCCTGTCAATAAACATAGATCATTAAGCACTATACTTCAAAGTACAATAGTTCCCGGGATTAGTAGTAGTTCTTTTATTTTGCAGATAGATTAAGTTATTCGCCTATCATTAGATTAGACAATCAATCATTCATCCATCCCGTTTATTCATTACTGGGAAACTGGTCCCATTATCCCCAGTCGGAGCCACCATTCCAAACGGAAAAGGAGCTGTATTAAGGTCCGGACCGGGTGGTTATCCCCCAATGTTGATACAACGATTTTCGGGGCATCAACATTTCTGGCGCTAGAAGGAGGGCCTGAACCTCCGTGAATGGCAAGCAAACCCAAATCTACAAACCATTCTAAGAGTAATTCTCCCTCCGCATCACCTCATACTTCCCAATTGCATGCTGGTTCTCCAGTATCCAAACAAGAAGAAGAGGAATCAACTACCACTGCTCAAATCCATCATACTCCAGAACAACTAAGTCTTGAATCCCTTGACATCCAGTCTCTTATCCACAAACTTCAGAGCTTCTCGATATCACCACAGAAATCTGAAGTATCTCAAAGTAGTGCGACTTCGCAGTTCAATTTACCTCACCCTCTCACCAGACTTAAGAGTGGAAAGCTCGGTATTGAACCCACTGATTTCCCTTTACCCAAAAGGAAAAAGGAGAAAAAAACACTGAAGGATCTGACAGTGAAGAATTTTCATCCACATCCGCCATCTCACCTTCCGTCGTGCGAAGTCAACCATCCACTCCCTCATCACACATTGTTGTTCATCAGGGATTAGCAACTGCAACATCCCAAACTGCGCAATCCTTAATATCAACTCCTTCCCAGACTTCTGTAAGTTCAACAGTAATATCATCCACCACTGCGGTTACAATGGCAGATCCATGGACCATGCCCGGGGTAGTCAATATGCCTACTCCATTGCATGCATTACCTGATGCACCTGAAAAATGGCTACCCAAGTTTAACCCAGATGATGGAACACAAGCTGAGGAACATATTAATAACTTCATGTTGGCAGTTAATTTGAAGGGAGTAATGGAGCAAGATGTTGTCGTTAGGCTTTTCCCTTATACTTTGCAAGGATCAGTAGGATCCTGGTATTTTTCTTTACCTTCTGGTTCCATTACCAGTTGGATGACTTGTCAAGAACAGTTTCTTACTAAGTATGGTGATGATAGGTCTTTGGCTACACTAATAAATGATCTCTCCAATCTTAGGATAGAGCATAGGGAACCAATTAAAGAATTTAATGCGCGATTCAATAAACTCTTGAACAAAATCCCAACGGCCTCCAAACCAAGTGAGCAAATCCGAAGCGAGTGGTATATAATTGCCCTACCTGCCAATATAGCTATTTTTGTAGACAAGGCTAGAAAACCAACTTTTGCTAAAAACATGAAAGAAGCACTTGCTGTGGAGAAATGTATTAATGCTCTAGAGAAGAAAGCTGCTCTTGAAGATAGAAAAACCAAAAAAGTTTCTTTTAAAGATGATTCAAAGAAGAAAACCCCTAAAGATCCATATGACATGGAGGGTCTACAAAAGGTCCTCAAAAATATGTCAAATGAAATGGTTGAAATAAAAAAACAGGTAGTTGAAACCTCAACCAAAAGACCCTTTAGGAATTACAAGAAAACTGAATCAAAACCACCAAATGTTATATCTAATGCAGATTCAGATCTTGAAGAAGGAGAAGAAGAAACAGCTTCACCAACTAATAAAGAAGAGGAAGTTGTTGAATGTCATGGAATGTGGGATTTTATATTACCTAACTCTGATACAGAAAATGAAGAAGAAGCATTTCCTGTCACTACCAGGAGTAGAGGTACCTTCAAACCTGTTCAGACAACTTCGAAGAAAAGAAGTGCAGGTGCTGCTACAACAAAGGAAAAGGTACCCCCAAAGAAGCCACCTATAACAATTCCACAAAACCAACCTTCAACCTCAACAATCCCATTGACATCTAAGACATTGGTAGTGTGTGATTCAATGGATTACAATATTGTTGATGACATGAAAAAGACCAAGGCAAGCATTACCATGTTTGAACTTAGTAAATTGAAACATCAGCAAAAATTGCTTCTCAAAGAATTAAATGTTGTTCCTACTTCACCCCTTCCCAGTGCTAAAGCTGCAAACGATACAGGTCAACCACCTTCTGGTATGGTCGAAGCTACTGATGCAGTTCTGATAGGAGATAGATCAAATTCTCATACTCCACCTTTCCTTCTAACCTATGAGATCTACAATAGAAACCTGCACAACTGTTTGATTAACTCAGTGGCATCTTCTAACATAATGCTAGCTTCAGTTTGGAACTCAAGGGCATCTTCTAACATAATGCTAGCTTCAGTTTGTTCCAAACTGAACATTGAACCCCAGAAGTCCGCTATTCATATTATGCAGTTGGACGGGACTAAAGTACAGGTTTTGGGATAAATCAACTCCATAACTATCAGGCTATCCGTTGATCCTAGAGTAGTACAAAGAATTGATATCTTGATCGCCGATATACCTGAATTTTATGGTTTGATCTTGAGTAGGGATTGGTCTGAAAAACTACATGGGTATATTTCTACCGATTGGTCACATAGGTGACTTCCCTATAAGGGTAAGCCAAATCAAATAAAAGTCGATCGGGAAAAGCATATGACCCATACAGTTATTGAATTTGAACAAGAAAACCAACCAATAGCATTTAATAACAACATTTTGGGGAATTATTCATCAGAGTCATTCTTTAGCAACTTCGCTGCCCAACCATCTCCTTTCTCAGTAAACCATTCTACATCTCAGATCGAAAATTATTCACAAACAGATAGGTCAAGATGTTTTAAGGATGCTGAGGAAACTGTAAATAAAATTGTTAATACTTCTTTATTTTGGTCATTATATTTCGATGGGTCCAAATCTAGTGAGGGCTCAGGAGCAAGATGTATTTTGATTAGCCCGCAAGGAGAAAAAACAATGCTATCCTATAGGTTAGAATTTGAATGCACGAATAATACAGAAGAATACGAAGCCTTAGTCCAAGGACTATATAAAGCTATTAGCCTCAAGGTCCAATATTTGAAAGTGTTTGGAGATTCTGAAATTATTATCAAACAGGTAAGGAATACAATTCATTGTCTTTCCACCCATCTCAAACATTATCAATCGCTGGTGCAGGAACTCACCTCCCACTTTTCGGCATTCAATATTTCTTCCATTCCCAGGTCTCAAAATTCGGCAGCCGACCTGCTAGCCAATGTTGCTTCCAAGCTCCTACCTTCCGAAGACTATAGCCCAGATAGATTTTCAGTAGAATTACTTTTTAGGCCATCAATTCCTGACAATGTCACTAATTAGAGAGTATTCAACCACGATGAAGACATTTTACAGTTTTTAACTTCCGAAAAGTCCTATGATGATCAAATCATTGAGGAAAATGAGCATGACCTTCAAATGAGAGGAAAACCCGAGGAGAATTCAATCCCAAAGCCTGTGGTGAAGCTTGAGGATCTTTATGATATTAAAGACAGGTTTAAACCTGTGACCAATACAAAGCTCCAAAGTTCTACCTTAAGGCTTGAATTGATAAACCTTGGCACTGAGCAAACTCCTCAAAACATTAATTTAGGATTAGGACTTTCTGTGGAAGAGAAGGAAGCATTCATTACACTGTTACGAAAAAATAAACATGTTTTTTCTTGGAAATATGATGATTTAAAGACGTATGATACATCCATCATCCAGCATACCATTCCAATGCTTCCCGAACAGAAACCAATTCAGCAGAAGTTAAGAAAAATACATCCAAACTTAGAGAGTCAAATAAATTCTGAACTTAATAAACTCTTGAAAGCTAAGATTATTTTTCCCGTTCGGCACTCAAACTGGGTCTCCAATATGGTGCCAATCCGAAAGAAAAATGGCGACATCAGGATTTGTATAGATTTCAGAAATTTGAACAAGGAAAGCCGAAAAGATAATTTCCCATTACCTACTATGGAGCAGATACTCCAATCAGTAGCAGGCTCTGAGTTAATGTCCTTTCTAGACGGTTTTTTAGGATATAACCAAGTCTTGGTCCATCCTAATGACCAACTCAAAACCACATTCAGAACAAAATGGGGAACATATGCGTATCATAAAATGCCTTTCGGACTTATTAATGCAGGAGCCACATTCCAAAGAGCGATGGATATAGCTTTTAAAGGGTTGATTAATATAGCAGTAGTCGTCTACTTAGACGATATTACTGTATTTTCAAAAGAGAAATCCAATCATTTGCATGATTTAAATCAAATATTTCAACGCTGCAAAAGGTTTGGTATTTCACTTAACCCTAAAAAATCCTTCTTCGCTCTTGACCAAGGAAAGCTCTTAGGCTTCATAGTTTCTAAAGATGGCATTTATATTGATCCTGATAGGATCAAAGAAATCTCTGAAATCCCTTTCCCTCATAATAAAAAATCCATGCAGTCATTTTTAGGCCAAATCAATTTTGTGAAAAGATTCGTTCCAGACTTTTCTCAAATCATTTTGCCACTTCAAGCTATGATTAAGAAAAATTCAGTCTTTAAGTGGGGATCAGCAGAAAAGGAAGCATTTGATTTAATCAAACAATCAATAATTAATGCCCCCGCCTTAAATAACCCTAATTTTTCTAATCATTTCACATTGTATACTATCGCATCCAATTTGTCTTATGCAGTAGTACCCACACAGATTAACGATCACAATTCAGAAGCACTCATTTCATTCTATAGTTCAAATCTTCAAGGTGCTGAATTGAATTACTCCGAAGTAGAAAAACAAGCCTTTGCTGTATATAAAGCTGTCAAACATTACAGACCCTTCTAAAAGCCCATACAAAAGTTATAGTTCTTTTCCCTGCAGTAAGGAAACTATTAATCCAAAGGGAACTAGGTGAAAAAAGGGCAAACTGGGTTACAGCACTTCAAGAATATGATTTAGAAATTAAACTAGCAAAGATTGTTAGAGGCCAAGGTTTTTGCAGGTTATTGGCAGGAGCGTCCAACATTCCAGAATCAGGTGATACAGATCAAACTGAAGAAATCAACCAGATAAGTATTGTTGATTCTGAATCACAATATGCTGACTTAATCTTTTATTTGAAAAATGGATATGCACCTCCTAACCTGTCTTACAAAAACAAAAGGGACATTAGATTAAAAGCAAAAATTTCACAATTATTGATGATGTGCTTTTTAGGCAAAATTATGATTCAATCTTATTAATATGCCTAGAAAAACCTGAAGCACAAAAGGTCTTGCAGGAATTACATGATGGACCAGTAGGAGGAAATTTTGGAGCTGATACAATAGCCCACAAAATCATTCATGCTGGATATTGCTGGCCCACTCTGTTTAGAGATGCTCATGAATATGTAAGGAAATGCAGAAATTGTCAAACTTCTAGTGGAAGACAAAGAAAACCAGCTTTCCCTTTGCAACCAGTCAACATTGAACAACCATTTGAGCAATGGGGATTGTATATCATAGGAGAAATTACTCTACATTCTTTCAAACAGCATAGGTATATCCTTACCGCTACTGATTATTTTACTAAATGGGTTGAAGCAATTCCTTTGAAGACAACAAATTCTGAGGCAGTCATTGAATTCATAGATCAATTCATCATGACCAGGTTTGGTGTCCCAAATGCTCTTGTTTTTGATAATGCATCTTACTTCTCAGGCAATGCTATGTTTGATTTCGCTGTTAAAAGGGGATTTAAATTAAAATATTCTGCTAATTACTATCCCCAGGGTAATGGTTTAGCAGAGTCTACAAATAAAAATATGATTAAAATTATTAAGCAAACTATCGAACAGAATCATAAAAAATGGCACAAATCCTTAATATTCGCACTATGGGCTGATAGGATAACGCAAAATGCTTCCATAGGTTCTTCTCCGTTCAACCTTGTGTATGGAAAAGAAGCAGTGCTACCAACAAATCTTGTCCTTCCTTCTCTAGCCCTAGTGCAGTTTATTGAGGAAATCCCTTCTTCTTCTATTCAACTTAGACATGACCAAATTTTAAAATTAGAAGAGGAAAGAGAAAAAGCCAAGGTTATTCATGCAAAACATCATCAAATCATCAAGTCATCCTTTGATTCAATCTCATCCGGTTCAAAACAATTTCAAGTCGGTGATTTAGTTCTGAAATGGGACAAAGCCCATGAGGACAAGGGAAAACACACCAAGTTCCAGAAGATGTGGCTTGGGCCATTTCAGATCTGTGAGAAGATAGGCCATTCGACCTTCATATTACAAAATTTATCAGGTTTGAGAGATTCTCTCCCTGTTAATGGCCTTATCTTAAAGAAATTCTTCAATTGGGAAGGTAACCCCTTCTACCTTTTTTAGAATTTTGTAGTTTGTAGGATCATTAGAAAATAAAGTTGCGAGATATCTTCCATTGACCTTTGCTGTACTTGAAAGTTGTTCAAAACAAGTAGGGTTTATATTTACTTTTAAAATAATAGAACTCTTAAACAAAAGGGATAATTTCTGGGAAATTAGGTGTAATTGCATTCTGAAACAACACTCCATTTTTGTGAACGCTTCTCAAAGTTTAGAAATATTGTAAATCATTTTATGTTTTCAAATTGGTCACAAAAAAGGTTATCAATATCAAAATAGAAACTAATCCAATTTCAGCATCTTTAACTCTTGCCTTGTCATCCATTTACTCTTAAGGAGAAAATTTTCCATCCCACTCACCAAAGCCTATGATTATTCAGAGTGTAATTCTAAAATATTTGATATAAAAGATAAGAGGTCTTATTACAAGCCTGCTTACCATGATCATAGGGAAATAGTTTAACTGACATTACCAATACTGCATACCAAAATAGGGTAATGGCTTAGAATTATAAGACAAGGGGTCTCATCATGAGCCAGCTTGTTCGGTTAAATTACTACCAGTGAATGGCATTGTCACTCAGCTGGTCACCAAGCCAGGACAATGGCTTTTTGTCTTACAAAATAACATACAAGCTTGTTTTGAATTCATTCTGTTAATCATACTCTGAAATGAGCGGGACAATGGACAATAGCATGGTTAGAAGGTATCCCTGTCGAAACTATGAATGTTTGCTGGCAGCAGAGGCTCTACCTATGACAAAGGAGTCAATTCTAAAAGCTGATTTGGAAAGGTTTTTTGTTTTATCACTATCAACCAATAAAGGCCAATTTAAAACTTAGAATGTATCTAATTTTAAACAAGAGAGGAAATTAGCAAAGATAGTTTCATTTTATTTGGAATGCATATATACCTAGTTATATTAGAATTTTCCCCTTTGATGAGAACTCTATTTTGAAAAAGTTTAAGTATTTCCATACTTTTCAGAGATAATTGTTTCTTCCAGCGAATTGCCAATTGTCGTGCTCTACAACAACCCCCCATTTCATATCATTTTTTATTCAAAAAACTATAATATGAAATGGGTCCCTTTTTATTTTAATTGGTATCAACTTTGTATCATTCAAAAATGTCCGAAAACAAAAAGAAAACATTACAAAACCTTTTTGACAAACCAATTATTTGGTCTTATAATATAAATGATTAATCTTTTATCATTGCGATAAAGCGATCACAAGATCACATATCGCAATGACAAAGGAGGCATAACTTAAAGGCCCATTGGTTTTCTCTGACACGATAACATGCAATAGGTTATCGGATATCGGCAATAATAAGTTCCCATATCAAAAGTGCCTTTCGCTCCGATGCGATGCAATAAAGTCCCTTTCGCCCCGATGCGATGCGATATCGCTATCGGTGATCGGGGATATCCCATGCATGCTTTTCAAAGTGCCCAGTTAATACTCCCAATGCGATGCGATATCGCTATTGGCGATCGGGGATTCCAAAAGGTGCCAATATAAAGTTTTAAGTTTTTCCCCGACGCCTGATTGCGATAAAGCAAAAAGCGCAAACTTCAAAAATTATTAAGGCGGGGATATTATGATTGATTCATATTAAAGACCTTATCTTTCAAACAGTGATTCACCTGCGCTCAACCACCACAACATCCAAGGCATGCTTAAACAAATCATTCGGCTAATAAACGATATGATGGGCATTTAAAGGATTGGCAGGTTTTAACGGCCATTTAATGAAATAGTAATCTGTAAAAATATTTTCACAGATTGTACCCGCGGCCACTTTAAGTTAATCCTTCATCGTGCATTGATCAACATATCTCACTCGTATTTGGTTTCGCTACCAATTCTCTGTGTTACGCTTATTTTCACTCCTGTGCAGAATACTTCCGAAGTAATAGATTCAAGCAGAATGGGGAAGAAGTCTAAGAAAATTGTAGTTGCTTCCGCTTCACTAGCCACACGGACAAGCCGTCGTTGATCCAGGAACTAAAAAGAAAGGATTGATATCTGATACTACATGTTCAGGACTTGGCAAAACTACTTGGCAAAGTACCTATAATTTGATTGAAACCGAAGAACCAAAGGTGATAGTAGTACAAGCCACAGCGGATACCAATCGAAAATCTGATGGTACTTTAAAGGACTTAGCTGACTCTTTCCTTCATCAGATAGCGGCTCAGGAACAAATTCTCCCATATACGGATGTAGTGAGGTGGGCAATTGAGGAAATCCCAATCACAGACAGAACCTTTTGCACCAGAGATGGGAGAATCTTTGGTTCATTTCAGGCTAATGATTTAAGGCAAATGTATCATTTGCCTGAGCCAGAGAAGAAGTACAACAAGGCATTTCTGGAGAAATTCCGAAGTGAGAACGAAACTGAATCCGAACCCATTCAGAATTGGAGGCAAAATCCGGTGAAACACAAGCATGAAACTTCCGGTAAGTACTCTGTTGATTCCCTATGTTCTCCGTATTGTTATGATGGGATAATGATGTGTAGATTATGGGGGTTGCACGATTCCGCTAATTTCACTATAGAAATGGTTCCCTTGATGGAAGCAGCGTGTAACAATGAAATAATGGATTGGGCAGTTATACTGTCAGATAAGCTAGCAATAGCAGTTCTTAATTTTAGAACTAAAACCTCCGTCACCGAAAGGCTTATTCCCCCATTCTACTACAGTGCTTATATACTAGATACCCTGTGTTTTAATTCTGAATTTCCCGTGCTCGGCTGGAGGTGGACTGCACAAGACCCCACGCCTATTCACATATACCATCAAAAATTGTGGAAAACTTCCTATAAGCACCATTTATACCAAGTCTGCAATGGCTTCATGTTACCCATTCATTACTCTATTTTTAATAAACCTGCTCCGAAAATTTCTTACCAAGCAGGGATTGATTTGACATCAATAGGAAGATGGTTCGGAGAGGAAAATTTACTTATATAAGAATTTTCGGCAGCCAAGCCAAACCTCATGTCCTTCCTTTGTACATACCTGATAAACTGCTGGCAAGGGAGATATCCAATCAGATTATTTTCGAAGGAGTTACACAAACTCTGAAGAAAAATAAGAAGCAGGTTTGGCCCTCTTTCCCTCTGAGATGTGGTGTCTACACTTTGCATGATTTCAAACATGCAGAGAAAGAAGCTACAAAGATGAAATCATTAACTCTAGCAACTCTCCCAATAGGTGATTTGATCCCAACAAAGTCGCCTATAATGCACTTGAACAAGCCAAATTGACAAAGTTTGATCATAAAGAAGATAAGTTTGATGACCTATTCTCCTCAGCTGAATCAATGTATCAAGTTAGATCGCTGGCCATAATGGAATACAAAGATGAAGGGTTAGTTGAATTCAACAGACTTAGAGAACAAAGGTTGCAAACTCTGCCTCTAGATCTGCTAGCGACAACCCCAGCAACAGGATCAAGCGAGCCTGAACAACGACATACTAAGGAACCTCTGGTTACAACTAGAGAACAGGAGACAGTGCAAGAGGAAACCCAAACTAAAGAGCAGGAACAGAGCAACATAGAGGTAAATGTAGATACTCAAATTGATCCCAAATTGCTCCAGGAATGGCAGCAATTTGATTCAATTATCAGTAATCTTGAGTGCTCAAAGGACACTGAAACTTCAAAAGCGACAGATACACAGGAGACCACTTCAAAACATGTTCCAAGTGGAACCGACGGCCTACCCAGTTTGAAAGAAGTAGAAATAATCCCAAAGGATCCCTCCGATCAAATTATCTTGCAGATAGAAGAAATTCCTCCCTTGGATATCTTCTATAGCCCAAGACACAAAGCTGTGGTAAAACGACAGAGGAAGAGGAGAAGGACTGATCAACCTTCCCTATTCCCAGAACAAACGGTCACGGGAAATGTGGTTTGGAAGGAGGAATTTGACCCCTCTGATGACCTAACAAAACTATCACAATATGTTGGAGCCTATTCGGCAACAACAATAGATAAGTCATTAGAGGTGAGTCTTTTATTAAAAACAAAATACCATGAGATATTTTTATTGTAAGCACAACTAACAGAAGCACAGCAGAAGGCAGAGTAGGCAGAATGAAAATTGTTAACACAACAGAAAATAAATAATCAATTAACCCAACAATTGCAGGAAGAGAAACAGAGGATTGATCACAGCGCAGTCCAGAAGCAGAAAGAGTTGTCTGAGGCATTGGCACAACTGATATAGTGAATGAACAAATGTTGAAGTCAAAAGATGAGTAGATTTCTCAACTATCAGCCCAGCTAGAGAAGACAAAGAATCTTCCACAGATAGCCGAATTCAAATTAGAAGAATTATAGATAAATAAGGCATTAATAACATAGATCAAGCTTTTATGTCAACAAATCGCCCAGGCGGAACCATTATGCGATTTGACGACATCAATAAGTAAACAATCAGAAAAATCTAGAACAGACTTGGATCAAGCCGATGAAACATTAACTGAGTTTCTTGAGTGGCAAGATACCGATCAGGGACAGGCGGAAAATTTACCAAAGATTTTAGAATCACATAAGGAAATATTATTTACAGAATGGCAGTCTCAGTTAATGAAAGCAAAGAGGGCAATTTCAAGATGCAAATCAACCACAAGTAATTTTGTTGAATTGGTTAATAATACTCTCTACTTGTCTAACATGATTTCCTAACGCACTCCAGGTAAATTGACAGCGGCAAAAACATTGGAGCAGTCATGTTATCCGAATCTGGAGAAAAATGGGAGATTAATCACTGGAATTAACAGTTTAACATGGGACGCCTATTGGTTCTTCTTAGTAAAACTGCACAGCCAAAGAGCCGCCCTCAAATGCCTTACAGATGCAATCGGGTATATTATTCCCGATATTCAAGATGCCACCTATGCCGCCCAGCTCAACTCTCGCCTCAACAGACCGCCCGAAGTGGAGCCAATGCTTGCGATATGTCAGCTCAGGTTTAAAGGCAAATAGCCTACATGATGATTCATGCTGCCGACTGCCAGATTGGTGAGAAGGAGATATTCAAGATCGTTCGATACCAATTAAGTAGGATTTCAGTTTCATAGATAGTTAGTTTAATTCAGTATTTATAGACCCTTTCATTGTTTTGGAAAGGGTCGTAAAGTTTTGTACTTGACTTAAAAGCCTAAAGTTGCACTACTGTACTTCAGGCATATTCTTTTATAAAATTGGACCAATTATTCTAATTTTGGCAAGGAAGCTTTTATGCAAATGTGCACTACTGTCTTTGTTTGAAAGTATTCCAACGTTGGAAGAAGAATCTCAAATAGCGATTGATATTGGGAGTGACTAGCAGCTCATATGGTACTACTATCTATGTCTGAAGTCATTCTTTTTATATGAATTGTCATTTGATCGCCTTTGATATTATCGAATATATGTATGTGTTTTAACAACATTTCTTTATTCCCTCCACTATTGGATGTTTATGGTATGCTTTTATTTTGATCATATATGTATCGATGATATAAATGATAAGTGTAGCAATATTGCGTTAATCACTTTGCTTAACTATTTAAGCAAAGTAATCCTTGAATGAATAAATGTCCATGTCTATTAGATGGCATCATTTGTATGCCTGTCAATAAACATAGATCATTAAGTGCTATACTTCAAAGTACAATAGTTCCTGGGATTAGTAGTAGTTCTTTTATTTTGCAGATAGATTAAGTTATTTGTCTATCATTAGATTAGACAATCAATCATTCATCCATCCCGTTTATTCATTACTGGGAAACTGGTCCCATTATCCCCAGTCGGAGCCACCATTCCAAATGGAAAAGGAGCTGTATTAAGGTCCGGACCGGGTGGTTATCCCCCAATGTTGATACAACGATTTTCGGGGCATCAACAAGAGTCTATACCAAAGATTAGAGAATATTTGAGGGACAAACCTGAAGAGGCAATCCAATTAATCAATTTATTGAATAGCCAAAGCAGGGAATAACTGGAACAAAAGGGTATAGAAGACCGAACTGGTACCGTCCTTGAAATCAAAAGAGTTATGACCAAAAATAACTTGTTTCTTAACCTAGAAAGAAGATGTCAAAGTATCCAAGAAGACATTCATGAGTTCATGATATAATATAACATTCTAGGAGAGAAAGGACTTCAAAACTTATTGGTCATAAACGACAAGCTGATGAAACATGAATACTACATTGACATACTGCACCAACAGGCCAGAAATCAAGCTATGTCTTCAACAGTGAAAGAACTACCCATAGGAAAGG
The DNA here is from genome assembly GCA_031772625.1 of Pinus tabuliformis. Classification (NCBI taxonomy): domain Eukaryota; kingdom Viridiplantae; phylum Streptophyta; class Pinopsida; order Pinales; family Pinaceae; genus Pinus; species Pinus tabuliformis. Next base: position 1,536,702,573 of record CM062804.1, read on the forward strand.
TGCTATTTGATGGCTTAAAGAACCTTTTCTATATTGAGAATGAAGTGAAACACTTGTTCACAGCTCAACCCAATTTTGCAAAGCACATTGAAGCTGATGAAATATATAGCAAATTAATCAGGATGAAGATACCCGATGAAGAATGGTAGACTGATATCCTCTTAATCCTATAAGTTACTATGGTAGCTTTGAGGTAAAAGAAAATATTCACTGAGGTAAAGTCTGGTAAATAGGTAAAGACTATCAAGAACATCAGGAAAAGCTAAAGAGTATCAGTAGGGAAAAGTAAACAAGGATCCATCACACAATTACTAGAGTAATAGCAAGAGGCAAATTCGAGTTTCAAACTCCAGCTCTTCCATGAATAAAGGGACAACAACAATCAGTTTTACATCTGTCTCTATATTTTTGTATAAGATATTTTGTAGTTCCTAGAATAAATCTCATATATTTATGAGATATTTTTGTGTAATTTTTGTATAAATACTTCTCCAGTTGAAGTATTGAGGGTGGACTCTATAACATCTCTGTAAGTCTATGCTATAAAGTTAAGAAAGTCATTGTAATCAAATCTGGATTTTTGTTGGAAAAGGAATGAAAGTTGAGGACATTTCATCAGATTCATGTGCAGTTTAATTGCAAAGAAGCATTCTATCCTTGTCATTTTATGTGTTTTCTATATGTTTCAATGTTTCATGCATCTGGAATCTAAATGGTAAAATAGTCAAAGTATATCATAATTAGCTTTATTTCTCTCTATTATCAATAGTCTACCATTTACATGTTTTCTTCTAAACTATTTTGATAAAGGAATTCTTAATTGCTCCTCTGTCCCTCTAGTTTTTCTCTAATAAGTCCCTGGTATAGGATGCTTAATTTCTTTATGCTAGTTGACCTATATTCCTTTCCTCTTTCTCATCCTAACTTTAGGATTCTTTATTTCCCTCTAGTTTTGAGAATAATTACCACCCATTCGAGCTCCAAGGTTTGTTTTTACTCTGTTATCCTACCTGTTGAAATCATACCTCAACAATTTGACTTATTCCAATGAACTATCCTTGTTTGACTCCATAGCTCAATGGCCTAAAAGCATAGCTTACTGTTATAGACATTTTTGTGCCTTACAGCATGAAGCATGAAATGTCAATAATCTGAGGGATCCAAAGTCCCTAAACATGTTGTTCCTACCCCTAGAGGAACAAGGTCAGCAAACCACAGCACTAAATATCAGTTCTCCACCTGAAAACACTCAAAAACAAGCTAATTCTGGATCATGTTAGCTGCTCCACTGAGCATCTGTGCTGAATGTCAACTGCTCCACTCTGTACCTGCGCTGAATGTCAAAAGAAATGAAGGCTACCTGCGCTGGGCGAGTTTGGCCAAGTGGCACAGTCATTCCTCAATGTGTCAAATGCCCAGGAAGCTTCCAAAATGACACTTGGATTAGGGAATTCGCCTTGTGATGAGTAAGAGGGTCTAGATCTCCAAGTGGAAGCAAGAACCTCCAAGTGGACTCAAGAACTGAAGAATAACTGAAGTGGGAGAGGACACTATTCAGCTTCATGCCAGCCTCAAGCTGACTCATCCTTTCTCCAAAACTCCTATATATAGAGCTCTCTCATGAGGTCTATGGAGGCTGGAATTTTGTGACTGTAAGGAAGTGCTGTTGGTTTGAGTATAGAACTATTGGGTGATTTGCTTGAAGGAGGTGAAGAGGAGATTTCTTTCTGCTGGGAGGTGTTGCTGGATTGGGCCTCTTATGGTTGTAACACTCTCAGAACTTTACTTCTTCCATTAATAAAGCATTTGAGGTTATTCTATATGCATGTGTCTCAATGGCGTATTGATGCTTGTATATTTGATTTATTCTAATCCTTGAATCAATTATGGATGTATGCTTCTTGTAGTTTCCCTTTCTTGTGCTTTTGCAGGATCTTTGTGTAGCTGGGCCAGTGAAAGAGCAAGGAGCTGGGAGCAAGCAGCAAAGAGGGAAGATTGGATCAACCATTAGCGGAAGATAACGGTTAGTGGATCTCTTTCTCCTCTCTCTTACATCTCATAAAGAAGTAATCTTGAATAGCTTTGCATTCGGTTGTTGCTGAGGTACTATCACCCTTAGAGTGGGATAGGGTCATTCCGTATTGGATACTTTTCCCAACAACAAATTGGCGACTCCGCTAGGGATCGTATCTTGTTGGTTGTTTGTGTTTTGCTATTCATTTCATAAACACAGGGAGTACCGAATCGAACTGCATTTGGATCTTTCAAATGCAAAGTAGAGGGCAGCTACTCTAGCTCAGTTTCTGGGCAAGTTTATGATTTGAAGAGCTGATCCACAAGGACTCTAATAAGCTCTTAGTGATAGCTTTTCATCCTCCTTTTCATCCCTTAGTGTGTCCTTGATTGATAGCTTCTGATTTGGCCAAAAACTGTGAATTTTTGAGCAATCTGTGACCCGGAAACCAAGAGAAACGAAAGTTTCGTTCTTCAGTGCAAGCTGTGTGAAGGCTGTCTGCGTTTCAGCGCAGTTCCCGAAGGGGCTACCTGCGCTGAAGGTCAAACTGCCTGTGTCCCACCTGCGCTGAACCAGTCTTGCCTTGTGCTACTGGGGTTTCCTGCTGTTTCTTGCCCTGTTTTCACTCTTGTTTTTGCTGCCTGTTACTAGTCAATGTACCTATCTGAAACCAACTTTCCTTGCTACTATTCCGCCTCGGTTGTATAAAGAAACTGTATTTCTTCTTTGTGTATTTCTTGTGTCATTTGCAGTTTCCCATAACGAAAGTGAACTAGTCTTGCTGTGGCCTCTTAGATCTAGACCTGTGATAAAGTGTCGTTTTGATCTTAAGAGTTAGTTTGTTTGCTGTTCATAGCTGATTAAGCTTTCGCTTTTGTCATATGGTTTGAGTTTATATATTTCTAGTGTCGAAACAAGTAAATCTTAAGGTGTCTTTTGATTTTGGACAAGCTTGTTTGCTTTCACTTCAAATTGAATTCAAAGTTATACAACAACTTTTTTTTTTGTGTCGCACAAACATTAAGAAAGAGAAAAGAAATACCTGCATTGTGCATGTGCATTATGACAGTTTGCATGTTGATTTAGGAAAAAATACATTAGTGTGTGCTCTATGATCTGTGTGAAAAGATGTTGTCTTTCTTTTCCCTCAGTAGTTAAGATTTTCAAAGTTGAAAGATTGAAAAGCTTGCTTATCATCTTAGACTGCATTTAGGAGTGTTATCATACATCTCGTGGTGATCCATAAAGGAAAACTGCTAAACAAGATCAACCTTAAAATAAATTGAATTTACATAACAACGCATTGAAACATAACGCAAACACATAGAGGTCTAAGCTAGAGACGTGTTCCGGCGTCGTTAAAAGTGATATCTTAGCGTTGAGTGGTTGGGTGATTCCTCCACGGTGAAGCGATAAGTATCAATATGGACTTGTGCTCCCACGTACCGTCGCATATATATTGGGAGACCCCTATAGGAACAAAGCCTTTATCCATAGGAAACCATGTCGGCCGCCCTACTGATCGCAATGCAGTGAACACAGCATTCACGAAGATCGACCACTCGTACCGTAAAACGTATTCTGTGGTTTTGTGAAAGGTTTGGCACACCCTCTGCCTAGATCTCCAGAGCAGTTTCTTTTGGCCTTTTTCAAACTCTATAACTGAAAAAGTCCATCCGAGCATTTGTCACTTCGGGCTCGTTAAAACATCGAAGGAGACTAGAGTCATCTTTAGCTTTTTCTCGACTCTTAAGAAGTGAAAAAGCAAGTTGTGTCTAAAGCGTCGTTATAAAATTTATTTTAAACAGAACATAATCACCTTCTATTCCCGCGTTGATCTTAGGTTGAGAACATGGAACGCCCCAACCAAGGAATTCCACATGATGGAAATCCTAGTCCTTTCTCCTCTTGGGGAGAAGTTGGTGCGCCCCACATGGCCACATTGTCACTTCCAGGACTGACAATTGGCCTGCCTATTTGGCTATTCTCAACCAATGTAGTTCAGACCACCATGGTTCCTGAACAGTCGAGTCAACAGTTAGATGAGTCTAGAGCTGCCCACCAGCCTTCAACTTCCTATAACTCTTCCTCCAATCCTTCATCTTCGCAAGGTAGAGCCGGCAAAAGCCAAGCTCCCATGGAGAAGAAGGAGAAGAAGAAGAAAGAGAAGAAGAAGAAGGAGCCTAAGGCGACTGGGGGCAAGCAAAAGACATCTGACAAAAATCCACACACAGCATGGACCGGGCCCAAATCGCCATGTGTCATATGTAGAGGAGACCATTTCCATAGAGATTGTCCCTGTATTCCCCGGATACTAAGGGACTGGTCCCCTCGGTTGCACAATTCGGGAGCATCAACCTCTGATAGCCATGTTGAATGCTTACCGTCAACCAGCGAAAGTGAAGGTTCAAGACAAAGAGGGGGAATAAGATCCCCCTGCAAACTGTGTAAACGCGATCACGCCATCCACTGTTGTCCCTTCTTAGACGAAGCGAAGAGAGTTTTGGAAGATCGCCCGGTTTCACCGTTGAGACTTCCTCCTGGATACAAAAAAACTCGTGCCAAGTCCTTCGTTGGTTGAAAATACAGCTGGCCCGCTCAAGTGGTCAGCTGAAATGTCAGTCATTGAAAATGAACCTACTGAATCTAGACCAGACGAAAGTCTAAAGGTCGATATGGCAGTTGACCCGGTTCCGCCTTCAGAGGTTTCATCTTCAAATGACACCGTCACTGAAGATTCATCTTCAAATGACACCCTCACTGAAGAGAATAAGGATGACACCATCCAGATTCTTTTCATCAACACCGACTCTAATGAGCATCAGGGCAATGCGCCCATTCCTTTATCGCAGGAAGGAACATCGTCAGGGTCATATCCGGCCGTGTATTCGGTCCCACCACCAAGCAACCTGGTTGTGTCCTTTGATTGGAACCAACTAGGCAGACCTCGGTTACCAGCCAGTGTACCATTCAGAATCATAGTCCAAATCTACAGAATGGTAATGGCTGGAACTATCATTGATGAAGGGGCATCTGTGAGTATCCTTTCCTCTATTGCTTGGAAAGCACTGGGTTCCCCGGAGCTTTTACCTGAGATAAGAAATCTCTCGGGTTTTGATAAAGGAACCAGTCGACCATTAGGGATCCTCCCCAATGTGCTTGTTACATTGAAAGGGAAGACCGTTCAAATGAACGTGATGGTTGTTCAAGGACCCTTGGATTGTAACCTACTCCTTGGACGAGACTATATATATTGCATGGGAGCTATAGTCTCCTCACTCTTTAGAGTAATGTGTTTTCCACACGAAGGAAGAATGGTCAAGCTCGTAGACCAACTTTCATTTCCAGGATCACGCATCGCAAATAGTCACATACCAACCCTCAATGGTCTATTCACCCAAGAAATGTCTCCACCCCCAGTCCTCCTTCCCGATGAGTGCGAGTGATTCAGAAAGATGGAACTGGAACCCAGGGGGCATGCATCCTGGTCTGCTTCGGGCAGAGGAAACCTTGGGTATAAGGTAGAATTTCCGCGAGAGAATATGACTAGTCCGTACCCCGTCCGTGGATGGAAGAGGGGTTGTTCTAGAATAGGATTCTTTTGTCAAGGTTACTTGTTTGACAAAGGTCATTCACCATTGTCTACTTCGGTAGACAGTGCCGAGGAAATGTTTTCGTTTGATGGTGTTAACAAAACAATCTTTGGGTAACCAGAAAGAGGTATGCCTCTCTCGGTGAAACGAAAGTTTTGGCGGAAAGAAGTAGGGGTAACCTTGAAACTCTGTCTTATACCTGGGGGCATGCAACCTTTTGGAGTGCAAGCAAGGGACGACTATTTATTTTTTAAATTTTTAGGTCCTCCCTTTAAACCTGTAGGTCTAACCCTTTAAACTCGTAGGATTAGCCGTTTCCAAACTTGCATAAAGAAAGGATATGGGGCAAAGGTCAAACTTTGCCACATTAGGAGCATAGCTTCGTGAGATAAAGCTCCATAAAAAATAGCTATCTCACAGGAGACATTTCTTATCCTATGACTAGTATTATCGAGCAGTTTTACCGCGAAATTTATGCTCGTTAAAAAATAGAAAAGCGATATTCGAGCAGTTTTACCGTGGAATTTATGCTCGTTAAAAAATAGAAAAGCGTGAGCAAGAGTTTCCTCCAGAGTTTAAGCTCATTAAAAAATGAACCTATTCTGGTAAATAACCATTGTGATCGTAAATTTATTAGCCATAAAAGCCTTGGTCGTGTTTGCACCTGCCACCTCCATTCCATTTGGCCGATCGTTCACCCCCATATGATTGTTTACCCATTTTGAGGAACAGCTGCGAAGAGTGATTTCACTTAGCCATCCTTGTGACACTACCGTGATTGGAAAATTCCAACCTGTACCTGGAATCTGCTGCTATCCCTGTTTATCACTCGTTCCTCAAAAGACGAGTCTTCTTTGAGCTCTTTTCTCCTGACTCATAAAATATGAAAAGTTTGCCGAGTTTTGGCCTTCCAGCTCGTTAAAATGAACGGAAGGGCTATCCCTCCTCTAGATTTTAATCTTTTTGGACCTGAGGGATTATTACACAAAAAGGTCGAGCGCTTGTTTTATTCGGCTCGTTAAAGTTATCGAAAACTCATCCCTTCTGTATTGTTTTATACTTTTTCGGACTTAAGGGATTAGATGACGAAAAAGGAATTTTGGAGTTGACTTTCTGTACCTTTTCAGACTCTCTAAAAATGAAAAGGACCGAGTTTTCCTTGTCGTTAGACTCGTTAAAATGATTAAATAGCGACAAACTTGTCTTTAGACGAGAACGAGTTTCCCTATCGCTAGGCTCGTTAAAACATAGCGATGGGCTTGCCCGAAGGGCAGGTTATAGAACAAGCATATGTTATCCTCCTCAAGCTTGACAAAAATAAAGAGGTACTGGTTAGAAATGACTGGGGAAAAATTGGGAGAACCTCAAAGCTTTAATGGTAGCAAGTCGCTCTTGAACATGACACTTTGTCCTCCGTATCACATCGGGTTGGGTTGTTTCATTCACCGGTCTCATCACCATGGTCTTCACCAAACCATCCACATTTGGGGTAATGCTACCGATCCATCACATCAGTTTCGTTATATGTTCAAGAGATGTTGTTCAGAAAGAGTCAACCGTGTCCCATCCACTGCCATACATTATCCTTCATCCACCCATGATCGCCACCCTGAATCATATCTCACAGATTGTTTTCACCTCCACTAAAATCATTAGCTCCGTTCCACGTCACTGATGTGGGATTCATTAAGGCCCTCCTTTGACGGATCGCTTCTTGTCGACTTCAGCTCATTATCCAAGAAGTTGATCTAGGAACACCCCCCTCAGTACTTTGAAGCTTGCATGCCTCAATGGCAAGTTTCTCACTTCCGGCGACAGGTATACATCAATGACCTTCGACCAGAAGATTTTGCGTGGTGTTCGACGCCAAGTCCTTTATTCACACCACGTGAATTGTACTGCAGTACCTTGAGGGTCATTGTCATTATTGGTGATTCCTCTCGCGCTTGTTAACGGTTTTCATTATTGACCGGTAATCAAGCGATGTCTTTCCATGTTCGACTTCAGCGCAATTCTCACATGGATCGACTTGTACTTAGAGTGAAGATCGAACGAGTTTGAAGACCCCGGATCTAGTTTCATCCATCCGGGCTGCGATTTATATTCAGGAAATATAAAGACATTTGATATGTACATTATTACAGCAGATGATCATCCTACTCAAAGGATGATAATTTCAGCAGAGAATTATCAGTCTACCATCAGACGATCGTCTGTTATATGTACCAAAATGAATTTATAAAGCTGAGCATGGGAATGCCTGCCTCAGCTAGATCATGAAAGCAGAATGAAAAATAATGTATTGTATTGTATTTATTACAGGGCACCTCTCAGCGATTGAATGAACTTCGGATCCTCCTGATAAAGCATTTCACCCGATAAACGACCTCATACTTTAGGGGGCAACTGTTATAGACATTTTTGTGCCTTACAGCATGAAGCATGAAATGTCAATAATCTGAGGGCTCCAAAGTCCCTAAACATGTTGTTCCTACCCCTAGAGGAACAAGGTCAGCAAACCACAGCACTAAATATCAGTTCTCCACCTGAAAACACTAAAAAACAAGCTAATTCTGGATCATGTCAGCTGCTCCACTGAGCATCTGCGCTGAATATCAACTGCTCCACTCTGTACCTGTGCTGAATGTCAAAAGCAATGAAGGCTACCTGCGCTGGGTGAGTTTGGCCAAGTGGCACAGTCATTCCTCAATGTGTCAAATGCCCAGGAAGCTTCCAAAATGACACTTGGATCAGGGAATTCGCCTTGTGATGAGTAAGAGGGTCTAGATCTCCAAGTGGAAGCAAGAACCTCCAAGTGGACTCAAGAACTGAAGAATAACTGAAGTGGGAGAGGACACTAGTCAGCTTCATGCCAGCCTCAAGCTGACTCATCCTTTCTCCAAAACTCCTATATATAGAGCTCTCTCATGAGGTCTATGGAGGCTGGAATTTTGTGACTGTAAGGAAGTGCTGTTGGTTTGAGTATAGAACTATTGGGTGATTTGCTTGAAGGAGGTGAAGAGGAGATTTCTTTCTACTGGGAGGTGTTGCTGGATTGGGCCTCTTATGGTTGTAACACTCTCAGAACTTTACTTCTTCCATTAATAAAGCATTTGAGGTTCTTCTATATGCATGTGTCTCAATGGCGTATTGATGCTTGTATATTTGATTTATTCTAATCCTTGAATCAATTATGGATGTATGCTTCTTGTAGTTTCCCTTTCTTGTGCTTTTGCAGGATCTTTGTGTAGCTGGGCCAGTGAAATAGCAAGGAGCTGGGAGCAAGCAGCAAAGAGGGAAGATTGGATCAACCATTAGCGGAAGATAACGGTTAGTGTATCTCTTTCTCCTCTCTCTTACATCTCATAAAGAAGTAATCTTGAATAGCTTTGCATTCGGTTGTTGCTGAGGTACTATCACCCTTAGAGTGGGATAGGGTCATTCCGTATTGGATACTTTTCCCAACAACACTTACCCATTTGTTTTGAAACTCCACCTCTCTCAAACAAAACAACCTTGAACATTTATAACTAGCCTAAAATCTTTTCAAACAAACCTAAATCATAAAGAGAGATCCCTCTCTAAGTACAGATTGGCTAGATTCTGTACTTAAAGGATTGGTTTGTGGTTACCTCGGAATCCTTTCCTTCTTCAATAACTTCTAAGGAAAATCTGAGTGATAACATAGTGGCGACTCCACTGGGGAAACCAAATCCTCAGTCAAATAAACCTTTAGGAAACGTAAAGTCTGAATTAAAGTATCTTAAAGTATTTTTAGAAGCTATTTTAAACATCAATATAAGAAAACACATAAAAATTTGAAATATAGCTTCAGAAAGGACTCGATACACTAGGGCTAATCCTGACCCTAAGCCACCCCCTGTGTTTGAGAATCCCAACTTGATTCCTAGAATCATCAGAAGACAAGAAAGTTCATTAAGTCCTAGACCCTTGTTTAGATCAAGTTCATGTCCTGTTGGATGGATTTTCCTTGAAGATCTTCCTTTTGATGAACACTTTGAACTCTCTCTATTTAGAACCACATCTGATAGTGAACTATTGGACCTAGTCCAAGATCCAAAATTCCTCAGAGAACTTGAAACCCAATGAGCCAATTTGTCAATTGATCAATATTTGCAGAACTCTTCTCAGTCATCCCTTACCACTGAAATAACACCTGAACCTTCTAAAACCACTTCTTTTTCTACTAGTTCATCATTATTCCCTCACTATTCTGAAGCCCAGATCACTCCCCCATTCATTCCTTCATCCTCTCCACAGAAAAACACCACTCCACACTTGACTGTTACTTCTAGTTCTCCATCCAGAACCCAAACAACTCCTTTAACCCCAACTCCCATTCATACCACTACCCAACGTACAATCATGGCCAATAGATATGCTCCCCTTATGTTGCCTGCTACCCCAGGTGCTATGCCACAGGATTATCAGAGTAAGATTACCACTTTTGATGGCACTGGGACCTACACAGCTCAACATCATACTAGGAAAATGATAGACTACTTTGAACTTCATGAGATTGACACAATAGGTGTCCAAATGAGAATTTTCATCCAAAGTCTAACTAGAGAAGTTAGAACCTAGTTTAGATCTTTAGCTCCCCAAAGCATAAAGAGTTTAAGAATCCTTTACCAACAATTCCTGAATAGGTGGGAGAAAAAGAAGGACCCTCTTCAGATTTTATCTAAATATGAGAACCTTAAAAGTGGACCTCATGAAACCGTTCAGGACTATTGCACTAGGTTCAATAGTGTTTATAGTGCCATTCTGGTTGACCTTAGGCTGCCACTAGGTTTAGCCCTGATCAAATTTCCTGATGGATTTGATTCAGATATGGCTTTCCAGTTAAGAGAAAGGAACCCTCCCTCTTTGGAAGAAAGGCAAAGCGTAGCTGTAAGTGTTGAGGCTAACCTACTTTCCAAAAGAGCCAATGCTAGGAACGAGAGAAGGATACCTACAAAAGATGAAAGTTCACCCTTTGAACAAAATCTTGATGCTATTGTTAAAGGAAAGGAAGAATTGTTTGACAGAGTTGACACAATTGAGAAGAAATCTCCTTGGGATGGCCAGTAGGCTAATTTAGGGAAAAATCCTAATTTTAGAAAAAATCAGAATCAAAACACTAGTAAGAATATTCTTGACTAGAATATCAGACCACCTTTCTAGGAAAAGTATGCAAAAGCCTCTCAATAAGAAGACCCTCTGCAAGACACTCAAATAAATTTAATGGGTTTAGAGGGTGAGGAAGATGTATTCCTGACTCAGGATGACCAAGAGTTCCATGTGCTGCAACAATTTAAAACCCAAACATGAGAGTCATTTGATTTCATATACGGATATGAATCTACTATTTTTGAAGCACATAAGCAGTAATTTAAGAAGTAGAAAAAGCACTGACAACCCTAAAAAAAAACTAGAAAATAGCTCCTAACCAACCTAAAAAGGGTAAAACAGTTCCACTGACCGAAACACTTCAGATCCTTTCAAAAACAAATCAAAATCCTTCTAGCCCCACCATAGAAGATGTGTTTGATAACCATCCCAGCAGGGAACAACCTTCCACTTCAATTCCCTCCAAGGAAACAGTGGAAGAGCCTCAAAATATCACATCAGAAAAATCAACAAAGGATGTTCCAAATCCTGAAATAGAAGAAAATGTAGAAAACATTTCTACCAAAAACCCAAAGGTTCAAACTGACAAAACAATCCTACCCTTTAATCTTGGAGCAGAGGTAGCCAAGTTCAAAATTTCAGTTCCTTTGACAAAACTGGTTAAACATGATCTTTACAGGTCTCAAATAAGCAAATCATTAAATATTATTGAAAATGCAGATTCTGTAAATCTCTTTGATGACCAGCCCGAGTTGATTTTTGACCCTGAAGTAAATGGGAAACCACTGTAAGGAGGGATACCACCTTTCTATGTCAGTCTTAATATCCATGACAAGATTTTTCATAATGCCATGTTCGACTCTGGTACCTCTCACAACCTCATGCCCAAGTCTGTTATGGAGAAACTCAACTTAGACAGCACTAGACCCTATAAGGATTTATTTTCCTTTGATTCCAGTCAAGTGAGATGTTTAGGTCTTATAAAGGATTTATGTGTCTCTTTGTTTCAGTACCCTGCTAAAACTATACTCATGGACATAGTGGTAGTAGACATTCCACCCAAGTATGGCATGTTGTTGTCCAGATCCTGGGGTGCAAAGCTTCAAGGATCTCTACAATTATACATGTCATACATTACCATATCTGTTTTTGGACAACCAAAGAAGCTATATAGAGAAACTTTAATGAAGTATGTAGTGAGTAGTCAGGAGAAGCCTAAAAAATTTCCCATTTACTCAGTGCATTCTGATATGGATTCCTTTATTCTCTATAATGCAGAAACTGATCTAGATGATATTCCAAATGGTATAGCAGCAGAACCAAAAGAAATTAAAAAATCTAAAGACATAGCAACAGAACCAAAAGAAATTGTAAAAGAAAAGTCAACTGTCTGAATTCAAGAAATATCAGATGATAAATAAAAACCAGATGACAAAGAAAATCCAAATACCCTAGTTAAGAAAGACTACACTACCCGAGATACAAATTATGAACATGAAATTTTATGGCATTTAGAATTTGATGGTTAAGTAAACAAATTAGGTGTAGGGGCAGGTGTATGGATCTATAACTTAGAAAATGATCATGCAGAAGGACATGCCTATAGGTTAAATTTTAAGTGCACAAACAATATGGCAGAATATGAAGCACTCCTGCTAGGCCTCAAGCTAGTCAAAGGATTAGGAGCTATAAGGGTATCAATCATGGGAGATTCTGAATTGATAGTTAAACAGAAAAAATGAGTTTATATAACTAGAGATCCTAGATTAGGATGTTACAGAGGTATAGTCATATAAATCCTTAATACTTTCTTAGAAAGCCAGCTTGCAATTATTCCTAGAAAACATAACATGCAAGCTCATAGCTTGGCTATGCTTTCCATCACCTGCAAATTTCCTTTCCACCCCAATCACCAGTATACTGTTGATATTAGGCACAGGCCAGCCATACCTAATAGTCTTAAGAATTGGCAAGTTTTTGAAAACGATAAGCAGATTAATCACTTCCTGACATTAGATGAAGAATTTGCTAGCACTAATATAGATGTAGACATAGTTTTAGATTTTGATCACACTAATGAGTTAGACATTAACAAATTGGAAGAAAACTCAATAAACATGCTTCACCCTACTAAATTCATGAGAACAGATATTCGGGATTTAAAGAAAATGCATATTGATGAAATAATTGATGATGAAACTAAAGTTATAAATCTAAAATATAATCAATTACCCAAGGGATTAACTCCTTTGGAGGACTTATTTGACTCTAATTATATTCCTAAAAGGCCTAAGATGGAGCCCTTGAAAGTAGACATTGAAGAATGAAACATAGGAACTCAAGAGAATCCTAAACTGATAAAATTGTCCAAATCATTACCCCTTGATGAAAAGCTGAAATACATTGAGCTGATGAAAGAATTCCAGGATGTTTTTGCCTGGAGTTATAAAGACTTAAAATCCTATGATGTCAGTATAATTCAACACACTATCCCTTTGAGAGAAGATCAAAAACCTTTTAGGAAAAAGCTAAGAAGAGTTAATCTTGTTTTATTACCTTCCATTGAAAAAGAGATCAAACGAATGTATGAAGCAGGAACCATTGCTCCCATTAGGTTTTCAGATTGGGTGTCTAATCTTGTCCCCACAAGAAAGAAAACAGGAGAGATCAGATTGTGTGTTGACCTTAGAAATTTGAACAAAGTCTCACTCAAAGAAAACTATCCCTTACCTAAAATGGATCATATACTGCAAAGGGTAGTAGGTTCTACAAGGATTTCGCTTTTAGATGGATTCTCAGGTTACAACCAAATTTTAGTCCATCTTGATGATCAAGAAAAAACTTCATTCACAAGACCATGGGGCACCTTCATGTATGTCAAAATGCCCTTTGGATTGAAAAATGCAAGGGCCACCTTTAAAAGAGCAATGGATATTCTCTTTGCAAAGGAAATCCATGATTTCTTGGTTATATACCTTGATGATATAATAGTATTTTCAAAGTCAGATCAACAACACCTGGATCATCTTAGGCAAGTTTTTCTTAAATGTAGAAAATTTGGCATTTCTCTGAACCCAAAGAAGTCTTTATTTGGTTTGGAAGAAGGAAAACTATTAGGCCACATTATCTCTAAAGATGGAATTTGGATTGACCCAACCAGGATTGAAGCTATCTTGCAAATACCTCACCCAAGAAACATTAAATAACTTCAGGCATTTTTAGGAAAAATAATTTTTTTAAAAAGGTTCATCTCTAACTTAGCTGAACTAATTAGATTATTGAATAACATGCTGAAAAAAGATTTGAATATTAAGTGGACAGTAGAGGCTAAACAATCATTCGAAGAAATAAAATTATCCTTAACTCAAACACCAGTCCTCACGAGCCCAAAATTTGACAGAGACTTCATCATCTTTTCCTTTGCATCAGAACACACCATAGTTGCAGTTTTACTACAAAAGGATGATCAAGGATGTGAAAAACCAATAGCCTTTTAGTAAAGCTCTTAGAGATGCCTCATTAAAGTATAAAATAATGGATAAACAAGCTTTTGCTTTGGTAAAGGCTATTAAAGATTTCAAAGTATATATTTTGTATTCTCATGCAGTATCTTATGTTCCAAATGTTGTAGTCAAAGATATCTTGACACATAATGAAGTTGACGGCAAGAGGGGAAAATGGATAGTTACTATTTTAGATTATGATATAGAGATAAAACCTACCAAGTTAATTAAAGGTCAGGGGTTGGCCAAACTCATGGAAGAAACAAATTGCCAAGCCCTAGACATAAATCTGATTGCAGAACTAGATAACGAACAGGAGATGGCGACTCCACAGATCAACCAACCTTTTCTAGATTCCCCATGGTACACTGATATTATATATGTTCTACAAAACCTACAAGCTCCTCCAGGGTTATCTAGAACTAAGAGTAGGTTTTTGAAAATGAAAGCTTCAAAATTTTGCATTATGGATAATACTTTATTTTGGAAAAATCATGAAGGCATTTTGTTAAACTGATTATTAAAAGAAGAAGGTGACAAAATACTCCAAGAATTTCATGCAGGGGATTGTGGTAGGCATCTCTATTGGAAGTCAACTATTGAAAAAGTTCTAAGAGTTGGATTTTACTGGTCAACCTTGTTTTCAGATGTTAAAAAAATTATAACTTCCTACCACAAGTGTCAGATCTTTGAAGGGAAAAGAAAATTTTTACCTTCACCTTTGAAACCTATTTCCATCGAAAAACCTTTTCATCAATGGGGTCTTGAATTCATTGGAGAAATCCATCCACCCTCTTTTGCTCAGCATGAATGGATCCTCACTGCAACTGACTACTTCACCAAATGGATAGAAGCTATTCCCTCTAGATAAGCCACTGACAGTGTAATAATAGGTTTTCTAGAGTCTAATATTCTGTCTAGGTTTGGTTGTCCTGGAAAAATTATCATAGATAATGCTGCAGTCTTCAAGTCAAAGAAAATGATTGATTTTTGTCACAAGTATCATATAACACTTGGTCATTCCATAGCTTACTATCCTCAAGGGAATGTACTTGCAGAATTTTCCAATAAAAGTCTAATAAATATTATAAAAAAACTATTAGAAGATAATAAGAAAACTTGGAACAAGAAATTAACCAATGCTTTGTGGGCAAATAGGCCTACTACTAAGAAGTCCACTAGAACCAGTCCCTATGAGCTAGTGTATGGAATGGAGGTAGTTTTCCCCTCATCATTAGGAGTTCCAGTCTTGAAGTTACTTCAGGAAGCCCAAGTGGAACCAAATGATATACAGAGGAGAAGTAACCAGACTATCCATTTACAGCAAACCAGGGAGGAAGTATACAACAGAGCCTAATTACTGCAAGAAAAACTTAATAAAATCTTTGACAAAAGAGCCAAAGGAGAAGACTTTTATCTAGGAGATAAAGTATTGAAATGGGATTCCAGAAGAGAGGACAAAGGGAAACATGGGAAGTTTGACTTCCTATGGAAAGGGCCATACATTATATATGCCTTTAAAGGAAATAATGCATATTTTCTGAAAGAATTGAATGGTGCAGAGGTTGAAGGAGGACCAGTCAATGGTCGAATGTTAAAGCACTAAATTGACCCAGTTGACTAATTTTACAAGTTCAGTTGCACATACTATATCCTTCATAATCTTCAGTGTTGATTGGATGGTAAAAGATTTGAAGTTGAAGCCCGAAGAGAAGACACTAAGCTTCAGAAGCATTATTTTCATACATAACAATAAAGTAGCAAGGAAAAGGAAATTGTAGAGTAAAATCATAGTCTTTCAGAAGGCCATTGATCTACTATTCTTGACTTTCCACCAGGGAAAACCATCCCCAAGTGGAGCCACTTTTATCTTCTTATACTAATATGTGTCATATATCATGATTGACTTGGCTTAGCTCTGAAATATGTACATACCTTTGCTTGTTGCAAATCTTTTCCATATTTGTAAAAATCTAAAAAAATAAAAAATGTAAAGACGATATTCCTTAAAAGAAAATCAGAGGGCAAAAGGAATGAAAAGGTAAAAAAAAACGAAAGAAAATGAACCCCAACAAAAAGAAAAAGACCATGAAAGTGTGGAAGTCCAAATGCCACTGCTATTTCACTTTTTGAAAAAAGATTGTGTACAACTTGTTACTTATGCTACAATCCATGGTAACCAAATAGTTTAATATTAGTTATTCCATATTTTGAATTTCATGTTTATAGATATAGAGAATAAAATCTAACCAAACTGTTTAATCTTGGCAGATAAGTAGATAGGTAGAGTGAATAAAAGGAGATCAACAGTTTAATTTGAGCCCTTTAATGTAATAAGGATAGACTTAGATAAATTTCCATTGTAAAAGAAAAAGAAAAGTTTGATAAGGGTTTGCCAGTTTAAGTGCACCCTAATAAAAGAAGTAAAAATGGTAGGATGTGTAGGTGGGCAAGTAGATGATTGGTTGCAGAATTATGTATGATGAATGATTAAAAGTTAATAGCTTAAATCTTTTGCTTTCATCACTTTGACAAAGTATGGATGACAATGAAGACATTTACATCAGAGACAAAAGTCAAACTAATTAACCTCCTCACTCATTTTTCCCTAAATTTTACTAATTTCCCATAAGTACTAAAGGCACCAACAACATGAAAGTTAAAGGGGCTCAGAGCATTTCTCTGACTTCTGGAGGGACCGGACCCTCGGCCCAATAACTTGCAAGGCCTAAGTGCTAAAACCCCCTCATAATTCACTCATTCCCTTCAAATGCTTTTCCTAAGTAAAATCACTATTTTACTTAGGAAAATAAAGGTTCTTTATAAAACCCCCCCAAACACATTTTAGCCTAAGTTAGAATGTTGGATGATGAAATGTATTTTCAGAAAGATTTACTTAACACTTTTTCCTTTCCATATTCATATTAATTTTTAATTTTTATTATTATTTAACACCCAAAAACAATAGCCCTTTCTCGTATTAATTAATTAAAATCCCACAATAAGTAAATATCCCCTCCCGATGGTTTGAAAAATAAACTATAATAATGTTAACTCAGTTGGATTAATTAATCGAATCATGATTAATTAAGAGCCAAACCCCCGAGGCATTAAAAAGGGATTAATTAATTATTTGGATTAATAATAACATCTCCACCAATCATATCACCCTTTATGTAATTAAAGTCATCTTAATTATCATCGGGCCCCTCCATTTAATCCTTGTCACTTCCCGCTACCAACTATTGTCCGATCAACCCCCCCACATCCAATGGCTCACGCTGATATAACACAGACCTTTGGGCCGAACATTAACTACGCGATACAAGAGGTTTTGACTTATTCATCGGTGCTACGTATCACTCAATCTATGGCATTGCACAACCCTCCACCAAAACCACTAAACGTCCAATGGCAGTGTGATGAGAACCATTACTGCTCCTATTTACCGCCTCCACTAAATGACAAAGTTGTCCCATCAGTTAGTTAAAGGCAACTGTCATTTTCATTAACCCACCAAAAACATTGACATTGCATATAAAACAAAAACATCCATTTTTTTGTCTTTTTACCGAGAAAGGAAATTTTTTCCTCCCATGCATGCATAAAGTACGTCTAGACTAGAAACTTGCTCCCAACCATCAACCACCATCAGCTACTGAACTTCAAGCTACTCCAGTCTACTGTGCACACTCTGCAAAGTCATCACCATAGTCAAATATCCCTTTGACCATTCGAAAACAGGTATTTACCACATTTCAATCTCAAAATCCCCATTTTTAGCTAAAGGCTCCATCAAATTGCTCTTTGTTTAAATAATTTGGTGCAATTGAACTATTCCTTGACCCTAAGGCTACCTCAAGTACCTGTTTCATCTGAAAAACCTTGAAAACCCTGTTTTCCTTCCTTTAATACACAAAAACTAGGGATGGGAACCCTAGTTGCCCTAAACGTCACTCCAGTCAATGCTCCCCACTAATATTTGGACTATCTCCCCTTGGTTGATAAGGATTTTCAAATCAAAGACCTTACTTTTGAGGATAGCCCCTTGAAATTCTATTGCAGGTACCGAGACAATTACCTGAATCATTCTGATAACATAGGTCTTTAGGAATCAAATATATCGAATTACCAATTCCGTACTGTTCACATTTTCCCAGATATTCTCCATCAATGCCATGCAAATTACAACCCCAATTTAAGAGATGTCATGTCCCTGGACCAAAGAATCCTTTTCACCATTATAGCCGAGTCTATTAATGAGATGTTGTAATTAGAGCCTGAGCAGAACCTCACTCCCTTTCCACTGCAAAATTACTTGAGAAATCTACAAAAATGTCGAGTTCTAAAATTAGTAGAGTTTGCTAGACTTTCATTGATAAGAGTCACATGCCAAAAGAACCTCCTCCCTACATGTCATGCTTTTTCACTAATTTAGGCAAAGATATTGTTACCATGATTGCCTGCATTATGGGTTTGACCACCAGTGAGTATGTAGATGAATTGACACTAGCCTTCATGACTATTTTTACCACTGGTCAACCTCCTGTAGCTGAATTTGATTATGCCACATTCATTGTAGAGAAGATACATAACCAATTCATGAGATTAGAAAATGAGAGAGTCCTTAAACATTCCTTAGTATTGTATCATCTTTTTCTTTACTATCAGTCTGATAAATTCCCTTTCTTTGTCCAAAAACTTGAAACCAGAGGGAATCCCAAGTCTGTTGTCTTTTGGAATTCAATTTTTCACAATTCACCTTCTTCTCCCTATTCTTATATAGATTTTATGGATCATTTTGTCCATCTTGTAACTACCATGTTGACAGGAAGTCCCCCTCCTAGAATTAGTGATGATATCAAAAGAATTCTTCAATTATCCAAGCAATATAAGGTTGGTGACTGGTACTTGTACTAGAACCATACCGAGATCAAGATTTATGGGTGTGTGTTGCCTCCCTTTAAACTGCCTAAATACGTCCCGATGATATTATTTTCCCTGGAGTACTACAGGTAAATGATCAATTCTGATCAAATCCACTTTATGAAATCTAAGAATAAAGCTCAATTAAGGATAAAGGATCACTTAGGCCCATTTGTTTGCAGCAATAGAGGAGCAGGGAAAGAGGCAAAATAAATCCTTGAGAGAATGCGATTGAAAAAGAGTTTTATTTGGCCTTATGATCCTCATAGCTTCATCTGTGACATAAGGCAAAAGAATAAGATGCCCCCCTACATTCATCATAGAATTCCAAAGATAAAACAATTTGCTAATCAAAATGAATGGGTGGAGGGAACATTTATAGAAAAAGGTAGTGAAAAGATTGACATAGACAATGTCATGAAAGATTTGGAAAAAAAGACTTGATCTTGATTCCTTTGAACAGGTGCCAACAGAATCTTCACAGAGACCAGCACAGGAGCCGAGTGCACAGTCATCAAGATAACCAAATACTTTAGAAATAAGGAAAGATTTAGGGTCATAAAGCATTTATGAGGAATTGACTCATACTGAAACAAATAGGAGCGATTGTCCAGTATTGCAGACTCCTCTTAATGAGGAATGAAATCAAAAAAGAAGCAAGAGTGAGGCTAGTCCCTCAACAGTACCACCAGACTAGGTATATGTTAAAAGAACAATATTGAATCCTCTGTCTGAGCAGGAGTATGAAGAAACCAAAAGTGACACAATACAGACCACAGTAGTAGGCGAGATGCCATCTGCCTCCTAAACTCAGGCATTAAGTAGGCAACCAAGTGTGGAAGTGTCATCATTCAAAGCAGCATCAGAACAAAGCTAGGATTTGAAGGAAAGTTATAAAGAAATCAAGACTATGAATGAGCAGCTGAAAGCTCAAACCTATGCCAAATATATCAAAATGGCTCCCACAAATCAAACAAGGTTGATGTCAACTTTTGACATCAAAGAGGGAAAAATGTAGATGAGCTTCTTGAAACCAACGGTACAACAACCACAGTCCATGGCTGATTACTTGAAGAGAAATTTTGAAGTTCTTGCAAAAGACATCCACCCAATTGATCAAATTGAGCTCCACAAGCAAGCAGGTGAGATGGTCTACTCCACTTTAACCAGTAAAGACATCATTGCACATCAGCTGCAAAATTATTTGAGCAATACTATAACACAATTACAGTTAGGAAAAGCCTCTTCTCGGGCTAAGGACACTAGAATAAAGTCATTGGAAGACCTATTGATTGATTTAGGTCATAATCCCAAAGATGTCAAGGCAGTTGAGAGTTTGATAAAAAAGAAAAATGAAGACATTGCTGCACTTAGAAAACAACTCAGGCTCCCTCCCCTCATACATCCAAAAACTGTAGAAGTCATTGAGAAACAGAATGAGGAGGAACTTATGGACTTGGTCCTTAAGTTAAATGAACAGCTGAAAGAAATAGAACAAGAGTTGGAAAAATCTTTGCAGTCTAAACAAGGTGAGTTGACCACCATGCCTCAAACTGTAGTGCCCATAGTTTCTACAGTAGTGCCATCTACTATTGCATCAGCTCCTGCACCCAATGTTCCCCTAGCAGCAACTCCTCCAACAAGAGCAGGTACTTCTAAAGCATTAGCAACTTCAACAAAGCAAACAAAGGACTTAGTCAAGTCCACAGAAGAAATGAAAATCCAAGTAACTGAGATACAGAAATTAAAAGAAAAGGTTACTAGCTTGGATTACAATTATAAGTTATCACAGATAAATTACACTGAAGAGGAGAGAAAGAATAGAAGGATGACTGACCAAATAAAAACATTAGAAAAGGACTTAACATTTGAAAGGCCTTTAAGAGATATCAGAGAGATTTTATGGACCAATATCATTAATTCCATTAATTATATTTGGTCTTCTATTCAGATTATCTTTAAGAAAATTGATTTAATGAAGCTAGCTATAGAGGCTATAAAAAAGACCAGAGAAGAATTGGGGGAGAAACCTAAAGAGGTGATCCAATTAATCAATTTCTTGAATATCCAAAGCATGGAAGAACTGGAACAAAAGGATATAGAAGACCAGTGTGGTACCATCCTTGAAATCAAAAGAGTTATGACCAAAAAGAACTTGATGCTTAACCTAGAAAGAAGATGTCAAAGTATCCAAGAAGACATTGATAAGTTCATGATAAAATATAACATTCTGAGAGAGAAAGGACTTCCAAACTTATTGGTCATAAATGACACGTTGATGAAACATGAAGACTACATTGACATACTGCACCAACAAGCCAGAAATCAAGCCAGCTCTTCAACAATGAAAGCACTACCCACATGAAAAGTGCTATATGATGTCTTAGAGAACCTTTTCTATATTGAGCATGAAGTGAAACACTTGTTCACAGCTCAACCCAATTTTACAAAGAACATTGAGGCTGATGAAATATATAGAAAATTAATCAGGATGAAGATACCCGATGAAGAATGGTGGACTGATATCCTCTTAATCCTGTAAGTTACTATGGTAACTCTGAGGTAAAAGAAAATATTCACTGAGGTAAAGTCTGGTAAATAGGCAAAGAGTATCGGGAACATCAGGAACATTAAAGAGTATTAATAGGGAAAATTAAACAAGGATCCAGCACACAATTACTGGAGTAACAGCAAGAGGAAAATTCGAGTTTCAAACTCCAGCTCTTCCATGAATAAAGGGATAGCAACAATCAGTTTTACATCTATCTCTATATTTTTGTAAAATATATTTTGTAGTTCCTAGAATAAATCTCATATAGTTATGAGATATTTTGGTGTAATTTTTGTATAAATACTTCTCCATTCGAAGTATTGAGGGTGGATTCTATAACATCTCTGTAAGTCTATGCTGTAAAGTTAAGAAAGTTTTTGTAATCAAATCTGGATTTTCTTTGGAAAAGGAATGAAAGTTGAGGACATTTCATCAGATTCATGTGCAATTTAATTGCAAATAAGTATTCTATCCTTGTGATTTTATGTGTTTTCTATATGTTTCAATGTTTCATGCATCTGAAATCTAAATGGTAAAATAGTCAAAGTATATCAGAATTAGCTTTATTGCTCTCTGTTATCAACAGTCTACCATTTACATGTTTTCTTCTAAGCTATTTTGATAAAGGAATTCTTAATTGCTCCTCTATCCCTCTAGTTTTTCTCTAATAAGTCCTTGGTATAGGATTCTTAATTGCCTTATGCTGGTTGACCTATCTTTCTTTCCTCTTTCTAATCCTAACTTGAGGATTCTTGATTGCCCTCTATTTTTGAACTCTCAAACAAAACAACCTTGAACATTTATAACTAGCCTAAAATCTTTTCAAACAAAGCTAAATCATAAAGAGAGAGCCCTCTCTGAGTACAGATTGGCTAGATTCTGTACTTAAAAGATTGGTTTGTGGTTACCTTGAACTCCTCTCCTTCTTCTAATAACTTCAAAGGAAATTCTGAGAGATAACATGACTCATAAGCAAGCTCAATGCTAAAGCTTATGAATTCACAATCTCTCCAACTCTCTATTCCAATGTGTAATTCCTATGAAGGATAGCTTGTATTTAAAGGGAAATAAATCCTCTAAAAATAACACGATCCCTCAATGATTAGTGCAACTTATAAAAATTTGAAACAAATAGTACATTGTCCCTACACTCTAGTCTCAAATGGGTCTTTCTCAGAATTGACATGCATGAGTTTCTGATGAGTAAATATTCAGTTAACTAGAGTAGCACTGGTGGAGTTCATTAGTGTCACCAATAAATGTTAACTCACTATTAGTTCTCTCAATCAGTTTGAGAACTAATTTAACCGAACTAACTTATGAAACTGAGTATTCTATTTTACAACTCACAATTAACTCACATTGGACTCTTACAAAGTAGGAATAACATATACATGACTTCCAAAAGACTTCCAACTTGAATTTCCTAATTTAAGTAAGTTTAATAAACTTAATTTAACTATTTTATTTTCGTATGAGAATAGAATTCGAATTTCATTCTAAGTTTAATTCAAGGACAAATTAAACTAGAATTTCTTGTTTCCATTTCTCAACACTCCCTCTCGACAAGAAAGGGATTATCAAGTACCATGATCCTATCTCTGTGAAACTCAAATTTACATCTTGACAATGCCTTTGTCAAGATGTCAACATTTTTCTCCTTCGTGGGAATGTAATCTAACAACATGATTTTCCTCAATAGACAATATATGAGATGATGATACCAGATATCAATATGCTTGGACATATCATGAAAGATTGGGTTTTTAGAGAGTATGATACAACTTTGATTATCACAATAAATCATTATTGAATCCGTCTATTGACCAAACAAACCAACCAGGATCTTCCCCATCCAGATAGCCTCACATGCTGCCTGACTTGCATCCATGTGCTCTGCCTTAGCTAAACTGAGTGCAAATGATCTATGTTTCCTATTGTACCAAAAAAATATCACTGGAGCACTACTAAAGATCCCTCTTGATGTGCTCCTCCTATCGGATGGACTCCCTACCCAATCTGCATCGGTGAAGCCTTGAAGCTTTACTCCCTCTATCTGTATATACCATAACACAAACTGAATAGTGCCTTTGAGGTATCTCAATACATGATTTTTTGCCTTCCAATATATCTTGGTAGACCTAACCATCGCTTAACTAAGTTGGTTAACTGTATAGTACATATCAGTCATGTGTTCACCAAGTACATGGGTGAACCCACAAGCTTCCTGTAAATAGTAGCTTCCACTACATCCCCTGAAGTAGCATCCTTGTTCCTGGAGTTACCAACTAGAGGAGTCTTCATGGCTTTACTACTCTCCATGCAGAATCTCCTGAGTATCTCGTTGGTATACTTTCCATGAGACACAAATAACTCCCCATTTCCCTGCCATACCTCCATGCTAAGAAAGTAATGCATGATCCCCATGTTTGTCATCTAAAACTCTCTTGCAAGGTCCTCCTTGCAAGATTTGAAGAGCTTCTCATCACCTATAAGTATAAGATAATCTACATAAAGTACAACGATAAACAACTTACCTTCCACCACTATGTGATATAAGATTTCATCTGCTTCACTCTTCTTGAAGCCCAACCCATTGAAGTAGATATCTATCCTAGTCTACCAAGCACGGGGTGATTGCTTCATCCCGTACAACACTCTCTTTAGTCATCACACATGTGACTCATGGTCCAAGGCTTAAAAACCTTCAAGCTGCTCTATGTATACCTCTTCCTAAATCATGCCATTGAGGAAGGTTGTCTTCACATCCATCTGATGGATTTTCGAACCCATTTGTGCTGATAGCGCCAAAATAGATCTGATTGACGAGTACCTTGCAACAGGAGAAAAGGTCTCATCATAGTCAATCCCCTCTACCTATTGTTATAGACACATTTGGGCACATCAACCCCAAACTTATATGTCAATTTATTAGGGCTCATCAACCTATAAAAGAGTTGTTTCATACCCTAAAGGAACATAGTCATCTGAATACATCATTCCCCAAAAGTTCCATCTGAGAAACCATCCAGAAATTGCCTAAATTCAACCATACTAACTGCTCCACTAGAAAAGTGCGATGCATACTAAGTGGTACACTGCCAGGGTGTGATGCATACTGTTTAGGCCTTCTATAGGGTGCGATGGGCAACGATGGACAAATGTCTGAGACAGTTTGATAAGTGGTTGCTCATGGAATCTTCTAGAAACTTCTCCTGTGCCACTTGCCTCTCTGAATTCGCCCAAGGATGAATAAGGGATCTAAGAAATCTCCAATCCCTTCTCTTGTGGAACCAATTGTAACAAGTGGAATGACACTAATCAAACCCCATGGATGACTCACACCATTGTACACATCTATAAATGGATCCCTCATCCAAGAGATCTAGAGGCTAGAATGTTGTGAATTGCAAGTAAGTGTTGATAGTTTGTAATTGAGGAGAGAGCATTGTATTCTTGTTGGAGTGATCTTGCTATTTCATGAGGTGAAGAAGGATTGAAGCTGGGAGGATGGCGCTGGATCAAACAACTGGGTTGTAATTCTCCTTTCTATTAATAAAGCTCTTCAAGTTTTCTTCCATATGATTGTGAAATTGTGAATGTTATCATTTGTGAATGCTATCATTTGTTCATTATATATCTGATTATGTAATGTTTATGTTGTAATAGATCACGATGCTTTGACGGTTCTTTGTTGCTGTACTTGTGTAGGTACTCTCCAAGCATGTTAAGTATGGGGAGGAGTTGCAGGATCTGTCAAATGGGAGAGATATCAAGCAAGGGATTAAGCGGAAGTTCCAGGTTAGTTCCGTTATCTCTCTCTTATCTATTACACATATAAGAAATCATTGGATTTCCTTAAACTATTCTTTCTAGGGTAGCTGCCAAACATATAGGGCTACCATTATTTAGGAATACTAGTTTTCCCAGAAGCAAATTGGCACCTCCACTATGGAATGAACAGATGTTTTTTTGTTGTTATTTTTTGTTTTATGATCAATTTTATAAACTATAGACAGAGTCTGAAGTCAGCCAGGTAGCCTTCGAACTGCTCTTGCTTTGCAATCGCATAATAGATGAATGTTGCTTCAGTCAATCTCTAGTTTAGTTTATGAATTAAATATTTGACTTACAAGCACATCTAGATGCCATTTTGGTAGCTCAGTAACCTCTCAAGGCATTCCAACATACTTTTCTCCTCATTGTTCATCAAAACCTAGCTTAACTCATTGAAAACAGCTCCACATTTGAGCCAAAACCCATTTCAGTTGTGCTCCCTAGACCATCACACTATCTTCCACTATAACTCAGTATGCATTGCACCTCCCGAGTGTAGTAAGTGTGATGCATCTCAGTTTCTATGAAGCCTAGGTGCAATGGTTGATTGAACTTTTTTTCCATCTAGAAATTGAGGGTTTTTTTACCTGGTTTTCAATTTTGTTTGGTTGGTTTGCTACATATGAACAGTGCCTCTTTACTGAAGCTTACTTGCATCACTTAGATCAGCCTCGATTACATTAAGATTAGTGAATTCTTTTGTGTATTTGTTCCTCATTTAAAATCCTTTGTCGTAAATTTGTTTAAATCGATTTGTCACTTTGGTACAAAAGGTGTCGTAATTGTCATTTTGTGTCGAAAAGAGAAGTGTCGTAAATTCTTCCTTCCCTTGATAATCGATTAAATTTTTCTTCAAGTATTTTGTTTGATTTGTTTATATTCGAAGTGTTGAAATCATTTTTATTCAAAATTGAAAAGTGTCATTTTGAGTCTTTCCTTTCTCTTTTGAAGAAGAAATTATCGAAAATGTCATTTTGAGTGAAATATTTCATATCGTTGTTGCATTTAGTTTTCCTTTTTGGCATTTTTCACATTAAGGAGAGAAAAGACAAACACATGCATTTGCATTTATCATTTTTTTATTTGTGTGAAAAAAGATGATTTAGGGAAATGCACTAGTGTGTGCTCTTTTCTCTTTGCTTAAAAGCACTGTTATTTTCTTTCCCTAGTAGCTAGGATTTTCATTGCTCAAATAAACGAAGATTGTTTATCATTGTAGATTGCATCTTAGGAATTTCAGATCATCATCACATGGTGAACCATTGAAAGGAAAACTCTAAACAAGATCAACTTTAAAATGAATTTCAATGAATCTAACAATGCTTTGGAACTTAACGCAACATATCTAGAGGTTTAGGCAGACATGTTCTGGTGTCGTTAAAACTAGTGGATATCATTTTCATTAAAGTTTGGGTGATTCCTCCTCCTTGATACGAAAAGTGCTAGCACGGACTTATGCTCCCCATACCGTCGCATATATATTTAGAGACAACAATAGGCTTAAATCCTTTATCCATAGGAAACTGAGTCTGCCGCCTTATTGATCACAATGCACTAAACACAGCATTTGGAAAGATTGACTGCTGTACATAAGTCCTTGGTAATTTCTCTTTAATTTATCACCAAGGTGTATATTGTAGTTTTGTGATTGGTTTGGTAATCCCTCTGTCTAGATTTTCTAGAGTAGTCACTTTCATTCCTTTTTGACTCTTTAAAAGAAAAGGTCCATCTGAGCACTTATGCTTTTAGGCTCATTAAAAATCGAAGGAGACTAGAGTCATCTTTATCTTTTTCTCGACACTTAAAAACTGAAAAAAAAAGTTGTGTCCAAGCATCATTAAAATTAATTGACTACGAATAACATCCCTATTCTTTAGTTGATCTTAGGTTGAGACATATGGCGACAAATCCGGATTCCATTGATCAAGGAATCCCTTTTGATGGGAATCCTAGTCCTTTTCGTTCTTTCAGAAATATTGGTGCTCCTTATATGGCTACATTATCCCTTCCAGGACAGACCATTAGCCTACCGGTATGGCTATTTTCAACCTCATTGGTTCAAAATGTCTTGATTTCTCCGCAATCGAGTACACTTTCAACTAGACAAAATCAACCTCCAGTTGTTCCTGAAGTTGACCCTTTGCCTCCTTCCTCGTTTGTTTCTTCCTCCCCTTCTTCCTCTTCGCTTGGTGAAAGTATTGATACTAGTAACCAGGTGGCTAAGAAGAAGAATAAGGGGCAGGAGAAGAAGATGAAGCCAATTCAACAACAGGGCAACCAAGCAACCATTGCTCTGAATACAATGTCTAATGAAAATCCATCCATTAAGCCTCACAAAGTCAAATATCCACGCATAATTTGTGAAGAAGACCATTTTCATTGAAACTGTCCTTACTTTCCTCGGATCTTGAAAGAATGGTCTTCTCTTTCACATCATCCCATTTCATCAACCTCTGGAGATCATGTCGGTAACACACCATCAACTAGTGATAGTAAAGTTCATGGATAGAAAGGAAAGATCAGGATTCCATGTAGGTTATGTGAAGGTAATCACTCCTTTCACATTTTTTCTTTTATGGATGAAGCCAAATGAGTGTTGGATAATCGTCATGCTTTACTGTAGTGACTTCCATCTGGTTACAGGAAAATCTCCCTAAATCCTTCACTAGTTGATGAACCAACTGACCAAAATCAACCGTTGGTCGAAACTACTCTCTCTGAAAGTGAATCCTATGAGTCTATACCTGACCAAAATCAAGAGGTCTAGGTAACAGTTGACCCGATTTCACCTTCAGCTAATCGTACCTTTCCCGAAGAGAGTGAAAATGATACTGCTCAAGTTTTTTTTGGTTCCTCAAATTCAAATGAGATTGGGGGCATTCCACCTGTTCCATCAAGACAGGAGGAAAATCCTCTAGTTCTCGTAACTCAAGGGGTTAATTCTCCCGTTTCTATGGTACCCCCTCCTAGTAGTCTAGTCACTTCCTTTGATTGGAAAAGACTAGAAGGATCCCACCTTCCTTCTTATGTGCCTTTCCAGATCATAGTACAAGTTTGTAAAATGATTGTATCTAGCACTATTATAAACGAAGGTGCATCAGTGAGTATCCTTTCCTCAACTGCTTGGAAAGTGCTCGGTTCGCCACTGCTTGTGCCTATTACACAGAATCTTTTGGGCTTTAACAAAGGAACTAGTCGACCGTTATGGATCCTTCCTCAGTTACCTATCACTTTGGGGGAAAAACCATTTATGTAAATTTGATGGTAGTCCCAAGACATTTAGATTTCAATTTAATTCTTCGGCGTGACTATTTTTATCACATGGGAGTTATTGTTTCAACACTCTTTCAAGTGATTTATTTCCCACATGAAGGAAACATTTTCACTGTTTACCAGCATTCATTTCCTGGTCCAAATATGGATCCTAGTCAACCATCTTCCCTAAATGGTCCATTTGTACCAATGGTATCATCCCCGCTGTTATCACTGAAAATGCTGTTGCCAAAATTTTTTAGCCTAGTTTAAAGACCAGGGTGTTTTCGCAGCGTCTGAATTCTTTTTAGCAGTTTCGCAGCGCATAAATTCGTTAGTAGTTTAGCAGCGCCATCTGTTTTAGTGATTTCGTAGCGAAATCACTAACCTTGCACTGGCTGCGCTACCAAATTGGGAATTTGCCCGAAACCATTGCCATTTTCACCAACAGTCATGTTTATCAAAATCCACTGAGTTATGCATGAGTACAGGCTTGAAAATAAACAACTCAGACATTCCGATGATGTTCTGAACTATAGGCAGGATACATATGGCTCCTTTAGTGGGCTATTTCTCCCAGCCTGTTGCAGATGGTCTTGACCCAAGATTGCTTGTGACCCTTGGAACAAAGGCAGTCAGCGCAACAGGGAATATATTTATAAACACACATGAGCAATCACCAAACAAAGTAATGCAAACTGCAGGTGGTATTCTTGATAGTCTTACTTATTGGCTAAATCTTGAAGATTTCTCAGCTAATGCTCGGATGAAAAGGCCCATTTAAGCCAAAGGAATATGTTAGAGTACCTTTGATTACAAAGGATAACAGAGGTTGTCTGCTGCTTTGGATTGAGTATAGTTTCGAGGAGAATGCAGAATTGCTGATTGCTTCATGCCAACAGGTTGTGAGTCTATGATGTATTTCAAAGGACAGTCGAAAACCTGCAAGCTCGATTGTTGAGACATATAAATTAGTCACGAAGCATGTAAAAGTGCAAGTTTTGATATATTTTATGCTCAAGTATGCAATGGTCATATTGTTTCCTGAGTCGAGTGTTGTCACAGCATACTACCAGAAGCTATTGAAGGAGCTGGAACATTGGCTCAAGTGTTTACAGATGGGAAGACCACATTCAGTGTCATAAAAATGATTGCCATAATGTTTGCGCGGGGGAGTGTTCACTTCTTAGAGAATTGAAGGTTTTAATGGAACACTGGAATCTCCAAATAATCCTGTAGATTAACGCTTTGATGTTGGGATGGATGGAGCAAACAGTGCAAAGCACTGACTTACTGGCAACAGTGTCTGCGGAAAAGGTTGCAGTTTGGCCTGTTTCATCACTTCTAGAATCAACTGCACAAGAGTCTTCGAGAGTGAACAATTCTAATCAAAAGCAAGAGACAAAATGGCCAGAGCAATCTGAAGAGCTATTAGGGTTGATTGTCGATTCTCTCAAGGCATTCGATGGTGTAGTTCCCCACGGTGGTCCAGAACCGAGACAGAGGCCACAATCAACTTAGAAAATTGCTCTTGTTTTAGATAAGGCTCCAAAACATTTGCAACCAGATATTATTGCTTTGATGACAAAGTTGATAGTCATTTCAGAACATTCATTGGCTGCTTAAGCATTATTGGATCGACTTCAAAAACCAGACACATAGCTTGAGCTGTGGTTACCTGTTCATGCCGCGTTAAGTAAGCTACAAATTGGGAATGGTATCCAGGAACACATTCCGTTTCAAGTTCTGGAGTTTCTGATGGATACAAATCTCTCAACAAATGCAATGTTAATGAAGGAGTTTTTTCCCAAATGATATGTGTCAACACATGGGTCTATATGGGAGCACCGCTTTCATATTATGGCTGAGGACTATACAAATGGGCCGGTGGAGATTTCTTCTGCTGTGGATGACTGTTTTATGATAAAAAATGAAATTGATACTGAGGTCAGTTAATTTTGAATGAAATGTTTTCAGAGCATAAAGGTGACTATTCAAAATTATCCTAGCTGTTTAGAAAATGACAGAGGTGCCTTGCAAAAAGGTGAAATGTTTTGTTTCCAGCTAAAGTCTCGTTAAAGGCACTTTATGACCGAGTTATTAGGGTTTTGGTTTTAGTCTTCAGTGATCCAGTTTGTACACCTGTTCAGCTCATAAGGCTTCCAGCTCATTTGAAAGGTGTGGTAATATGCGTTGTTTGAGAAGAATTAAAGAGCAGAGGACATGTTTTTAAAGTGATGAAGAGTGATGGGAGACAGAAGCCGTGAAAACAGAGCACCTCCCTTGGTTAATTAATGAGCCATCAGCGCTTTCAAGCATCCAAAGTCACCATTCATTGCATCTGTAGCTCAGCCATCTTAACTCAAGCAGCAAAAGGACATGTGTCAAGAGCCAGAACATCATCATACTACGAGGAGCAAAGATTGTGGATTTTGATTAAATGAAAACCATTTGTAATTACAGTTTAGCCATTATGTAATTAATAAGTTAGTTATGCACTAGATAGGGATAGTCAATAGCCACCTTCGAGGCTCCCCTCATGCTGGAGGAGGAAGCTCGAGGTGTTAAGTTTGCTTTCCTATAAAGGGATCAGATTAGGATGTAGAAAGGGTTGGACATTTTATACAAAAACAGAGTTGTTTTGGGCCATTGTAAGACTTGTGACAGTAATAGTAAAACAGTATTGATTTCTTCTCAAGATTCTCGATGGATTATTGTGGTCAAATATAAGGATGGTGTTTTATATTTTATGTTCTTTTACAGCCTTGTTGTAACACAATCACTCAGAATTCATAATCTTATGCTCTGACTTCCTGTGTGTTTGGCAAGCTGTGGTTTTGATGGAGTATGTTTGACACTTAATGCAAAGAGCCTTGACTTCCATGAAATGATTATGTTTTTCTTGTTTACTTAGTGTATGAGACTCCATAGCCCAATGAGAACCAGTTTGACATGTATCCAACCAGCTTTTGCTTTCATGAATAAGTAAAGAGTTAGCCATCTGTTGTAGTGAAGGATTTTTATCAAGAGTTTGTGAGAGAGCCCTCTCTGATCAAAGAGGCTAATCTTTGATCTAAAGTTAGGTTGAAAGAGTTACATGAAATCTTGCTTGGTTGCAGCCCTCAGTAGTGATTTTGTGATAACATTTTGGTGCGTCTGCCGGGAGCTTAAGATTGAATTTCTGAAGGTAGCAGGAGTTCAAATGATTTTCAAGGCTGCAAAACTACCTTGGCGACTCCACACATCAAAGAATAAATTAGAAGGTGACTCCACTGCTAGAAGATCAGTAGCTTGATGAAGTTTCAAGATGGATTCCACTGCAAGAAAGAATGCCAGGTATGCTCCTATGAATCGGTCTCATATCCCTGGTTTTCCAAATCCTATGCCAAAGGTTGATTGGTTAGATGATCTTCCAATATTCAAAGATGAAAAGAAGGATGATGCTGCTCTCCATTTGGTTAAGTTTCACATGCATGTACGCAGTCTTAAGGTTCATTTCCCTGAAGATTGTCTCATGAGGATGTTTATGGCCACTTTAGAAGGAGAAGCATGGTCTTGGTATAAAAGTTTGGAAAATGGTTCATTATCTTCTCTTGCTGATTTCCATGATGTGTTCTGTGAAATGTATAAAGAATATTATCCTTCTTTGTTGCTGCTCAAAGATTGCTGTAGGCATTCTTTAAATCTTATTCAGTACTTGGAGGATTGTTATGGTGATGATGAATTTACAGATGAAGAAATTTTAGAGGCTCTTCATAACAATGTTTTTCAGCACCAAGGAGAAGGTATAACATTCCATGAAGCACAACATGAAGAGCAGCAAGAGTTTACCTGTGAAAACCATGTTTTATCCTTAGATATAGATGTAGAGATGCAGCAGATTTGTCACTTTTCAGATCATGATGGAGATGAAATTGATTGCACTCAGCAAGAAGAAATATTGGAGGAAATTTTCTATGACCCTCAGGCAGAGGAAAAGCTTGCTCAATTTTGTAATTCCTTGCAGCAGCTTACTCCAAATAATAATCATAATAGTGAGGAAAATTCCATTGTTTGTTGGAATGATTCAGAAAAGCAGCTGGATAGCTTGTCAAATAGAAAAGTGGATAGCACATCAGAGGGGTCTTGTGTGGTTGAGAATCAGTGGCCTGAAAATGAAGAGTGTTATCATGATCATTATTTTCAGCAGCTTTCTATGACAGAACACAAGGAGACTATGCTGGTTCCTTTCTCTTTCACGATGGAGGAACTGAACACTGTGGTTGAAGATCAGTTTGCACAGCTGGAAAGTTACAACGAAAACCAAGCTGATCATGTATTCTGGGATCCTGTAGCTGATTACATGGAAGAGTTTTACTCTCCAGTATTTCAGTTTTTCGAAAAAGATCAGAGGCAAATTCAGTGGCAGTGGTCATCAGACTATCATATCAGGTCTGAACTCCGATGCGGTCAAAGGACTCAAATGTCAGATAAGATTAATGATTGGCTACATTGGAAATATCATGTTGCTTGAGCTACAAGTGGAGCTTGCAGTTGATAGGGTAGGTAGGTATTGGTAAATGCAAATAAGCTCAAGGTCAATTGAGCATTTTTCAGTAAATGTAGTTTTCTTTTACTCCTACAGTCATGCTTGTTGAGCAAATTTTTGTTTGTCATAAATGGGTAAGGCACTGGAACTGCAAGTTCTTAGTGTACCACAAGGGCACACTATCCCAAGTGGAGCCACTGTTATCACTGAAAATGCTGTTGCCAAAATTTTTTAGCCTAGTTTAAAGACCAGGGTGTTTTCGCAGCGTCTGAATTCTTTTTAGCAGTTTCGCAGCGCATAAATTCGTTAGCAGTTTAGCAGCGCCATCTGTTTTAGTGATTTCGTAGCGAAATCACTAACCTTGCACTGGCTGCGCTACCAAATTGGGAATTTGCCCGAAACCATTGCCATTTTCACCAGCGGTCATGTTTATCAAAATCCACTGAGTTATGCATGAGTACAGGCTTGAAAATAAACAACTCAGACATTCCGATGATGTTCTGAACTATAGGCAGGATACATATGGCTCCTCTAGTGGGCTATTTCTCCCAGCCTGTTGCAGATGGTCTTGACCCAAGATTGCTTGTGACCCTTGGAACAAAGGCAGTCAGCGCAACAGGGAATATCTTTATAAACACACATGAGCAATCACCAAACAAAGTAATGCAAACTGCAGGTGGTATTCTTGATAGTCTTACTTATTAGCTAAATCTTGAAGATTTCTCAGCTAATGCTCGGATGAAAAGGCCCATTTAAGCCAAAGGAATATGTTAGAGTACCTTTGATTACAAAGGATAACAGAGGTTGTCTGCTGCTTTGGATTGAGTATAGTTTCGAGGAGAATGCAGAATTGCTGATTGCTTCATGCCAACAGGTTGTGAGTCTATGATGTATTTCAAAGGACAGTCGAAAACCTGCAAGCTCAATTGTTGAGACATATAAATTAGTCACGAAGCATGTAAAGGTGCAAGTTTTGATATATTTTATGCTCAAGTATGCAATGGTCATATTGTTTCCTGAGTCGAGTGTTGTCACAGCATACTACCAGAAGCTATTGAAGGAGCTGGAACATTGGCTCAAGTGTTTACAGATGGGAAGACCACATTCAGTGTCATAAAAATGATTGCCATAATGTTTGCGCGGGGGAGTGTTCACTTCTTAGAGAATTGAAGGTTTTAATGGAACACTGGAATCTCTAAATAATCCTGTAGATTAACGCTTTGATGTTGGGATGGATGGAGCAAACAGTGCAAAGCACTGACTTACTGGCAACAGTGTCTGCGGAAAAGGTTGCAGTTTGGCCTGTTTCATCACTTCTAGAATCAACTGCACAAGAGTCTTCGAGAGTGAACAATTCTAATCAAAAGCAAGAGACAAAATGGCCAGAGCAATCTGAAGAGCTATTAGGGTTGATTGTTGATTCTCTCAAGGCATTCGATGGTGTAGTTCCCCACGGTGGTCCAGAACCGAGACAGAGGCCACAATCAACTCAGAAAATTGCTCTTGTTTTAGATAAGGCTCCAAAACATTTGCAACCAGATATTATTGCTTTGATGACAAAGTTGATAGTCATTTCAGAACATTCATTGGCTGCTTAAGCATTATTGGATCGACTTCAAAAACCAGATACATAGCTTGAGTTGTGGTTACCTGTTCATGCCGTGTTAAGTAAGCTACAAATTGGGAATGGTATCCAGGAACACATTCCGTTTCAAGTTCTGGAGTTGCTGATGGATACAAATCTCTCAACAAATGCAATGTTAATGAAGGAATTTTTTCCCAAATGATATGTGTCAACACACGGGTCTATATGGGAGCACCGCTTTCATATTATGGCTGAGGACTATACAAATGGGCCGGTGGAGATTTCTTCTGCTGTGGATGACTGTTTTATGATAAAAAATGAAATTGATACTGAGGTCAGTTAATTTTGAATGAAATGTTTTCAGAGCATAAAGGTGACTATTCAAAATTATCCTAGCTGTTCAGAAAATGACAGAGGTGCCTTGCAAAAAGGTGAAATGTTTTGTCTCCAGCTAAAGTCTCGTTAAAGGCACTTTATGACCGAGTTATTAGGGTTTTGGTTTTAGTCTTCAGTGATCCAGTTTGTACACCTGTTCATCTCATAAGGCTTCCAGCTCATTTGAAAGGTGTGGTAATATGCGTTGTTTGAGAAGAATTAAAGAGCAGAGGACATGTTTTTAAAGTGATGAAGAGTGATGGGAGACAGAAGCCGTGAAAACAGAGCACTTCCCTTGGTTAATTAATGAGCCATCAGCGCTTTCAAGCATCCAAAGTCACCATTCATTGCATCTGTAGCTCAGCCATCTTAACTCAAGCAGCAAAAGGACATGTGTCAAGAGCCAGAACAGCATCATACTACGAGGAGCAAAGATTGTGGATTTTGATTAAATGAAAACCATTTGTAATTACAGTTTAGCCATTATGTAATTAATAAGTTAGTTATGCACTAGATAGGGATAGTCAATAGCCACCTTCGAGGCTCCCCTCATGCTGGAGGAGGAAGCTCGAGGTGTTAAGTTTGCTTTCCTATAAAGGGATCAGATTAGGATGTAGAAAGGGTTGGACATTTTATACAAAAACAGAGTTGTTTTGGGCCATTGTAAGACTTGTGACAGTAATAGTAAAACAGTATTGATTTCTTCTCAAGATTCTCGATGGATTATTGTGGTCAAATATAAGGATGGTGTTTTATATTTTATGTTCTTTTACAGCCTTGTTGTAACACAATCACTCAGAATTCATAATCTTATGCTCTGACTTCCTGTGTGTTTGGCAAGCTGTGGTTTTGATGGAGTATGTTTGAAACTTAATGCAAAGAGCCTTGACTTCCATGAAATGATTATGTTTTTCTTGTTTACTTAGTGTATGAGACTCCATAGCCCAATGAGAACTAGTTTGACATGTATCCAACCAGCTTTTGCTTTCATGAATAAGTAAAGAGTTAGCCATCTGTTGTAGTGAAGGATTTTTATCAAGAGTTTGTGAGAGAGCCCTCTCTGATCAAAGAGGCTAATCTTTGATCTAAAGTTAGGATGAAAGAGTTACATGAAATCTTGCTTGGTTGCAGCCCTCAGTAGTGATTTTGAGATAACATTTTGGTGCGTCTGCCGGGAGCTTAAGATTGAATTTCTGAAGGTAGCAGGAGTTCAAATGATTTTCAAGGCTGCAAAACTACCTTGGCGACTCCACACATCAAAGAATAAATTAGAAGGTGACTCCACTGCTAGAAGATCAGTAGCTTGATGAAGTTTCAAGATGGATTCCACTGCAAGAAAGAATGCCAGGTATGCTCCTATGAATCGGTCTCATATCCCTGGTTTTCCAAATCCTATGCCAAAGGTTGATTGGTTAGATGATCTTCCAATATTCAAAGATGAAAAGAAGGATGATGCTGCTCTCCATTTGGTTAAGTTTCACATGCATGTACGCAGTCTTAAGGTTCATTTCCCTGAAGATTGTCTCATGAGGATGTTTATGGCCACTTTAGAAGGAGAAGCATGGTCTTGGTATAAAAGTTTGGAAAATGGTTCATTATCTTCTCTTGCTGATTTCCATGATGTGTTCTGTGAAATGTATAAAGAATATTATCCTTCTTTGTTGCTGCTCAAAGATTGCTGTAGCCATTCTTTAAATCTTATTCAGTACTTGGAGGATTGTTATGGTGATGATGAATTTACAGATGAAGAAATTTTAGAGGCTCTTCATAACAATGTTTTTCAGCACCAAGGAGAAGGTATAACATTCCATGAAGCACAACATGAAGAGCAGCAAGAGTTTACCTGTGAAAACCATGTTTTATCCTTAGATATAGATGTAGAGATGCAGCAGATTTGTCACTTTTCAGATCATGATGGAGATGAAATTGATTGCACTCAGCAAGAAGAAATATTTGAGGAAATTTTCTATGACCCTCAGGCAGAGGAAAAGCTTGCTCAATTTTGTAATTCCTTGCAGCAGCTTACTCCAAATAATAATCATAATAGTGAGGAAAATTCCATTGTTTGTTGGAATGATTCAGAAAAGCAGCTGGATAGCTTGTCAAATAGAAAAGTGGATAGTACATCAGAGGGGTCTTGTGTGGTTGAGAATCAGTGGCCTGAAAATGAAGAGTGTTATCATGATCATTATTTTCAGCAGCTTTCTATGACAGAACACAAGGAGACTATGCTGGTTCCTTTCTCTTTCACGATGGAGGAACTGACCACTGTGGTTGAAGATCAGTTTGCACAACTGGAAAGTTACAACGAAAACCAAGCTGATCATGTATTCTGGGATCCTGTAGCTGATTACATGGAAGAGTTTTACTCTCCAGTATTTCAGTTTTTCGAAAAAGATCAGAGGCAAATTCAGTGGCAGTGGTCATCAGACTATCATATCAGGTCTGAACTCCGATGCGGTCAAAGGACTCAAATGTCAGATAAGATTAATGATTGGCTACATTGGAAATATCATGTTGCTTGAGCTACAAGTGGAGCTTGCAGCTGATAGGGTAGGTAGGTATAGGTAAATTGCAAATAAGCTCAAGGTCAATTGAGCATTTTTCAGTAGATGTAGTTTTCTTTCTCCTACAGTCATGCTTGTTGAGCAAATTTCTGTTTGTCATAAATGGGTAAGGCACTGGAACTGCAGGTTCTTAGTGTACCACAAGGGCACACTATCCCAAGTGGAGCCACTATTATCACTGAAAATGCTGTTGCCAGAAATTTTTAGCCTAGTTTAAAGACCAGGGTGTTTTCGCAGCGTCTGAATTCTTTTTAGCAGTTTCGCAGCGCATAAATTCGTTAGCAGTTTAGCAGCGCCATCTGTTTTAGTGATTTCGTAGCGAAATCACTAACCTTGCACTGGCTGCGCTACCAAATTGGGAATTTGCCCGAAACCATTGCCATTTTCACCAGCGGTCATGTTTATCAAAATCCACTGAGTTATGCATGAGTACAGGCTTGAAAATAAACAACTCAGACATTCCGATGATGTTCTGAACTATAGGCAGGATACATATGGCTCCTTTAGTGGGCTATTTCTCCCAGCCTGTTGCAGATGGTCTTGACCCAAGATTGCTTGTGACCCTTGGAACAAAGGCAGTCAGCGCAACAGGGAATATCTTTATAAACACACATGAGCAATCACCAAACAAAGTAATGCAAACTGCAGGTGGTATTCTTGATAGTCTTACTTATTGGCTAAATCTTGAAGATTTCTCAGCTAATGCTCGGATGAAAAGGCCCATTTAAGCCAAAGGAATATGTTAGAGTACCTTTGATTACAAATGATAACAGAGGTTGTCTGCTGCTTTGGATTGAGTATAGTTTCGAGGAGAATGCAGAATTGCTGATTGCTTCATGCCAACAGGTTGTGAGTCTATGATGTATTTCAAAGGACAGTCGAAAACCTGCAAGCTCAATTGTTGAGACATATAAATTAGTCACGAAGCATGTAAAAGTGCAAGTTTTGATATATTTTATGCTCAAGTATGCAATGGTCATATTGTTTCCTGAGTCGAGTGTTGTCACAGCATACCACCAGAAGCTATTGAAGGAGCTGGAACATTGGCTCAAGTGTTTACAGATGGGAAGACCGCATTCAGTGTCATAAAAATGATTGCCATAATGTTTGCGCGGGGGAGTGTTCACTTCTTAGAGAATTGAAGGTTTTAATGGAACACTGGAATCTCTAAATAATCCTGTAGATTAACGCTTTGATGTTGGGATGGATGGAGCAAACAGTGCAAGGCACTGACTTACTGGCAACAGTGTCTGCGGAAAAGGTTGCAGTTTGGCCTGTTTCATCACTTCTAGAATCAACTGCACAAGAGTCTTCGAGAGTGAACAATTCTAATCAAAAGCAAGAGACAAAATGGCCAGAGCAATCTGAAGAGCTATTAGGGTTGATTGTCGATTCTCTCAAGGCATTCGATGGTGTAGTTCCCCACGGTGGTCCAGAACCGAGACAGAGGCCACAATCAACTCAGAAAATTGCTCTTGTTTTAGATAAGGCTCCAAAACATTTGCAACCAGATATTATTGCTTTGATGACAAAGTTGATAGTCATTTCAGAACATTCATTGGTTGCTTAAGCATTATTGGATCGACTTCAAAAACCAGATACATAGCTTGAGCTGTGGTTACCTGTTCATGCCGCGTTAAGTAAGCTACAAATTGGGAATGGTATCCAGGAACACATTCCGTTTCAAGTTCTGGAGTTGCTGATGGATACAAATCTCTCAACAAATGCAATGTTAATGAAGGAGTTTTTTCCCAAATGATATGTGTCAACACACGGGTCTATATGGGAGCACCGCTTTCATATTATGGCTGAGGACTATACAAATGGGCCGGTGGAGATTTCTTCTGCTGTGGATGACTATTTTATGATAAAAAATGAAATTGATACTGAGGTCAGTTAATTTTGAATGAAATGTTTTCAGAGCATAAAGGTGACTATTCAAAATTATCCTAGCTGTTCAGAAAATGACAGAGGTGCCTTGCAAAAAGGTGAAATGTTTTGTTTCCAGCTAAAGTCTCGTTAAAGGCACTTTATGACCGAGTTATTAGGGTTTTGGTTTTAGTCTTCAGTGATCCAGTTTGTACACCTGTTCAGCTCATAAGGCTTCCAGCTCATTTGAAAGGTGTGGTAATATGCGTTGTTTGAGAAGAATTAAAGAGCAGAGGACATGTTTTTAAAGTGATGAAGAGTGATGGGAGACAGAAGCCGTGAAAACAGAGCACCTCCCTTGGTTAATTAATGAGCCATCAGCGCTTTCAAGCATCCAAAGTCACCATTCATTGCATCTGTAGCTCAGCCATCTTAACTCAAGCAGCAAAAGGGCATGTGTCAAGAGCCAGAACAGCATCATACTACGAGGAGCAAAGATTGTGGATTTTGATTAAATGAAAACCATTTGTAATTACAGTTTAGCCATTATGTAATTAATAAGTTAGTTATGCACTAGATAGGGATAGTCAATAGCCACCTTCGAGGCTCCCCTCATGCTGGAGGAGGAAGCTCGAGGTGTTAAGTTTGCTTTCCTATAAAGGGATCAGATTAGGATGTAGAAAGGGTTGGACATTTTATACAAAAACAGAGTTGTTTTGGGCCATTGTAAGACTTGTGACAGTAATAGTAAAACAGTATTGATTTCTTCTCAAGATTCTCGATGGATTATTGTGGTCAAATATAAGGATGGTGTTTTATATTTTATGTTCTTTTACAGCCTTGTTGTAACACAATCACTCAGAATTCATAATCTTATGCTCTGACTTCCTGTGTGTTTGGCAAGCTGTGGTTTTGATGGAGTATGTTTGACACTTAATGCAAAGAGCCTTGACTTCCATGAAATGATTATGTTTTTCTTGTTTACTTAGTGTATGAGACTCCATAGCCCAATGAGAACCAGTTTGACATGTATCCAACCAGCTTTTGCTTTCATGAATAAGTAAAGAGTTAGCCATCTGTTGTAGTGAAGGATTTTTATCAAGAGTTTGTGAGAGAGCCCTCTCTGATCAAAGAGGCTAATCTTTGATCTAAAGTTAGGATGAAAGAGTTACATGAAATCTTGCTTGGTTGCAGCCCTCAGTAGTGATTTTGAGATAACATTTTGGTGCGTCTGCCGGGAGCTTAAGATTGAATTTCTGAAGGTAGCAGGAGTTCAAATGATTTTCAAGGCTGCAAAACTACCTTGGCGACTCCACACATCAAAGAATAAATTAGAAGGTGACTCCACTGCTAGAAGATCAGTAGCTTGATGAAGTTTCAAGATGGATTCCACTGCAAGAAAGAATGCCAGGTATGCTCCTATGAATCTGTCTCATATCCCTGGTTTTCCAAATCCTATGCCAAAGGTTGATTGGTTAGATGATCTTCCAATATTCAAAGATGAAAAGAAGGATGATGCTGCTCTCCATTTGGTTAAGTTTCACATGCATGTACGCAGTCTTAAGGTTCATTTCCCTGAAGATTGTCTCATGAGGATGTTTATGGCCACTTTAGAAGGAGAAGCATGGTCTTGGTATAAAAGTTTGGAAAATGGTTCATTATCTTCTCTTGCTGATTTCCATGATGTGTTCTGTGAAATGTATAAAGAATATTATCCTTCTTTGTTGCTGCTCAAAGATTGCTGTAGGCATTCTTTAAATCTTATTCAGTACTTGGAGGATTGTTATGGTGATGATGAATTTACAGATGAAGAAATTTTAGAGGCTCTTCATAACAATGTTTTTCAGCACCAAGGAGAAGGTATAACATTCCATGAAGCACAACATGAAGAGCAGCAAGAGTTTACCTGTGAAAACCATGTTTTATCCTTAGATATAGATGTAGAGATGCAGCAGATTTGTCACTTTTCAGATCATGATGGAGATGAAATTGATTGCACTCAGCAAGAAGAAATATTTGAGGAAATTTTCTACGACCCTCAGGCAGAGGAAAAGCTTGCTCAATTTTGTAATTCCTTGCAGCAGCTTACTCCAAATAATAATCATAATAGTGAGGAAAATTCCATTGTTTGTTGGAATGATTCAGAAAAGCAGC
This sequence comes from Pinus tabuliformis, assembly GCA_031772625.1. Lineage (NCBI taxonomy): Eukaryota > Viridiplantae > Streptophyta > Pinopsida > Pinales > Pinaceae > Pinus > Pinus tabuliformis. Next base: position 1,536,744,460 of record CM062804.1, read on the forward strand.
TGGATAGCTTGTCAAATAGAAAAGTGGATAGCACATCAGAGGGGTCTTGTGTGGTTGAGAATCAGTGGCCTGAAAATGAAGAGTGTTATCATGATCATTATTTTCAGCAGCTTTCTATGACAGAACACAAGGAGACTATGCTGGTTCCTTTCTCTTTCACGATGGAGGAACTGAACACTGTGGTTGAAGATCAGTTTGCACAGCTGGAAAGTTACAACGAAAACCAAGCTGATCATGTATTCTGGGATCCTGTAGCTGATTACATGGAAGAGTTTTACTCTCCAGTATTTCAGTTTTTCGAAAAAGATCAGAGGCAAATTCAGTGGCAGTGGTCATTAGACTATTATATCAGGTCTGAACTCCGATGCGGTCAAAGGACTCAAATGTCAGATAAGATTAATGATTGGCTACATTGGAAATATCATGTTGCTTGAGCTACAAGTGGAGCTTGCAGCTGATAGGGTAGGTAGGTATTGGTAAATGCAAATAAGCTCAAGGTCAATTGAGCATTTTTCAGTAAATGTAGTTTTCTTTTACTCCTACAGTCATGCTTGTTGAGCAAATTTCTGTTTGTCATAAATGGGTAAGGCACTGGAACTGCAGGTTCTTAGTGTACCACAAGGGCACACTATCCCAAGTGGAGCCACTGTTATCACTGAAAATGCTGTTGCCAAAAATTTTTAGCCTAGTTTAAAGACCAGGGTGTTTTCACAGCGTCTGAATTCTTTTTAGCAGTTTCGCAGCGCATAAATTCGTTAGCAGTTTAGCAGCGCCATCTGTTTTAGTGATTTCGTAGCGAAATCACTAACCTTGCACTGGCTGCGCTACCAAATTTGGAATTTGCCCGAAACCATTGCCATTTTCACCAGCGGTCATGTTTATCAAAATCCACTGAGTTATGCATGAGTACAGGCTTGAAAATAAACAACTCAGACATTCCGATGATGTTCTGAACTATAGGCAGGATACATATGGCTCCTTTAGTGGGCTATTTCTCCCAGCCTGTTGCAGATGGTCTTGATCCAAGATTGCTTGTGACCCTTGGAACAAAGGCAGTCAGCGCAACAGGGAATATCTTTATAAACACACATGAGCAATCACCAAACAAAGTAATGCAAACTGCAGGTGGTATTCTTGATAGTCTTACTTATTGGCTAAATCTTGAAGATTTCTCAGCTAATGCTCGGATGAAAAGGCCCATTTAAGCCAAAGGAATATGTTAGAGTACCTTTGATTACAAAGGATAACAGAGGTTGTCTGCTGCTTTGGATTGAGTATAGTTTCGAGGAGAATGCAGAATTGCTGATTGCTTCATGCCAACAGGTTGTGAGTCTATGATGTATTTCAAAGGACAGTCGAAAACCTGCAAGCTCAATTATTGAGACATATAAATTAGTCACGAAGCATGTAAAAGTGCAAGTTTTGATATATTTTATGCTCAAGTATGCAATGGTCATATTGTTTCCTGAGTCGAGTGTTGTCACAGCATACTACCAGAAGCTATTGAAGGAGCTGGAACATTGGCTCAAGTGTTTACAGATGGGAAGACCACATTGAGTGTCATAAAAATGATTGCCATAATGTTTGCGCGGGGGAGTGTTCACTTCTTAGAGAATTGAAGGTTTTAATGGAACACTGGAATCTCTAAATAATCCTGTAGATTAACGCTTTGATGTTGGGATGGATGGAGCAAACAGTGCAAAGCACTGACTTACTGGCAACAGTGTCTGCGGAAAAGGTTGCAGTTTGGCCTGTTTCATCACTTCTAGAATCAACTGCACAAGAGTCTTCGAGAGTGAACAATTCTAATCAAAAGCAAGAGACAAAATGGCCAGAGCAATCTGAAGAGCTATTAGGGTTGATTGTCGATTCTCTCAAGGCATTCGATGGTGTAGTTCCCCACGATGGTCCAGAACCGAGACAGAGGCCAGTATCAACTCAGAAAATTGCTCTTGTTTTAGATAAGGCTCCAAAACATTTGCAACCAGATATTATTGCTTTGATGACAAAGTTGATAGTCATTTCAGAACATTCATTGGTTGCTTAAGCATTATTGGATCGACTTCAAAAACCAGATACATAGCTTGAGCTGTGGTTACCTGTTCATGCCGCGTTAAGTAAGCTACAAATTGGGAATGGTATCCAGGAACACATTCCGTTTCAAGTTCTGGAGTTGCTGATGGATACAAATCTCTCAACAAATGCAATGTTAATGAAGGAGTTTTTTCCCAAATGATATGTGTCAACACACAGGTCTATATGGGAGCACCGCTTTCATATTATGGCTGAGGACTATACAAATGGGCCGGTGGAGATTTCTTCTGCTATGGATGACTGTTTTATGATAAAAAATGAAATTGATACTGAGGTCAGTTAATTTTGAATGAAATGTTTTCAGAGCATAAAGGTGACTATTCAAAATTATCCTAGCTGTTCAGAAAATGACAGAGGTGCCTTGCAAAAAGGTGAAATGTTTTGTTTCCAGCTAAAGTCTCGTTAAAGGCACTTTATGACCGAGTTATTAGGGTTTTGGTTTTAGTCTTCAGTGATCCAGTTTGTACACCTGTTCAGCTCATAAGGCTTCCAGCTCATTTGAAAGGTGTGGTAATATGCGTTGTTTGAGAAGAATTAAAGAGCAGAGGACATGTTTTTAAAGTGATGAAGAGTGATGGGAGACAGAAGCCGTGAAAACAGAGCACCTCCCTTGGTTAATTAATGAGCCATCAACGCTTTCAAGCATCCAAAGTCACCATTCATTGCATCTGTAGCTCAGCCATCTTAACTCAAGCAGCAAAAGGGCATGTGTCAAGAGCCAGAACAGCATCATACTACGAGGAGCAAAGATTGTGGATTTTGATTAAATGAAAACCATTTGTAATTACAGTTTAGCCATTATGTAATTAATAAGTTAGTTATGCACTAGATAGGGATAGTCAATAGCCACCTTCGAGGCTCCCCTCATGCTGGAGGAGGAAGCTCGAGGTGTTAAGTTTGCTTTCCTATAAAGGGATCAGATTAGGATGTAGAAAGGGTTGGACATTTTATACAAAAACAGAGTTGTTTTGGGCCATTGTAAGACTTGTGACAGTAATAGTAAAACAGTATTGATTTCTTCTCAAGATTCTCGATGGATTATTGTGGTCAAATATAAGGATGGTGTTTTATATTTTATGTTCTTTTACAGCCTTGTTGTAACACAATCACTCAGAATTCATAATCTTATGCTCTGACTTCCTGTGTGTTTGGCAAGCTGTGGTTTTGATGGAGTATGTTTGACACTTAATGCAAAGAGCCTTGACTTCCATGAAATGATTATGTTTTTCTTGTTTACTTAGTGTATGAGACTCCATAGCCCAATGAGAACCAGTTTGACATGTATCCAACCAGCTTTTGCTTTCATGAATAAGTAAAGAGTTAGCCATCTGTTGTAGTGAAGGATTTTTATCAAGAGTTTGTGAGAGAGCCCTCTCTGATCAAAGAGGCTAATCTTTGATCTAAAGTTAGGATGAAAGAGTTACATGAAATCTTGCTTGGTTGCAGCCCTCAGTAGTGATTTTGAGATAACATTTTGGTGCGTCTGCCGGGAGCTTAAGATTGAATTTCTGAAGGTAGCAGGAGTTCAAATGATTTTCAAGGCTGCAAAACTACCTTGGCGACTCCACACATCAAAGAATAAATTAGAAGGTGACTCCACTGCTAGAAGATCAGTAGCTTGATGAAGTTTCAAGATGGATTCCACTACAAGAAAGAATGCCAGGTATGCTCCTATGAATCTGTCTCATATCCCTGGTTTTCCAAATCCTATGCCAAAGGTTGATTGGTTAGATGATCTTCCAATATTCAAAGATGAAAAGAAGGATGATGCTGCTCTCCATTTGGTTAAGTTTCACATGCATGTACGCAGTCTTAAGGTTCATTTCCCTGAAGATTGTCTCATGAGGATGTTTATGGCCACTTTAGAAGGAGAAGCATGGTCTTGGTATAAAAGTTTGGAAAATGGTTCATTATCTTCTCTTGCTGATTTCCATGATGTGTTCTGTGAAATGTATAAAGAATATTATCCTTCTTTGTTGCTGCTCAAAGATTGCTGTAGGCATTCTTTAAATCTTATTCAGTACTTGGAGGATTGTTATGGTGATGATGAATTTACAGATGAAGAAATTTTAGAGGCTCTTCATAACAATGTTTTTCAGCACCAAGGAGAAGGTATAACATTCCATGAAGCACAACATGAAGAGCAGCAAGAGTTTACCTGTGAAAACCATGTTTTATCCTTAGATATAGATGTAGAGATGCAGCAGATTTGTCACTTTTCAGATCATGATGGAGATGAAATTGATTGCACTCAGAAAGAAGAAATATTTGAGGAAATTTTCTATGACCCTCAGGCAGAGGAAAAGCTTGCTCAATTTTGTAATTCCTTGCAGCAGCTTACTCCAAATAATAATCATAATAGTGAGGAAAATTCCATTGTTTGTTGGAATGATTCAGAAAAGCAGCTGGATAGCTTGTCAAATAGAAAAGTGGATAGCACATCAGAGGGGTCTTGTGTGGTTGAGAATCAGTGGCCTGAAAATGAAGAGTGTTATCATGATCATTATTTTCAGCAGCTTTCTATGACAGAACACAAGGAGACTATGCTGGTTCCTTTCTCTTTCACGATGGAGGAACTGAACACTGTGGTTGAAGATCAGTTTGCACAGCTGGAAAGTTACAACGAAAACCAAGCTGATCATGTATTCTGGGATCCTGTAGCTGATTACATGGAAGAGTTTTACTCTCCAGTATTTCAGTTTTTCGAAAAAGATCAGAGGCAAATTCAGTGGCAGTGGTCATTAGACTATTATATCAGGTCTGAACTCCGATGCGGTCAAAGGACTCAAATGTCAGATAAGATTAATGATTGGCTACATTGGAAATATCATGTTGCTTGAGCTACAAGTGGAGCTTGCAGCTGATAGGGTAGGTAGGTATTGGTAAATGCAAATAAGCTCAAGGTCAATTGAGCATTTTTCAGTAAATGTAGTTTTCTTTTACTCCTACAGTCATGCTTGTTGAGCAAATTTCTGTTTGTCATAAATGGGTAAGGCACTGGAACTGCAGGTTCTTAGTGTACCACAAGGGCACACTATCCCAAGTGGAGCCACTGTTATCACTGAAAATGCTGTTGCCAAAAATTTTTAGCCTAGTTTAAAGACCAGGGTGTTTTCACAGCGTCTGAATTCTTTTTAGCAGTTTCACAGCGCATAAATTCGTTAGCAGTTTAGCAGCGCCATCTGTTTTAGTGATTTCGTAGCGAAATCACTAACCTTGCACTGGCTGCGCTACCAAATTTGGAATTTGCCCGAAACCATTGCCTTTTTCACCAGCGGTCATGTTTATCAAAATCCACTGAGTTATGCATGAGTACAGGCTTGAAAATAAACAACTCAGACATTCCGATGATGTTCTGAACTATAGGCAGGATACATATGGCTCCTTTAGTGGGCTATTTCTCCCAGCCTGTTGCAGATGGTCTTGACCCAAGATTGCTTGTGACCCTTGGAACAAAGGCAGTCAGCGCAACAGGGAATATCTTTATAAACACACATGAGCAATCACCAAACAAAGTAATGCAAACTGCAGGTGGTATTCTTGATAGTCTTACTTATTGGCTAAATCTTGAAGATTTCTCAGCTAATGCTCGGATGAAAAGGCCCATTTAAGCCAAAGGAATATGTTAGAGTACCTTTGATTACAAAGGATAACAGAGGTTGTCTGCTGCTTTGGATTGAGTATAGTTTCGAGGAGAATGCAGAATTGCTGATTGCTTCATGCCAACAGGTTGTGAGTCTATGATGTATTTCAAAGGACAGTCGAAAACCTGCAAGCTCAATTGTTGAGACATATAAATTAGTCACGAAGCATGTAAAGGTGCAAGTTTTGATATATTTTATGCTCAAGTATGCAATGGTCATATTGTTTCCTGAGTCGAGTGTTGTCACAGCATACTACCAGAAGCTATTGAAGGAGCTGGAACATTGGCTCAAGTGTTTACAGATGGGAAGACCACATTTAGTGTCATAAAAATGATTGCCATAATGTTTGCGCGGGGGAGTGTTCACTTCTTAGAGAATTGAAGGTTTTAATGGAACACTGGAATCTCTAAATAATCCTGTAGATTAACGCTTTGATGTTGGGATGGATGGAGCAAACAGTGCAAAGCACTGACTTACTGGCAACAGTGTCTGCGGAAAAGGTTGCAGTTTGGCCTGTTTCATCACTTCTAGAATCAACTGCACAAGAGTCTTCGAGAGTGAACAATTCTAATCAAAAGCAAGAGACAAAATGGCCAGAGCAATCTGAAGAGCTATTAGGGTTGATTGTCGATTCTCTCAAGGCATTCGATGGTGTAGTTCCCCACGATGGTCCAGAACCGAGACAGAGGCCATTATCAACTCAGAAAATTGCTCTTGTTTTAGATAAGGCTCCAAAACATTTGCAACCAGATATTATTGCTTTGATGACAAAGTTGATAGTCATTTCAGAACATTCATTGGTTGCTTAAGCATTATTGGATCGACTTCAAAAACCAGATACATAGCTTGAGCTGTGGTTACCTGTTCATGCCGCGTTAAGTAAGCTACAAATTGGGAATGGTATCTAGGAACACATTCCGTTTCAAGTTCTGGAGTTGCTGATGGATACAAATCTCTCAACAAATGCAATGTTAATGAAGGAGTTTTTTCCCAAATGATATGTGTCAACACACGGGTCTATATGGGAGCACCGCTTTCATATTATGGCTGAGGACTATACAAATGGGCCGGTGGAGATTTCTTCTGCTATGGATGACTGTTTTATGATAAAAAATGAAATTGATACTGAGGTCAGTTAATTTTGAATGAAATGTTTTCAGAGCATAAAGGTGACTATTCAAAATTATCCTAGCTGTTCAGAAAATGACAGAGGTGCCTTGCAAAAAGGTGAAATGTTTTGTTTCCAGCTAAAGTCTCGTTAAAGGCACTTTATGACCGAGTTATTAGGGTTTTGGTTTTAGTCTTCAGTGATCCAGTTTGTACACCTGTTCAGCTCATAAGGCTTCCAGCTCATTTGAAAGGTGTGGTAATATGCGTTGTTTGAGAAGAATTAAAGAGCAGAGGACATGTTTTTAAAGTGATGAAGAGTGATGGGAGACAGAAGCCGTGAAAACAGAGCACCTCCCTTGGTTAATTAATGAGCCATCAGCGCTTTCAAGCATCCAAAGTCACCATTCATTGCATCTGTAGCTCAGCCATCTTAACTCAAGCAGCAAAAGGACATGTGTCAAGAGCCAGAACAGCATCATACTACGAGGAGCAAAGATTGTGGATTTTGATTAAATGAAAACCATTTGTAATTACAGTTTAGCCATTATGTAATTAATAAGTTAGTTATGCACTAGATAGGGATAGTCAATAGCCACCTTCGAGGCTCCCCTCATGCTGAAGGAGGAAGCTCGAGGTGTTAAGTTTGCTTTCCTATAAAGGGATCAGATTAGGATGTAGAAAGGGTTGGACATTTTATACAAAAACAGAGTTGTTTTGGGCCATTGTAAGACTTGTGACAGTAATAGTAAAACAGTATTGATTTCTTCTCAAGATTCTCGATGGATTATTGTGGTCAAATATAAGGATGGTGTTTTATATTTTATGTTCTTTTACAACCTTGTTGTAACACAATCACTCAGAATTCATAATCTTATGCTCTGACTTCCTGTGTGTTTGGCAAGCTGTGGTTTTGATGGAGTATGTTTGAAACGTAATGCAAAGAGCCTTGACTTCCATGAAATGATTATGTTTTTCTTGTTTACTTAGTGTATGAGACTCCACAGCCCAATGAGAACCAGTTTGACATGTATCCAACCAGCTTTTGCTTTCATGAATAAGTAAAGAGTTAGCCATCTGTTGTAGTGAAGGATTTTTATCAAGAGTTTGTGAGAGAGCCCTCTCTGATTAAAGAGGCTAATCTTTGATCTAAAGTTAGGATGAAAGAGTTACACGAAATCTTGCTTGGTTGCAGCCCTCAGTAGTGATTTTGTGATAACACCCGCCACGGGTTAATTATGTGGCAACCTGTTCCATACCTACATCAACTAACGATCAATTTAGTGATGTTGTACATTATGTACTGGGGGCATTGGAACCAGATCTCTCCTTCATGACCACTTATGAGTTCTGAACAAGGGTTTCCGAGGATAGTTCATTGTCTTGTGTCAACCTTGTTAAAAAATGAAACCAAGCATCTTCGAGGATAACTCCTTATCTTGTGTCAACCTCGTTAAAAAATGAAACCAAGGAGTATGAGCATAGTTCCTTGTCTTGTGTCAAGCTCTTTTAAAAATGAAACAAGGTCCCAAGTTCCAAGTCGAGTCTTTCACTTGATCACGTAAAATAACCTTCATTCCATCCACCTCATATCCATGAGCCGTCTACTTAGGTGAATGTAATGAAGCTTGGGGGGCATGCACCTAATGGTAAAGATAAGTTTCCCAGTAGGTTATGTAATTGGTCTATCACACCATCCACTTTGTTTATCTGGATGAAGCCAAAAGAGTGTTGGATTACCATCCTACTTCACCACAGTGATTTCCATCTGGATATAGGAGACTCTCCTTTTCATCATTCTGGGGGCATGTAAACCAATTCAAGCATATTTTTTCATTTTAAGCTTGTGTAGAAAAGAAACTAAAGCTAAGCATAGTTTGTTCACTTCAAGCTTGTGTAAACATGAAACCGAATCCAAGCATAGTTCCCCATGGTTCAAGATTATCTAAAAATGAACACATTTTCAAATTTTAACCCTTCTGACTTCCATTCTATCAGCCTTTTGAGCCTTGGTTGTTTTTATCTCATCACCACCATATCTTTGGCTGATCATACGCTTTCACTTGGTTGTTTTACCCTTTTTGAGGAACAGTTGCAATGAGTGGTCTTATTAGCCAAGCTCTTCACATAAATCAACATGTTTTGAGAAATTCCAACATCACTGGAACCCGTTGCTACCCTAGACACCACTCATTCCTCAAAATAGAGTCCTCTTTAAACCCTTTTCAGACTCGTTAAACATGAAAACATTGTCTAGCGTTTGTCTTTTCCAGCTCATTAAAGTATTGGAAATGTCATCCCTCCTATATTATTTTATCCTTTTTCAGACCTGGGGGATTACTTTATGAAAAATAACTTATGGAGTTTTCTTTTCGTCCCTTTTCAAACTCTCTAAACATGAAAAGGACCGAATTATCCTTCTCGTTAAACATGATAAAACAATATCAACAAACTTGTCCATCTAGATGAGATTGAGTTTCACTATCACTAGACTCGTTAAAACATTAAATAGCGACAGGTTTGCCCGAAGGGTGAATTATAGAACAAGCATATGCTATCCTCCTCAAGCTTGACAAAAATAAAGATGTATTGGTCGATAATGATTGGCGAAAAAGGGAAAAAACTTGACAAATTTATGGTAGCAAGTCGCTCTTTAACATGACACTTTCACTTCATCTCCATTATTGAGTTGGGTTGGGTTATTCTATTCACCGGTCATCATACCATTGGTCTTTCATACCATCCATATTTTGGGGTTAACTCTACCAATTCATCTTAGTGTTGCTGACATGTTTAAGAGAAGTCATTCAATTGAGAAATTGTGATCCAGTTAATGTCTCATACACTGCAATACCTCCAACCTTCATTTTTTTATGACTGCCATTCCTGAACCTTGTGTCATCAGCTCATTTTTCACCTCCAGAAATCATTTTCTTTGTTTCATGTCGTAGATGTGGGATACATCAAGGCCCTCCTACAACGAGTCGCTTCTTATTGACATCACCTCATTATCCGAGAAGTTGACTTAGAAACAACCCTTTCAGTGCTTTGAAGCTTGCATACATCAATGGCAAGTTTCTCACTTCTGGTGAAAGGTTGACATCAATGGCCTTCAACCGAAAGATTTTGTGTGGTGTTCGACATCAGATCATATATTCACACCACGTGAATTATACTGTAGTACCTTGAGAATCATTATCATTATCGGTGATTCCTCTCGCATCTGTTAACAACTCACATCATTGGCTGGTAATCAGGTGATCTCTTTCTATGTTCGACTTCAGAACATCTTTTCACATGGTTTAACTTGTACATCGAGCGAAGATTGAACGAGTTTGAAGACCCCAGATCTAATTTCATCCATCTGGGCTACGATATATTCAGGGATATAAAAACATCAAATGTACAATGATTCTGCACAGATGGTCATTCTAATCATGGATGATGACTCTATATCTGAAGAATCACCAGTCTGTATCTGCAGACGACTATCTGATCTATGTACATGAAATGAAATTTATAAAGATGAGCATGGGAATTTCTCTCTCAGCTAGATCATCAAAATCATATTATGATAATGTATTGTATTGTAACTGATGTAGGTCACCTTCTAGTTTGAAACTTTGGATCCTCATGATAAAGCATTTGACCCAACATGAATATTTATGACCTCATGCTTTAAGGGGCAACTGTTATAGAAATATTTGGGCACATTAACCCCAAACTTATATGTCAATGTATTAGGTCTAGTCAACCCCTAAAAGAGTTGTTTCATACCCTAAAGGAACATAGTAATCTGAATACATCATTCCCCAAAAGCTCCATATGAGAAACCATCTAGAAATTGCCTAAATTGAACCATACTAACTGTTCCACTGGAAAAGTGTGATGCATACTGAGTGGTATACTACCAGGGTGCAATGCATACTGTTTAGGCCTTCTATAGGGTGTGATGGGTGAGGATGGAAAAATGTCCAAGACAGTGCTAAGTGGTTTGTTATAGACATTTTTGAGCCTTACAGCATGAAGCATGAAATGTCCATAATCTAAGGGATCCAAAGTCCCTAAACATGTTGTTCCTACCCCTAGAGGAACAAGGTCAGCAAACCACAGCACTAAATATCAGTTCTCCACCTGAAAACACTCAAAAACAAGCTAATTCTGGATCATGTCAACTACTCCACTGAGCATCTGCGCTGAATGTCAACTGCTCCACTGTGTACCTGCGCTGAGTGTCAACTGCAAAGAAGGCTACCTGCGCTGGGCGAGTTTGGCCAAGTGGCACAGTCATTCCTCAAGGTGTCAATGCCCAGGAAGCTTCCAAAATGACACTTGGATCAGGGAATTCGACTGGTGATGAGTAAGAGGGTCTAGATCTCCAAGTGGAAGCAAGAACCTCCAAGTGGACTCAAGAACTGAAGAATAACTGAAGTGGGAGAGGACACTAGTCAGCTTCATGCCAGCCTCAAGCTGACTCATCCTTTCTCCAAAACTCCTATATATAGAGCTCTCTCATGAGGTCTATGGAGGCTGGAATCTTGTGAATGTAAGGAAGTGCTGTTGGTTTGAGTATAGAACTATTGGGTGATTTGCTTTGAAGGAGGTGAAGAGGAGATTTCTTTCTGCTGGGAGGTGATGCTGGATTGGGCCTCTTGTGGTTGTATCACTTCCTGAACTTTACTTCTTCCATTAATAAAGCATTTGAGGTTCTCCTATATGCATGTGTTTCAATGGTGTATTGTTATACTTGTGTATTTGATTTATTCTAATCCTTGAATCAATTATGAATGTATGCTTCTTGTAGTTTCCCTCTCTTGTTATTTTGCAGGATCTTGGTGTAGATGGGCCAGTGAAAGAGCAAGGAGCTGGGAGCAAGCAGCAAAGAGAGAAGATTGGATCAATCATTAGTGGAAGACATCGGTTAGTGGATCTCTTCCTCCTCTCTCTTACATCTCATAAAGAAGTAATCTCAAATAGCTTTGCTTTGATTGTTGCTGAAGTACTATCACCCTTAGAGTGGGATAGGGTCATTCCGTATTGGATACTTTTCCCAAAAACAAATTGGCGACTTCGCTGGGGATCGTATCTTGTTGGTTGTTTGTGTTTTTTGCTATTCATTTCATAAACACAGGGAGTACCGAATCGAACTGCATTTGGAGCTTTCAAATGCAAAGTAGAGGGCAGCTACTCTAGCTCAGTTTCTGGGCATGTTTATGATTTGAAGAGCTGATCCACAAGGACTCTGAATAGCTCTTAGTGATAGCTTTTCATCCTCCTTTTCATCCCTTAGTGTGTACTTGACTGATAGCTTCTGATTTGGCCAAAAACTGTGAATTTTTGAGCAATCTGTGACCCGGAAACTGAGAAAAACGAAAGTTTATCTCTTCATTGCAGGCACTGTGAAGGCAGTCTGCATTTTAGCGCAGTTCTCGAAGGGGCTACCTGCGCTGAAGGTCAAACTGCCAGTGTACTACCTGCGCTGAACCAGTTTTGCCTAGTGCTACTGGGGTTCCCTCCTGTTTATTGCCCTGTTTTCACCCTTGTTTTTGCAGCCTGTTATCAGTCAATGTACCTATCTGAAACCAACTTTCCTTGCCACTATTCTACCTCGGTTGTATAAAGAAACTGTATTTGTT